>CM041777.1:470507112-471707112 GCA_023374045.1 Limonium bicolor | reverse complement strand
GAGTACGTAGGCAGCCCATCTAGGGTGCGACCCTATTCCAATAAAAAAACCCTTTTCCCAATCTAAGGTGTTCTTCATACATCTCAAAACACTCAAGCCTTTTTCGGCTCCCATAAAATTCAAACCATCAAACTCTAAGTCTTGTCTATTTACTCAATCTCAGACTTCTCTTAAATCTTCATTTTGTACTCCTTCAAATTCCTCAATTCCCTCTTCTAGGCGCTAGCTTGGCAGAAAAGCTCGCCTCATCCACTCTCTCTCTCTCTCTCTCTTCTCATCCTAATCCTATCCTTGGTTTTTAAATGAATCTCTCTAATAAGGTTTTGAAAGAAGGTAATCCCGACAATTGGAGACCGAGGTTTCCTCAGGCACCAATCTGAAGTCGTGGTCGTTGCCACTTCTAAGGGGTGTAACCCAGTGTGAACCCACAATAGAATCTCTGAAATGACCAGATAAGTCCTATCCATAGGCAACAAATCACAGAGTCAATTAACGGTTCTTAGAACCCTTCTCCTCCCTTCCTAGTCCTTAGGTCAACTAGGTGGCGACTCTAGTCAACTCCGCCTTATAGAGGCATAAGTCCGCGTGAAGCCTATTGAGAGCGGGTGTAGTGCACACTTGCACTCCCCTTTATGCTTTATGGGAAAGATGGACGATGTAGTAGGTATTCAAGGGATGCCAGAATAACGGGTTTTCACCCTCCACAAAATGGTGTTTTCTAGGATCTCGACTTTTCGGTCAGACCATATTTAGATAGACCCCCCTCATACCGAAAAATCACCCTCCACAGGGTGCCTAGGGTTTAATGTCAGGGTTCACACGCTTTTGGCTATGTGGTGCTGTACCTAGGTGCTTCGTCATTCCTGATAGTTGTGTATCCGTTCTTTGTTACTTTTCACAGGTCTAAGCGTAAATTTACAAAGTGTCTCATTCGGTTAGAGTTAAGTCGTTTACCTTACCTTTGAATGAGACCTCGCCGGATTCGTGTGAAAATGACACGCTCGTTCGCTCATGGTTTTTCCACTCAAGACACTTATGCAATATTTTTACTCGGAGACTTGTTCATACGTTTAAACGAAAGATTAAAGAAAACAAACCTAACTCAGATTTCCCCCAGTATTGATTTGGGGTTTAGGATAATAATTTTCTGGATGTTTGTGGTGAGCTGTGGTGTTTGGTTGGACATGTTCACTCTTTTGGAAATAAAAGGCGAGTCGTTTTGTTCCATTACCAGAAAATGACCGTTTCATGAACATTAGTTTTTAGAGAGGTTTGCAGATGAGCAAGATGACTTAGTTGAAGGTACAAGGTGAACGAACACATTTTTTTATTATCATTTTCGTGATTACAAACTGAAAAGCCAAAAGACTGAAATTTGAAAGTCTAGACTTCATTGAAATATGAATGAGATAAACTTCTTACAAAATCGAAAAGAGTAAACAAAACACAACTAGACATTTGCCTACTCAATAAACTAGAGTCCTTGCTCGATGAGGTCCTCAATCTTATGCTTCAATGCTCTGCATTCGTCAGTACTGTGCCCTGGTAATTGATGAAACTGGCAGAACTGATGGAGATGTTCCCCGGCTTGGGTGATCCTAGGACAAGGCGTGAGAGGCTGTAGAAGTCTAGCTCTTGTAGCTTCACGAGTGCTTGACTAAGAGGCCGGCCAATGTCGGTAAACTATCTCGATGCAGAGAACCTCTTGGACCGGGGTGAGGCCTTGATGCTCTACTTTGCAGCACTGGGTTTCTGTATGGCGCTCACCTAGTATGAAACTCGAGTTGCTTTGGCCGGTCCTGACTTAAAGGTCTCGATACACACACCCTGGGCTTTGGGTTATCCCAGCTTCAGCTCACCTTTGTGAATCTTTTCTTATATGACTCTCACATGTCCCATCAGCATGTCAAAATTAGGAAGTATATGCAACTCAGCCCGTTGTTGTATTGCTTCTGCATAATCATTCGAATTTGTTCTTGTTCATCTATTTTTGTAGGCATAGCAGTGGCCTTCATCCTCCACCGTTTGATGAAGTCGAACATTGATTCACTGTCTCTCTGCCGAGTGCTGGCAAGGTTGGACCTGGTGATTTTGAGATTTTTAGCATACTCGAATTGGTGTAAGAAAGCCTCACAAACCTCCTCATAGGTTTTGGTGTTCATCCTCTGAGTCAAGTACCAACGTTGAGGTAGTTCATCGAGGTAGCGGGCAAAAACCTTGGCCTTCTGCATGTCATTCAACCTGAGGATGGAAATCTCCCTATCGAACATCGCCAGATGGACCTGCGGGTCTGAGGAACCCTTGTATAGAGCAAGTGTGGGCAGTTTCAACTTTAGAGGGTTCCATGCGCTCGATCCTTTTCAGAGCCTTCTTGAGTTCTGCAGTTAGTTGGTGGTCTGAGGTGGCTTCCCCTACAAACCTTTGCGTATGTTGGACCCCCAACGGAATTAACTTTGGTGTAGTCGTGCTCGTTCCCGGAGTAGGCAATCTTCCCGGAATGTTTTCCTAATAACCAACCTCAAGGGAGTTGATTTTGCTTTTCAGCTCTTCAATGATGGTGACATACTCAGCCTCCATGTTATTAGTGGTGGACCTATGCTTCTGTTCCATTACATCAAAAACGGCCATGTACTTTTGCTCTAAGGCTATAAATTGGGCCTCCATGATGAATGGGTTTCCTCCCTCTGCCATACTTGAGATTCGGGCTTATCTGTTTCCAAGTGCCGTCTGTTAGAAAACATAAGAGGACTGAGCTAAAATTCTTGGCCGCAAAGAAGTTTTAGGTGAAAACTTGTTTGGGTTGCAAGAAAAGCACATGAGCTAGAATGTTTTGAAGATTATGGGTATGCACTAAGGCCCAAAATGAGTTAGAAGAGAGGCACATGGGCTGAAATGATTCATGAGCTGTGAACTGGTGCCTAGGCCGAAATGTTTGAAGAATGTGGCTCTTGGGCCGGAATGTTCTGAGAATTGGGCACTTGGGCCAGAATGTGCTTGGGCTGGAAGTAAGGCGCATGGGCTGAAATGATTTCTAAACCATGTTTTAGATGTGAATTGGAATTTGGGCCAAGTAATTATGATTGGGCCTAAAAGATGATACTTATATCTAGGATTTTGGGCCAAATCCAGAGTGAAAAGTCTTCCTGGACTAGAACGAGCCTTGAAATGGAAAGGCCTGATGGATTTTCATGGATTGCTTTAAGTGAATTTGTTTTTCATGGGCCTATAACTAAATTGATAATTCAAATTAGGTCGAAAGAGAGAAATCACCTAAGTCTAAACTTTTGGGCTGAAGTCCAAATGACTCGCATATTAAACCAAACAGGGCCTTTGGGCCGTAAATAATAAAGCCGCGAATTCGAGTTGGGCTGAGTTGGTGTAGGAAAAGTTCCTATCAATTTCTAAGCTTGGTAGTGGGCCAATCATACAAGTAAACAAATCTCACACAAGTTCAACATGTCCTCACTTGACGCCTTAACCAATTCGGGTATGGATCGATCCGGAGAGGTGCTTGGGGCATGGGCCCAGGTCACCACAAAGGAATAAGGCTTGCATGCTATTCTCTTTGGGCTTCCCCACTCTTTTCACATCACCTAAAGGTGTGCGTCTACGGTCGGGTCTTTGAATGACCAAACAAGGCTAGGTAAGGGCACTGCCAGGAAAATGCTTAGGGCTAAAGCCCAGGTATTAAGGGGATGTGGTTAGATGACATCCTCCTATTTTCCCTCACTTATTCGCATCACCTTAAAAGGTGTGAGTCCCTGATAGGGGACCCTAGGTGGGCCCCAGGTTGAAATCGGCTTGCGTGGACCCTTGCTCTCATATGATGCAAGTTGCAAAAATTTAAATTGAGCACAAAAGTAAACAAACACCGTAATAAAAGCCATAAATAAAAAAATTTCGAGTTAAGCCCTCTTTCTTAGAATTAAACAAGTTAAATTAAGAATTTGTCCCCAGCAGAGTCGTCATTCTGTGAGCCTAGATTTTTGAACCCTATCTTATGTTGATTCGAATTGATTAGGATCTGGTCGGATTCTATGTCCACTTATAACCTAAGCTTAATAACTATGACATAAAACATTAATTATTAAAACTTAAGTTAGCTCACTGGAACCTAATTAGAGTCACCACCTAATTTTAACCTAGATTAAATTAAGAAAGGTAGAGTTCGGGTTCGGAGGCTTGGTATTCGACTTATTTAGGGTTCAATTACTTTCATTGCCCTTCGAAGTCGTTTTTCGTCTACTCAGTTTAATTACGGCTTATTACGAGTCATTTTAACCTAAGTGTGCGAACTTCTAATTTCTTTTATTTTTTTAACATTTTTTGACAGAAAATTAAAATGAAACGTGAAATTACCTAAACTAGGGTTTTAGAGGCAGAATTAGGTCAAATTTTGTTTTCGTCCATGGCCATGGACCTACTGTCCGAACCCACGAACCCTAGTTAACCTAGTTATATAGAAAAGTCAAATTAAAAAGAAAACAAAATTTTAAAAAGTCTGGGACCACAGACAGGGCGTCCGTAGGCCCAAACATGTTTTGTAAAACCCTAAATTTTCAAAAAAAAATTAAATCCCGCCGCCGTCTGAGGGTGTCCGTGGCCACAAACTACCCGTCTATGGGCCCGGACACAGCGTCCGGGGCTACAGACCACCCACGGACGGCGGATTTAAGGTGGTTCCCGACGGTGTTCTAAGCTCAAAATTTATGGATGTGTAGCCTGAGAAATTTCCTAGATGTTAGTAATCAAAGATTTTCAATTTGAAGTCAAATTAATCACGAAAGTTAACAAAAAAGTTAGAGGGCAAAAACTGAAACAAATGGTAATTCGGAAGCTATAAAAGGTTAGTTTGCACCCAAAATTTGACAAAAGACTAATGAAGTCGTAGAGTTTCGGAAAAATACGATTATAACCTGTTTTAACTTCTGGATCAACGAAACTCTTCACGTCGGGATTCTATCGGTGCTCCATTGAGGTCTTATGGATTGAGTTCGAACCCGGCTTCTGACTATTTATTTTAGATGTTGTTCTTCACGTTTTTGTGGTGTTTTGTGGATGTTGAATGATGATTGATGTTGTGAGAGTTGGAACAAGTGTTTTGGTGTTGACTTCGAGAGGATTTTGGTATGATTTTGGGGCTCGAGAGTGCAAAAACGAGAGGGACTTGTGATGGCTAGGTCTTCTTATTGCTTGGGGTTCTTGGAGCTCTAATTTGATCAAGGGATAAGGTTTCTTAAGTAAGACTCACTAAAGATAGAAAAAATCCGGTAAAAACCGAGACTTACTGATGTTTTAGCTCAAAGGCTTCTAAAAGGAATTTGACTATGAAATTTTAACCATGTGTAAAGGATGATATTTCTGATTTTTCCAAGGTGGAATCAAATTTTTTGGATATTGGAATATTTTTAAATTCAATTTCTTGTCATATTCAATTAGAAATTACTAAAAAATTATTAGAAATTCAAACAATCAAAATTCCAAAGCCAGTATGATCAAAATGTCATCCTCTATCACAGGTTAAAATTTCAAAGCATTCCAAGTTGAATTAAGCTATTTTCGGAGGAGAGAGAAAGTCTACATGGGGCTTAGGAGCCTTGAAAATTACAAAGATGCCCCTGAAATTGACTAGGCTGTCACTAACGCTTCAGAATGCGCTGATCGAACCGGGAATCCTCATCATTTGACCAAAGTGTCCCTTGCAACATTAAAGCCTTAGAAACCCTACACCGAGGGGTCAAAATTTTGGATATAACACAGTTCACATTTTAACAGCAATTGTAAACGACCCAAACAAGCTAAGTGATTTTTGTATTGCCTTGAAGTTAGACCTTGCACGACTGGAGCAGAGAATATTCATTTTCATGCAGAAACTCGAAGCATATTTTAACAAGCCTTCGAGGATTCCAATGCACACCTCAGGTTTGAGTGGTGCTACCTGGGTTGATGAGTTGCTTAATGGTCACCCGGTATGATGCTTTAACGCTCTTCGTATGAATAAGGATACATTCTTAAACCTATGTTACTTACTTGATTTCGAGTATTCTATAGACAGTAAGGCAAGAATTTTAGTAAAATAAAGGGTTGTGATATGCTTAAGAACATTAAGTTATCGTTGTGCTAATCGAGACAGTATAGAAAGGTTGTAACATTCTGGATCTAGTGTTTCTATTCATTTTGGTGGCATACTTGAGGCGATTGGTGGTCTTGGCAAACATGTTATTAAAGCAAGAGAACCTTCTTATTATTCGATACCACCACAAATATTAAACAATGACATGTACTACCCATTATTTAAGGTAACTATTCTTATTTACCTGATTGTACCTTTATGTACCCATTGTATGTAATAGTTATTGATTACAAGCACGTCATTATAGGATTGCATTGGTGCATTGGATGGTTGTCATGTTGAACTAACTCCTCTTGAGTAAGACAAGCTTCGATTTATTAAAAGGAAAGGGTGTACAACCACTAATGCATTGGTTGTTTGTGACTATGACATGTTATTTGTGTTTGTGTGTAGTGGGTAGGAGGGTTCTGCTCATGACACTCGTGTGTATTTAAATTCTGTCAATGATCATAACCTTATGTTTCCACATCCACCTAATGGTAACTGATTGTTTTAGTACTCGTAGTAACAAGGAAGCAATGTTAGTCACTTACAAATGATTTTGTCTAATTTTAACTTTGATGTTTAAGGAAATATTATCTTGGGGATAAGGGATACCCCGGTCGCGATGGACTAATGACACCATATACTAGAGTAAAATACCATCAATCGGAATTTAGAGCAGAGTGACCTAATGGGAGAAAGGAGTTGTTCAACAGGGCACATTCATCTTTAAGATCAGCTATTAAGAGACCGTTCGGAGTTTTGAAAGCAAGGTGGCAAATTCTAAATGAAAGTTCCAACCTACCCTTTACTGAAGCAGATTAAAATAGTCAATGTGTGTTTCGCCTTAAATAATTATATAAGGTTAAGTGCATTTGGTGATCCCTTCTTTTCGATGGTTGATGCTTCCCCTAATTTCATTCCAAAAAGTGAAGAATTGGATCAAACTGATGTAAATTGTTCCAAACTGCCATCTATGCCTACTGATAATGGCACTCAAGCTATGGTCTAGTTGAAGGAACAACTAACAACTTCCTTAAGTACTAGACGTATTCGTAGACAAATTGTTTGAAAATTATTGTCATAGATTGTGAACTTCTGGTGCATGTGTTTGCATATCTTAAGATGATGGATACAAGTTTATTATCTCGCACCATTAATGTAATTGTAGTGAGACAATTGTAATCCGAATCTACAGGTTTTTTATTCGAAAAACTTATATACATATTCCCTTTGCATAATAGTGTATTTATTATGTGTATTTGTTATGTCATAGTCCTTCCCATATGACGGTTTCAATACTCAGCTATAATTAGAGTGGTCAACTAGGCAGATGTTAACTATGAAGGTCATATTACATGCGCATGGGTGTTTATTGTGATAACATTGCACTACCCATATGACTGATGCAGTATCCAAACATGTTATCAAGGGTAAAGAGAGCAAGGCAGAATAAAAAACTCAGCCACCATGTGAATGACTTAATATTATGGTAATGTTGTGCTACCCATATGCAGATGAGTAGAAAAACACCATACAACCAAAGATAACAATTATCATCAATTCATTGCTTACTACGCGAAATAGTTTTGAATTCAGACGAAAAACAGATACACCAACTAGTACCACTACAATCAATCACAAAACTTTTAAGAACAAACCACTTCTAAGTAACACCACACTCATGAATGATAATACGAAGAAAAGGCTAGATAGACTAATAGTTGAGATGTGCCTCGTGCGTTATAACATCTTCATCATCAGATGAGGAGACTGGAGCAACCGGTTTACCCAATAGTGAATATTTGTTGCGTTCTACACCCGCCTCTCCACTATGCTCTGGATAACCACTACTGTAGGCTTCCTCTTTCTTGACTCTAATTGCCAGTAATCCAATGACCAGGGTGGGCTCTATCTTTTTCCTTTTGTGACAGTTCATATTGTTTACACAGGCCATTGAAAGCATGGGAGTGTTGTCCCTGGATGTGAAGACTTCCCTTCTTTGTGGTATTTTACTATCAACATTATCATCAGAGTCATTGATGACAATGATATCAGTTGATGTGTCTGAAGAAGCTGAGTAAAATACTTCATCAAAATGGATTTCTCTAGGTGGTGGTAGACGTCGATGATGGTGAGGCGACTAGTGTTTGACATTTTTTCATAATTCACAAAAAGGGGATTGCAGAAGGGGAATACTGAAGCTGAATACTAAAGAGGAATACGGAAGGGGAATATAAATGGGTATGTAAAGAAGAAAGAGATGAATGGAATTTTCGAATTGCTATGTTATAAATACGATTGGCAATAGGTAGGTGGACGTCAACAATCGTATACAGTTACGCACAGTTGATGAATTTAACCATTCTATAGGTTGAAATTTTGGTTGTGTGTCATATAGTGGCAATTACCAACTGCTGACAATTCAAAAACCTCTAGGTAACGTGCCATGGGTAAAAAGATCTGATCATTAATGATGACTACGGTTATTGAATACCATTAAGATAATTAGTCATACAATATTATAGTGCATACGGTTAAACAACATTGTTCATCATTTTAATGCTAAGTACAAGTCATCTTGATAACAACTGCATTACAAACCATTTAAAAACATAGAGGCATTACATTACATATAACTACACAACTAAAGTAAAACGCCATGGATAGGTGGGTTGGGCACACGTACATTCCCCTACCTGATACAACTAGAAAGTGCACTACACAACGATAGAGTAACATCAAATGCATCCTCAAAACATAATGACCTAGAGATCATCAGTAAAAGTGAAATTTAACTATATCTTTATATTAATGTGCTCCGTGATAATCACATAGGTATGCTAGTTAGGATAAATACGCATGTTGACATGCGTAGAGTCATTTGAGTCGTCACTTGTATACCCAAAATCAACATAGTAAGGTGGAGGTGATGGTGATTTTGGCAAAACCTTTTTTGCTTTCTTCTCTGAAGGAGTTGGGTTATTCATTGACAAAGATAAGGAAACAAATTCAATTTATCTTGGGCACTTGTCCATTTGCTTAGGCAGCTCCATTTCAACGTGTTTGTCCTCTTGTGTATTTGGCTTCTAAACTTGCAGTGGCACTATTGGCGTTTTCTTCCTTCTATAGTTGCCGTCACATTCACATGGCTGCTCAGTGTAGTCACTTTCATCAGAAGAGCTAACTTGGATAACGGGAATTCCCCTTTGGAGTATGCAAACTCCTGGTAGTACCTGTTCATGTTTGTGCAACTACCTGAAAGTAGTAGAATATGTGAGTGAATCTTACAAACTATAAAAGAGGTAACAAGTATAGATGTTAGAGAATGTGGTATACAAACTGGATGTATTGTAGTTGCTTAAGTAGAGTAAAAATGTCGATGTAATAGGGCAGTAAGGGTGGTATAAATATATTTTTTCATTAAATGAGTGATAGTGTACTGCAATAACTCTCCCTGTACCTAATATAGTAGTTTCATAACGGTTTTGAAACTTCAACCTCTGGAAAACGGAACAAAGATGCAACACCAGAGAAGGATGGTGTTTGGTGTGATCATTTACTGCCTAATTTGTGACGTACCTAGGTTGATGTAAGCTGAAATGTACTTCTCTGATTAAGGCACAGACCAAAGGGCCAGGAAGGTAGAGTTAATGATTTTAATGTAGTCAACTACCAAGCATAGTGGCAAATTATATTGATGATGTGGATCATAACTGCATGTGCTTTAAAATATCTATTGTAACATGAATATTCATTCGAGTGTATTGAGCTTGATACAATGATCATTGATTGAGAGAGCATACACACTTTAATTTCTGGTTTCATTGAGAAATATCCTGATTTTTTCTATAAACTTTTCGATGATGCATATCCATAAATACATGAATTGCAGATTAAAAATAAGCAGATAAGCATAGTAGACTCAATGACCTGATAAGCAGTAAACAAACTTTCATTGAAAGAAACATAAAATGCTTACAGATGATCAGATTACCATGAAGCCCAAATTGACAAACATTACATCATAAACTTCAAACTGTCACTGATTAGCTCCATCCTAAACTACACTATTATACAAAATACAGTGGTAATACCACCGTAGATAGAGGGGTCACCGCACATCCACCATTAGAAAACTGTTCATTTGAAAACCATAATTAAAACCAACATCAGAAGAACCACATAGATCCGTAACAATACAACGTTGACAATCACTTATACTGATTCTGTTTGCAGTGACGTCAGTAGCAACATTCCTCAAATTGTTGATAATATCTTCAATATGTGTTGTTTTGCCTTATTAATGTTGTAAGCAGGCTCGGTTGGGTCGAAGACAATTGTGGTGTATTGGAGCGCGCCGGTGAACCATCACTTGGTCGTTGATTAACCTCATTCCACCATGCGAAATAGTCACAAAAATTACAACGATAAAATAGGCACCCAAAATTTTCTGCAGTGTAAGAAATCAACAACATACAAGGTCTATTGTAGCGGTAATTGATGTAAATGGTGTTAAGACAGTAGGTGTTTGTCACTGAAGATGCACTGGACTGTTGTATGACAACAAGAAGGATTTTTAGTTGAGACAAAAAATAACTTGAATCAGATTGAAATAATCGAATAAATGCACCGGAATCGACAGATAAAATCTTATGTTTCTTGAGTTGGACATGTTGTCGTGTGAACCTGTTGTTTGCCTCTTTGCCTGCGAATAGGGAGAATGCGCACGACTGTGGTGGAAGAGGAGGAGGAGGATGACAATGGGAAGAAAGAAGACGACAGAGTTGTGTTATACCCAAAATTTTGACCCTTGGGAAAGGGCTCAAGCGCACAAATGCAAAGGCAAGGGCAAAATGATCAAAATGCACCAAGACGGGATTTTCCAAGGACATTCTCGGGATTTTCTATTTTCATATGACTTGTTCATTATCTCCAAACACTTCCAAATATCATAGTCATTATGAAAGGTATTTCATGATTTTCTGATAATATTTATTCTAGAAATTTAGCTTTTAATTCATATTATAAGCTAATTTCTTTAATAATTAGCACATGAAATAGCCTCAAAATAGAATAAAAAGGTTTCCAAAATTAAAATAAAATTGTCACATGGTTAGCATGACTACATACAGTCGTAAACCTGAAATTGTTTTATTTGGAACCTTAGCCCAAAATTTAAAGAGAAATTCAATCACTTTTACAACCCTCTCCTTTGGAAAATACCCAAATCAAGTCTAAATGTCATGAATTTTTAACACAAGATAGATAATGATTTTTAAAGACTAACATTGTTGGAATTTTGTTATTAAGACTTTCCAATCGTAAGTTATGAATTATGGGAGATTCCAGATTGTGAGATTTTTATCTAATCAGTTATTTATCAAAATAACTCGATTCCAACTCTCAAAATTCTTAAAAATCATCCTTTAGCTTCAGTTAAAATTTCATAATTTTTAATGACCTGTAGCATATTCTAAAAAATCAGATTCTTTTAGAGCACAAAATCAGGGTTTTAGATAAAAAATTTGTTCTATCAATTTGGCCATGATCTTTCTATAAAAGACCTTACAAAAAACAACCTATGGCAGGGAATAACACTTCCAAAGTCATAAAACACAACCACAAATCTTCTCCCCACGTTTTTACACTTCCAAGCCTCAAATCAATACCGAAACACTACCGAAATCACCCCGAAATCACCAAAAACACACCCTTTCTTCTCCCATCGAACTTCCAAGTACAAAAACACCAAAAAATACAGAGCCAAACCATGGTTAACAACACAAGGAAGAAGGGTCCAGAAGCTCGGGTCGAAGTTGAACCGGATCGGCCACCAACGAAGCTTTCGGAGATTCCCGGCGTGAAGGAACAACAGATTTTCAAAACCAAAACAGGTTAAAAACCAAATTCTCTAACCCCCCTGACCTCAATACACTTCTGGTTGAAATTTCTAATCAAATTGGATTTTCCATGCCTCTGAATTAAGGTTTGTTTGTGTTTTTGCCTTCTAACTTGTCAGCTAAGTTTCGTATTAATTTTGACTTCAAATTGTATTCTTTCAATTACTAACATCTTGTAAATCTTTCAGGCTATGCGTGCATAAGTTTTTAACCAAAAACACTGTCGGGAACCACCAAAAAGGCAAAGACCCACTGTCCGTGGGTGGTCCGTGACCTCGGACTGATGGTCTGGGACCACGGATGGCCACCACCCACGGACGGTGGCGGGATTTCTTGTTTTACAACTTTTCAAATTTTAGGGTTTTTAACAGTACATGTCTGGGCCCACGGACACCCAGTCTGTGGCCCCGGACTTTTCAAATTTTCGTCTTAATTTTAACTTGTTTAATATTACGAAAAAGGGCTTAACTCGAAAATTGTTCATTTATGGTTTTATTACATTGTTTGTTTACTTTTAATTTTCTGCACCTTTGCATCATATGAGAGCGAGGGTCCACGCAAGCCGATTTCACCCCGGGACCCACTTTAGGGTCCCTTGTCAAGGACTCACACCTTCTAAGGTGATGTGAATAAGTGGGGGAAAAGAGGAGGATGTCGTCTAACCACATCCCCTTAATACCTGGGGCTTTAGCCCCAAGCATTTTCCTAGCAGTGTCCTTACCTAACCTTGTTTGGTCATTCAAAGACCCGACCGTAGACGCACACCTTTAGGTGATGTGGAAAAGTGGGGAAGCCCAAAGAGAATAGCGTGCAAGCCCTATTCCTTTGTGGTACCTTGGGCCTATGCCCCAAGCACCTCTCTGGATCGATCCATACCCAAGTTGGTTAAAGCGTCAAGTGAGGACATGCTGAATTTGTGTGGGCCTTGTTTGCTTGTATGATCGGCCCACTACCCAGCCTAGAAATTGATATGAACTCTTCCTACATCAACTCAGCCCAACCCGAATTTACGACTTTATCGTGTGCAGCCCAAAGGCCCTGCTTGATTTGAATGTGTGAGTTATCTGTTCGGGCTTCAACCCAAAAGTTTGGATTTAAGTGATTTATCCTTCGGCCCAATTTGAATTACCAATTTAGTTCTAGGCCCATGAAAAACAAATCCACTTAAAATAATCCATGAGACATGAAAATCTATCAGGCCTTTCCAATCCGGCCCAATACCCACTCTAGTCTAGGTAGACTTTTCATTCGGGCTCTGGCCCAAAGTCCTAGATCTGGGTATCATCTTCAAGGCCTAATCATAATCATTCGTTTAGTCTTCGGCCCATGTTCCAATCCACATCTAGGTATGGCCCAGTAATCGTTCCGGCCCATGTGCCTCATTTCTAGCCCAAACACATTCTAGCCAAGCGCCGCATTCTCAAACAACTTTCGGCCCAAGCGCTACATCTTCACAACATTTCGACCTAAGTGCCACATTCTCACAACACTCCGGCCCAAGCGCCACATCCTCAATTCCGGCCCAAGTGCCGACTCACTTTCAATTCATTTAGGCCCGAGTGCCTATCCACACACAATTTGGTTCAAGTACTATGAAGCATCCAAGCCCACGTGCCTATCCACATTCACAACATCATCCAGGCCCGAGTGCCAATCCACATTCATGAAACCGTTTCCACTCATGCACCTCACATTCAGTTTGTAAAAGATTTGGGCCCAAATAGGCATTCCTAGTTCAGGTATTTTGTAGAGCCTAATAAGAGTCCAAGAAGAAGAGGATCACGGTCATCTCAGCGACGTCCCAACGGTCGAGAGCTCAAGTCTTCAGCATGAAGGCGTCAGATGGTTCGTAGAGTTCGAATTCAATAGAAGGCTTAGGGTTCACATGCATTCTACTGCATAACTTGCTAAAACATTCATCTTTCAAATGCATCACTCAAAGTTTTCAAAGAACGATCGTTTTCAAACCACTAATAAGAAGCATCGATTTTATTAAATCATCTTCTTCCTCATGTTCACAAATGGATGACTTTTTCAGGTCTAAATGGTAAAAAAAAAAGATTTTGTTTCACACAAGTTTCTTTTGAGAAAATGGTTCATGAAGTAATCGTTTCCCGACAATGGAATGCAAAGACTTGTATTTTGTTTCCAAAATTTTGAACATGCCTTGCCAAACCCCATAGCTTATCCCAAGACATCCAAACAACCCACAAAGCGGTTCCAAATCCACATCTTTTAAATTGTTGTCATAAACCCCAAATCAATACTGGGGGCAATCTGAGTTTAAGTTCGTCATCTTTCATCTTTCGTTTAAATGTGTGAACTCTGAAAATCTCGCGAGAGTGTCTTGAGTGGTAAAACCATGAGTGAACGAGCGTGTCATTTTTACATGACTCCGGTGAGACCACATTCAATGGTAAGGTAAACGGCATAACTCTGACCGAAGGAGATAATTTGTAAATTGACTCTTAGACCTGCGAAAAGTAACAAAGAACGGATACACAACTATCAGGAATGACGAAGCACCTAGGTACAACATCACATTGCCAAAAGCTTGTAAACCCTGTCATTAAACCCTAGGCACCCTCGCTGAGCCTTTCATATATCCCTTTTCAATATTATGAACTCCACAAAATAACCTAGCCAATGATGAATGTCCGACCCGGTGACCAAAGGAAGCGAGGAGCACGACTCTCAAATAATGTTCTCATCAGTCCAAAGAAGCAATGCCGCTATCAGCATGACGAAGCGATCTGTAAATGGTCCCAGAGTGACACAGGATCCAAAGAGCTCACATCGAAACATCTCTCAAAACTCAAAAATCGGGAGACACAAGAACCCCGAAGGCGAAGTCAAGAAAGGTAAAACAAAAAGGCAAACCCGAAGTGCCTCGAAGAAATCCAAATGACAAAAAGAAAAGAAATGGTGTAAAGGACAACTTCAAAAGTCCAAGTCCTGAAGCTCGAAAACAACGTCAACACGAAGCAGCTAGACGACTTCAAGACAAGGAAGATGAATCCGAGAGAAGACGCAAGGTATAGCTTTGGTCACCTCTTTTAACTCCACATACCTTAAATATCCCTCCATGGTCCCGTTGTCTTTCATCACACCCCATGGCCACGTTATAAGCTTTAAAGATTTCTGACTTGGTAATTGTGTATCTAATCACGTGAAAGTAACAGATCGAATGCGTAAATCCTTCAAATATCAAATTCAATGGTCTAGAAGTTGTGACTGTAAGCGAGAAATGAGTGCAAACACCAAACACGTCAAGTGTAAGTTAGGAAGCACCACATCAAAACATAAGTCTTGACCCTATGAGGACGAGACTCGTTTGAACGTTTAATTAAAGAAAATACAGGGGGCAATCGATCGTTCCTATCGATGGCCATGAACTCTAGCTCAGATTGTCCTAAGGAAAAATACTGGGGGCAATTGTTGGTTCCAACAATTTCCATGACAACACTAACCAAAGCTTGAGCACCACCATCCCACCACAGGCACACATAAGCCATTACCTCCACATCAAACACCTCAGGCACACATAAGCTCTAACCTCCACACACACACCCTCAGGCCCCTCATTAGCCTTACCTCCACAAAAACATCAGGCCCGTCATAACCCTGACCACCATCCAAAATCACAACCCAATCCCAAGTCTATCATAAATCCTGAACACGAGCAAAAGCCTTTAGCACCACAAAAAACACAACACACTGTTCATCTTCTAAGAAACAAATTGCAGATCTGAAATTCTTAGTTAGGAAATGATTATTTCATTTTCCTTTTTCAGCATAATTTTTCTCAAGCATTGCCACGTTTGGCACATTTTCCAGCAACTTCTTGTTTTGAACCATTTTCAATCCTCATCATAGCCACGTTTGGCACATTTTCCAGCAATTTCTTGCTTTAAACAATTTTCAATCCTCATCATAGCCACGTTTGGCACATTTTCAAGCAATTTCTTGCTTTGAACAATTTTCAATCCTCATCATAGCCACGTTTGGCACATTTTCCAACAATTTCTTGCTTTGGTTAATTTTCAATCCTCATCATAGCCACGTTTGTGACACTTTCCAACAATTTCTTGTTTTAGGCCATTTTTGATCCTTATTAGCACTCTGATTTCACATACACCTCAACATTGCCACATTTGGCATTTTTACGATCATTTTTCATCACAATCGTTTACATGAGACCCTTATCATTCCATAACCCGGAGATACAGATTCTTCAGAGATAAAGATTCTCACCCGAAGATACAGATTCTTCAAAGATACATATTCTCACCCGAAGATATAGATTCTTTAGAGATACAGATTCTCACCCGAAGATACAGATTCTTCAGAGATACAGATTCTCACCCGAAGATACAGATTCTTCAAAGATACAGATTCTCACTAGAGTAGCAGAACTCACCAGAGTAGCAGAACTCACCAGAGTAGCAGAACTCACCAGAGTAGTAGAACTCACCAGAGTAGAAGTATTCACCATAGTAGCAGAACTCACCAAAGTAGAAGAACTCACCCGAGTTGAAGAACTCACCCGAGTAGAAGAACTCAATCCCTTAGGCTCATCATAAGACCTACCCTACATCCATTCACTTTAGGCACCCATAAGACCTAACATCATTCACTTTAGGCGCACATAAGCCCTGCCACTCAAGTTGCATCCATCAAATACATCACATCAATCCCGTTGCATATCACACTCACTTTAGGTTCCCCACACCTTAGATGCTCGGTCTAGTTTATTCATTCTTAGTTTAGTCCACTTTTCACATTTTAGGTAATTGGCGCCTCACAATAGCCCAGCACATCTAGACTTCTCTTTTAGGTAGCTAGCGCCTCAGAATAGCTCAGCACAATCAAAAGGCTATCAGTAGAAATCCAAGACGGGGAGTTCATTCCTTAATATCGGGCAAAATTTTTGGGGTATCACTCAAGCATCAACTAGACTTTTCATATGCATTCCAAAGTCTAGTTGAGGGGGGGCAATCTGTTATACCCAAAATTTTGACCCTTGGGAAAGGGCTCAAGCGCACAAATGCAAAGGCAAGGGCAAAACGATCAAAATGCACCAGACAGGATTTTCCAAGGACATTCTCGGGATTTTCTATTTTCATATGACTTGTTCATTATCTCCAAACACTTCCAAATATTATATTCATTGTGAAAGGTATTCCATGATTTTATGATAATATTTATTCTGGAAATTTAGCTTTTAATTCATATTATAAGCTAATTTCTTTAATAATTAACACATGAAATAGCCTCAAAATAGAAATAAAAAGGTTTCCAAAATTAAAATAAAATTGTCACATGGTTAGCATGACTACATACAGTTGTAAACCTGAAATTGTTTTATTTGGAACCTTAGCCCAAAATTTAAAGAGAAATTCAATCACTTTTACAATTTTCTCTCTCCTTTGGAAAATGCCCAAATCAAGTCTAAACATCATGACTTTTTAACACAAGATAGGTAATGATTTTAAAGACTAACACCGTTGAAATTTCATTATTTCGACTTTCCAATTGTAAGTTATGAATTATGGGAGATTTCAGATTGTGACATTTTTATCTAATCGGTTATTTATCAAAATAACCTGATTCCAACTCTCAAAATTCTTAAAAGTCATCCTTTACCTTCAGTAAAAATTTCATAATTTTTATCAACCTGCAGCATATTCTAAAAAATCAGATTCTCTTAGAGCACAAAATCAGGGTTTTAGATAAAAATTTTGTTCTATCAATTTGGCCATGCTCTTTCTATAAAAGACCTTTTAAAAAACGACCTAGGTCATGGAAGAACACTTCCAAAGTCAAAAAACACAGCCACAAACCTTCTCCCCATGTTTTTACACTTCCAAGCCTCAAATCAATACCGAAACACTGCCGAAATCACCCCGAAATCACCAAAAACACACCCTTTCTTCTCCCATCGAACTTCCAAGCACAAAAACACCAAAAATACAGAGCCAAACCGTGGTTAACAACACAAGGAAGAAGGGTCCAGAAGCTCAGGTTGAAGTTGAACCGGATCGGCCACCAACGAAGCTTTTGGAGATTCCCAACGTGAAGGAACAACAGATTTTCGAAACCAAAACAGGTTAAAAACCAAATTCTCTAACCCCCCTGACCTCAATACACTTTTGGTTGAAATTTCTAATCAAATTGGATTTTCCTAGCCTTTGAATTAAGGTTTGTTTGTGTTTCTGCCTTCTAACTTGTCAGCTAAGTTTCATATTAATTTTGACTTCAAATTGAATTCTTTCAATTACTAACATCTTGGAAATCTTTCAGGCTACGCGTGCATAAGTTTTTAGCCAAAAATACCGTCGGGAACCACCAAAAACCCACTATCCGTGGGTGGTCCGTGACCTCGGACTGATGGTCCGGGACCACGGACACCCACGGACGGTGGCCGGATTTCTTGTTTTAAAATTTTTCAAATTTTAGGGTTTTTAACAGTACATGTTCGGGCCCACGGACACCCAGTCCGTGGCCCTGGACTTTTCAAGTTTTCATTTTTATTTTAATTCGGCTTTCACAATCATGTAGTTTAACTGGGGTCCGTGGTCTCGGACATTAGGTCCGTGGCTACGGACATAATTAAAATTTGACCTAATTCTGCCTCCGAAACCCTAGTTTAGGTAGTTTTAATTACCACTTTATTTTCTATCAAAAAATATCAAAAATACTAAAAAATCATAAACTTGCGCACTTAGGTTAAAACGACTTTATAATAAGCCGTAATTAAACTAAGTAGAGGAAAAAAGACCTGGGAGGGGTAATGAAAGTAATTTGAACCCTAAATAAGTCGTATACCAAGCCCCTGAACCCGAACTCTCCTTTCCTAATTTAATCTAGGTCAAAATTAGGTGGCGACTCATAATAGGTTCTAGTGAGCTAACTTAGGATTTAATAATTAGTGTTATATGACATAGTTATTAATCTTAGGTTATAAGTGGGCCTAAAACCTGATTAGATCCCAATCAACTTAAATCAACATAGGATAGGGTTCAAAAATCGAGGCTCAGAAGTTGCGACGAGGAAGACGTTGGTAAGAGGTGGATTAATAGTTGGGTCAAATCGAAAAGTAAGGGTAATAAGGTATTTTATCTCCTCCAGAAGTTTCACGTACCACAGCTCTATCGAACTCATGAAATAATAATGCTGATAGTGATACTTAATAATGTCAACATGGTTAATGCCACAAAAAGCCAAAAAGTCCCAAAAAGTAGTATGGAACGTGACCTAAGATTACTAGGTCTTGTAGACAGTATCTTCTTCTTTTTTTACTGATAACTTGGTGATCACTATTATACATATCAAACCATACAAGATAAGAGACTAAGGAAGATCATCCAAGTTACATGCCCTAACTAACTTCAAAGGTATGTTGTCACCCACCCAGAATTTAAGCTTACTAGAGCTATTATACATCATAGACACTAACTTCATAGGAAAGTTTAATGTCGAATTATCAAAAAAGGCGTTTATGCTATCAAAAAGTGATGACATAGCAGCTAATTGTTCCCAAATTTAATCTTGATATCCAATTTCTTGAATAGAGGGTCCTTTGTTCATGAACCAAAAATTTTCTTGATGCCTGAAGTCTACTTCCACCTTATTGTATCCTTCTTTAAACACTCATTTCATCCCAAAAACAACGCCTTGTATCTCAGCTCCCAATAGGAAACAGTTTCCTTTCATGACTTTGTTGAAAGCCATCAGTATGTTACCATCCTTGTTACACACTGATCCAGCCAAAATTATAGTTTGGCCTCTTCTTTTGAACATTCATAGTTAAATTTTACTAGCCCCGAAGCAGGAGGAAGCCAGATATAATCAACCTAAAAGTCATCATTAGAAGAAAACATCTTACAATGATAATAAAAAAGGCAATATTATAATCAAGTAATGCTAGGCAAGAGATCTGTTGATCATTTCTACCACTGTTCTTCACATCATAAATGCTCCACATGTAATTAATAACTTTTTCAAGCTTTCATGTACTCCAATTCTGAATATCAGAGTATAGCTAGGTCTAAATATTGTTGTCATCTATGGAGTGACTGATCAATCTCTAAAATTCTCTCCCATCTCTTCCTAACTGTAATGCAATTGAAGAACGGATGAAACATGGTGTCGATGCTTCCACATGGAAAGCATTTACGAGATACCCCTACCCTTATGGAAAGGTTGGCCATACAAGGAATCAGATTGTTTAGAAATTTCCACTGTAAGAGCTTAGCTTTGGGGCTGCATTTGAGTTTGTTGATTTTCATTTTGTAGAAAGTATCCTTAGAACTACCAAAAGCTAGATGAACATATTGTAGTGTGAAAGCTAGAAGATAGGCAGATTTGACTGTGAAAACTCCATTTTTAGAAGGGTGTCATTCCCAAGAATCTTTAACATTCAGGTTGAAAGAAGTCTTTAAGATATCTTGTAAATCAGTAGTCCAGACTTTCTGATTAAGAAGAGAGGTGTTCTGTGTGTTTTTCATCTGAGATAATGAAGGAGGAGACTGTAATATTCTGTTCATCAGGGGGACAAAGATAGCAGCCTGATAGAAGCATCCCTAGAGACCTAAGGAGACTTCCAAAACAAAGAGTCTTTGTCGTCTCCTATCATTCTTCTAATACCCTTTTTCAAAAGATTAATAGTAGAAAGGATAAAGCTTCAAATAGGGTTGTCATGCTTACCCTTAGTGGCTTGGAGAAGATTCTGATTTGGAAAATACATACGTTTCAGAGTTAGGCCTATCAGGGAGGATTTTGATTGCAACAGGTTCCAAGCAAGTTTAGTTAACATAGCTTTGTTAAAAAGCTCATCAAATTTGAATCCCATTCCTCTATCATCCCGGGGTTAACAAACATTACTCCACTTTACCCAATGGAGACTACTTATTTTTTCAGTTCCTCCCCACCAGAAAGCAGTAAGGATAGAATTGATTTGGGTCAGTATGTTTTTTGGAAGGAGGTATGAGGACATAGAGTATGTAGGTAAGGCTTGTAGAACACTTGAGACTAAAACTGATCTGGCCGCCTGTGACATAGGTTTACCCCAGCTAGAAACTTTTTTCTTGATCATATCAACAATATAGCTGAAGAACTGAGTTTTGCTTCGACCCATACTTATTAGGAGACCTAAGTATTTTTCGAGGCCTCTAGATTCAGGGTAACCTAGAGTATTACAAATAGATAGTTTGATTTGAGAGTTTAGCTTTTTGCTAAAAATGACTTCATACTTTTGTGGATTTATCTTATGGCCAGAAGACTCTAGGAAGGAAGAGAGGGTTTTTTTAGGAATATATTATTAACATCAGAAGCCTCACCACAAAAAAGAATATCATCAGCAAAAGAGAGTTGTGAAATGTTAGGGCCTTCTTTAGATAACTTTAACCTTTTGAAAGAGACCTTTTTTGTTGCTTGATGTAGAAAACTAGTAAGAGATCTTTGAGATAAAATAAATAACAAAGGGGATAAGGGATCCCCTTGTCTAATACCTCTGGTTGGTTTAAAGAACTGCCCCGCAACACCACTAACCAAAACTGCACAATTTGTATAAGAGACACAAATCATAACTGGTATTGACCAGTTCTGAGGGATACCCATTGCTACCATGATTTTTTCCAAAAAAGTCCATTCTAACCTGTCATATGCCTTACTAAGATCGACTTTTATAGCAAAGTTCCCTTATTCCTAGCTTGACTCCTAGAAAGACAATGAGAGACTTCTCCAACAATGATAATGTTATCTATTATATTTCTACCCTTTACAAACCCAGATTGAGTTGAGGAGATGCTATCAGGAAGGATTATTTGAATCCTATTAGCAAGAACTTTTGTAGCTATCTTATACACATAGTTACAAAGAACTATAGGTCTAAAATCATTAAATGAAATAGCTTCATGGTTTTTGGAATCAAAGCAATAAAAAACTGATTAAGAGTACCAGAAATTTCATTACCTTGAAGAATTGAAAGAACCTCCTTCATGACATTAAGGGCCACTATATTCCAATAGGTCTTGAAGAATTTTCCATTATACCCATCTGGTCCAGGAGACTTATCACTTCCAGGATTTTTAATGGCCTCAATTGAAATACCCCTAACTTAATTATGGTGATTAAATTATTCTAATATGGAATTTGAGGGCCTAATAGTGCCTAATGAATTTTGGTAAAGAAAATAAATCCAAAAGAAAAGAGAAAACGCTTAAAAAGCGAAAAACACAAAAATGAGCGTTACGTGACCATAGGAGGAATACGACCTTGACAAGGGTCTTTGTAATACTCCGTACTTTTTTTTGTTTTTCAGATTTCATGACATAACAATGTTACTAATTTAAGTTATGTTATGTGTGCTTTGTTTAGTAGAGAGGGCGTCGGAGGCATTGAATTAAAAGATGGGGGCAAGGAGGTCATTCCCCTCTCTTTTATTTTGGTAAGACTTAATTAAGGAAGTTAAGTCTTTTAATCCTTTTTGCAATCCACGATCAATTTTCAAATCGTGCGTTCTTCCTCGCGACAGTTTCTACGCTCTCCTCTCTTCTTCTTCCTTGGTGAGCACTTTGTCTTCTGGTGAATCTTTGCTGCGTTTGTGGTCGGTTCTGCTGCTGCTTCTGTTCAGATTCTGTTCCTCTGCAAATCAGGTAGGTTCGTTGGTGAATTCGGTAGTCTCTTTGCTGTTTTGGAGAAGCAGTTTTCTGATTTTGCATTCTGTTTTTGGGGGCTGTTCTCTGCAAATTCAGTGGCTGATTGCGCTGTTCGGGGTTGCGGTGTGTCGGGTCTTCGCTCCGCTTCAGTTTGGTGCAACCTTCTCTGCAATTCGAAGTAAGTGGGGGATGGAATCGGGGTAGTTTGCTCACCCTCGGGGACTGCTTTTAATATCTGTTTCGTATCTGATTTCGTGTGTTGCTTGTGCGTTTTCTCCGCGTTTTGTGTTGTTAATTGATTGGTTAAACCCCCGAGGGTACTGATTTACCATTCTATGAATTTTGGGTGAGTTTGGTATGTTTTGGATGATTTTCTGCGCGTCTGATCGTCCTGGTTTTCGCCTCTGTTGTGCCGTCCGAACTTCGGTCCGAACGTTGAAGTTCGGACGGCTCGTTTTTCCGCCTCTGATTTATGAATTTCGGGGCGTCCGAACATCGAAGTTCGGACACCCCTGTTTTGTGGAAATTCCGAGTTTCAAAGCTCGGACTTCCCTCGTAACTTTTCCGAAGATTGTGTCCGAACTTCGGTCCGAACATCGAAGTTCGGACACTGTGATTTTCCGCGTTGGTTTGTTTCTCGGCTTTTGTCCGAACTTGCAAGGTCGGACGCAAGTTCGGACAAGCCTCTGTTTTTGGCATAACTTCTTCGTTTTAGCTCCGTTTTGAGTTCCGTTTGCGGGGTTGGATTCCCCTATTTGAGTACAAGCTTCTAATGCTGTTTACATGCATTTTTATGCATTTGGGATCTGTTTTGTGAGCTTTTTGTTTTGGGACCTAGTTACTTTGCTTCTGAGCCTTGGATAGTCGGGTCGGGCTGTCCCGTAGCATGCTGCGCAGGAATTCCTTCTGTTTATACTCCTTAGGGTCTCCCTTAGGATGTTATTTGACCGACGGGTCTGTTAGCTGTCTCTACGGCTTCTGTTGTGGGATCTTCGGATCCATAGGACATTATGTGAGTCCTTCTGTTGTGTTAGCTGGTTACTAGTGTCCCACTCTTCTGCATCTGTTTCTGAAAGTCCGACTACGATTTGAAGTGACATTCTGCTCTGCCTCTGTTTTGTGGTTTCATTCTGTCTATTTATATTGACACTGACATCTTCTCTGTTTATAAGTATCCTTCTGCTTCTGTTTTGAGTGGGCTTCCTTGAGGAAGTCTTCTGCTTGCTGGGCTGTTTAGCTCACCCCTTTACTTTGTTGCAGATTGAGCTCGTGGGATCTTCTCTTCTCGTCCCCTTCTGGAGCTTTGTTTATTTTATGTTCCTTTAGACTTTGGTTGCTTGCGCGTTGGCGCTTTAGTACTTTGTGTAGCCTTCGGGCCTCTCTTTGTATTTGACCTATAAGGATTTAAAGCTTGTAAACTCTTTTGGTATTTATACAAGTTCGTTATTCGGTTTTGGGATTCGTTTTGCTTAGAGCCTTGCGACGTTAGGTAGTAGACTCGCGGCGTGTAACGGCCCTAACTCCTAGGCCGGTTTTGGGGTCGTTACAGTCTTAGATGGATTTCAAGGCTTAATAATGCCTAAATAATATACGGAAACAATTCCCGAAGGAAACAGATCCATAAAATGAATTAAAAACGCTAATAAAGCTTTAGCGCACGTTTTTTGAGAAAACCCGAAAACATGCATTTAAGTGGTCAAACAGACCCGTAAAAATTATGGTTGACTATATAACTATAATTAAACATTAATGGAAGCTTAAGAACCATTAAAATCAAAGAAACGAGAAAAAACCCGGAAAACGAGCCCGATTAGTGAATAGTGCTAAAACCGGGTAAATTAACGAGTGTTTTCTATAAAAGACGAAAAATGCCCCGGCTTGGTTAATAAGAGGGGGCCGGTTTTTATAGTAATCAGCACTCCTCTCACAAGTAAACTAGCTAGTTAAAGGAAAAGAGTTGAATAAGTCAAAAAGCAAAAAGTACTAATATGTTTTTTCCCTCTCTCTCCTCTCATTTCACTTTTCCCTCTTCACTCTCCCATTCCTTTTCCTCCCAACCATCTTCTTCCTCCCCTCTCTGGTTCTAAATGACATTGAAGCCCCTTCATGGCTTCTCCTCCTTCTCTTGCTTGCTCTAGCCAACTCAATGCTCCAAATGGCAAATAAATTACATATTCTTGCTCCCCTCACCAAGCTCTACACTTCTCTCTTTTCAAAATCCAAAAATGGTGAAGTTCATCTCCATGGGTATATCCCATTTGAAGAGAAAGCTACCTTTTCTTGAAGCTTGGAGTCTCCTCTTTCTCCTAAGGTAAAAAGTTCCAAGAAAAATTCATTTTTCTTCATCCTTCTAGCTTGGCCGATTTTTACCCATTCTTATGCCTTGTTCCTTTCTTGTTTTGAGCTATTTTCCAAGCCTCCCATGGTGGAGTGGAACCCTCCTTGGATTCATGAGCAAAAACCAATTCTAGGGTTTCAAGAGGTAATTCCTAAATTAGCGCTTTAAGCACCTTTCCTTGTTCTAGAATAATTAATGTGCCTAAGTAGCTTTGCTTAGTCCCATTTCTTTGTTGAATGTGGTCTAAAGGATTGGGCAAGTGATTTGCGTTGACCGAATTTGGAGTGAAGAGAAGTGGAGAAAAGGAGAAGAGAAGAATTAAAAAGGGGATTTGAGAATTCAAGGTAAGAAACTTACCTTAATGTTTATCCTATATGTTTTAGGATTTGGGATGGGTTAAATTAAATAATGAACCCAAAATATGTGAGACAATGTGTTTGGTTGATATTAGAGAGATTTGTGAAAGTGATGTTTGAATTAAGGGCCTAGGTGTCAAGCTTCTAAGTTATTGTATTATGGGGTGCTTGATGAAATTTTGGGATGAGTTTTGATAAAATGTTACGTGCTGGTAGGACCCTCTATGGGTGTGGCTAGTTGAATTGAAATAGGTGAATGGTTGATGAAAATAATGTATTTGACAATGTTAGAATTGTGGGGAAGTTATGGCAAAATTTGTGTAGAAATTAAGTGTTTAAGGTGACTTAGTGAATTGGAGAACCTAGGTGTTTATTAAGTTGAGTTGAGTTGAGTAATAACCTTGAAATGGTAAATGGAGAATGGGTTTGAGAGATGTGAAAATCTGTAGCAAAGATGTGTAGGAAGTCTTGAAATTTCTAGAGAAGAGTTAGTGTGCTTAACCTTGGAAATGGAGGATGAACTTGGGTATATATAATGCAAATGTCTAGAAAGGTGGGGTGATGGTCAATAAGTGATTTGGTAATGTGGTAGGAGGTTGAAAACTACCAAGAAGAAGTTAGAACTGCATTAGTGTGCAAAGTGCAAAATGTAGGAATTGAAATTTGTGAAATTGAGCAGGAATTGGAGTAAGGGTTAGACCAATGATATAAGGAGTTTTAAGGAGTGTTTTAGTGTGTTTAAACATGTTAGAAAATATGTGAAAGGATAAGGAAAGATTGGGTGTGAATTAGGGGTTGAAATGGAATTGAAAAATTGCAATTTGACTGCTTTTTAGCAGGGTCCGGAACTTGGTCCTTGGACAAAGTCCCGGACCACCCTTATTGTGCCGAGAGTCACCATCCACACTTGGTCCGGGACTTAGGCTGGGTATAAGGTCCCGGACCACCCCCATTTTTGTGCCGAAAGTTTGCTTCTTAATTGGTCTAGGACTTAGGCTATGGACCAAGTCCCGGACCACCTCCAGAATTTCCCCAAGAGTGTTTTAAAGGGTTCTAATGATGGGGGATTGATTGGTATTGGTTTTAGATGTTGTTTAGGAGTTTTTTGGTGACATATACATGTCCTAATAAGCTTAAACAAGATTGAGAAGTGAATGAGGAAGTTGTGAGTTTAAGAACACATGAACAAAACTAAGGAATAACGGGATAACGGGGTTAATTATGGGAGTATTAGTTTTACATACCGTAGTACCTTAATGTAATAGAAACATTTGAATGTTATTAGTGGATCAAGAGTGAGCCAAGGAATGTAAGGTGACGAGGTAAAGTAATCCATGGTGGAAGGTATGATTTTCTCATGCCCTGTATGCTAACCGAGCTACGCTGATTTGTGTGCTTGTGAGCCGGCTTAATCAAGATAAAAGCATGAAAATGGTTTATTGCTTTGATTGTATATCTTGTTGCATGCTGTGTGTACTAACCATCCTTGCATAAGTGTGTGGTCTAACCTAGCGTTATAGACCGACTCGTAGACGAGTATTGATTGGTTAGTGACTCGTAGAAAGAGTCGTTTCGCCAAATAACGAAAACGTGGAAACACACGAAAACTATCGAACCAAGAATAACGATAACACAAGCTTATAAACTCACTAGAACGTGAGAGAGTTGTACGGGATTAGTAAACTCCCGATAACGGTTAGAGAACCAAAATGAACAATCCACGAAATAATCAATAGTGGAAAGAATTGATGAAACCTCTATTAAGAGATTGGTATAGTTAAAAGATATGAACTTTTGAATGAAGTAAAAGAATGATAAGGGACCATCAAACTCCCTTAGAAAAATAGTCGATCCACAATATGAGGATTCGACCTAAATTGAGAAAATGTCCTGAACACAAAAGTATTCGATAAGTTGGATAAAACCTTAAATCTGAGAATACTAGACATTGAGAAATTCCCTAAGCTAATAGATGATATCGAGAGAGATACTTCTAGGCTAATCTATGAGATTATGAAATAAATCCAAGAGAGAAGTTTTAGGAAATTGAGTAGTCCGGTAGAGAAACAGACATTTGAGAATTTGAGGAGCTAAGTGTATAGTTCTGTTTGATAGTCGAACCTTCCCACCATGCTAGACCCAGAGTAGGGTCGAAACCGGGGAAGTAAGACTTGAATTTGTAAGCCCGGTGGTGAGTCTGGTGTATGACTCTACCTGGAGGTCATGGGTAATGACTTAAAAGATGTCTGTTGAGAATTTGAGAACTTGAGAATTGAATTTGAAAATTGAGGATTGAGTTGAGACTTGAGAGAATTGAGAACCGAGTTGAGTATTGAGAACTTGGAAGTTTTGGTTGAGACTGAGTATTGTAGAACTTGATTGAGGTTGAGAGTAAGAGAATTTGAGTAAGAGTAACCCAAGAGAATGAGTAAGATAATAATTAAGTGACCAAGGCATAGTGAGGTAGAAACCCTCAAGGCCTAGAGTAAGTTAACACTAACTAACGAACTTGTTGTGTTAGTAGTTATTGTATTCCTTGTTTGAATACTTCTGTATGTGAGCATGACTATTGAATTAAAAATGAATCACATGTTCTCGACCAAATAGTCGGTGTACCCCAGTTAGCACGTGGGGTATGCAAATTACATATGCATCAATTTGCTGAGCCCCTAGGGGCACCGTTTTTATTTTCCAGGTACATTGAAGCCGATCACTGTCCGAGAGTGTAAGACGGGGTTGCTGTATAAGCATGGGTAGTTGGTTAGGAATGTTGTATTTATTGTAATGTTGAATTGTGAGTCCGATTGGTTATCGGTAGACTTGAGTACTGTAGATACTCGGTATAGAACGGAATTGAGGTTGTATTTGTATAATATGGAATTGAAGTTTGTATTTGGTTTGAGGTTTGATTAGGGAATGGAATGTATCGTTGTATAGAGTACTCGGTATAATAATCCATCAGACCGATATTGTATTTGAATTGTTGTATTGGATTTGGCCTTGTTAGTCACGTGGGTGACTAACGACATTGTAATACCCACCGTTGTAGTGAATTTCCGCTGCTTTGGTATTGGTAATTGAGATGGATTAGGAGGTAATGACTAGATTAGAGGTAGAAGTGTTACATCAATAATTTCTTGACTGGAGTATGGACAGTTCATACTGCATATATGATCTCGAGTCAACCTGTTCTTGACTGAGTCTGGATAAATCTGATCAATACTAGGCTTCTCTAAAGTGAACATAAGTCAAAATAAGATCTAGAGATTTTCTCCAACTCAGCCCATCCATAACACATCTAGTCATTCTCATTTAACAGACCAACAATCATGTTTTTTCTTCTTCTAGCAGAGGCTTTCGAGTGATAGTAGCTTGTGTTCTTATCACCCTCTTTAACCCACTTATCTCTTGCTCTCTGTTTCCACCAGGACTCTTCTTTAAAGAGAAGAAGTTCTATCTTCATGAGAGTTCTCTTTCTATTAGTAATTGTACCAACTGAAGGAGAAATTGCATTCGGAATCTCCAGATCCTCTTTTTTTTCTTTATCTTCCCATATGATTTTTCCAATAGACCAGGCTTTCCATCTAATGAGAGCTCTCTGACAATCTCTCAATTTATCAATCAAATTCTCTAAGAGCTGCCTCCAAACCTCAATAACAATACTTAAACACTTAACTTCAAGAATCCAACTGTTTTCGAACCTCAAAATCTTCTTTGGAATTTGAGAAGCTCCAAAGAATCTTAACAAGAGAGGACAGTGGTTTGAGTTTTGCATTTGAAGGTGCTCCACAGACATCAGGGGGAAAAGGGATAAAGCAAGAGGACAACTTAGAACCTTATCTAGTATGCTCATGGAATGAAACTGGTCACTTTGACAGTTAAAAAAGGTGCCTTTGTTACCGAAGTAACCTACATCCTGTAAGTTACAGAGCTTAACCACATCTCTAAAAGGTTTCATATGGCTCTCCTTTCTGATGTTCCCACCAGTCTTCTCATGGTTGTACATGATTTGGTTGAAATATCCAGCCATCACCCACGGGCCTACCACTTGATTTTTGAGAGTTTTGAGTAATTTCCAAGAAAGATATTTCATTCCCCAGTGAGACCAGCCATAGAAACTTGTGAAGTTGAAGAGTAATCCACCTGCCATTTCTACCTCAGCTGGCACATGGTGCTTAGAAACATTAAAAATCATTATTTTAAACAAGGGATTCCATAAAAAGGCAAGCCCACCACTCCTTCCAACACTCGCAACTGAAATCCCTTTATAATTTCCAAAACTCTTTAATGACAGATCCATTTCATCCTTGGATCCGTGGGTATCCATGAGGAAAACTAGCTCTAGATGATGAACTTTGATTAGCTCTTTCACCCAAGCTACTACTTGAGGGCGACCCAACCCTTGGCAGTTGAAGCTAATGCAACTCATTGGGGGAGGGGGGGGGGGGGGGGGAGCCCTGCACACCTGCAGGGTCTACCTGAGACTGAAGAAAAAATCTCCCTTTAGAGTCCTCTTTCTCCTCTTCCTTATTAGAAAATTCGAGAGTAGGAGATTGAAGTTTGATTTTAAGCTTCCTATTAGAAATAACACCTTTTTAGGTTTGTTCACACCTTTATGAAACATTAAACATGTACCTTCTCTTTGGCTAAACAACTCTACATGACTTTCCACATTAGAATCCTTAATGATACTGTCTAAATTAGACTTCCAAGACTGTGCCTTACCTTTACAATCCGCCTCCTCCATGATCTGAGCAATAGACATATCTTCATCATCTTGGACTTCTTCTGAAATTCTGGATTTTTTATTCAGCAAACCCCTGCTATCTTTTTTTACTGAAGAATCACCCTCCTCTAGACAAAACTTTCTTTTGCTTTGTTCATAGATGTAGTCTGCCTTACTAATTTTATTGAAATCCTTAAAACCAGGAAGAACCAAGGGAGAGCCACCATCTTCACCCTGCAACTCTTTCTGGATAAAGCTGTTGCTACCACGGTCAATCGAGTCATTCACCTTACTAGTCTCACCTTCAATATTCTTTAGCTCTTTGATACAAATGCCTTTATTTCGGAGGATCTGAAGATCAATATTAGGAGCTGCATACTCTAGCCATTTTTCTTTTCCTTTATCACTTTTTTGAGCTTTACTCTTACCTTCTACCCATCACGTCTTGCTTGTCTACTCTCAACATCCTAATGGTAATGACTACAGGATAATACTATTATCCTACGAAACGCTTCTCAGATCGCCCAAGAGTTAGAGAGCTCTTGTACGGACTCTCGGTAAATTTCAGAAGTATGTTATTTGATCTGCCAGTATCTTCTTCTTATGGTATGCCTCATTCTTTTGTCCAGCATTCAACTGGTTTATGTATTATCAGTTAGATTGATCAACTCAGCCCATTCTTTTAAAATCAGCTATCAGTCAATATCAGCTAATATCAGCTAGTAGTTACTTAAACTCAAATTGTCTCTCATGTTCAACTGGTTTAACATGTTTGACTGGATTGACTAGTTCAACTCATTTAGACATCAATCAATATCAACTAGTTCAGTTGTCAGCTAGCAACTCATAATATACAAAAGAATGAAGCCCAGTGGTTTATGGAAAAAAATTCCGAAATAACCACCCAACAACATAATTGTTCTCATATTAACGTCTCCCCCAAACTAATTACTGAATTAACGTTTCCGGGTGAAATCGTCTCTTCAAGAGACGATTTCATTAATTATCAAACTAGAAATCGTCTCTTGAAGAGACGATTTCTTCTTTTCTCCGCGCCACGTTGGCGCTGACTCATCGGGACCGGGGGAGGGTGAAATCGTCTGCTTAAGAGACGATTTCGTGAAATCGTCTTTTAAACAGACGATTTCACCCTTTATATGATGCACGCAAGAAAACGCGAGAGTTATTGCTGTGTACAGGTGAAATCGTCTCTTGAAGAGACGATTTCTACTGAAATAAGTATGAAATCGTCTCTTCAAGAGACGATTTCACCTGTACACAGCACTTAGACAATTTTTAAAGTGTTGGAACACCACAATTCAACAACACATCCACTTGCAACATCTTCCAAGGGCTGTAACACCACAAATTCATAACAAACAACCTGTACATATGAACATCTCTCCCACCTTCACTGTGCTCAGAACAAATTCAAATCATTTGTAACGTCACAGAAACATAAGAAATCAAACTGTGAAGCAAATGTAATAGTTTATAAGATAGAAAGTGATACAATCTCAAAATCAAGTTGTTTACATAATGTAACAACCTACATCATCGACGTCTACTACGTCGTACATACGTCCTAGTCACTCTAGGTGTAGGATCCTCAACTGCTGATGCAAGAGTAGGATCTAGGTCACGACCACTTAGATCCCCTACATCATGACAATCTCGGGAATCTCTATCCCTAAGTGGTGCTCCTGGAGTGGAAGTGGATGCTAAAGCTAGGGCTGTAGCCGGTGTCGTAATGTCGTAGCTCGTCCCAGCACCGGAAGATGATGCACCCTGATAGCCTGAGCTGCTCCCAAAATATGCAAATCCAGTAGTGTCGACCTGCTGCGTAGGACCAGGATCCCAATAGAGCTCCCGTACGGCCAATGTATCTCCTCGTGTTGCGGCCGTACCACTCTTCGTACGCAGGACCAGGATCATCCATGTTTAGATCGACAACTCTCTCAGCGCGCAGGTTCCACAGGGCAATGTACTCTGAATGGTGAGTCGCCCAGTTCCAATCCGTGCGGCCTCTCAAGTCAATGCTGTGGAGATCAGCCCGTGCATCATCCCCGTCTGTCCTAGGATCATCCGGTGGAAACTGTCTCGCACCAAACTGCCGCATCACACGATCCGGGAGATGCCACTCCACTATATGAAAGCATATAAGAGGCACCCGAGCTCGTGCAATATGCAGACCAACCAAACAAGCCGGATGAAGAGACCGTAACACCTCATCCGTGTAGGGCTGCCAGACAATCTGAAACAACGAAGACTAAAAGTTAGACACAAAATATTTGTGAAATGAAACCAATGCAACATACAAAAAAATGACACTCACCTGATGCTGTGTCTGTCTGTCGAATGCCTCTCTGTAGTGAGTGAGGACATGCGTGGCGTGCCCGGTCACGTCGAACTCGACATGCCAACGATGGGCAAGAGGAAGTAAAGGAAGTGGACCAGCATGATGGGCACGTCGACGGATGGGAGCTATGTAAGGAAATCTCTCCCACGCCCAAACCTGCAGGACGACCAGCGCCCCGGCAATACCACTGTCCCCAGCATCACACGCCAGACACAGCTGCCTGTACAACCATGCCAGACAGGCGGAACCCCAGCTATACTGTCCAGCCTGAGTAAAATCCTGAAGTAGCGGCAAGAACATAAGATGGACCTGGTTCCCCGATCGATCAACGAAAATGGTCCCACCCAGCAGCATAAGTATGTACGCACGGGTGTGCCTCATCACTGTCACCTCATCTGCATGCTCAGCTAACTGACCAAAAGTAGCACCCAGCCAACTGAGCTTGATCCGGCTATGATGTCCAAGATCAGCCGGCCTAGCTCCAAGTAGATCATCACACAATGCTCCCCAATCTCTATGTGTCGTACCCGTAACCGGCAGTCCGTCTATGGGTAGCCCAGTAAGGACAGCAACGTCCTCCAGTGTAATAGTGGTCTCTCCTGTCGGCATGTGAAAAGTATGGGTCTCTCGACGCCATCTCTCTACCAGAGCAGTGATCAGATGCCAGTCCAAAGAGATGAACTCTAGACTGGCCAACCCAATGAAACCAGAGGCCTCCAAGTATGGGCGCATCCTCTCATCGTACCGAACATGCCCGCCACGTCGTACGCTAGCCTCAAAGCGGCGACAGTGTAGCACCTGATACTCATTCCCATCCCAGATAGACGTAGATCTATGACTACGCTGATGTCTAAGTATGGAACCACGCGGTGGACCGGGATCCATGTGTAACTAAATATTAAATAACAGAGATTCAACCATATCAAAAGCTCGTATCTTAGAAAAGAATATGCAATTTTTCAAAACATAAGAAACATTGCATTTTCACTATAATTATGTAAACACTTCAAACAATTAATTGTGTTTTCAATTTCACATATATCCAAAATTTCCCAAATGCTACTACATCACAATATTACCAAATTACACAAACAATTCATTTTCACTATAATTTCACAAACCAACAACAAATTATCACTTCAATTTAGCAAATAATCAGTTACCACTGCAATTTAACACACAAACACACATAAAAGGCTCCCACTATCACAATCCCTAATTTTCTAACAACCCCTAATTTTCTAACACTTTCTAACTAATTTAGGGTTAGAAAATTACCTAAACAATTAGTATTTGATGCAGGTGGTCGGAGGTGGAGTTTCTGGTCGGCGACGGCGGCAACCGGCGGTGGTTTCCGGCGAAGAGGAGACGAGGTGGGGCGGTGGTCTTCGCTGGTCGTCGCTGCTCTGCTGCTCTCGGGACAGAATATCGACAGAGAAGGAAAGATAGAATGAGGAAGGGAAGGGAAGGGAAAAATCGGGTCTGTATTTTACAACCCGTGAAATCGTCTTTACAAAAGACGCTTTCTTCCTTAATAGAGAAATCGTCTTTGAAGAAGACGATTTCATTAGTAACTTTCTCGCGCGCAACGGAACAAGGGAGAAGTCGTCTTTACAAAAGACGATTTCTAGAAATCGTCGGTTGAAGAGACGATTTCCCTCTCTTCCGTTTCCATGCCAAATCAGCGCCAACGTGGCGCGGACAAAAGGAGAAATCGTCTCTTCAAGAGACGATTTCAACTTTGATAATTAATGAATGAAGAGACGATTTCACCCGGAAACGTTATTTCAGTAATTAATTTGGGGAAGATGTTAATACGGGAACAAGTTTCTTCCAACAGTGTTATTTCAGATTTTTTTCGTGGTTTATGAGGTGAAAAAAAAAATCCTTCTACGCCTCACTCTCATATCCTCGTTGCTATAAACCAAATAAACCCCCACAGCTATAAACCAGATAAACCCCCACAGCTATAAACCAGTAGCATCCTTGCACTCTCACCCTGCTCATCGACATCCATCACCAACGGCTAACCTACCCGCTTGTATCCGCAATTTCACCGCCTTATTGCGCCTCCCTTCCAGCCCTTCCATTCCGCTCCGCCAGAAACCACTTTTTCCGTCATTGAGCGTGATTGCGGGGCGCGCGTCTATGCGTCCCACTACGTAACCCACTTCTAATGTCTGCTGTCTCACTCATAGCCAGCCCACAATGCCTATTATTCTGCAAGCCATTCCCGCCTCCGTCATCCAAACATCGGGTTAGAAGACTAAAGTTCCGCAGACATAGAAAACCCATTTTCTTAGCTTCTGCTTCTGCCAGTTCGTCCTCAGATGGCGGTGACAATCCCAGCGGGTTTTCATGGGAAAGGCTTGGCCGATCACTTCGGTTTGGGTCTGAGAGGTTTATGACCAAATTCTCTGAGGCTGCGAAGAAGGAGACTGGGATTGACCTTGAAGATGCCAATAAGAGTGTTGCTGAGTTTTCGGGTCAGATTATGGATGGGGTGGATAAGGTTGATAGTGAGTTTCGTCGGCTTAGATTTGAATTGGTTCCTGCGTTTATCCAATGGAACAAGTTGGACAATTGGAAGGTAAGGAATTTATTGTTGTCACTTTTATTATTTTCCTCCCGGTGTTTGTTAGAATCTTGGACTTCTTTGACGTCTGGGCAGTTTGCTATTTTTCGTTGGGACGATTAGTGGACTTACGGAATGAACTTCTGGTACAATTGTAATCATCCTGGAAGCACCTAGCTATTCGTTGGAACAATTGAATTGAAGCATTAGTGGATCATAATACAGTGCAATGTCTAGTAGTGCTATATAATCTATTCAGTACATCTTAGAACCAAGTAACTGTATTGCCGAGGATGTTGGCATCTTTTATGAATTTCCTAGAGGGATCGAATGATGAAAAATTTAATGTAAGAAGTATGTTGTAGTCTGAGACTCTGAGCAATTAGTGTCCTGATATTTTATTCATGCTTCTCAGATTGAGATCAATACATAACATTATAACTACCACCGATTATTGATTTGTCTGTGACATCGTAGTTGGAGTAAACTGTTGTGAAATTTTAATAAACTTTCAAAAAACCAAAGTAAACTTTCAAAAAGTTGAAGTAAATTTTACCTGTGCACCTTGCTAGGGTCCTAGGTCTCCACGCTTGTTTTTGAGACCTGTACCTACCTGGATGGTCGCTTGTCATTTTGTTTGCATGTAACTGTAGTTGGTTGATAGTATAGTTGTTACTTTTAAGCTTGATTGCTATCATTGTTCAGTAGTATCGTTTCCCTCATTTAGGATGTCGGAAGCTGGGACATTAAGCGTATCGCTGTGCTGGTACTCTATGCGATCACTGTCATGGTTTCATGTGTAAAACTATATGCCGCAGTTGAAGCTCCTCGAAAAGCTCAGCAGAAGAAAGAGCTAACGGAGGCTTACATGGAAGCATTGATTCCTGAGCCGACTCCTGCCAATGTGAGAAAGTATGTTACATAATGTGCATGCTAAACTAATCGAAACTTATTAAGGGTTCAAGTTATATTATGTTTTAATTAATTTTAGTTTTACCTTAGAAGCCTATTATTTTTCAGACAAATATTACCTTTTGCTTATCTTATCTTATCAGGTCTATTATTGTTGATTGTCTTGATCTTGGGCTACAATGGATCACATTTCATCGAATATCATGTTCAGTCTATCTGGTGCTGATTTTTGAACTCCATTAAAATTTAAATATAAACAAATAAGTTTGTAAACTTCTTTATTTTTTCCGAATATATAGTTCTTTGTCTGTTCGAGGTTCCCAGATCAAAGGAAACATGTTGCGTCTCCAATTGATAAGTGTTAGGTTTTTTTATTAAGATTTAGAAGTCACTTATGAAGGGCAGAGTGGTCGCTTCTTTCATGTCTTCAAGTAGATTCTGCAATTTGTTGCATAAAAGTGCACTGCTAGTGCTAAAGAAAAGCTGTGTGGGGTGGTATTTCTTATGAAGATATCAATACAACACTCTAATTTATAGGGATAAGATGTTTGTATCTTCTGGATGCTGCTCTTCTTAGTAAAATGGAGGGGTCTTATTCATTTTAATGATGGGAAGAAATACTAACAACAATGGTTGGATTTGATTGAAAGATAGGGGATTTCACTTGAGGAGAGGAGAGAGCGGAAAAACATTCTCTCTATTTTTCTTTGTCTTTTTGAGCTGTGACGTGGAGATCCTTTAGTCTCATTTCTATCAAGATTGCAATTGCAGATTGAAGAAGGGCATGTGGAGGAAGACTGTCCCCAAGGGGTTGAGAATGAAGAAATTTATTGAAGGGTCCGATGGAAGTCTACTCCAGGATAGTTCTTATGTTGGAGAAGATGCTTGGGATAATGAAGTGGAGCAGCTTACATCAGAGAAGGCTAATGAGATGGTTGGGGTTGATGCAAGCTTAGAAGAGAAAAGGAATGGAAGGAGGGTTGAGCCTTTCAGGTTAGCATATATGTATTTTAAGCATATCTGTCACCCGACTAAATTTCAGAAGCTAAGGCCTCAAATCTCTTCGATTTTGACATACACTTAAATTAATTTTGGGATATTTCACAATATACCCCAGGTTTCCAAATATTTCACACTATGCTTCTAAAACCTACATTTGTATACATGTAGGATAAAATGGTAACCTTATAGATTTTTTGGGCACTTCATAGCTTTCTAGCCGCGCCAAGGGTTAATGGTTAAAGATTCAAGGTTTAGGCTTTAAGATTTAAGGTTGAAGGTATGTAGTGAAGGGCTTAGGGCTTAAGGTGTAAGTTTTAGATTTTGAGTAGTTTAGTATTTATGATTTAAGAATTTTCTTGTTCAAGGGTTTAGTGTTGAAGGTTTAGGTATTTGAATTTAGAACTTAGGGGTTTGAAGATTGAATTGGAGATAAAAAATGAACTTTTGTTTGCATATAGTGGCATACTGTGAAATATTAAGAAACCTTAGTGGTTTATTGTGAAGCAATCCCTATAATTTTTAAGATGAATGTAATGTGCTTGCAAAATGCTAAATTATGCAGATGCCTGGTCGCTTGCGTGCTTCATGCTGGTTGTAGGAGGCCCTAAAGGGGTGTTCATAAAAAACCAGTACTGTCAAACCGGTGAAACCAAACCAGAAATCCGGTTAATTGAAATGGTTTTCCAATTTGGCTGACCAAACCGAATTATTCGGTTCCGAGTTATTGATTTCTGGTTAAATGTAAAAGCTGGTTAAGATTTTTTTTAAAATAATATTTTTTATCAAAATAAGAATAAAATTATACAGTTAATCATCAAAATTGTACTAAAACTAATAAAACTGTATCAAAACTGTTAGTTAACTGGTTCTTAACCACATCAAAATTGCACCAAAACCGGTAAACCGTACTTGTTTTACTAATTATATATATTTTTTTAAATTACATGATTAACCACCAAACTGATAAAACCATACCAAAATCGACTGTCTGCACTAAACTGGTAAGCCGTACTTTTTTTACTAATTATAATTTTTTTAAGTATACATGATTCCAATTAATCTTAAAGCTAGTAAAACCATACTGAAATGGACGGTTAATCCGACCGACCCAATTAACCGCTTTTAAATAAACTGGTTATGGTTAGTGAATTCGGCTAACTGAATAGCTAGTTAACCGGTTATGAACACCCCTACCTAAAACAAGGGCTTATATCTGCACTCTTTCTATGTTGCTGCCATTTTGGGTATAGTTCTAGTCTTGTGTTCCTTTAATGGGATATAGTCGATCCACTATTTTTTTTCTTTTCAGTATCTTGTTTTTTTCATTTTCCTTTTCTTCAGGGATGTGTGGTCTTTATGCTGTTGCATGCCTTTGATATAGTTACATTATCTACACGACATCTTTTTGTTCCTCTGTTGAGTGATGTGAAGATTTTCTTTGAGAAGGTGGTTTCAAACTAACATATAAATGAGCCTCAAGCATTTTTAAAGACCTATAGGGAATGTTTAAGAGTATTTGCAGTGATGAAGAATCTTTACTTTGGTATCTTTTGATGCTAATACGGTACCCCATGTCCTCTTATTATAGCAACTCAAGATCAACAACAGCTGGGAACATGGCGTGAAAGGCTTCATGCATGGAAGGAAATTCTTGAAATGGAGAAGGTGTCAGATCAGCTGGTCTCATCCAATGCTAAATATGCTGTTGAATTTGACATGAAGGAAGTTGAGAACAGTCTCCGTAAAGATTTGGTAGAGAAATCTTCAGAGTCAACAGGCTCAAGAGCATTGTGGATATCAAAACGCTGGTGGCGTTACCGTCCTAAGCTTCCATATATGTATTTTCTTCAGAAGCTTGATAGTTCAGAAGTAAGTATTATATCACGTGTTTGAACTATTTTTTGTAGTGTTATATATTAAAAGTCCATTGCTTGGGACTAATGCTCATGATAGTGTTCAATGAACAAATTTCCTTTTAGGTTGATAATTTAATGGGAGATTTGCAGCTAGTTTTGTTCTGGAGTTACATAATGCATAGCTGATGGTTCATTGGTAATTATATGCACACAGAGGAGCAAGGGACTGTCTTGTAGCTGTGACACAAAATAGAATAAAGGCAGATAACCATATCATCATGTTGCTTGACTTGAAGCTTGTTTTGTACAAGGAAGCAGACACTAGAACTGTCTAGTGAGAAGTTCATATGATTATAGATTGTCCATATAAAAGTATTGTACAATTTGCCTGCCTGTAAATGAAAGTTTGTCATGTTCAAGCTGCTTGATTCTGGGATGTGCGCGTGTTTAGAGTTTGGATGGTTTATTCTTCAAAAACTTACATGAAATTCTTCTCTATTTGAAGTGTCCAAGTGTTTACCCATGTCTTGAAAGATCATTGGTGAACGCGGTATTTCATAGCAAAGATAATGGTTCCATTAACTTTGAGGATACTGCTGGATTCTTATTCATTTAAGAAGCTAAAACGCACATGCAGCAAGAGTTGTCTCATAATCTGCAGTATGACTGAGAAGATGACATCAATTGTTGGTTTTTGTTATCTTGCTGAATGCTGCTAATTTTTTGCTAGAGGGAAGGCTGTATGTACTTTATTACTCCATGTGAATGACAGAATAACGCAGGTGCCCTTGCATAGTATTTATAAAAACATCTTGTTATGCTTAATAAAGTGTGATGAGGTAGAAGCTTACACGCACTCTAATCTTGCGATGGTATCTCTCATTAGCTTTTAACATCAAGTTTGTTCTGGAAGTATGTTTCATTCTCTCTAAGCTTAATTGTTTAAGTTGGGCTACTTGTAAGAAAACTTTCCCTGACTGAAAACTTTTCTCATGAAAGCAAGCTGATCAGTAGTTATGATGTTACAACAATTCTAAAAACGCTCGACTTATGCCATGCTCTACAAAGTAGCAAGCATATTACCGGGAAATAGAGTGCAGCTGTGATCTATGCATGTGGGTAATGATATACATGTATTTTTGGCTCATTCTCAGGTTGCGGCTGTTGTCTTTACAGAGGATCTGAAGCAAGTGTATGTGACCATGAAGGAAGGATTCCCACTGGAATATATCGTATAACTTCGTGCATCCTTGTAATATGTCATGCACTCATGCCGGATCCCTGTATCTTCATGATTCTAATTTTCCTCCATTTCTTATGTGTCGTAGGTTGATATCCCTCTTGATCCATTTTTGTTTGAAACAATATCAAATTCTGCGGTTGAAGTGGATCTTCTTCAAAAGCGGCAAATGCACTATTTCCTCCGTGTTGTTATTGCAATACTTCCTGGAATTGTGATATTATGCCTTATTAGAGATTCGATGGGACTTCTTCTATTTGTTTCAAGAAATGTAGTACGCAAGAAGTACAACCAACTGTTGGACTTGGCATACTCAAAAAACTTCTTCATGGTAAATTTCTTATGATGGAATGCTATGGTAATGCTATGTTTTAGTTCTTCTATCTGATTGCATCTTATTCTTCTGTAGTCTAGGAGCAAACATGGTTCAATAAGGAAGATGTATCGGGAAGTTATATTGGGAGGTGACGTATGGGATCTTCTGGATGAATTTATGCATTTTATGGATGACCCCATGCGGTATTATGAAAAAGGCGTACCGTTTAGCAGGGTAATATTTCGCTACCATATAAGCATTTCCCCCAGAGGATCCTGGTTTATTCTTTGAGCCTTTCTGGTTCATGCTCAATTTTCCTTGTTTTTATATGCTATGGAGTCTCATACTGATGTTTTATTTGGCAGGGCATGCTACTCTCAGGACCTCCAGGTACCGGTAAAACACTTTTTGCACGAACACTGGCTAAACAATGTGGGCTGCCGTTTGTGTTTGCTTCAGGTGCAGACTTCTCAGATAGCGAGAGAAGTGGGACTGCCAGGGTCAGAGAATTGTTTGCGCTTGCCAGGAGGAATGTAAGATGATTTTGTTTGTTGATTCTTGAGCCACACTACGTTTGCTTTATGCATCCTGCTGTCTGAATATTTCTGTTTATTTGTTAGACTTTGCATATCTTGTTTTTACCTTCTTACATTGTGAGGGTAATGGGGATAAATGAGGTGAATCTTGGTGAAAGGTCTCAAAATGTAATTTGAGTAGTTTATGAGGTGCATTTGGTTGACTGTGTCTACATTTTTATTTTTACCCTCATAAAAATAAAGCAGCATATAAGATTGGGGATAGAATTATCAAAATTTTCCTTAACCTCGTCCTGGTAAATAACAACAAATGATGTAATAGACATCTAATAATAGTACTCCAACTTGCCTACTAATTATAGAAAGACTGATTACAGAGATGGGAAGGAAATAATAAGTGTCACAGGACTCTTCGTAGCCCTTGCCCCTTCTTCTCCGCCTGCTCATACACCTCTTTAATTTGTACTGTTGTGACTGGGAGATTTGAAGTGTAAATTGCATAGTTTTAGAGGAAACGGTGGAACAATAGAAGGAGTCTTGGAGGTTGTCATGCACGCTCTAAATACCTCCTTTTTATTTATTTAAGGTTGTAACTACCCCATTGTGATGAATAGTTGTAAGGGGGACAGAGGTAGTCTCCTTTAGATGTTTGTAATTTTTTGCACTTGTTTTTTTTTAATGTTTCCAGATTATTTTGTACTTATATATATATATATATATATATATATATATATATATATATATATATTTCCTCCTTTCTTTATCACATCCTTATATACGCTACTGCTCTAGAACCCTACCTTTTATCCTCACTTGGGCCTAGAACCATGGTTCTTCTAAACCTATTGTCCCCGTGGTTAAAAAGGAAAACTTGTCATTGGAGTGAGGCCATATGCTTCTCCATAAGATGTTCCCCCATCGTTCAATATGGGGCCCTGGTATTGAATTTAATCTTGATCACATTGGTAGGTGTTAAGTGGGGCCCACCTATTTTCAAAATCCACTATTGGAGATAAATCCTCATGAGTTCTCCCGTCCATGGTTTGGAGCCTGCTTTGATACCATTTTCTTGGAGAAAAATGATCTGCCTAATGACATTTGAAAAGTAGACTTTTTGACCTTGTCGTATTCAATTAGTCCTCTAAAGGAATCAAAATGTTAGTGTAGTACCCCATATATCCTTTATGAACCAGTTACCTCTTTCCCATCATGGCGGGACTTTGGCGTACTACTATTATGCTCTTCTTTTAATCTGCTGAATTGGTCCTCTGATTCTGCCCTTAGCCTTCTGTCTTTCTACCTTCCTCCTCCCCTCTGAAAGTTTTTTTTTTCGTAGATAGTGGCTAAATTGCCCAAAGGTTACAGTATAACTACGTCCATCCATCTACTTCACAGACAAACCCACGCTGACTACTGGTATAACAAACATCAAGCACAAAAGGTTTTCTCTATCTGAGCATCCTTCACTAGGGGAAATCACACCAACACTTTCGTCCTGATGAGCACCTCACAAGTCACAACAACCCACGCTGACTACTGGTATAACAAAAATCAAGCGCAAATTTTTTTCTCTCTCTAAGCATCGTTCATCAGGGGAAATCACACCCACGCTTTCGTCCTGACACTGCTCACAAACTACACAGACAAAATCCGAAAAATCTACCAAAAACCCTAATCACCTACACTGATCACCTTCCGACTTCCCCAAAAAAGTCACCTGCCCCCCCAAGTCTACATTTCTCCCATCATCTACCCTAACCCAGCCATCTGATCCTGTATGCTTCTAATCCCATCCAACATTCTGATAGAACCTAGGGGCTAAGGACAGTTTGGGGATGATGGGACCAAAAAGAGGAAACCATCTGCTGGCTGGGATATTCGCTGGAAGTGGGAGCTCTATCTTTTTCACCGTTATGCTGTTTGTTAGCCTTATCCCTATTACTTGTCCTTTTCTTCTTGGTAATGTGCTTCTTGCTGTAAGGGTGGGGTACTCTTTTTCCCTCCTCATGTTTTTTCCCAAAGGGTTATGCATTAGGAGGGTTTTAATGAGGCCCATACAAACACCTACTTCCCCTCGTTTTGTAATCTCGTTATCAATTCAAGGCGACAACTTATCTAAAAAAACTTGTCCTTTTCTTCTTTTAGCTTAGTATAAATAGAGAATAGTCTAGACTAGAAAGGGCATCTGAATACTTACCTCTTTGGCCACACCGTGGATAGGCGGGCTTGCCCAAATAGGCTCCCTTGGGAGATTTCTACTCTTTTACTTTATTCCTCTGTAGCAATTATGGCACTAAGTTTGTAAGGTTCCCTGCCAAGTTCCCCTTTAATTTACAAGTGTCCTACACTGTTATCGTTTCTCTGTGTGCTGGTGGGTATAGTTCCATCACATTCTCTTGCATCTTCCCAACCCCCCCCCCCCCCCCCCCCCCCCCCCCAGTCCACCAACACATTCCTGACACCTTGACCCCCTGTTCATCCCATGATGCAACCTGACCTCCTCCCTCTGCGAAAAACCATTTCCATCCAGTTTCCTCTCCCTCCCATAGCTTGCAAAACTTACCCAAACTAGGGGACATTTGTTTTCAATTCGTTGAGTCCTTGGTCGATTGTCCTTCACTAAATTCTTTTGTCTCGATTAGCTGAATGTTGAGATGCCTGCATTATCGAATCCTGTATGCTGTATTAACAAAATTACTTAGATTACTTTGTGAATGTCTCTGACTATCTAAACCGATGTAGCAATGTCTCTGACTATCTAAAGCAATGTAGCTAGCTTGACATGAGATGAGGTTGGGAGCTGTTGGGAAAGTGTGTATTGCTGCTTGGATTTAGAAGATTTGTCTATCCTCTGTTTTCCATTCTGTTAGCTCAATTTATTGAAATTGTGTGCCTTTGTTTCTGTGGAGGGTTGAAACATGAAGTGATAACTAATCTCTGTTCTGCAGACCCCCTCTTTTATTTTTGTGGATGAAATTGATGCTGTTGCGGGAAAAAATGCACGAAAAGATCCACGAATGCGAGAAGCATTTGATGAGCTAATTGCTCAGCTGGATGGCTTGTAAGTATTCTCTTGTTGTATATTAGTGCATACCGATGACCTAGCTCGTCTATTGATAAATTCTATTATACTATAGTGCTATATGGAGGAACTATCAGCGCCGGTAGATTATAGTTATTTCACCATGTTGGAATTTGCCTAGATATTGAACCTTCCTGACCTTCGAGCAATTATTATATTCTCTTTGGTCGTTGGTAACTTTTCATAGCTGTGCCCCATCTAAAGGGAAAATTAGTGCTGTTGGTTCTTACTGCATGGCATTTATTGCCAATTTTTATCTATTACTATTTTTTAAGGAGGATAACTCATGGCTGTGATGTTTTTTTATTATTCTTATCTCTTTTCTTTGCATTTGATCATCATGTAAATGCTTTGTATGTGGTTTGTCCCACGCTAGGCTTCATGATTTGGTGCATTCCTCAGATCAGTAAGCTTGCCTATTGTAGGAAAGAAAGAACTGGGGTTGATCGTTTCTCACTTAGCCAAGCATTCATATTCATCTGTGCTACCAACCGACCAGATGAAATAGACCCAGAGCTTTTGCGACCTGGGCGTGTTGATCGTCGTGTATATATTGGCTTGCCTAATGAAAGGAGACGGGTTCAGATATTTAATTTGCACAGTACTAGGATGCAGCTGGCGGAAGATGTTGATTTTGGAAAGGTTATTACTATTCTATGAAATTTCTGTTTCACTTTCATCTGCTTATTTATTTTATAGTCCTGCATTTCAAAATATATGACATTCTAGAGATGAATTTGGACTGATTTCAGCTGCTGGGTTGTGGCTGATGTTTGTCCTTGTTCATGTTATCGAATTTCATTCTTTGAGAAAGGGTCGCTAATCTCTGCTAACAGTTACTCAGAAAGCCCTGGCACAATTAAATATCGGCTATTTCCGTTATTTCTGCATGCATGGTGCGGACATGTGGATCTGCATGTTTTTATGTCATTGATTTCAACCATCGATCTTAATACCACAGAGATGGGGAATCAACTATCCAGATTGAGGGATTGTGCTGACGTGAACTTCTACCACCTTAAAACAAAAGACTAAAGTTGGGTCCCAAAATGACTTATACTAACATCACTTTGCTTAAAGAACTGAGGTTAAATTGTTTCCAATAATTCTTTGCATAGTTATGCGATGCTGAAATGTTCTTTCTGCAGATCCCTTAGACCTATCTCTGTTCTTCTAGTCCCTATCTTTTTGTTTGGAGGTCTCAGTACTTGTAAAAAATTTGGTGCGTACACAAGTGGAGATGAGCCCATGAGTTATATCTTCAAATTAGCTTATTGCTCTATATTTCATACACTTGAATTGCAATATCTAGCTTGTTACTCTTCTCTAACATCCTTTCACTTTTTATCTCCTTCTAAACAAGCTATAAGTTTCCCAAACAGGATTGGGTTTAAAAAAAAGGAAGAAAAGGAAAAGGGGACTGCAGGAAAGCATATTAGGGTCCCCCTTGGAATGCTTGCATCAATCGATTATGGGGAAAAGATTCTAGAGGCATGTTATAGTGCTCACTAATGTCCTAGGAATGCTTGATCATGATTAGATGACCTAGCTTAATAATATGGCATTTTACTTGTATTTTGAGGCATGAACCTTGACTTTTGTCATTTGTATTTTAATCTGATTACCTAGGGGAAGTTATCTGTTGAATGCGAATCATGTTCTAGCTTGATGGACACTGCAAGTAATTTGGGAGGATTGCAGATGATTCTCATCCTGCTTGTTGCTTAAATTGTCAGCTAGATGTATGATTCAGCTGTACTTCCTTAGAACTTGCAAATAATACTCTGTTGACACTACAGCTAGTCTTCCGCACTGTTGGGTATTCGGGTGCAGATATCAGGAGTCTTGTCAATGAAGCTGGGATTATGTCGGTAAGTTCACCAAACAGTTTCCCTATGAATATGACCATGCCTGCTTATTTGTGCCATGATTCCACGATGAAGGGTTCTCTCTATGAAGAAAAACTGGTCTAAGACTTCAGAGAAAACTTGGACTACTGTAAACAAAATATGGCCTAGTCGTCTAATGCAGAGCATTTTCAGAATTTGTAGCATTCTTTTGGAATAAAAATTTGACTGGTGCGTCAGTCATTATCACTTATAGAGTGAACGGGCATGTGGATGGTCCATTTTATTATTGTTTTCAGGAACATGTCACACTTCCATGGGGAAATTTATCTGATCTATATAGCACCTGTTAATAACCTTTGTGTTTAGAAGTTTTCTTGTAGATATTGCTCCATTTCATCATAAAGTCCTTTTATTGATCCGCGGCAGCAACAACAATGTTACTTTTATATTCTTGCTGTTAGTCTGACATTTGTAGAATTGTTTGATGTCATGAACTGTTTGGTAGCTTCGCTGTTACTTGTATCAGCCTGAGCATTTTTTTTTGGTGTTAGGGGATTTATAATTTCTATTGTACTAATAAACAACTAAATGCAGGTAAGGAAAGGGCACTCCAAGATTTGCCAGCAAGACATTGTTGATGTATTAGATAAGCAGTTGCTTGAGGGTCTGGGTGTTCTTTTGACGGAGGAAGAACAACGAAAATGTGAAGAGAGGGTGAGGGATAATATCTTCGTGCACTGCAGGCTTAATCTTTCATTTTTTTATCTCACCACTTGCGTTTGTAGGTTTCTTTGGAGAAGAAAAGATTGCTTGCCGTGCATGAAGCTGGTCATATCCTGCTAGCACATCTCTTTCCTACTTTTGATTGGCATGCATTTTCTCAGCTCTTGCCTGGTGGGAAGGTAGAGATTCTGGAGAAAAGCAGCCTTTAATTTCTATATTTTGATTGTGCTTTAATTATATTGGGTTTCAACTTGTGCAGGAAACTGCAATGTCTGTCTTTTATCCAAGGGAGGAGATGGTAGAATGTGAAACTGCTACATATGGCTACATGATAATGCAGATGGTTGTGGCCCATGGTGGACTTTGTGCTGAAAAAGTTGTATTTGGTGATGTAACTGATGGAGGAAAGGATGATCTGAATAAAATTACTAGAGTGAGTAACCTAGCACTATTGGTTAGTTTTCAATTTAGTTTGAGGGATATTTCTGATAATTTTTAAGGAAGGCCATGGCACAGGGCAAGATATACACATGTCTGTGAATAAAAAATAAAAAATCAACTAGAATGAGAGAGAGTTGAGTTGTAAGATTGTTAGGAATACGTAGGTTTCTTGTTCTTTGGAAAAGGTAATTCTTTTATAAACGTAATAAAATATTAAAATATAGGTGTTATAGATGAGACAATGTCCGATGACACAAAGCATAGATGGTAATCTTACAGCCATAATACTACGTATGAAGGGATTTTATTTTGTATAATTTGGTGATTATGTGCATCAATGTTTCTCTATTTATATGAGTTCATCAAAAATGTTTAGTTAATGCTTGATTTAAGATTGGGAGGACTTTTTCATATTTGAAAAGGTTCTACTATTCTTAGATGGCATCCAGTATCCTACCCTAGAAGTTAAAGTGGAAAAGTATGCTATTTTTTTCTTTCATAGCGTTTCTAATGTTATGAGATCTTTGCCTGCTTGGAGGATCTCTAATTTTCTTGTAGAGACTAGCAACTTTACATCAATAAGCTATATTTCTCTTGTACTTAAACCTGCTCGCTTCTTCCATATTAATGTCATGATTGCAAATGTTTGGTTTACTTTCCTTGAAGATGAACTTATGAACTTTTAGAGAAGTTTTCAGATGTTTTTAGAATACATTATGAAGAGACAATAAAGTAACTCAGCTTCTGTTTACTCTGAAAACTGGACCCAATATGATCAGATTGCTAGAGAGTTGGTAATTAGCCCAAGGAACGAGAGATTGGGCTTTGCTACTTTGATAAAAAAGCTTCCCGGAAGGTTTCCATCAGATGACAATGAATTGATCACTTACAAGGTATGTTGTCAATATTATCAAACATATACCTTGACCTACTCCTCTATCTTAATCTGAACAAGCACAAAAGGCACACGTATGATAGTTGCCCATGCATCTCTATATAAGCAATGAGTAGCTTAAAGGTGTCATGAAGGTTGTGAGCCATCTTAGTTCTCATACTTTTCCGCTACCTTTACTGGAACTCTTAGTGACAATTTTGTGATGTTTTTAGTGGGATAAACCTGGATTTTATCCTGTGGAAATGGATGCTGAAGTATCGGAGCTTTTCACCCGGGAGTTAACACGGGTGAGTATTAATTGCCCCTAGTTCTCCTTTTACTTTGATAACCAACACTTCTACGCTTCATTGACATCCGTTTTTCTCAATGAAACCCCACTAATGATTGGATTACTAGCTGCTTTCATTTTACTTCATTAACTGGGTTTGGTCTAAACGTTTGCTGCATCTGGTGTTTTGGATCTATGTGAACGTGGTGAAGTATATTCAAGAAACGGAGGACATGGCTATGAAGGGATTGAAAGACAACAGGCATATCTTGGACCATATAGCAAAGGAGCTGTTGGAGAAAATGAGAATAACCGGACAGGTAAGTTACTGTATTCTTTTATCTTGTTATCAAAATGACTTCTTTTTTTTGTCATTAGTATTTTCAACGACCAGAAGTGCAGAGATTTGGTTGTGATACATGCTTTTTCAATCGCTATGATTGGCAAAGGACACCTTGTCTCCTTCAGCCTTTCAATCATTTCCGAACCAAACATGAATCTTCGAACAAATAGCACCTTCTAGTAGCTTCTGCAGATCAATTCTCTACTTAGAGTCAACCACCGTCGATGTGGTGGAGTTGGAGAAGAACTCTGCAAGGGATCTTCAACTCTGTTCAAACCTAATCTTATGAAATTGAGGGAGAAATGTCTAACCTTTCCTTCGCCAACCTATGCGTTTCCAGAGATTAAGAAGAAGAGAGGAAATTCAATTTTGAGACTGGGAGAATTGGTTAGCCAAAAAACTTCCAACTCTGTGCTTCTTTAGGAGTTATTTTATCCTTTGGGTGAATTCTTTAGCTTTTGGATTATTCAATCTCCCTCGAAGGTATAAAATAAAGTCCCTTCAATTAATTCGTAACCAAAATCTACTAGATAAACAATCTATTAAAAAAGAGATGACCGGTTAACCACCTTTAATATGGTTACCCTGGAGTTGAAGAATTCTTGATCTCAAGTGTAATTGTCAACCTTCAAAGGGGTCTTCAACTCTTTTCAAGTCCCTAATCTTATGGAATTGTGGGAAAAAGGTCTCTGTTTTTTTACACAAGACCTAGGCGTCTTCAAAGCATAAGGGCCTAAAGTTGAAGTCCATTTTTAGTCAAAACCGTATGTATACTTATAAGCTGCACACATCACTCTCCATCCCCCGATGTTGCATGGAGGTATCATATACTTCCTCACCTAAAGAATGTGATGTCTTTGTCGCAAGTCTATCTCAAGTTATTCCATTTGAAATGAGCCCTTTCAAACTGTTGTTAGAAGATACTTCTGATTGATGTGTATTAACAAGGAGAATTATAGTCTTATTTATAAGAAAAGGTGGCTTAAAGAATAAGCTAACTAGCCTAATTTACAATATACCCTTAGTTAGTATGTACAGGTAAAAGAATAAGGCCCAAGGCCCATTACATAGTTAAATAGGTCATAACGCAAACCCTTTTTTCTCACTTGGGTCTAATGGTCTAAAGTTGAAGTCCTTGTTGTTGTAGTCAACCATATTTTCCCTTACAAGCTACACACATCACTCACCATCCCCTGATTTGTGATGGGGTATCATATGTTGAGCACGTTTATAAAAGTTGCTGAGTTAGGCCCTCGGTGGAACTAGCTTTTCGAATTTAGTGTACAAAATCCTTTCACAATAACCTGCTTCTAAGAGACTATTTGTTTGAAAGGGAAACACAAGGGTTAAGGTTAACCCATACCAAACCCGTTTAAGAATCAACTGACCCAAACCCAATAAAAAATAATGGGGTTACAATTCTTCAACATCAACACTAACCTGACCCATATAAAACTGTTTAACTCAAACCCTTCCGGTTTAACCCAAAGTTTTTCAAAATACATTTTTTTACGGTTTTTCCTTTTTTTTAAATCTAAATAAATTATTATCTTTTATTGAATTTTCGTTATGTTCTTTGTGAGCTACAAGTGATTGCATGTTCTTTATTCACCCTAACCTGATTCATATAAAAAAAATGTTGACGGTTTTGAAAATAATGCAGTTATCAAATTGTTGGATGGGCAAAAATAGTGTTGATGGTGTTTTTATATTTATTAACTAATAGCTATTGAGTTATAAAATAGCTGAAGTGACATGCTAGTATATATGTACTTATTGTATGTTTTCCTTCCATAAAATAAAGACGGTGGGACGGGTTGAGTTTGGGTTAGAACTTTTGACCCATATCCTATCGAAGAAAATAATGGATAACCCAAATCTGACCCAAAAATTAAACGGGTAAAAAATCTCAACCTAAACTGTAATTTATGGGATGGCATCGGGTTGGGTCAAAATTGCCAGCCCGCATATCCCTGCACCTGTTTAGATCTGAGAGTTTTGTGGGAAAAGATCTCGCTCCGTTTAACCTTGCTTCACGTGCTATATGGTAGGGGAATGATTTCCAATCTGACTTGACAAACTTTAATCATGGATGCTCATTGCTGATACGCATTTAACTATCATCATGACTTTTGCAATTGTCTTTATGTAAGAATGGTTATTCTTTCAGTCTCAAACTTAATTTTATCAGTTATTGTGTCAGTACATCATGTAGCATAGTTATCAAACCATATATTCAGCTCAACAATATGCTAGCTGATTCCCTCTGAAGTTTATGCTTAAGATCAAATATATAATAACATTCCCTTTTTCATTTTCATATACTATCAAACAACATAGTAATATGTCCATTTCCTTTCCCATTTTCCTTATATTCTATTCTCATCTCCTTAACAGATCCACACTTTTTCCTAACGGTATAGTGAGCTGCACTTCCTCCCATTCTCACCTTTTAGAAGCTAGTTTCAAACGGTTCTCAAGTCTTCCTCTAGTTTTTGTCTTTATTTTGATCCGTTGTCTCTGGAAAGGGTAGTTCATTTACAATTTTATATTGGTTTTCTTTGTATGTGCACTAGGCTGGAGTTTCATTGGTAGTGGCTGGAGTTTCCTTGGTTTTCTCCATGGTTTATAGAGTTGACTTTGCTGTGACCATTGTTCCTGAGATGTTCATGTCTTGACATGCAAAATTGCTTCGGTAGAAAACCTCAGAAAGCGCATTACGTTATCGAGTATAACTATTGAAAAAGAGATTATAGCTGCGCGGGTGGGTGATATGCATCAGTAGTGGGGAAATTAAATCTTTTCTCGGAGATATATTCCTAGTACCTAGAACATTGGAAATTCGCTAACATGTCTCTACTCAGATTGCTTAGTGAATTAATTCCTCCTTTTTGAGTATATTAAATGCTCGTACATGTTGTGATATAGCAAAAGGCCTAAGCATGTCTCCTGCCATTCACAGGAAGCTGCAGAGAGAATAAAAGAACTTTCCCCTGTCATGTTCGAGGATTACGGTATACAACTGGTTGAAATGGATCAGGTATTGGCGCACTACCCATTCTCTCCTTCACGTGTTGTCTGCCGTGCGTTGTATATTTTTACTATGTTTTACGGCCAAGGTCGGTACCGCCAAGCGGTAAAATGGTAAAAAGTTGACTAAAAAAAGGGTAAAAAGAAAAACCCTCACTTAGACTACTTGGCTTACCTGAAAGCCTTCCACTAACCTTCTAGTCCAACAACCTATATTCACCAAAGATGATCAAAAACATGGAGGCACTCACAAAAACTCTCCTTGCCCTTTTTCTTCTTTTCTTCTTTGTTTTTTTTTTTCTTTTGAAATTCTAATCATAAGAGTTCTTAAAACATTTTCCTTTCTTTCCCCTGCCATTGGCCTTTTTTACGTGTCTTTGACTCTTTGTCTTTCTTAGCTAGCTCTGTGCTCTTTTATTCCTCTTAACATCATCTTTATCTCCAAATAAGAATATTTAAATTCACCACTGTCCGATTTCCATTGAAAGCCTTGAATCCGAACTCCTTAGCAAGCTTCATGGTCTTTTTCGCTTCTTCTGCCTAATGTAATTTAATGAAATCTGACGAGCTTACCATCTCCATCATTTCCCTCTCTACGTGCAGGAAGAACCATGGCCTCATTTGGATCGCTTACCTGATCGACCTATGGACATATATCCTGCACCACTTCACAGATGCTGAATGATAACAATGCTGCAAGGTTGCTACTTCATATGAGCTGTGAAGACCAGAAGATTTTGGTTGTTGCTATAGCTAGAGTTTAGGAATCATCTGACGGAAGCTGGTACTTCAATGGGCCTGCTCTTTTTAAATCGTCCGGAAACCAGCAGACTTGTAGAGCATCTACGTCAACCAATCAGCAGAGGCAAAGATTTTAATGAGAAGTTTTTGCAAGCTTAGTGGCGCTGTCTTTATTTTTTAAAATGGTAAAATATGTAGGCGTGATTAATGAAACAGGACATTGTCAGTTTTGTAGATTAGGAGACGAAAAGAATTTCATCGTCTGCGCAGGGTTTTGATGTTATTCTGGAGTACTGTAGGTTTCATTAGATGTAATAATGTTGCAGCCGGAACGGGAACAGAGGAATTTAAGGAAATCTTGTGTATTACTTGGATTTGATTTCCGCATGTCTATAAACAGATACTATATAACTCTCTCGCTCTGGAGTAGGCTGCTTTGTACACCTTTCTTGCAGCTGTGCTATTTAAATGACTCGGTAGATGTTATGTGTAATAGAGTCTTTGATATCAGTTGGATGCTCTTTCTCTCGCTCTACTTTGAAAAAGAGTAAAGGAAAATCCCTCTATTATTTCTCATGTCGACTGAATACACTTTGCTCGGCTCATTTTGGTGAACGAGCATGAGCGTTGTTCTCCACAGCCGATGACGGTAATCATTCTTTCATCTTGTTGTAGTAGGTAACTAATTTGCTTGTTTATTTTTCGGGCTCTATTTGAATTAAGTATTGGTAATGGTAGTAGTCTTTTCCTGGGGTTTTCATATTTGATTGCATCTTATTTCTTGGTTTTTTTGGGTGTCGAATAGAGCTGCTCAAAACCTGTCGGGTCCGGCGACCCGGCCCGGAAAAAAGTCCGATTGGCCCGAATCTGATGGGCTATCCAGGCGGGCTTGGATAAAAAAATGAGTCTGAATAAAAAAAGGGGCCCGGCCGCGGTAAATTTTCAAACCCGGCTTGACCCGGTTTTCAATATTATTTAATATTTTTAAAATATATCTAAAATAATATATATCATATATTATTTTTCTATAATACATATATCAAAATTATATTAATACATATAATATAAAATTTTACTCAAATTTCTATATATAATAACAATTTTGAAATTAAATATATATATATATATATATTAAATTTTCAAAATTTAAAGTATAAATAATTAAATAACCGGGCCGGGCGGGCCGGGCACCGGCAGAGCTGAAAAAAAACCAGGCCTAGCCCGGCCCGGCCCGAAGATATTAAAAACCGGGCTTGGTCTCCATGAGCAGGCTCGACGGGCCTAAAAAATCTCCTTGGCCTGGCCCGAACCCGGCCCGCCCGCCCGGATGATCACCTCTAGTGCCGAACCATTGTGCAGTCTATCTATGCAACACTCCAGTCACTTATGTAACTAATTAGACTTTGACAGGTGAGTGAAAACATATATACACACTTTAAATGATTGTAATTTTTATAATGTATTTTTTTACACCATTGTTCATCTAATTTAAGTTCTTCAAAATAAGACCAATCATGAATATGATTTGATAAATTTATATAAGTTACATGTATATATCTATACATATCATTTAGATTTATGATTCACCGTATATAGTTTAAAGGGAAAATTACATCCCCACCCATGACGTTTAGTGAAATTACACACCCCACCCACGAGGTTTCAAAAATTACTTTGCCCACCTATGTGGTTTCTTTTATTTTACATACATCAATTTTTCTAATATTTGATCAACTTAAAAGATGCTTAAATGTTGTCCAAAATTGATAAATGTAACGCCCCTATTTAATATATTTATAGCGGAAATAAAATACTAAAGGCGTACAGACCATCGGGTTCCAAACACCCGACACCAAACCTCACCAAATTACAACTTAAAGATTACAACTGTGACGGCCTGAACCTCGAGAAAACTTAACAAAAGTAAAATAGAAATAAAACACGTAAACTCTCCACAACACCTAATCCCATCCCAATCACTTGTTCTCTTCGTGGCCACCTGTAAAATAACTCGTACCTGCAAGATAAAACCAAGCAGCCCACCCCGAGAGGGGTGGGTCAGTTCCTTGGAATGGAACTGGTACAATCCTCCAAAAACAAACTTATAATACAACTCTTAAATAAATAATAGCAGGAAACAATCACTTAAACCACACAGAGGAACAAGGCATTTCACAAATCACCAAATCAAGATAACAAGTTAAGAATAAAAAATGAATAACAGAAAGGTAAAGTTAGTGAAACAAAACCACACCATGTGTTAGTGAACATCCAATGCCTTAGTTAAACCCAATTCCCGTTAGGAGTAGAAAGACTCAGATAGTCACAAAGGACTAGGAATGATAAGATAGATCCAAGAACCAAAAACTCAAGAGTGGAATAATTCATCTGGGAGAGATGGCCCCCACCGCCAAGTACATCCTTTTAGGTTAGGGGATATACAGCCCCTCACTGTCTACAACGTCCCTTTTGGGACAGGGAATATACAACCCCTCACTGTCTATCATGTCCCTTTTGGGACAGGGGATATACAGCCCCTCACTGTTACCATTGAAGACGCGCGCACGTCGAAACCTCAAGAACCAACTCATGGATGAAACGATATCCAGAGTCAAAATAAGAATTTACCAAAATTGACCTTTTCCAAATTCCCACCACATCACCAATTACCCAGAGCAATACCAAAACACTCAGTCCTACAGAGTGCAGAAGCGTAAACCTTAAGCAGTCAATGTCTAATGGAGCAACCAAATAGAAGGAACCAATACCCAAGTGAGTTTCACATTCAAGGCTTAGTTAGTCACACAAGCTGAGTTAGTCACACAACCATTTCCTTAGAAATTCCTATTAAAACTCAGTTAGCGTTTTTCGAAACCGTCTCATAAGTCAACAAACAAAAAGTATTGGAGTACGAGAAATCGTACCTGGGTATGTGAAGAACATAAATAACTCGAATACGTGATTCCCAATAGTAACCTATAATTAAGGTGTTCCAAGTGTCGATTAGTTAAGGGACTTATAAACTAGACAACCTTCTTTTCTTACTGATTAATAGTTCCTTTGCTAGGCCCATTTCGTTTAGTTTGGAACGATTTAGAATTTATTCCTGAGAGGCCCAAACTCTCTTTGAACTGTTTAAGTGGGCTTTTGGAGCTCAAAGACTTGGGCTTAGTAAGTTAACCCAAGACCGTATTAAGCTTATGTTGTGTAATTAAACCCTTAAGTTACTAATGTCTATTTAATTACACACCGATTAAAAACCTAAGGTTTAACATATATATTCTACTTATTATAACTCCTAGGCATAACCACAACCGATATACGGTTTATAAAATTAAGTGTTTTCCTTTATTTATTTAATATATATAAGTATACCTGTATTAGAATTTAATTAAGATATTCCCTATGTAACTTATTATATTTAAACTATTTTATTACTACACCTTTAACTGCATTCCAAGTACGTTCCATAAAGTATTTCTTTTACTATATCTCAGGATACTAGCTCTTATAATATTTAGTTAATATAAGTGTTAATTTATTAGCTCCTTGTTCTACTCTAAGTTACTACTTTATTTCATTTTTATACATGTGTAAATATATATATATTTTCCTTAGTTTTAATTAAAAATATTAACTCCCATATAATATAATAAATAAAACGTAAATAATTAAATTCCTTGATTTAACATAAGTTTCTACTTAAATAAGTATATATATACATATATGCAAATAATTTCACCTCTCTAAAAGATATTACCCAAAACATTTATAAACATAATGTTATAAAATGTTAATTCAGTTTCCCTTAATTTCCCAGCTTAAAAAGTTATTAACAAACCATACTTTAATTTTTGGTTACATTAAAAACCATATATGATAAGTTACTCTTATAGAAAACTCATAAACACAATTTTTAAACCCATTTACCATTGCCCAAAAATTCCCAAATTAAATACAGTAACTATAACATTTAGACATATTATAAAATTTTATTTCATGAAAATACCTTTTTATTTAACCAAATAATTCTAGAAAACCCGTAAATTGCAAAAATCATAACTTACGTTTAAAAACTCCAAAACCATAATAATTTACATCAAAATAAACTAGATTTAATAAGGAATATATGGTTAAAATTTCAAGTAAAAATACATTCGGGAAGGCCATTAACTAAATTGAACAAGTTAGAGTCAAAACCTGAAATATAATAAAACTTAAAACATTCCTTATTAAACACGATCTAATCTCGACCGTCCAATCCTTTAAAACGTGATTGGACGGTCCCTGAAAGCCCAGTTCTTCATCGAATCCAAAACCGAAGTCGAGTACTAATTCATGATTTCCTCACAATCTACAGAACCAAATTGAGTGATTCTTGTTTCTATGGTTTTGAAACTCAATTCCGGTTCTAATGATACCAAATTCGCTAGCTATCATGCGGGATTGATCGGTTTTCGATTTCAGTTTCAAAGTTAGGGTTTATTCTGATTTCCGAATACAAATCTACCAAATTCACTCAATCTAATGCTTATTTGATGCAATTGGAACATGGTATTGCCCGATAATGTAAGGGCGATTAACAAGGTTGAAGGAATTTGAAGAAAACTTACGGGAATTGCTCGAATCGAACGGATTTGTTCGGTTTCTGGAAAAACGCCCCCTTTACAACCCGATTGAGTAGCCTACTTTGCAACGCTATAATTTACAGTACAGACCGAGTTAGAACTAGTTCTTGGGTTAATCTAAAGAGGAAACGTAACTCTACACAATGATAGCAAGAACTCACCTAACTTGCACTACACAGAAAGAAACGAAGCTGGAAGTGCGAGTTTACCTTGCGTTTCCTGGAAAGAAAACTATGATTTTATGTTGTGACGAATCCGAAACTTTAGACACCTCGTTCTTCCAAACGGTTGGGAATTGGCTTTGGTCATCAACACGAAAGTTTTAGAGGGATTAGAGCCCTTCAAAACGAGCTAAAGAACATGGAATTTAGCTGAGAAACGAAGAAGTTATGGCAAGACGAAGTTACCTGAATTGAAGGAAAGACTGGAAACTGCAGTTTCGGTTTTTGCAGGGTGGCTACTTTGGCTCGAATTTCCGGTTGATTTAGGACGAATTAGGGTTAGTGTGAGTTATGGTTGTTTAGAGGAAGTGTAGGAGAAGACAACAAAGAAGGTGACACTCAAAAATTCAAAAAAAAGATGAAAGTTATGAAGGTCACAAGATAGGGCAAAGACTGGTTTCTGTTACCGGAAATATAGGAGATAAAACGGCTAAGTACTGGGGCGCGTATCCCGAGGCGCGCGATGAGTCAGCAAACCCTGCCACGTCAGCTTTTTTCAAAAATTTGGCTCTAAACTTCATTTGATCATAACTTTGGCTAGGATAATCCGTTTTTGACGTTTTTTTTTTATCGATCTTCATGGTTTTCCATAACCTATTTATTGGTATAGGTTTCATGGGCTGGTTTGACCATTCTCAAAAAGTCAACCCTAGCAAGGCTTAAAAGGCTTAGGGTTTCTAGAATTTTATATTGATTTTATGTTTCAAAACAATGTTCCAACTCTTCCTAAAAATCTTATATATACTTGGAGTGTTTATAAATTTTTCCAAGATTTATTGACTCATAAATCTTATTATTAAATTCATAATACTATATAATAATATATAATAATTAAATATTTTATTGTATTCTTTAGGTTAAATAGGAGAAATCCCCTAAATAAATTCATAATTCCATATAATATTTAATATTCATAATTCCATATAATAATTTAATATTTAATAAAAGAAATCCCCTAAATTAATTTAAATTAATTAGGGGTATTTCAATAAAACTTTACATGGATGATGCTAAGGTGTTATATTTTGTCTAGTGTCAAGTCCAAAGTTTTTAAAGCTCATATATGACCTGTGGGACCCAATGAAAACACGTTGACATGTCACATGTTTCATTGGGTCCCACGGATCACATATGAGCTTAAAAAACTTTGGATTTCATGCTAGACCAAAATATAACACCTTAGCATCGTTCATATAAAGTTTCATCAATTTTGGACAATATTAAGCATCTTTTAAGTGATCAAATATTAGAAAAGTTGCTGGATGTAAAATAGAAGAAACCACATGGGTGGGCAAAGTAATTTTTGAAACCTCGTGGGTGAGGTGTGTAATTTCACCAAACGTCATGGGTGGGGATGTAATTTTCCCTCGTTTAAAATACACCATACAACAATAAGGTTTCGTTCATTGATGGAATTTTGGTGGTACATATGTGGTATGTCTTGAGTTGGTATTTTTGACAAAAATATCAAAAAACCACATTGCCAAACAACAGTTTTCAAAACAGTCACAAATATACAAGCACAAAACAATTAACAATTATGCTGCAAAGAGAATGAATGCCGTAAATTCATATACATATCTATATCTATCTATATCTATATCCATATCCGTATCCGTATCCGTATCCATATCGTATCCGTATCCGTATCCATATCCATATCCATATCCATATCCATATCCATATCCATAGCCATATCCATATCCATATCCAATCCATATCCATATCCATATCCATATCCATATCCATAGCCATATCCAGATCCATATCAGATCCATATCATATCCATATCCATATCCATATCCATATCCAGATCATATCATATCCATATCCATATCCAGATCCATATAATATCCATATCCATTCCATATCCATATCCATATCCAGAGCCATATCCATATATCCATATCCATATCCATATCCATATCCCATCCATATCCATATCCATATCCATATCCATATCCATATCCATATCCATATCCATTCCATATCCATATCCATATCCATATCCATATCCATATCCATATCCATATCCATATCCATATCCATATCCATATCCATATGCATATCCATATCCATAGCCATATCCAATCCATATCCATATCCAGATCCATATCCATAGCAATCCATATCCATAGCCATATCCATATCCATATCCAATATCCAGATCCATATCCATATCCATAGCCATATATCCATATCCATATCCATATCCATATCCATATCCATATCCATATCCATCCATATCCATAGCCATATCCATATCCATATCCATATCCATATCCATATCCATATATCCATATATCCAATATCCATATATCCATATCCATACCCATTATAACACCCCAACTATAACAATACACTTAATAACCATTTGTAGCGGAAAACATAACTCATCATATTACTTAACTCATTGGTGTTACACGCCGTTAGCCACCCACGTGGCTAACAAGGCTAATACTTATACATTGTATCGGTCTGATGGACCAGATTCTCGAGCAACTAAACATTACAATCCCGTTCTATTTCCAACAATCAATATATATTTACATTACAACTGTACCGAGTATTTACAAACTAATGCCGACAACAATTTCGGTCTTACTACACCTACAATCCGTAAGTAATTAAAATAGCTACCCATGTACAATCTATCACTCCGTCCTACTCTCGAACGGCTTCCAAATCCTTGTACCTGAAATGGAAAGAAAGGGTGCCCCCCCAAGGGGCTCAGCACCTTAGCTGGTATGGTAATCGTGCAGCCCGCATACTACCGGGCCACACACAACTAATTGTCGTCTAAACATGCGGTTAATTATATTTAGGGAAAATTACATCCCCACCCATGGGGTTTGGCCTAATTTCACAAACCACCCATGTGGTTTAGGAAATTAAATTGCCCACCCATGAGTTTTCTCCGTTTTTCATCCGTCACAAAATTAGTAAATTCTGTTAGTAATGTCCATATGGCATCATATGAGTCGTTTTAAATGTTGCTGACATGGCGGACTTAGTATTATGACTCACCTACTCTATCTCATCTCTAATCTGGGTTGGAAAAACATTCCCCATTTGCAACCCTAACATTGTTCTTCCGTACTGGTAAACTCCGATGCTCTTGTCCACGCGACCACCTCTCATCAAATCTCTTCTCCCGAGAGCAATCAACTGCTAATACACAGAATTCAATCCATATCTTCCCCAAATCCATACACCCACCTCACTTTAATTCCCACTTGGCACCACCATATCCCCATAATCGAAGTAGCGTGATTCCAAATTGAATCCTCAAAGACCAGCCATCTCAGTCGCAGTCGGGTATCGAGAGAGAAACGCTCTACTATTCTAACTCTAAGATACCATAACGTAAATATCAGAAGCAGTGTCGGCAACATCATCCTCAACATGGTTGGATAACCCACGAGTCTGGCAGAAGAAGACGATCCATTCCCGGAGTAGAATATAGAACAACTGGGTTGTACCCCGCAAGCGTCACAAACAAGAACACATCGGTGCTTGAGGGAAAGGGTATTTATAGCAGGAATTGCAGGAGGATGGTGGTGGGTTCATTGAGTTTGGAACTGAATCAGGGGGTTCTTCTTGCTCCAATATTCATCACAATTTTCTGGAATTTTGAGAAGAGGGAGGGAGGGAGAGAGAGGAGAAAATCTAGGGTACGATCGTCGAAATGGGAAGAAGAAAGAAGAAGCCATGAATAATTTCACTTTCCACCTGAATGTTTAAGCTTTCAGGAGGTCACCGAATTGAAAACCCACTCAAAGGCAAAGAAGATTAAAGTCTTAAAAAGAAATCATCACAAAAAGGGAGATCATGTAGCGACAAGTAATATTTTAGTGGGGGAAGAGTCGATAGAAAAAAGGAGGGGGGAGAATTGCAGAAAAAGATGCGGGAGGGGAGAACACGACCGGAGAAGAAGGGTGACGGGAAACGAAAGAGGGAACAAAATTTGGGTTAGTAAAATAAATGTCAAGTCACCACAGTGGGGACAAGTTATAAACAGCCACGTGGTATACACTAACGGAATTTACAAATTTTATGACGGATGAAAAACGGAGAGAAAAACTGATGGGTGGGCAATTTAATTTACTAAACCACATGGGTGGTTTATGAAATTAGGCCAAACCCCATGGGTGGGGAATATAATTTTCCCTTATATTTAACTCATGCATGAAAACTATAACACACAACACATTACATACCCACAACAATGGGGCTCAACAAATCAGTCAACACATCAATACTCGTTAGATCACTCATTGTGTTCTTTAACTCTTGAGGGTTTCTCCTTTAAGGAGCTAATTCCTTGTTAGACGACACTTACCCATTAGTCGGGTTATACTTAAATTCCTCTTATCATAACCTAGGATGGATACCCATGATCCACCTACTCCACATAACAACTCATATCACATTTTAACGTACATACAACATAACTTGGAGAGGGTCACGTGAGGTCACGTACCCCGAGATGTGAGTTAGTAATCTCATTGGGGCCTAGAGAATCTTTTATTCCATGCTAAGCTCGTCACACAATAACTTATAGTTCTACATAGAGAACATATATTTACTTAAGATGCGTCGGATATAATGTAGTTCTGAACACACCATACATATTAATTTTACTGAGATGTGTCGGTCTCAATATAGTACCGAACACACCGTACATATATCCCCCTATCCCCGAACAATAATCAAGGTAGGTAAGCTTTGGTTAAGCTTGTGGGTGATTGTAATCCAAGAAGGAAAAAAAAACCATAACATAACAGAGAGGGAGTTAGAGCAACTGTAGACATCAACTCCCAAATAACACGCGCGACCGGAACGACCAGATTCCTCACCCCCCATAATATATATATAGTTAAGATCTCCATTATGGAACCTATCACATCCACACACCAATAGGTATTACAACCAGGTTAAACACATAAGGGAGGTAAACATACTTACACGCACAAACAACACACAACCAACTCACGCATAGCTGTGGTTAGAACGTTCCCATGGCTTGGTCGTCGTAAATCCGAATACAGATCTCTTATGTGATCCTAGAATTGGTTAGCTATGGTTCAACACTTTCGAGGTTAAACGGTATCGGACCTGAACACGCCACATAAATGAATTACTATAAACACATTACATGTTTTTATCTTATAAGGTGGCAAACATTCAAAAAAAACACATTGGCATACAAGCCGGTGTAATCCGGTAGAACACAGGTTGCAAGAAAACCATACCTGTCACCAAGGTCCACTCTATTGTGTCCACTTATGTTCCTCGAACAATTCTCGAACAACTGGTAACATTACAATTACTTTCATTAACATCGGGGTAATATGATTGTTTAACGTCTAACGCTCATAGTTAACCCCGTCATCCCGTTGTACTTAATTTTACTCTTGTGATATTAAGTTCACAACTCTCACATCCAACCTAGCACTTGTTTACACTTTTTAAGGCCTTTACATGTCACGAAACAAGGCCTAAACATCACCTAAGACCATTACCATTCAATCCCCCATCATTAGAAGTCATTAAAACACAAAAATGCTCCCATGTCCTTTTAGTCCACCTTGTGGATAGTTTTCTAGCTCATTTCCCATTGGCTCTTCAGGTTATTTATTAAGCAAATATAGCTCAATTCCCTAGTACACAAAACTACATTAAGAGAGGTCATTTACCTTTTCTCTTCAATATTTTCTCACTGTTTTCTCTTCTTCTTTCTTGATTGAAAATCGGCAAGGAGTTATCACTTGTCAATCTTCTAACCAATACACATATAAGGGTAATGAGCATTAAGCTTTATACTTAAACTCATAAATAAACCCTAGATTTAAATAGTGTTTTTAAAACACTAAAATGGAAGTTTACCTTGAATTTGAATGAGAATTTGAATAAGTAGCAAGAGAGGAATCCTCCTATTCCTTTGAAGATCAATTCAAGCTACTAAAAAGAGTAAGGTAAGGCACCATTAAGAGGTGATTTTCGGCTATATAGGAAAATGAAGGGAAACATGGATTTTCCCTTGAAGCAAAGGAGAATTACAAGGTGTGAAAAGGTGAGCTTTTCCTTCTTCAATGGAGATTCTCCATGGGTCCTAATTGAAGTTATTGAAGATTTGAAAAAGATAGGAATGTAGAGCTCACTCTAACTAAGACAACAGTAGTCTCGGGATTAAATTCGGAGCATGGAGTTGGAAGTTACAAGCAAAGGAAGATGGGAATGGTAGAGGTGCTGTAGCAAAACATTTTTTGCTTGGGTGAAAGAAGATGAAGACGGTGGGAATGAGTGGGAAAGAAAGAATGAGGTGAGAGAGTATACTCTTTTGAAGATATTTTGGCATATAAAGGTAATTCTTCTTTTTACTTACTTTTCCTTCTTTTCTTTATTTATCTTGCACATGGTGGTGAGTCACCACATAGGAAACCGGCCCCTTCATATAATAGGGCATTTCATGACTTATGTTGACCATTTAATTAACTAAGTTGACTTATGTCTTAAACTAGCACTATTTAAGCACTATTCACAAATTAGTGCACATAATTGTGAAATTTTGATTTACCATTGATTTAGACTTCCTAATGTGATACTAAGTAGTAAAAATGTTGATTAAAGAGTAATGATGGACTTTTAGCCACTCAAAACTCATTTCCAAGACAATTTTTCAAAAATGTGCTTTAAGGCTCCTTAAAGCACATTTTTGTGTTTTAACTTGTTTTCAAGCTTGGTTTTCTTTATTAATTGCTTTAAAATGTTAATTAGAATGTTAATAAGGTATATGAATGACCTTTAGGTCTTATACAAGGTTACACCAAGTCTAGGGCAAGTATTTACCTAAATTGACTTTATGGTGTTTTCTTGTGTTTTGATTGGTTTAAATTGTCTACCAACGTTTCTTAAGGACTTAATTAGCCTTTAAAATCATAATCGCATATTATTAAGTCTTGGTAGGCTCTTGGGTCCTAGCCAAGTTCATTCCAAGCTTAGAGCATGTTTTTGCTCAAATTGTCTTTATGGTACCTTATTGTTTTTACTATGGTTTAAATTGTTCACTAATGTTTCTAAGGCACCTTTTAGCCTTAATATACCATAGTTTAATAGTTAAACAACATATCAAGGTTTGGGGTATTTCAATCTGCCCCCCTTAAAAGAACTTCGTCCTCGAAGTTCACACTTCCCACGCATCATTTGGAATAGAACACGGGGATTACTTGCAAAATAAAACTTTCATAACAAAACATACTTACATCACAACCTCGGACTTAACGGTCCGGGAACATATCCATATCCATACATAACATAACATACTAACATAATAACCTCGGACTTAACGGTCTAGGTATCTTAACAACATTTGTACTTACATAACACCCTCAGACTCCTAGGTCTGGGTAACATAACAACATTTAGACTCATAGGTCGGGATAATATTTCTTACACATACCACACAACATGTCATAGCATGTATAACAATCAAAATACCTTTTCCATCTCTTCATGGGCTCGGTCCTAAAATACAGGACATTACAGTCCTCGAGTCCCATGTCGAGTACATATACACTGTGATCCCGCAGAACCCGGTCGCGATGGACACCTTCTGGTTCCCGTTCCTTTGAGAGATCAAAACAATCACTTAATTTTTAACATATACTTCTCATGTCACCGGTCCGAAGACAAAGGCTCATACGTCCTCAGCTCGTGAGCAAGTACTAAAAAATATTCTTTGTGAGGTAAGTAGGTGAACTTTCTTTATTCAAAATATCAATCGAAAGCTTTGGAAATACCTATTGAAAATCCTTTTTGAAAAACGCAATACAACTCAAAGTCCAATTTATGCTCATTGCATCTTTTCTTAGCGTGGTTATTTGTGACCACTTATAAGGAGCTTCAAGAGTCATCCAACCCTGATGTGATCAGCATCAGTGTTGAACTATCCTTCCACCCCAATTTATGTTCGGCTTCCCTTGATCACATGCAATTCAAGTTCCACCTCCCACTTCATTTTCAAGCATCAAATAATACCCTCATTTCCAATATTCTATCTTTTTAGTCATTCTAGTCATGATCATTACATCTCCAAGGATAGAACTCCGTCTATCCGTTATCTCCATTTCACCTTTAATCAAGTTACCTAGGGAATTTAGTTCTCATTAGGTTCCATGTCAGTTTCATACCCCTTCATAAATCACAATAATGTATATATATTTTATCAAAATATAATACGCGGTATTACATTTAGTATTATACGAACATATACTGTCGGAGTTTTAGTTCCCCAGGAGTTTCTTTACTTCCTTACACTTGTACTCACACACACAACTGTTAACAAAGTAGACACACTTATCACAATGGTATTTCGCATCTTCTGTGCAAAATTACAACAATTAAACCATGAATGAATGCGTATGTTCATGTTACATACGCACCAATCATCAAAGCAAATTATTTGTGCTAAGCACACCATAGTTCGCGTACACTTGTACGGTAAAACATACTAAGCGGTTTTGCGCTCTACCCCCCTTAAAAGGGATTACGCCCACGTAATCGATCACTGAACATTGGTTTAAAATGTTCTGCCACCGTGAAGTGTTTTAACTTCCACGCGGTCTATTATACAATGCGTTCTGGTTAGAGGGTCTTAACCATATTGGCGGTTTAGTCCCTAAACTAAGAATTCTCATTGGAGTCTATTTAACTCATAACCGGTTTCGGTTCTGGCCTGTGAGGCTTCTAGGCGTTAATAATTAGCTATTTACTCATATTCACTATGCATATTCAACATTTGAATCACGGGTCCATTGGTTCTGCTGTGCGACCCATGATAACTTTAGAGCCTAGTTTGCCCCATTCGTTATTCTTATTGTATTGTGCATGTCCATTTATCACCTTTATCTTGGTAATAATTGTTTCTCAACCGGCGCGTGGTCTCTTACCGTGAGCGAATTCGGTGAGTTGCAAATTTTCTATCCACCTCCACGATAATTTACTATGTATTCTGCTATGTACTTTACAATGAGTGACTTAATTTCTTCCGACTTACTATCGGTTGAGGTTGAGCTACTACCTAATATGTAGTGCTCTCCCGATTATTTCCCATACTTTAGGTATATCCCATATCGATATCTGGTATTCGTGTTACCGCAGTCACTTATTCCTAATCATGCCTTTACATTTGTGTTTCGTACAAGTACTCTTTCGTTGGTATGACCTTGCATTTCCTATGCCTCGGTCTTATAGCGTTATAAGTCTCTTTCTTCTTCTACCACAATTAACATTTTCCAAATTCCTAGCTATCTCACTCGATCATTACTGCGCAAGTGCAATACCAAAACACTCAGTTATACAGAGTGCAGAGGCATAAACCCTTGGCAAAAATCTCTTATGCGATCGCAATGGAATTCACACTGTGTTCACTGAGATCCTTATCTCATAATACTGGCTACTGGCTTACTGCCTAGTTTATTTGCTATCACTTACCGTTGTATCTCCACCGAGTCTAACTCATAACTGCTTATTTGCCATATTATCATTTAACAATACTTATACAACGGTCGCTTACTGCACACCGTGCTCTTACTCATTGTATAACACTGACTTACATGGCATCCACTGTCATATTAGCTTCCGCACATGTACTTTCATCATTAGTATTTTGGTTCGTCATTCATTTGGATGACTACTGAATACACTATTTTTTGAGTCTTTATGCTCCTTGAGCGTTGCTCACTCGGTGCTTCACATTATACACACATGCTACTAAACTAACTGCTCTCCCGCAATAACAACCTGGTCAATCCTTAACATATTTCTTGAACTTGGTTCACATAACTACCGCTCCCGCGGTTTCACAATATCGAGAGGTATCCCCACTCTTAAACCAGTGCTTCGTTCTCCGCTCTATTTACTTGTATAACATAAACTCCCGCAATTGATCAAATTTCCATAACACATTTGCTTGTGGCTTATAAGCCTTACTGCCACGAGCTCTGCTATAGGCTTACTCACACACACTTTTACTTCTCTGTACAACATACATGGTTTGGAGGTTGTATTGGGCTCCATGACAAGGTCGTTGCATCACGCTTCCTTTCATGAGATGCCCCTTAGGATGTCAGTCTGCCTCCTGACGCTTATGTTTACTTTTGTTTTTCAAGTTTCAGCCCTTTGCATTCTGTCACATTATTTTCCAACAATTGTTGATCCAAACACCCCTCCGGATTGTTCCTCGGTGTTTGCTGTAAGTTATGCCATTACATTTGCTTCTTTTGGTGTGTTTAGTTAACTACATCGCTTTGCGTTCTTGGCTGGGTTTATTCCTCTCCCGTGAGATCGATTTTCTTAATAGCCCAGGTGATCGTTCCTAGGAGTTCATCCCGTTCATTCGTGTTTAATGTGTACCTTTGGCATCTATACCATGTATAGGATGGTCATCGTTCAGCTATCATGCTATCATCCCTCCCTCCCGTCAGAATATGCTGCTCTTTACATAATGGTCAGACATGGTGTTTCTCACTCTTGTTTTCCTTGAAACGATTCTAACCTTAGTCTTGTAAACGATGCATCCTTTACTTCACATCATTCAATTCATGGTGGTCTTTCACTTTTCTGTTTGTTACTCTGATTATATATGGAGTCGACTTGTTCCCGTGTTCCCGACTCTACTCGTATACAGTTGTGGGGGTCCCCCTGCTACTAGTACTCGTACAAAATGTTCTCCTATTTTCTGGCGCTATACATAAAACCGAGGTTAAGTAGATATATTTCCGCCGAATAATATTTGTTAGTCTGGAAAAAAGAACCTTTGTGCAGTTCCTAGAAGCCGAAATTGGTTAATTTCCCAGATATTATTTTCTGAATTTTTAAAGGCCCTGAATATTAGGGCTATTTCGGCAGAACCGTAACAACCGCGAATAGATTTTTTTTTACATATGCTCGCCGGCCTAATATATCTTCATTCTCTCTTCTCGGCTAATTTCGCATCCCTAACTGGCGAACATGGTCTCCGCCTCTCTTCTTCACTTGCTCTCATAGTGATTTCACAACCGCAACCGGTGGCTCTCTTCATCCCGTTCTCTCACGGTAAAATCGCAACCCTATCTAGCAAACAAACATGCTCTACACACCTTTCTTCATCTCTAATCTCACGGTAATTTTGCAGGCGAAGCTCTGCGCCTGTGTTCATTTTCTTCTCTTGTGGTAATATACTCGAACTTATCTTATTCTCTCTGGGAACCAGTAATATACTCGAACTTACATGCTCTGCGCCTATATGTGTTCATTTTCTTATCTCGTGACGTACTTACATGCTCTGCGCTTTCATTCTCATGGCTGCGCCTCTGAAAATCGCCGGAACTGCTGCTGAGAGGTTGCAAACGATGCGGAAATTGATTTTTTTTTAAAAAAGGACCTATTTCTGCGGTGTTAGTTAGGAACCACCGAAATAGGTGTTTTTTTTAATTTTAAAATGCGCCTATCTCGGCGCACTCCATTTCGGCGGTTCACAACCGCCGAAATAGGCTATTTGGAACCGCCGAAATAGATTGTTTTGTACTAGTGTGGTACATTGCTACTTACCCGACTAACTCACGAATGAGTCTGTCAGGCCAGCAAGCTCCTATCGGAGTGTGGTCGTCCCATATTTCATTTTTGTAAACTCGTAGTGTCCGTCACACGCCTGGGTGAAGCATTCTGTTGTCAACCCCCTTATATCATCCTGTGATAATATGCATTCCGTGCTTCCCGAACTTAATCAAGGGAATTCCAGCTACTGTGCTCTTAGGCATGTGCTACTTCCTTATTGTATTTAACATAGGTTCGGTCTTCTCCTTCGGGTTAACACCCTCGGGTTATCCGATTTCCAAACGGTTATTCAGAAGTGAACTGGGTGTAACTTACCTACCATGTGGCGTTGAGGCCGGTGTAGGTTCTCTGGTTTGGTTTTAAAGAAGGTTAGAAACAAATATGAGTTTGAAGGAAATTTTGTTTTGAAAGAAAAGAGTTTGAAATAAATCTGGGTTGAAAGAAAAATCCTCGTGGTGTCACAACGTCTTCTTGCCTTAACCAAGTCTAGCTTCTTGCTGACTGGTGTATTTCCAATTACAAAGGTTAGGCTGTTTAGCCCTTCCACGGTTATGATGATCTCACTTAACTTCGTGGTACTTTACTAAGTACTTTGTAGTTGTTAAAAAAAAAATTTCCCGAACAGCCCTGTTATTGCAGCACTTGCCCTGGCAAGTGTGCCATGTTAACTGGCTATTGGTTCAACACATACCGGTTGTGGAATCGCTTTCACCTGCACTGTCATCAGTGGCCTTGTTGGCCCTTACTTTGATGCTCTAATTTGATAATCAATCTTCTGTACAACTCCTCATCGGTCTTCACATGGTAATCATTAACTAGGGTGTTTCCCATTCTTGAAGTCCCCTTTTTACTTAGTATTGTATCTTCTTCGTAGCCCATCCCACGCATTTGTCGTGGTTACTGAGACTTGTCTCTTGTTTGGGTACTACGTTGTAGTTCCTTAGTCGGTTGGTATACCGTTGGCGACATTATTTAATAATCGTGGTCCCGTAGACACGTGTCTCGGGCTCCATTACTTCACCTCTTGCTTGTTGCACGGTTGGTGCGTTGCAAGCTGGTTGTTCTCAACTGCTCGGCATGTCGACCCAGGTTGCCGCAAATTCCATTCTCCTATGCATAGGATCCTTCATTCATCGCTATTAAATGCGGCTAACATTGTTCAGATGGAAACCATCTCCGGGATTCCTAGTTTTCGGAATCTCCTGTATGACAGATTCTCCGTACTTACAGTGGTACTTAATAACAGCCAGATCGGGTATCCCCGAGTAAGAGAGGACTTTCATCTCCCTGGCGTTGTTTCCTGAGTTATAAAACAGTGTTTGTGGAGGGCGGGAAGGATATTGTAGGTTTCCAGTACTCGCTGGTAATTCCAAACTAGCGTATCTCTCACGCTATCACTCAACCCTTAACCCATAGTACTAAAATCCTAACTCGGTACTTCCTAAGCTCGGTAATTCCAGTCATCAGAGTGATACTCCGCTCTGATACCACTTTTTGTAACACCCAAACTACAACAATACACTTAATAACCATTTGCAGCGGAAAACATAACTCATCATATTACTTAACTTATTGGTGTTACTCGCCGTTAACCACCCATGTGGCTAACAAGGCTAATACTTATACATTGTATCGGTCTGATGAACCAGATTCCCGAGCAACTACACATTACAATCCCGTTCCATTTCCAACAATCAATATACATTTACATTACAACTTTACCGAGTATTTACAAACTAATGCCGACAACAATTTCGGTCTTACTACACCTACAATATATAAGTAATTAAAATAGCTACCCATGTACAATCTATCACCCCGTCCTACTCTCGAACGGCTTCCAGCTTCTTGTACCTGAAATGGAAAGAAAGGGTGGCCCCCAAGGGCTCAGCACCTTTGCTGGTATGGTAATCGTGCAGCCCGCATACTATTGGGCCATGCACAACTAATTGTCGTCTAAGCATGCAGTTGATTATATTTAACTCATGCATGAAAACTATAAACACACAACACATTACATACCCACAACAATGGGGCTCAACAAATCAGTCAACACATCAATACTCGATAGATCACTCATTGTGTTCTTTAACCCTTGAGGGTTTTCCTTTAATGGAGCTAATTCCTTGTTAGATGACACTTACCCATTAGTCAGGTTATATTAAATTCCTCTTATCATAACTGGGATTGATACCCATGATCCATATACTCCACATAACAACTCATATCACATTTTAACGTACATACAACATAACTTGGAGAGGGTCACGTGAGGTCACGTACCCCGAGATGTGAGTTAGTAATCTCATTGGGGCCTAGAGAATCTTTTTATTCCCATGCTAAGCTCGTCACACAATAACTTATTGTTCTACATAGAGAACATATATTTACTTAAGATGCGTCGGATATAATGTAGTTCCGAATACACCGTACATATTAATTTTACTGAGATGTGTCAGTCTCAATATAGTACCGAACACACCGTACATATACCCCCCTAGCCCCGAACAATAATCAAGGTAGGTAAGCTTTGGTTAAGCTTGTGGGTGATTGTAATCCAAGAAGGAAAAACAACCATAACATAACAGAGAGGGAGTTAGAGCAACTGTAGACATCAACTCCCAAACAACACGCGCAACCGGAACGACCGGATTCCTCACCCCCATAATATATATATAGTTAAGAGCTCCATTATGGAACCTATCACATCCACACACCAATAGGTACTACAACCGGATTAAACACACAAGAGAGGTAAACATACTTACACACACAAAAACAACACACAACAACTCACGCATAGCCGTGGTTAGAACGTTCCCATGGTTTGGGTCGTTAAATCCGAATACCGATCTCTTATGTGATCCTAGATTTGGTTAGTTATGGTTCAACACTTTCGAGGTTAAACAGTATCGGAACTGAACATGCCATATAAATGAATTACTGTAAACTCATTACATTTTTTTATCTTATAAGGTGGTAAACATTCAAAAAAACACATTGGCGTACAAGCCGGTGTAATCCGGTAGAACACTGGCTGCAAGAAAACCATACCTGTCACCAAGGTCCACTCTATTGTGTCCTCTTATGTTCCTCGAACAATTCTCGAACAACTGGTAACATTACAATTACTTTCATTAACATCGGAGTAATATGATTGTTTAACGTCTAACGCCCATAGTTAACCCCGTCATCCCGTTGTACTTAATTTTACTCTTATGATCTTAAGTTCACAACTCTCAAATCCAACCTAGCACTTGTTTACACTTTTTAAGGCCTTTACATGTCACCAAACAAGGCCTAAACATCACCTAAAACCATTACCATTCAATCCCCCATCATTAGAAGTCATTAAAACACAATTTGGAAATTTTTGCCCTGGTCCGGGACTTGGTCCGGACCCAAGGTCCTGGACCAATACTAAATTAACTCTCGGCCATTATTTTCACTTGGTCTGGGTCTTGGTCCTGGACTAAGGACCCGGACCACTTACAAACTTCATTTTCGGCACATTTTTAAGGGTGGTCCGGGTACCTATACAAGGGCTAAGTCCCGGACCTTGTTAATAAGTTGTCAAAACACCATTTTTCAAGCTATAATCCATCCTTAAACCTTACCTAATCATTCCATAATCTTTCCACATGTTTCCTACATGTTTAAACACCTTAAAACATGCACTAAACCTTCCTAAATCATCACTAGCTTGTTTCTCAATTTCTTACAAAAACTCCTAACACTTATAACATTTTTCCTTAGGATTTCTAAGTGGTGAATCATGCCTATAACTCCACTAACCAAAATGTTACCTTACCACCATTACCACTACTCCAAAGGCATTATTTCTCATATACACCTCCCATACACAACTCCTTCTATTTTCCACTAGTTTACACTTAGACCTTCACAAGGCATTATTTTTCCTTTGTTTACCAAAACTTGCACAAGTCTTAACACTTCACATAACATAGCTTTGGTGTGTATAAAAACACCCATTTGATCTCTAATTCCTCCAAGACCATTCCTAGGACTCATGAACACCTTAATTCCTTTTCTTTCACCAATTTAACACCTTACAATTCCTAGTACAATCTAGGTCACCAAACTTCATTTAATCACCTTAAACTCCTTGCTTACTCACCAAATTTTGACATAGCTTCTCTTGTATCACCTTACACCAAAACACATAGTTTTACACTTTTATTCAATCCAAGAACACTCAATCCCTTAATACACATCCTTACACACAAACACATGGTTTTTCATCCTTTAACCATCAAAGACATTCACCTTCACAAGAAATGTTCTTTACACACAATTAAACCTTTAAACTACACTACATCACAATATAGTGCATAAACTTAAATTGCTTGGCACTTAGGCCCTTAAATTGCATTAATCTTAAACACTGAATTTCCACATTTGAATGCCTTCAACCTGCATTACACACAACAATGCTCCCATGCCCTTTTAGTCCACCTTGTGGATAGTTTTCTAGCTCATTTCCCATTGGCTCTTTAGGTTATTTATTAAGCAAATATAGATCAATTCCCAGTACACAAAAACTACATTAAGAGTGGTCATTTACCTCTCCTCTTCAAGATTTTCTCACTTGTTTTCTCTTCTTCTTTATTGATTGAAAATCGGCAAGGAGCTTTTATCTCACTTGTCAATCTTCTAACCAATACACATATAAGGGTAATGAGCATTAATCTTCATACTTAAACTCATAAATAAACCCTAGATTTACATAAGTGTTTAAAACACTAAAATGGAAGTTTACCTTGGATTGAATGAGATTTGAATAAGGAGCAGAGAGAGGACTCCTCCTAGTCCTTTGAAGATCAATTCAAGCTACTAAAAATAGTAAGGTTAGGCACCATTAAGAGGTGATTTTCGGCTATATAGGAAAATGAAGGGAAACATGGATTTTCTTTGATTTTCCTTAACCTTGAAGCAAAGGAGAATGACAAGGTGTAAAAGGTGAGCTTTTCCCAATTCAATGGAGATTCTCCATGGCTCCGAATTGAAGTTCTTGAAGATTTGAAAAGATAGGAATGTAGAGCTCACTCTAACTAAGACAACGGTAGTCTCGGAATTAAATTCGGAGCATGGAGTTGGAGTTACAAGCAAAGGAAGATGGGAATGGTAGAGGTGCTGTAGCAAACGTTTTTGGCTTGGGAGGAAGAGATGAAGACGGTGGGAATGAGTGGGAAAGAAAGAATGAGGTGAGAGAGTACTCTTTTGAAGATATTTTGGCATATAAAGGTAATTCTTCTTTTTACTTACTTTTCCTTCTTTTCTTTATTTATCTTGCACATGGTGGTGAGTCACCACATAGGAAAACCGCCCCCCTCATATAATAGGGCATTTATGACTTATGTTGACCATTTAATTAACTAAGTTGACTTATGTCTTAAACTAGCACTATTTGAGCACTATTCACAAATTAGTGCACATAATTGTGAAATTTGATTCCCATTGATTTAGACTTCCTAATGTGATAATAAGTAGTACACATGTTGATTAAAGAGTAATGATGGACATTTAGCCACTCAAAACTCATTTCCAAGACAATTTTTCAAAATGTGCTTTAAGGCTCCTTAAAGCACATTTTGTGTTTTAACTTGTTTTCAAGCTTGGTTTTCTTTATTAATTGCTTTAACATGTTCATTATCATGTTAATAAGGACTAGAAATGACCTTTAGGTCTTATACAAGGTTACACCATGTCTAGGGCAAGTATTTACCTAAATTGACTTTATGGTGTTTTTTGTTTTTTGTTTGGTTTAAATTGTCTACCAACGTTTCTTAAGGACTTAATTAGCCTTATAAAATCATAATTGCATATTATTAAGTCTTGGTAGGCTCTTGTGTCCTAGCCAAGTTATTCCAAGCTTAGAGCATGTTTTTGCACAAATTGTCTTTATGGACTTTATTGTTTTTACTATTGTGTTTAAATTGTTCACTAATATTTCTAAGGCACCTTTTTAGCCTTAATATACCATAGTTTAATAGTTAAAACAAACATATCAAGGTTTGGGGTATTTCATCCATATCCATATCCATATCGATATCCATATCCATATCCATATCCATATCATATCCATATCCATATCCATATCCATATCCATATCCATATCCATATCCATATCCATATCCATATCCATATCCATATCCATATCCATATCCATATCCATATCCATATCCATATCCATATCCATATCCATATCCATATCCATATCCATATCCATATCCATATCCATTCCATATCTGTAACACCCCTACCGCTAATACTGTCATTACCTTCCAATCTCCTTATACAATCCAGACTCACGCAGCGGATACTTACATACTCAACGGTGGGTGATACAATGCCATTAGCCACCCACGTGACTAACAAGGCTACTCCTACTACTACATACAACATCGGTCTGATGGACCAGAATATCCGAGTACTACTTACGATACATACTCCAATTACCAAATCAAACACTAGAACTTCCCATTCATTACACTACCCCATAAGTTCAATACAATGTGATACACCGAGTTTAAGATCCTTATACAAATACAACACCTCTTTCAATTTCATAGATACTCATTAGGAGTCTAACCACTACCCATTCCTCACAAATTACTTACTTTCTAAGTACAAGGGGTGTGCCACTTAGTACGCTTCTGCATTCTACTTCTAACTATCCAAGTGTAGCCAACGGTCTCTTACCGTGACCATATCCTCTTCGGGTACCTGCACAATAAAAACGTTCCGCCTAGGGGGTCAGCTTACGCTGAATATGACTTTCACATATACCGCGTGCTAACCGCGGTACGCCGACTACTTCGGGTCGGATATACATGGAGTTCGTTTTACATGCATACATACTTATATAATACTACACAATACAATCAACAATACTTACTTATTTATACAAGGTTCGTTATCTACCAAGGAAAACAATTTGTTAGTCAACCGTTCATTTATTTATTCGTTCATCCGGTTTCGCGGGATGCTCTCTTTCTCCTTACACGGGTTCACAAAGCTTACACCAAGCTTAATCTTACTTCCGCGTTGTTCTACTCACACTACGCTCAATACCTTACTCATTATTTCACTCATGCTTTGCTCAATACTCACTGCTACCATTACTTGCTCTTACTCAGTACTCATTACTTGCTCTCACATACTCCATACCCATACTCTTCTCCTTACTCATACTTACTCATTGCTCGGTACTCATTACATACTCATACTTACTCATTACTCAATACTCATTACTTACTCATACATACGCAGTACTCAATACTCATTACTTTTGGTCTCTGGGCGGAGTCATACACAAGACTCGCCACCGGGCCTACAAATTCAAAGGCTATACACTTAGCTCCTCAAATATACAAATGTCCATTTTTACCGGACTTATCAAATTCCTAAACACTCCTCTCTTGGAGTATCTTACAATCTCATGGATTAGCCTAGAAGTATATTCTCTCGATAACCTCCACTAGCTTAGGGAATTACAACCGTTAGTATTCTCAAATTTAAGGGTTTCCCCAACGTATCAAATACTCTCATGTTGGACATTACTTACATCAGTCGGGTCCTCTCATAGTGGGTCGACTAGTTGCTAAGGGATTTGAAACTCCCTCATCATTCCTTACTACTCTCATGGTTCATGACTTGTGCCAACATTAATTCCTCCAATAGGGTTTATTTATATACTTCCACTACTTATTGTTTGTGGATTGTTCACTCGGTTCTCCTACCGTTATCAGGAGGTTACAACTCCCGTACACTCTCTCATATTCTAGTGAGTTCATTGGTTTGCATTAGCGTTTGTTGGTTCGTTAGTTTCGTGCGTTTCTACGTTCCCGTTAGCTCACAACATGACTCTTACTACGAGTCACTAAACACAAGACTCATCTATGAGTCGGTCTATGCACTAAGTGAAGCCACACAATCAATCAAGAAGGGTTAGCTCATACAACATACAGCAAGACATACAATGAAAGGCAATAAACCGTTTTCATGCTTTAATCTTGATTAGCCGGCATACAGCACACAAATCAACGTAACTCGGTTAGCATACGGGGCATGAGAAAATCATACCTTTCACCGGGGTTAACTTTACCGTGTGTTCCCTTGTTCCTTGGCTCACACTTGTTCCACTGATAATGTTTCAAACATTGTTATTAATACTTTGTTCATACGGTACTTGAATAGTTACTACTCCCGTGCTTACCCCATTGTCCCGTTATACTTAGGTTTACTTATGTCAAATTATGTCCTTACTTCTCACTCACTTCCTACACTTGTTTACACTTCTTAGGACCTTTAAATATCACCAATCAACTCCTAAACAACTCCTAAAACCAATACCAATCAATCCCCATGTTCTAGACACTTTAAAACACTTTTTGGGCATTTTTGGGGGTGGTCAGGGACTTGGGTCCGGACCTTTCTTTTTGTGTACTCCCGGCCTAATTTAACACCCTGGTCCGGGACTTGGTCCTGGACTAAGGTCCCGGACCAATACCTGTTTGAGTCTCGACCATTTTTCTGATGCGGTCCGGGACTTGGTACATATCCTAAGTCCCGGACCCTGCTAAAAACTGCTATTGAGGTGATTTTTCAACCCTTAATCAACCCTTAATCCACCTCCAATCATTCCATAATCTTTCACATGTTTTGTACATATTTAAACACACTTAAACACTCACTAACACTCCTCAAATCCATGGTCCAATACTTACTCAACTTCTTGCTCCTTTTCTACAAATTTTCCATTCTCCTTTTCACACTTTGCACACTTGTGCATTTTCCTACACCTCTCTTGCATTTGCAATTGGTTCTAATTCCATTACCATTCCAATTCATTCTCCAACAACTACACTATCTACACCCAAGTTCCAACACCCATTTTACTAAATCTTGCACACTAGTTTTCCTAGTTTCCACAATGCATTTTGATACTCTTTGCTACAGATTTTACCTTCTCATTTCTCATACTACAACTACCATTCCATAACTACTAAACATCTCTACTAACTCTAATACACACCTTGGTTCTCCCATTCACCAAGTCATCCATTAATGCACAATTCTTACCAAAATTTTGCCATAGTTCACCTATATTTTTCTTACTTATCCACACACGTACTTCCTCATCAAATTCATTCCTAATCTTGCCACACCCTTACAAGGGTCCTACCAGCAATCAAAGCAACACAAATCCATCTCGATACATCAATACTCCATCAAACAACAATATTAATACTCATTCAAATATACTTGGCTCTAAGGCCTACAATTCACTTACTAGTTTCCAAATATTCAAAACTTCATAAAACTCAATACTAATACAATAGTTTAGGTTCTTTTATTCGTTTACCCATTCCCATTACTCTAATGCGTTAAAATTAAGCATTAAGAAGGAGCTCTTACCTTGAGCTTATTTTTCCTTCATTTTTTTCCAATTCTCCTCTTCCTCTCTTTGTTGCAAAAATTGGTTATGTGGGGAATGGAGTTGCCAAACTCCATTCCCACACCCAAAGCACACAAACAAGTACAATTAATATACTAACCCTTAGATTAATGCTAATTCATGGAAATGTTTAAAGCAAGATTTCTAGGGTTTACCTTTGGAGTGTTTTAGGAGGGGTTTTGCCCTTGGTTCAACAAGGTGATTCCACCACCATTGCAAGGTTGAATTGAAGCTCAAAAGAGAGAGAAAAATAAGGCATTACAAAGGGCCAAAAATCGGCTACCAAAAGAAGGTGGAGAACTGAAACTGAATCTTTTATGGAGATTTTTACCTTAATGGAGAGAGGAGACTCCAAGCTTTAATTTGGTACCACTTTCTCTTCAAATGGGCAAAACCCATGGAGATGAACTTTCTCATTTTGAGATTTTGAAAAGAGAGAAGTGTAGAGGAAGATGAGGGGAGCAAGAATATGTAATTATTTTTACATTTGGAGCTCACATGGAGGTAGAGCATGGAGGTAAAGTGGAGAAGCCATGGATGGTTGTTGAATCTCTCAAAAATCTCCAGCCAAGGGGAGAAAGAGAGAGAATCGGCTGGAAGGGAGGAAGAAGAAAGAGAGAAGAGAAAGGGGAGAGTGAGGTGAGAGAATCCCCCCCTCACTTTTGTACCTCTTTTACTTTTTTTCTTGTTACTTTCTTTAATTAGTGTGTGAGTGTGTGAGAGGGTTAATTAGCTTATAAAAAACGGCCCCCTATATTACTGCTAGTTGGAGTGTTTTTTCGTCTTTTACAGAAAACGCTCGTTACTTTACCCGGTTAGGTACTATTCACTAACCGGGCCCGTTTTCCGGAATTTTCTTGTTTTTCTTTAATTTTATTGTTTATTAAGCTTCCATTAATGCTTAATTATTGTTACTTAATGATTTATAATTTTTACGGGTTCGTTGACCACTAGAAATCACATTTTCGGGTTTTCTCGAAAAACGTGCGCTAAAGCTTTATTAGCGTTTTAATACATTATTTGGATCCGTTTTCTTCGGGAGTTGTCCCATATATTATTTTGGTCTTATTAAGCCCTGTGAATCCATGTAATACGCTAACCGAAGTCTCATACCTCCTATGATTATTTAACGCTTATTTAGCGTTTTTCGCTTTTTAAGCGTTTCTTTATTTCTTTTGGATTTATTTTCCTTACCAAAATTACTTAGGCACTATTAGGCCCTTAAATACCATATTAAAATATTTTAATCACCATATTTAAGTTCGGGGTATTTCAATCTACCCCCTTAAAGAACTTTGCCCTCAAAGTTGGTGAATCTAATATTGTTACTCACATACGTATTCTATGCTAAGGTTATGACCTCTACATATAACTTTGTCAAACTCCAAATGTCTGACATGATGCATACTACACATCCAAACAGCATGTCACTGCATGCATGGCAATCAAAAATATCCGTTACAAGCTTTCCATGGGGTCCGTCCGCAGATAAATGAGGTACCATCCTCTCCATGTCAAGCGATCCCTCAGGTACCGGTCACGTTTGAACACTTACGCTTTCTGGTTCACGACCGTCATGACTTGAGCACTTACACTTTCTGGCTCTAAGGTCCTTTGGTTCAGATTAAATTCATTTGCACATATAGAGATCCTCAGAAACTTACTCATACTTACTTACTCATATTACTCATACTTACTCATACTTACTTCGGGACTACGCTGCCCCAGTGCCTTTGGAAAAATACAAAACACACACTGTCACTGTATGATCGGTGTAGTGGTTTCAAAACTAATCAACACTCCCATTGACTCAAAACTAGCTTCACCTCCTATGGTTTCGACCGGATACCCGCGCCTAGGCATGGAAGATCCACTAGCGCCCGTGGGAGCGGTTTCAAAACCGATCCTCATTCTCAAGTTTGAAGAAACATTGTACCAAATTAGTTTTGGAAATTCATTTTGAAAACTTGCATACATCTCCCAAATTCCAATTTATGATAATTTCACCTATTACTAGTGTTATTCCTGTGACCACTTAAGGGAGCTTCAGAGTCCTTCAACCCCAATGTGAACAACATTGGTGTTGAATTATCCTTCCACCCCAATTTGTGTTCGGTTTCCCTTGATCGCTAGCAAATCAAGTTCCACCTCCCACCTCCATTCAAACAGACAGCTCGTCAAACATTATTTCATTTTCTATCTTCTTAGTCTTGCTAGTCATAATCACACACATACATTTTCCAATTTATATACTTCACTTACTTACTTACTATTCATTTCATCAATTATTACTACATCTTCTCCAACTACTATACTTAGGAAATTCAGTAATATCCAAATTTATACAAATTTATACTCATAAAATACACAAAAATAATTTATACTATTTATACTCATTACATACATCGGTTCCCTACCGATTTATACTCCTCAAGTCTCCCATACATACTCATTCCTCATACTATTACCAATCGGGGTTATCATCCCCCTGGAGTTTCTCTACTCCTTTCCCTATACTTACCTCTCAAATGACCACAATTACACGATGAGTGGATACAGATGTTTATGTAACATAGGTATCAACCATCAAAACGAATTCTCTTGCGCTATGCGCATTGTAATTTACGCCCTTATCACGTAAAACGTACATTTCACGGTTTTCGCTCTACCCCCCTTAAAAGGGATTACGCCCATGTAATCTACCATGTGTCAATATAGAACATTGGTCGAAGGCATTCAGCCGTCATGGAGTGGTTCAACTTCCATGCGGTCCATTATACAATGTTCCTTGATCAATAGGTCTTAGCCGTATTACCGGTTAGTCCCATCATCAAGAATTTTCATCGGAGTTTATTTAACTCTTAACCGGGTTCGGTTCTAGCCTAAATGACTTTCGGGTATTGATGATTAACCTCTTATTCACTAGGTGTCTTTCACTTATAATTCTGGGCCCACTAGCTTCTGCTGCGCGACCCTGATAACTTGGGTTATTCGCCCTTCTTGTTATCCTTAACGTGTTACACATCACCCTTTTATCCCTCTTATTGTGGGAATAAGGTTTATTGACCAAGTGTGGTGTTCTTTTACCATGCTCGAACTCAATGAGTTTTAGATTTATAACCAGGTCTCTGACAATCTATACATATACTGTTTGTACCCCCATGATTATTCATTGGGTTCCTCCGACTTATTATCGGTTAAGGTCGAGTCACTACTTAGTTGTAGTGCTTCCTCTGTTGTTAGTAGCTTCTGACTTATGCCCATTATCTGCTTCTGTACAAGTGTTCTTTATTTGTATGACCTTGCATTTTCTATGCGTTGGTCCGTATGACTTTCTTAAGTCCCCTTTCCCTTCTATTTCAATAGAATTCACATCTTGTGATTGTTGGTGTTTCACACTCTTCGTGCTTCTTTGGCCTTAGGCTGCACGGTTGGTTTCTAAGCTTTGCTTAGCTAGCTCATGCCATGTACATTGGTGAAAGGAAGAATTTACCACTAGTTACATTTTCCATATTCCTACCTATCCCACTAGATCATTAACTGCACAAGTGCAATACCAAAACACTCAGTCCTATAGAGTGTAGAGGCGTGAACCCTTGGCAGTAACTCTCTTATGAGATCGCAATAGGAATGATCGTTACTTCTTCACGTGGTGCTTCATCATTTGGTGCAGACTCCTGGCTTGTTGCCCGGTCTGTCTACCATCTTGTATTAACAATTCCGTAGCATTGGGTGATTATTCACATACACTGGCCGCCTCCTGAGCACCATGTTCTTACGGATTCCACAATATTGGTTTACATGGCATCCGCTGTTGCTAGCTTCAGCTCATGCATTTCCACTATTTATATCCTGGTTCGATGTTTATACGTTTGAGCTCCTTGAGCGTCATTTGCTTATACTCTACGTTCCTATATATCATGTTCCTTCTGAACCGGTTACTCCTTGGATGTCAACAGTTGCTATTTAAGCTTATTTGAAATCACTTGGCAGTAATTTCATGCTCAAGCTTCACTACATTTGTAGTTTGAATGGGGTGTACTATTAGATATTTGTGATGGTAGCCCCTTCTTTAGATTCTATGTGCTCACCGCTCTCGCGGTCTCACATTTATGAGGGGTATCCTTGCTCATCGTTATTAACCTTTATTGGTGTCATCCTTGACCACTTTCCATATGGTTCACAATGGGTTTTGCAACCGTTGGGTTGTGTATGGTAATAGTTTCGTGGCATACTAGCCATATCGCCTAGAGCTTTGCTCATCATAGGCTGTTTCCAAGTGGTTCTTTCTCCGTAAGCCATCATTGGATTTGGAGGTGATACTGGGCTCCATGATAAGATCGTTGCATCACGCTTCCGTTTGTTGGAGACCCTTCTAGTATCTTAGTGTTGATCGGTATCATTTATTAATTTAGGGTATCCCCCGTCAAGTGGGATCCCTTCGGTGTTCTAACCGAATGTTCGTTCCAATTGTGGTGTCCTTATCATGACATTTCCTTCAACTGTGTTGACTTGATACCCTTTATGGATTGCTCCTGGGTATTATTGATCATGCTATTGCATCTGGCTGACATGTCTGTGACATTTATGAGTGTGTCCAGTTGTATCCCACCTCGCGGTTCTGGATCTGGTTATTCGTTGAGGGTTATAACGTCTCCCGTTCTTAGGGTAGACCATTGGTGTTTTTCCTTATGTTATAAAGGGTTTGATATTCTCTTTGATGGTGCATGGTATTTTCCGGTACCATATATGATCACCCTGTGTTGTGGTAGTTGTTCTGGGAATTCCATCCCGTTCGTTGAACACTCATGTGTTAATGTTAGGCGTTTGCCTTACAATGTTTAGACTGGTATTCCTTCCAGTTATCATGCGTTACTTCAATATCTTCGAGACATATCCAATGTCTTGTTCCGTTGTTAGTGCTTCTTGCACTTTTAACTCTTAATGGTTCTCCTGGAGTGAGTTTCTGACTCCTTAGCTTGTAAGCTTATCTGGGTTCCCTTTGCTCGTTCGAGGTATCCAACTGTTCTGGTTTGAATTTACTTATGGTCCGTATAACGGAGTTGACTACTTCCCGTGTTTCGTACACTACATGTATACATACGTGGGGTACCTTGTTGGTACGTTACCACTTACCCAACTTTCTGTTAGGCCCGCAAGCTCCTTCGGAGTGCGGTCGTCCCACATCCCGTATTTGGGTACACTCATAGTGTTCGTCACATGCCTAGGTGAAGTATTCTGTTGTCAACTCCCCTTGTATCATTCTTTGATACTCACCGTAACTCTGTTGGTTTGGTTTTAAAAATCTGAGGTTAAAAGAAGGGTTTGTGGTTTTGAAAGAAAAATTGGGTTTTGAAATAACAGTTCGATGTGAAAAGAAATTCTTCATGGCGCTGTCATGTCTGAGGTCTTGACCAAGTCCAGCTTCTTGCTGACTGGTATGTCCTTAATACAATGGTCGGGCTGTTAGGCCTTTACAAGGTTTCACTGTTTCAAATTCTTAGGATTAGTGATCCTATAGTTGCTCCATTCATCATAGTGGTACTTTAGCAAGTATTTGCGGGTTGTTAAAAATCTTCCAACCGTCTTGTAGTTGCTGCACTTGCCCTGGGCAAGTGCGCGGGTAGGTTGTTTTTCGGTTAACGTATACCGGTTACGGTATCGTTTCCATCCAAATTTGGTGGTTTTATTAGATCTTCCTTTGATCTTTTAATCTTGGTGATCAATCTCCTGAGTCGCTCTCAGTGTACTTGACATGATTGTCGTCAATCCGGGTGTCTCACACCTTCACTATGGTTAACAAGACTTGACTTAACTTTAGGAACCATATTGGGGTCCTATAGGTGTCCATGTTATGAATTCTTTCATAGATATCTGAACTATGTTGTTCGGTTATTACGGCCTCCTGGCGCGTGGGTTTGGTATTACTCCAACCTCGACTAATTCCTTAGTCAGCTTGTATACCGTTGCTGGTATTATCAACATTTTAGTCCGTAGACTCTCTTGTCTCGGGCTTGTTACTCTGTCCTTCTCGCTCCACTGCGCGGTTGTGCTTCCCTTCTCGCCGGCTGCACATGGTTCTCGCGACCGCGTAGCACGTCACCCCATGGTGCCATAAATTCCATTATCCTTTATTTAGGATCTTCAATCCTCCGCCATTAGGCGCGGTCATCGTCATCCAACGGGAACCGTCTCCAGGACTTCCAGTTCTTGGACTCTACCGTATGACAGGTTCTTTTTTAATAAGGTTTGTTTTTCCAAATGCCAGATCGGGTTTTACCCGAGTGTGAGAGGTCTTTCCATCTCTCTAGCGTTCTTCTCCCAACTTAATATCGTGGGTTGCGAAGGGCGGGTATGGTTGTTGTAGGTTTCCGGTTCACGCGGAAGTTCCTATCTAGCGTACGTCACACGCTAACACTCAACCCTTAACCCTAAGTCTCTAATTCCTAACTCGGTATTTTCCTAAACTCGGTGGTATTTCATCCATCAGAGCGACACTTCACTCTGATACCATTTTTGTAACACAACCGCTAAATACTGTCATTACCTTCCAATCTCCTTATACAATCCAGACTCACTGTAACACCCCAACCGCTAATCCTTTCTTACTCCTCTAATCATGCTCATAATTACCAGATTCGCAGCGGAATACTTACTTACTCCCGGCGGGTGGTACAATGCCGTTAACCATCCAAGATCAACAAGGCTACTCTACTTACCATCTCAGTCTGACGATTAGAATAATCAAATACCTACTACTTACTTTACAATACCAAATACTTAGATTACAATTGATTACCGAGTATACCGAATTATATGAATTACAATCCAATATTACTTCCCAAAAATGGAGGGTTTATACATCCTCTCCTTACTAACCAATTAAGGATTCATTATCCAAAAAGGTGTACCACATGGTACACCGGCTACTCAAATGGCCTAGCCGTGTACAACTCGGTACACTATTCAATTCTACCTACTCCAAAAAGAATCACATGCTGCCCTTACTCTACCTTCACGCCTCGCGGGTACCTGTGGAGTAAAAACATTCCCCCGAGGGGGTCAGCTTACGCTGAACATGATAACCGCATACCCCGCGTACTAGCGAGGGTACGCCAACTATTTGGTCGTATACATGCGGTTCGTTTCATACACACATACATACATGCTTTATACAATACAATTCAATACATTCATTTCAAGGCATACATTCATACAATACATACAAGCATGGAAGACAATACAAGTCAACCGTTATACTTACCGAATACTCACCGCATTACGGAGACACAATTCTCCAATACATACAAAGGTCCAGTTAGCCTTATTACACACCGGGTTAATCGGATGTTCAATACTCTTTTACTCCGGGTCAATGACTTACAATAGTCAAGACCAATACATTACAATACTTACATACTTACATACTTACTTCCAGTTAAGTCGGTATGACCTCCGGGCAGGGAGTACTATCTCCCACCACCGGGCTTTAAGATGGCACACTAATCCAGGATGCTACCCATACAAAGGGAATTTGTCCAAGGAAAAGATCATAGCCAGGATTCGGTTCCAACCTCTTGTGGTTCCTTATCCTCACGCGTGGCCGAAACTATATCGGGCTTCTACTCATTCCATTTCTCATTACTCATGTTAGGAGTTAGGTTGTTAGGAATTAGTAGAAGTCCATACTTACTTTCCATACATACATACAATACACAAGTACTCATACTTGCACATACACTCCATTTCCATTCATTCATTTCATGAATTATACAAACTAAATGTTCAAGGGCAATAACAAGAACAATATAGTTCAAACACAATTATGTGCAATATATATCCGGTTCATGCATTTATCTTGTTGGTGATCACATAAACACACAAATCGGGGTAACCAAGTTAGGATACAGGGCATGAAGAAATCATACCGTTCACCGTCGTTTACGTTCTACCGGGTCCTTTGATGATCAACTATTGAATTCCTATACATACATGGAGTATTATGATCAATGATCTATTATTGATCTAACTTGCTCCTACATTGGTACCTACAATGTATACTTGTTACTTCATTACTTTCTTACTTGGTTATTAACCATTCCTTTCTCAATACTCTTATTTTTACTTTCTTACCTTTACTATTTCATTTGTTATGTACTACTACATGTACATGCATATGTGTATGTAGGCATATATATGTATATATACATGTCCATGATTGCTATAATCATATTATAAAAATACTCTTTTTTTTTTTTTTTTTTTTTTGAAGACTCGACCGACTTGCAAGTCCGGTCGCAAGTCCGGTCCAAGTCAGTAGCTATCTGCACCGAAAATTCCTGGCCCGACCGGACTTGCATGTCCGGTCGCAAGCCCGGTCGATTCCAGTAGCTTACATTACGAAAATTTTCCTGGCCGACCGGACTTGCATGTCCGGTCGCGCAAGTCCGGTCCATTCCAGTAGGTTGCATTACGAAATTTTTCTGGCCGACCGGACTTGCATGTCCGGTCGCAAGTCCGGTCCATTCCAGTAGGTTACAGACGGGAGAATTTTTCTGTCCGACCGGACTTGCATGTCCGGTCGCAAGTCCGGTCGACTCCAGAAGCTTTCCCCGCCTTTGTAAACTGGGCCCGACCGACCTTGCAAGTCCGGTCGCAGGTCCGGTCGGCCCCAGTACTGTAGTTTTAAAATTTGTTTTCAATTGCATTCTTTACCCATTGCTTCTCCAATCTTTGCCAATATTTCCCCACATGATTTAGCACTATTTAGACACTCTAAATCATCTTAGTCCACCCACCATACTTGTTACCCCATTCCTACACAATCTACACAAATTCTCCTCATCTCTATTCAACACTTACATTATTTTCCTTTACTCTAATGCTACAGATTTTAGTTCTTCTCATTATGCTACAGATTTTCCTCTCAACTCTTATACTCCAATACTCCCTCAACTAATGCTATTCCTAGCATCCAAAATACATTACTCGCATCCTAGTTCCATTCTCTTAACTTACTTCTTTCAAAATCTGTTACAACTACTAGACCACCCATTTCACACTCTTCAAAATCTGTTACAAATGTGCCTAAGTCCTCAAATTCCTAAATGAATTTTGGCATAGCCTCCCCTATATTTCTAACATTCTCCACACATTATTTCAGCTCACGAATACTCATTCTCTCAACCTGTTACACAATACATTCATTCTCACATTCAATACCACTACAACATCCATAAAAATCCTGCACACATACACATTCACTACCCAAGGTTTCCCAAGTTTAAAGCTTCATTCAAAAGCTTCAAAACTGTTTCAATATCATTCTTCATTATACTTCAATACACTTGCTACACATTACTTAATTCCTTACTCATTTTTACAATTCAAAAACTGTTACATTACATGACACCAACTAGTTCAAGGTAAGAGACTTTACCTTGTTCTTACTAGTTTTTCCTTTCTTTCTTGCTTCCTCCTTTCTTCTTTCCTTCTTCTTGGTTCTTCCTCACAAAATGCACAGTACTACAACCACCATACCAATACACACTACCATTTAACATTCATTTTTGCACTAACCCTAGAATTTAATTTTAGGGTTTAGACAAGGATATTACCTCACAATGGTTGAATGTAGTTCTTGACTAGTAAGAGAACAATGTTTCTAGCCCACCAAAGAAGCCAAATCGGCTGGAGCAACAAAGAGCCAAGAGTTCAAAATCCAAAAATTCTTATAATGCAAAAGGGCTAGAAACCATGGATTTTCGAATTTCTTTTTACCTCAAGATGAAGAGGAGGTGAAGGTGCTTCTAATGGTGGACTTGAATCTTCAAATGGGGAATACCCTCAAAACGAAAGTAGAGCTTTTGAGTTTTTGAAAGGATGAAAACGTTCTCCTTTGCGAGGGGATTACAATGGTATATTTTTTGTTGAGTTTGGAGAAGGTTTGAGCACTCAAAGAGAGGAGAGAAGTGAAGAGTTTTGTGGGGCTTCATTCTTCCATGGCTGTCGCAGGAGCAGGAAGGAAATAGAGAAAAGAGAGAATAGAGAAGGAGGAAAAACGTGAGGGAAGAGGAGGAGTAGGAGAGAGAGGGTCCTTTTTCTTCTCTTTCTTATTTCTTTGTCTGTTTGTGAGTTACAAACAATTAAGAGAGTGAGTGAGAGGAGGGGAAATCGGCCCACACCCATACACACACCAGATTTTTAACTTTTATTTACACAAGTGGACACACTAAGTTTCTTTATTTGTATTCTCACCCCACAACTTCCCGGTTGTTACGGTCTCACTAACCGGTACCCGTTTTCCGGAATTTTTCTCGTTAATTAATTTTATTGGTTCTAAAGCTTCACTAATATTTGTTAGTGACCATTTGGTTGACCAAAATTGTTACGAGTCATTTGACCCGCTTAAAGTCGCGTTTTCCCGGTTTCCTCGAAAAACGCGCTTTAAGGTTCGTTTATGCTTTTAACCCATTTTAAAGGTCCGTTTTCTCCGGGATTTGTTCCCTAGTATTTATTTTAGTGTAATTAAGCTTTTAAAAATATAATTAGCCTAATTAATCACTGTTTTTAATTACGGGGTATTTCAATCTACCCCCCTTAAGAAACTTTGCCCTCAAAGTTGCTCAAGGTTACAATTTACCATTTCTACTCATTTGGCAGTCAATTGCCACAACACATTCTACTACCACCTTACAAGGTGTTCACAATTCTTACACTACCAGCATACGCAATTCAGATACCATGCCACATACTTAGTTCAAATACCATACGCAATACTCAATCATACACAATGCTTCATTCAGTTCATACATTCCACAATACATTCACAATACTTCACAATGTCACTCGTGTCGTATACCGTACAACACAGATGCATTGCTCATTACATACATACCATACACATCGTACTACATACCGAATACTACTAGCACTACTTTGTGCCGATACAATACACTTAGCACTACAATTACATACATACCTACTATGCAATGCTAACCCGAAGCAATGCAAAAGCAAAAAGGCTCTACCCCCCTTAAAAAGGGGTACGCCCCGTACCCTCCGTGCTATACGGATACTAGACATCTAGTCTACAAATAATTCGGGTACTTCGCCTTCATGGCGTCCTCTAATTCCCAAGTCGCTTCCTCGACATCGTGGTTAGACCACAAGACCTTCACCATTCGTACAGATTTATGGCGAGTGTCTCTTGTCTTCGTATCAAGGATTCGCAATGGAGTCTCGACATATCTCATCGTCGGCTCTAGGGATAAGTGTTCGGGTTCTAATACGTGAGAGGGATCGGCTATGTATTTCTTGAGTTGTGATACATGAAAGACATCATGAACACGCCCCAATTCTTCAGGCAATGCTAGCCTATAAGCTACGGCTCCGATCCTCTCGGTAATGGCATACGGGCCTACAAATTTCGGGCTCAGCTTGCCCTTTTGGCCAAATCGAAAGACACCCTTCATAGGTGAGACACGTAAGAACACTTGGTCGCCCACGGCGAACTCAAGGTCGCGTCGTCGCACATCCGCATAGGATTTCTGTCTATCTTGGGCTGCCTTCATATTAGCTCGGATTTGTTGTACCTCAGCTTGTACTTGTTCCAAATATTCCGGTCCTATGATGACCGCTTCACTTGACTCATCCCAACACAGCGGGGTACGGCAAGGTCTACCATACAAAGCTTGGAATGGCGACATCTTAATCGAAGCATGATAGCTATTGTTATACGAAAACTCGATAAGATGAAGCTTCTCAATCCAGCTCCCCTGGAAATCCAAGGCACATGCTCTAAGCATGTCCTCTAGTGTCTGGATGGTCCTTTCTGTCTGACCGTCGGTCTGTGGGTGGAAGGCGGTGCTAAGCTTCAACTCAGTACCCAGCGCTTCCCGTGTTGCTCTCCAGTATCTCGAAAGAAACCTGGTGTCGCGGTCAGATACAATGGTTTTCGGAACTCCGTGGTGTCGGATGATCTCCTTGTCGAATAGCTCTGCGAGCTTCGCCACCTTCCAAGTGTCCTTCATCGGTATGAATCGGGCAACCTTGGTGAGGCGATCGACTACTACCCAGATCATGTTGAGTCCTCCCCTAGCAGTGGGAGTCCAACAACAAAATCCATAGAAATGTCGTGGAATTTCCACTCCGGAATGGGCATAGATTGCACCATTCCTCCCGGTCTTCGGTGCTCAAACTTCACTTTCTGGCAAGTGAGACACCTCAGAACATACTCAGTCACGTCTGATTTCATTCCTTGCCACCAGAAGTACCTCTTCATGTCTTTGTACATTTTAGAGGCTCCCGGATGGACATGCAATGTCGAACAATGTGACTCTCGCAGAATGCGATCCCTTAGCTCAGCATTGCTTCGGGGGACGCATAATCTGCCATTCAATCGGATCAGACCATCTTCATGCAATTCGAAGTCGTACTTTCGGCTCTCGAAGGTACCATTTGTGATTTTCTGTCTGATCTCTGTGAAGTAAGGGTCGCTCAACTGAGCGTCTCGCACCTCGTCAACCAAGCTAGAAGAAGCGAGTAGCGAATGGAGCGAGTGTGCTCGACGGCTCAGGGCGTCGGCTACACGTTTGCCTTCCCTTTTTATACTGGAGGTTGATGTCATAATCTGATAGGAACTCCATCCACCTCCTTTGTCTTAAATTCAGCTTCTCTGGGTAAATACGTACTGCAGGCTTTTGTGGTCGGAGTAGATGGTGATGCTTACCCCATAGAGATAGTGTCGCCATATCTTCAAGGCGAAGACAATGGCTCCTAACTCTAGATCATGTGTCGGGTAATTCTCCTCATGCTTTTTCAGCTGGCGAGAAGCATAGGCTACCACCTTGCCATGCTGCATGAGCACGCATCCCATTCCCTTACCCGATGCATCACAATACACCTCAAATCCCTCTGTGCCCTCTGGAAGTGTGAGAACTGGCGCTGAGGTCAATGAGTCTTTCAGTGTCTGGAAGGATAGTTCGCACTCCTTTGTCCATACAAAGGGTGCATCTTTCTTCATCAGTGACGTCATGGGCTTAGCGACTTTTGAGAAGTCCTTTACAAACCTCCGGTAGTAACCGGCTAAACCAAGAAAGCTCCGGATGTCGGTAACAGTCTTAGGTCTAGGCCATGATCGCACTGCTTCGATTTTAGATGGATCTACTGATATACCCGCGCTCGATATGACATGACCAAGGAATGATACCTGATCTAGCCAAAACTCGCATTTGGAGAACTTCGCATACAGCTGGTTCTCGCGCAGTGTCTCAAGTACTTTTCTCAAGTGGTTTTCATGCTCTTCTGGTGACTTCGAATACACAAGAATGTCGTCAATGAATACTACTACCGAAGTGTCCAGCTGATCACTGAATAACCGATTCATTAGGTCCATGAACTTGGCTGGTGCATTAGACAAACCGAATGGCATCACCGTGAATTCGTAGTGGCCATATCTTGTTCGGAATGCTGTTTTCTCAATGTCTTGCTCTTGATAGCAATTTGATGATATCCGGATCGGAGATCAATCTTAGAAAAGACAGATGCTCCCTTCAACTGATCGAACAGGTCGTCGATGCGTGGCAATGGGTATTTATTCTTTACTGTGACCGCATTCAATTCGCGGTAGTCGATGCAGAGGCGGAGACTACCGTCCTTCTTCTTCACGAAGAGGACCGGTGCTCCCCAGGGTGATACGCTCGGGCGTATAAACCCTTTGTCGAGAAGATCATGTAATTGTTCTTTGAGTTCTGCCATTTCTGCTGGTGCCATACGGTATGGAGCCCTAGCAATGGGACCAGTACCCGGTACAAGGTCGATTTCAAACTCTACCGCTCTCTGTGGTGGCATACCAGGTAGCTCCTTGGGAAATACATCAGAGAATTCTGAGACTACTGCTACCTCGTCACTGAACATCTGGATCCTCTCCAGGTCGTGCACGTGACATAAATATACTTCGTGCCCTTTTTTGAGCTCCCGATACTTGCCATACGGAGATGACTGTGGTTGAAGGCTCTCTTGGTCTCTGGCGGTATGAAACAGTGACCCCAGATGGACTCTTGAGTAGCAAGCGGTGCTCGGCGCATAGGATCCGTCCCTTGTGCCGCTCCAACCAGTTCATTCCAATTATCAAGTCGAATCCCAATCCGTTGAATTCGATGAAGGAAATGGGAAACGCTTCACCTTTGATTTGAATGGTGGCGTGTGGTAATACTTAGTGCATTTTACTCCTCGCTCCTTCGACGGGAGAGTAACCAAGAAGTTTGGTAGCTCATCTCTGCGTCTAGCCCCAACCTTGTAGCGAATGATGCGATACAAAGGTGTGAGAGGCGCCGGAGTCGAATAATACTTTGGCTTCGATGCCGTTTACTGGGAATGTTCCCGTTAGAATGGTGCCGCTTCTGCCGGCTTGTTCTTCGGTGAGGATGCTCAGGCTACCTTCGGTACCGAGTCCACAACCTATTGATTCATAAGATTATGAGTAAGGATGGTGGAACGCAAGTGGAATTCAATAACCAACACTGCTTTTATTGAATAACCAACCATCATACATACTGTGTCTCTAATACACGTTACTACTGGATTACATGATACTACAAGATTAATACTTTCTAAAGGTGAGGTTCAGGCGTCCTGGTTTCATGTGTGTGGCATTGATCACTGCCGGTGGTGCCGTATTCAACTTGATCTTCTGGATCCCGTGATACAGCAACCTTGATTTTCCACCCATGATGAGGACATCTCCTGATCTCAATACCAATTTCTCTGCGAGGTCCACACGCTTCCGCTCGCTATACAAAAATACGGCGTCATCACCAATGGACCAAGACACTACGGGCACTCCTAGTTCGAGAGATTCCGCTGTCTCGTCCTTATCTTGGTGTAAGCCAAGTCGTCCTTCTTTCTCATAGAAGTTGACGATACATACATCTGCTTCAAGTGTAGGAATTGATTCATCTTCATACTGTTGTGCAATTTCTACAGCTTGTGTGACAAGCGTTTGGAATTCTGGGGGTACTACTGGAGGTGTTGCTCCGTCTCTCGTTCGCGTTGTTTGGTATGTCTTGGTGTAAGGGTTCCAATCCTTTCCCAAGCACATAAGCTTCAGCTTCATTGTAGCTCCACCGGGGAATTCGGGTGTATAAATCCTCCTGGACCCATTCCTAACTCGTTGCAATCGTCGATGATTGAAATCTGTGCTTCGGGTGTCAGGTATCCTTTTAATAAGATCATACCTGGGCGGATAACCTGACACTGCTCGTTGTTGAAGTGGTGAGTGGCGATGTCGGTCTCTTCATGAGGTGAGTTTGAAGGTATTGGGTAACAAATAAGGAATTTCCCTAAGGTGGTAAATTACATCTAGAGTGAGTTCTAGGCTTACTAATTCATTTCATGCTCAATACATACTTCCATGTTACCTACTCATACTCAATTTCATACTTCAAGTACTTACGCATTCATGCAGTTACTCATACAGATACTTCACTACCTTAGACATGCTCTTCAGGATTAAAGGTTACGATAGTTACCTGGGCCGGACTTAGTCCCGGACCCGTCGCGGTCAATGATGTGTAAGGCCGGCTGCCTCTGCGGTGCGCCCTTCTGCGGACCTCGGGACCCCTGTCCCTGTGAGGTGTGCTGGGCATGAGCATCGCCAGATGCAACCTCCTTGCCCTCACGCTGCTTGTAGCCCTGGTAGTTGCCCTTGGGCCTGGAATTCTCCGGACATGCATTGGCACGGTGGCCCGGTTTCTGACACGTGAAGCAGCGGATCTCCCTTCCTTGGCAATCTGTGCCGGGATGATCCTTGTTGCAGTTACGGCATATGTAACTGCGGCCATCAGACTGGTTCTTGCCCTGGCCAAATCCAGAACCTATAGCTTCCAAGTTAGCAAGGTTCGGTATACTTACAATATTCTACATACATACTAATTCACGAGTGTACTAATTGGTTTTGGTTACTTACCCCTGTAGGGCTGAGACCTCAGTGGCTTTGCTGCCACTGGTGCGGTGTAGGCAAGCTGCAATGGCTCAGCTGCCTTGCCCTTCTCAGCATGGGCACCGCCGTCTCCTGAAGTGTTCTTCTGGTGAGAATACTTCTTCTTCTTCTTCCCATGGTTTGGATTGGTTTTGTCATCGGAGGTGTTCTTGTTGCTTGCCTTGCGCTTGAGCGCTTGATCTTCATCCCTCAGCTGGCATGTGATCTCCACTCGGGAGGCAGCGTGGTAACACTCCTGAATTACTTAGGCATTAGGTTACACTTACATACGGGAATACTTATTTACATTACTCATGGCTTTTTAAGGGTTCAACTTGTTTACCTGAAGGGAGGTAAACCGTGTGAAGCCCATGCCATACCGGAGTCGATGGCTCAATCCGCCGTAGAAGCGGTCGACCAAGACTTGGCCGGTATACCCCAGGTCGGGTAGAAGTCTGAGAAGAGAGGTGAAGGTGCGGTAATATTCATCAACCGTCATCTTCTCGGTCATTTTCAACGCATCGAGCTCAAGCCTTTTCTTGGTCTTGACATGCTCGGGGTAGTACTTAGATCGGAGGAGAGAGGTGAATGCTTCCCATCCGAATGCCGGATCAGCTACGTGCTCGGCCTTAACGAGCTTCCACCAGTCCATAGCCGCGTCCTTCAGATAGTACGCAGCTATTCTCACTCGGACTCCAGCGGGAGTCTCAAGTGTGTCGAAGGCCGTCTCCATCTCGGAGAGGTAGGCCTCGAGCTTGGCGGGGTCGCTCTCGCCTTTAAAGCATGCAGGTCGGAGGTCGGCGACTGCCTTTACCCAATTTGTCTCACGGGGATGAGGTGGGTCGGGCTGCTGCTGCTGCTGCTGCTGTGTTTGCTGTGTTTGCTGTACAGCAGTGATTACTTGTGGTAGCATCTGCGCTACCGTGGCGGCGACGATCTCTGCTATCGTCTGCGCGCCCGGTCCATCAGATGTCCCTCCTCTTGGTCGGCCTCGACCTCGTCCTGACATCTGAACAAGTGTGGATTACATTAGATGTTGTGATACTATGACCTCATGGTCTTCATTCAAGCAATGGTATCGTCCTTGCAGACGTTAAGGGTATCCGTTATTGCTAACGGTAGTTCCTAGTTAGGTTTCTAAGTATCCGTCTTAAGACGGTTGAAATCCTAACTCGGTAATCACTATGCTTAGTACTTCTAATCATCAGAGCGAGACTTCGCTCTGATACCACTTTTTGTAACACCCCAACCGCTAATCCTTTCTTACTCCTCTAATCATGCTCATAATTACCAGATTCGCAGCGGAACTTACTTTACTTACTCCCGGCGGGTGGTACAATGCCGTTAACCATCCAAGATCAACAAGGCTACTCTACTTACCATCTCAGTCTGACGATTAGAATAAATCAAATACCTACTACTTACTTTACAATACCAAATACTTAGATTACAATTGATTACCGAGTATACCGAATTATATGAATTACAATCCAATATTACTTCCCAAAATGGAGGGTTTATACATCCTCTCCTTACTAACCAATTAAGGATTCATTATCCAAAAAGGTGTACCACATGGTACACCGGCTACTCAAATGGCCTAGCCGTGTACAACTCGGTACACTATTCAATTCTACTCCTACTACTCCAAAAGAATCACATGCTGCCCTTACTCTACCTTCACGCGCTCGCGGGTACCTGTGGAGTAAAAACATTCCCCCGAGGGGGTCAGCTTACGCTGAACATGATAACCGCATACCCCGCGTACTAGCGAGGGTACGCCAACTATTTGGTCGTATACATGCGGTTCGTTTCATACACACATACATACATGCTTTATACAATACAATTCAATACATTCATTTCAAGGCATACATTCATACAATACATACAAGCATGGAAGACAATACAAGTCAACCGTTATACTTACCGAATACTCACCGCATTACGGACACAATTCTCCAATACATACAAAGGTCCAGTTAGCCTTATTACACACCGGGTTAATCGGATGTTCAATACTCTTTTACTCCGGGTCAATGACTTACAATAGTCAAGACCAATACATTACAATACTTACATACTTACATACTTACTTCCAGTTAAGTCGGTATGACCTCCGGGCAGGGAGTACTATCTCCCACCACCGGGCTTTAAGATGGCACACTAATCCAGGATGCTACCCATACAAAGGGAATTTGTCCAAGGAAAAGATCATAGCCAGGATTCGGTTCCAACCTCTTGTGGTTCCTTATCCTCACGCGTGGCCGAAACTATATCGGGCTTCTACTCATTCCATTTCTCATTACTCATGTTAGGAGTTAGGTTGTTAGGAATTAGTAGAAGTCCATACTTACTTTCCATACATACATACAATACACAAGTACTCATACTTGCACATACACTCCATTTCATTCATTCATTTCATGAATTATACAAACTAAATGTTCAAGGGCAATAACAAGAACAATATAGTTCAAACACAATTATGTGCAATATATATCCGGTTCATGCATTTATCTTGTTGGTGATCACATAAACACACAAATCGGGGTAACCAAGTTAGGATACAGGGCATGAAGAAATCATACCGTTCACCGTCGTTTACGTTCTACCGGGTCCTTTGATGATCAACTATTGAATTCCTATACATACATGGAGTATTATGATCAATGATCTATTATTGATCTAACTTGCTCCTACATTGGTACCTACAATGTATACTTGTTACTTCATTACTTTCTTACTTGGTTATAACCATTCCTTTCTCAATACTCTTATTTTTACTTTCTTACCTTTACTATTTCATTTGTTATGTACTACTACATGTACATGCATATGTGTATGTAGGCATATATATGTATATATACATGTCCATATGATTGCTATAATCATATTATAAAAATACTCTTTTTTTTTTTTTTTTTTTTTTTTTTTTTGAAGACTCGACCGGACTTGCAAGTCCGGTCGCAAGTCCGGTCCAAGTCAGTAGCTATCTGCACCGAAAATTCCTGGCCCGACCGGACTTGCATGTCCGGTCGCAAGCCCGGTCGATTCCAGTAGCTTACATTACGAAAATTTTCCTGGCCGACCGGACTTGCATGTCCGGTCGCAAGTCCGGTCCATTCCAGTAGGTTGCATTACGAAAATTTTTCTGGCCGACCGGACTTGCATGTCCGGTCGCAAGTCCGGTCCATTCCAGTAGGTTACAGACGGGAGAATTTTTCTGTCCGACCGGACTTGCATGTCCGGTCGCAAGTCCGGTCGACTCCAGAAGCTTTCCCCGCCTTTGTAAACCTGGGCCCGACCGACCTTGCAAGTCCGGTCGCAGGTCCGGTCGGCCCCAGTACTGTAGTTTTAAAATTTGTTTTCAATTGCATTCTTTACCCATTGCTTCTCCAATCTTTGCCAATATTTCCCCACATGATTTAGCACTATTTAGACACTCTAAATCATCTTAGTCCACCCACCATACTTGTTACCCCCATTCCACACAATCTACACAAATTCTCCTCATCTCTATTCAACACTTACATTATTTTCCTTTACTCTAATGCTACACAGATTTTAGTTCTTCTCATTATGCTACAGATTTTCCTCTCAACTCTTATACTCCAATACTCCCTCAACTAATGCTATTCCTAGCATCCAAAATACATTACTCGCATCCTAGTTCCATTCTCTTAACTTACTTCTTTCAAAATCTGTTACAACTACTAGACCACCCATTTCTACACTCTTCAAAATCTGTTACAAATGTGCCTAAGTCCTCAAATTCCTAAATGAATTTTGGCATAGCCTCCCCTATATTTCTAACGTTCTCCACACATTATTTCAGCTCACGAATACTCATTCTCTCAACCTGTTACACAATACTTCATTCTCACAATTCAATACCACTACAACATCCATAAAAATCCTGCACACATACACATTCACTACCCAAGGTTTTCCCAAGTTTATAAGCTTCATTCAAAAGCTTCAAAACTGTTTCAATATCATTCTTCATTATACTTCAATACACTTGCTACACATTACTTAATTCCTTACTCATTTTTACAATTCAAAAACTGTTACATTACATGACACCAACTAGTTCAAGGTAAGAGACTTTACCTTGTTCTTACTAGTTTTTTCCTTTCTTTCTTGCTTCCTCCTTTCTTCTTTCCTTCTTCTTGGTTCTTCCTCACAAAATGCACAGTACTACAACCACCATACCAATACACACTACCATTTAACATTCATTTTTGCACTAACCCTAGAATTTAATGTTTTAGGGTTTAGACAAGGATATTACCTCACAATGGTTGAATGTAGTTCTTGACTAGTAAGAGAACAATGTTTCTAGCCCACCAAAGAAGCCAAATCGGCTGGAGCAACAAAGAGCCAAGAGTTCAAAATCCAAAAATTCTTATAATGCAAACAAGGGCTAGAAACCATGGATTTTCGAATTTCTTTTTACCTCAAGATGAAGAGGAGGTGAAGGTGCTTCTAATGGTGGACTTGAATCTTCAAATGGGGAATACCCTCAAAAACGAAAGTAGAGCTTTTGAGTTTTTGAAAGGATGAAAACGTTCTCCTTTGCGAGGGGATTACAATGGTATATTTTTTGTTGAGTTTGGAGAAGGTTTGAGCACTCAAAGAGAGGAGAGAAGTGAAGAGTTTTGTGGGGGCTTCATTCTTCCATGGCTGTCGCAGGAGCAGGAAGGAAATAGAGAAAAGAGAGAATAGAGAAGGAGGAAAAACGTGAGGGAAGAGGAGGAGTAGGAGAGAGAGGGTCCTTTTTCTCTTTCTTTATTTATTTTCTTTGTCTTGTTGTGAGTTACAAACAATTAAGAGAGTGAGTGAGAGGAGGGGAAATCGGCCCACACCCATACACACACCAGATTTTTAACTTTTATTTACACAAGTGGACACACTAAGTTTCTTTATTTGTTTCTCACCCCACACTCCCGGTTGTTACGGTTCTCACTAACCGGTACCCGTTTTCCGGAATTTTCTCGTTTAATTAATTTTATTGGTTCTAAAGCTTCACTAATATTTGTTAGTGACCATTTGGTTGACCAAAATTGTTACGAGTCCATTTGACCCGCTTAAAGTCGCGTTTTCCCGGTTTCCTCGAAAAACGCGCTTTAAGGTTCGTTTATGCTTTTAACCCATTTTAAAGGTCCGTTTTCTCCGGGATTTGTTCCCTAGTATTTATTTTAGTGTAATTAAGCTTTTAAAAATATAATTAGCCTAATTAATCACTGTTTTTAATTACGGGGTATTTCACTCACGCAGCGGATACTTACATACTCAACGGTGGGTGATACAATGCCATTGGCCACCCACGTGACTAACAAGGCTACTCCTACTACTACATACAGCATCGGTCTGATGGACCAAATATCCGAGTACTACTTACGATACATACTCCAATTACCAAATCAAACACTAGAACTTCCCATTCATTACACTACTCCATAAGTTGAATACAATGTGATACACCGAGTTTACTAAGATCCTAATACAAATAAAACACCTCTTTCAATTTCATAGATACTCATTAAGAGTCTAACCACTACCCATTCCTCACAAATTACTTACTTTCTAAGTACAAGGGGTGTGCCACTTAGTACGCTTATGCATTCTACTTCTAACTATCCAAGTGTAGCCACCGGTCTCTTACCTTGACCATATCCGCTTCGGGTACCTGCACACTAAAAACGTTCCCCCTAGGGGGTCAGCTTACGCTGAATATGACTTTCGCATATACCGCGTGCTAACCGCGGTACGCCGACTACTTCGGGTCGGATATACATGGAGTTCGTTTTACATGCATACATACATACTAATACTACACAATACAATCAACAATACTTACTTATACAAGGTTCGTTATCTACCAAGGAAAACAATTTGTTAGTCAACCGTTCATTTAGTTATTCGTTCATTCGGTTTCGTCGGATGCTCTCTTTCTCCTTACACGGGTTCACAGAGCTTACACCAGGCTTAATCTTACTTACGCGTTGTTCTACTCACACTACGCTCAATACCTTACTCATTATTTCACTCATACTTTGCTCAATACTCACTGCTACCATTACTTGCTCTTACTCAGTACTCATTACTTGCTCTCACATACTCCGTACCCATACTCTTCTCCTTACTCATACTTACTCATTGCTCGTACTCGGTATCATTACATACTCATACTTACTCATTAGTCAATACTCATTACTTTACTCATACATACACAATACTCAATACTCATTACTTTTGGTCTCTGGGCGGAGTCATACACAAGACTCACCACCGGGCCTACAAATTCAAAGGCTATACACTTAGCTCCTCAAATATACAAATGTCCATTTTTACCCGACTAATCAAATTCCCAACACTCCTCTCTTGGAGTATCTTACAATCTCATGGATTAGCCTAGAAGTATCTCTCTCGATAACCTCCACTAGCTTAGGGAATTACAACCGTCTAGTATTCTCAGATTTAAGGGTTTCCCCAACGTATCGAATACTCTCATGTTCGGGACATTACTTATATCAGTCGGGTCCTCTCATAGTGGGTCGACTAGTTGCTAAGGGGTTTGAAGCTCCCTCATCATTCCTTACTACTCTCATGGTTCATGACTTGCGCCAACATTAATTCCTCTAATAGGGTTTATTTATATACTTCCACTACTTATTGTTTGTGGATTGTTCACTTCGGTCTCCTACCGTTATTGGGAGGTTACTACTCCCTGTACACTCTCTCACATTCTAGTGAGTTCATTGGTTTGCGTTATCGTTTATTGGTTCGTTAGTTTAGTGTGTTTCTACATTCCCGTTAGTTCACAACATGACTCTTACTACGAGTCACTAAACACAAGACTCATCTATGAGTCGGTCTACGCAATAAGTGAAGCCACACAATCAATCAAGAAGGGTTAGCTCATACACATATAGCAAGACGTACAATGAAAGGCAATAAACCGTTTTCATGCTTTAGTCTTGATTAGCCGGCATACAGCACACAAATCAACGTAACTCGGTTAGCATACGGGGCATGAGAAAATCATACCTTTCACCGGGGTTAGCTTTACCGTGTGTTCCCTTGTTCCTTGGCTCACACTTGTTCCACCGATAATGTTTCAAACATTGTTATTAATACTTTGTTCATACTGTACTTGAATAGTTACTACTCCCGTGCTTACCCCATTATCCCGTTATACTTAGTTTTACTTATGTCAAATTATGTCCTTACTTCTCACTCACTTCCTACACTTGTTTACACTTCATAGTACCTTTAAATATCACCAATCAACTCCTAAACAACTCTTAAAACCAATACCAATCAATCTCCCATGTTCTAGACACTTTAAAACACTTTCTGGGCATTTTTGGGGGGTGTCCGAGACTTGGTCCAGACCCAAGGTCCCGGACCTTTCTTTCTGTGTACTCTCGGCCTAATTTAACACCCTGGTCCGGGACTTGGTCCTGGACAAAGGTCCCGGACCAATACCTGTTTTGAGTCTCGACCATTTTTCTGATGCGGTCCGGGACTTGGTACATACCCGAACTCTGCTAAAAACTGCTATTGAGGTGATTTTTCAACCCCTAATCAACCCTTAATCCACCTCCAATCATTCCATAATATTTCCACATGTTTTGTACATATTTAAACACACTTAAACACTCACTAACACTCCTCAAATCCATGGTCCAATACTTACTCAACTTCTTGCTCCTTTTCTACAAATTTTCCATTCTCCTTTTCACACTTTGCACACTTGTGCATTTTCCTACACCTCTCTTGCATTTTGCACTTGGTTCTAATTCCATTTACCATTCCAATTCATTCTCCAACAACTACACTATCTACACCCAAGTTCCAACACTCATTTTACTAAATCTTGCACACTAGTTTTTCCTAGTTTCCACAATGCATTTTTGATACTCTTTGCTACAGATTTTTACCTTCTCATTTCTCATACTACAACTACCATTCCATAACTACTAAACATCTCTACTAACTCCAATACACACCTTGCTTCTCCCATTCACCAAGTCATCCATTAATGCACAATTCCAACCAAAATTTTGCCATAGTTCACCTATTTTTCTTACTTATCCACACACGTACTTCCTCATCAAATTAATTCCTAATCTAGCCACACCCTTACAAGGGCCTACCAGCAATCAAAGCAACACAAATCCATCTCGATACATCAATACTCCATCAAACAACAATACTAATAATCATTCAAAATATACTTGGCTCTAAGGCCTACAATTCACTTACTAGTTTCCAAATATTCAAAACTTCATAACCTCAATACTAATACAATAGTTTAGGTTATTTTATTCATTTACCCATTCCCATTACTCTAATGCATTAAAATTAAGCATTGAGAAGGATCTCTTACCTTGAGCTTATTTTTCCTTCATTTCTTTTCCAATTCTCCTCTTCCTCTCTTTCTTGCACAAATTGGTTATGTGGGGAATGGAGTTGCCAAACTCCATTCCCACACCCAAGCACACAAAACAAGTACAATTAATATACTAACCCTTAGATTAATGCTAATTCATGGAAATGTTTAAAGCAAGATTTCTAGGGTTTACCTTTGGAGTGTTTTAAGGAGGGGTTTTAGCCCTTGGTTCAACAAGGTGATTCCACCACCATTGCAAGGTTGAATTGAAGCTCAAAAGAGAGAAAAATAAGGCATTACAAAGGGCCAAAATTGGCTACCAAAAGAAGGTGGAGAAACTTGAATCTTTTATGGAGATTTTTACCTTAATGGAGAGAGGAGACTCCAAGCTTTAATTTGGTACCACTTTATCTTCAAATGGGCAAAACCCATGGAGATGAACTTTCTCATTTTGAGATTTTGAAAAGAGAGAAGTGTAGAGGAAGATGAGGGGAGCAAGAATATGTAATTATTTTTACATTTGGAGCACACATGGAGGTAGCATGGAGGTAAAGTGGAGAAGCCATGGATGGTTGTTGAAGCTCTCAAAAATCACCAGCCAAGGGGAAAAGAGAGAGAATCGGCTGGGAAGGGAGGGAGAAGAAAGAGAGAAGAGAAAGGGGAGAGTGAGGTGAGAGAATCCCCCCTTCACTTTTGTACCTCTTTTACTTTTTGCTTTTTACTTTATTTAATTAGTGTGTGAGTGTGTGAGAGGGTTAATTAGCTTATAAAAAACCGGCCCCCTATATTACTTCTAGTTGGAGCATTTTTTCGTCTTTTACAGAAAACGCTCGTTACTTTTTACCCGGTTTAGGTACTATTCACTAACCGGGCCCGTTTTCCGGAATTTTCTCGCTTCTTTAATTTGATTGGTTATTAAGCTTCCATTAATGCTTAATTATTGTTACTTAATGATTTATAATTTTTACGGGTTCGTTTGACCACTAGAAATCACGTTTTTGGGTTTTCTCGAAAAACACGCGCTAAAGCTTTATTAGCGTTTTAATACATTATTTGGATCCGTTTTCTTCGGGAGTTGTTCCCATATATTATTTTGGTCTTATTAAGCCCTGTGAATCCATGTAATACGCTAACCGAGGTCTCATACCTCCTATGGTTATTTAACGCTTATTTAGCGTTTTTCGCTTTTTAAGCGTTTCTTTATTTCTTTTGGATTTATTTTCCTTATCAAAATTACTTAGGCACTATTAGGCCCTTAAATACCATATTAAAATATTTTAATCACCATATTTAAGTTTGGGGTATTTCATATCCATATCCATATCCATATCCATATCCATATCCATATCCATATCCATATCCATATCCATATCCATATCCATATCCATATCCATATCCATATCCATATCCATATCCATATCCATATCCTTATCCTTTTCCATATCCATATCCATATCCATATCCATATCCATATCCATATCCATATCCATATCCATATCCATATCCATATCCATATCCATATCCATATCCATATCATATCCATATCCATATCCATATCCATATCCATATCCATATCCATATCCATATCCATATCCATATCCATATCCATATCCATATCCATATCCATATCCATATCCATATCCATATCCATATCCATATCCATATCCATATCCATATCCATATCCATATCCATATCCATATCCATATCCATATCCATATCCATATCCATATCTATATTCATATTCATAATCGTATCACAGAAATCGGTAATACGCTGCACGTAACTAACTTAACTAATTTATTCAAAAACACCGGACGAAACAACCACACTGCCAAACAACAGTTTTCAAAACAACCACATATATACCAGCACAAAACAACCTACAAAACAACCGCAAAACAACCAGTCAAAACAACCAGACTAAAACAGGTACAAAACAACCACAAAAAAGCCATGCCGAATAGAGCCTAATCCACTATAAAACAATAATGATCCATTATCTGTTATGAAATGGTATGTTATAGAAATATATGATTCACCATATAAGGTTTAAAAAATATAATATAATAATAATTCATCACAAAAGAACAATAATACATCACAAAACAATAATAATCTATTATTAGTTCTGAAGCTGTTATCTATTTCACTATTTGTTAATTAATGAATCATAGTATCAATTTACTGAATCATAATATTAATTTTAAGGAATCAAATAATCAATTTAATGTATAATCATAACCATATAATAATAAAAAGTTTAAACAATAATGCAACATAAAGCAATAATTGGTGCATAAGAAAAAATATTCACCATATAAGGTTTAAAATACATCACACAATAATAATTGTACACCATAAAACAATAATGATTTTTTGATGGTTCCAAAATTTGTTATCTTATTCACCACTTATTAGATAATGAATAATGATATCAATTTTAGTGAATAATAATATCAAAATTAATGAATAATATTATTATTTTGGTGTATCATCATAAATATGTAATTTTTTTTCAAAGTGATCAAAATATATCCATGTCTGGTCTTGTTTTGAAGAACTTGAATTTAGGTGAAAGTGATCTAATTTTTCTTCATTTTGGACTTATATTTTAAAGTTACAACCATTTATTTCATTACTTTTAAAATACTAATTCATAAACAGTTAGCATGACACATCAGTGCTATGAGACACAACCCATTCCATAGTTTGTGCAGACAACCGCATAATCTAATTAGCATATGGTCAGATTGATTATAATAATTAATACTTTAAAGTCACTTATTTCGGGTATGTTTTCGTCTGGTTAGGCTTGATTTAGATTGTCTAATATCTGGTTTATGGTTGGAACATGTAGGATGAATTCGGTTCATTCAGGTTATGTTGGGTGTTTTGAAATTTTGGCCGGTTTGGATTGGTTTGGGTAACTTTTGGTTTAAATGGTGACTTTCGGTTCTTGTCAGCTTTGGTTATTCAATTTCTTTTGTTTCATATGGGTTCACTTCTATTTCATCATTTAGTTTAGCTTTGGTTGGAAGTGTCAAATCAAATAACTTTTTAACTAATATTATTTTTTCAGTTTTACTCTAGCTTGTATAAGATTGAGTCAACATTCCCATTTAATTAAATATAAATTTATCTCATTATTATGAAGAATTAGAATATATTTTGCTGTGTGCATATATAATATAGTGATGTAATATATCTCATACAAACTTTCAAAGAAAAACATATGGTGTAGGGATGTCAATCTTGACCCCCCGAAATTGACCCGTAAAAAGCCGGGTTCGGGTTGAGATTTTTGACCCGAAACGATTTTCGGGTCGGGTTCGGGTTGAGTCACTAAAATCCATTTCGGGTTCGGGTTGAACCTGCCAACCTGTAACCCGGAAAAATTAATTAAAAATAGAAAATATTTTATATTTAATGACTTAAATTAGTGTTTAAGGATTTATTTATGATTAAAATAAACATTTAATCATCAATTTATGATTAAATATAGTACATAATAATTAATTTATATTAAAGTATTATATTTACTTATTATATAATGCTAAATTTTAAAAATAATTTTTTATATAAAAAAACGGGTCAGGTTTGGGTCAACCTGCTACGGGTTTGGATTGAAGAAATACAACCCGCTCCGGGCTCGGGGCAAGTTCGGATTGACCTAAACTATTCTCGGGTCGGGTTCAGGTTGAGCTCAACCCAGCCCGAAACCCGATTTAGACACCCCTAAAATTTATTGTGGTGCACATATTTCAAAAGCTTCCCAAAACAAGATATATGGTGCCATAATGTATTGAAAACAAATTTAGAACTTGCAAATTGCTATTAGTGTAGTGACATTAGACTTGGTAAAGGTAAACCGAACTAAAAACAGCGAATCATATCGAATTGATCCAAACCCAAATATCAATTAAAAAATATAACTTGGATGATGACCCGAAATAAAAAAGAAACTGACCTAGACCAAACTGAACCAAACCGTTATATTGTACAACTGAAAGTCAACAACAATTGACAACCATCCGAACCAGAGTGACACGAACTGAAAATCAACCAACCATCATCACCCACAACCAGACAATAACCTGAAATCCATAGTGACCTGAACCAAAAATTAACCAAAAATAATCTAAACTGAACCAGAACCAAAATCCTTAGTGACTTGGATGAGTATACTACATCTGGTAGTTCTTTTATTACGTCTTTGTTTGTGCTCTTTACAAATACAAATAATATTCTTATAAAAAATTCTTAAAACTCTCAAAGTGGTAATAATTAAAAAAACCACCGTTTAATATATATTGAGCATTTGTAGTTCAAGATGCAACAATCTGTATTGTCACACAGTAAAAAGATTGCTATGACTGGCAAGAACTGCGCCACGCTTTTCAAGCCTTCTTGTTCCTTGATTTAGCTATCTAGTTCGCCTGTCCTTTCTTTCCACTTCAACTCATTGCCCCTTTGACAGCTTCTTCACTCTTGTAAGATCTTTAACTCTTTAAGAACAACAACATGGATTAACAAACACGATTTTACCGCCCACAATGTAGCGACCCAATCCACACTACTTCCTCCCAGTGACTATCTCAACCATAACTTTAATTAATAAAGATAATAGGAAAGAATATAAGAATATATTTCAAACTCCATTCTTTTAGGAAATTCCATTTATAACTGATAAAGGTTATTAATGCAACCTCATTACATTTTCTTCACCAATGGGTCAAGACTTAGTTCTGTAATTCCCATAATTACTAAGGAACACGGTAAACCCTAAGTTACCGGAGCACGGCTTGCGCACACCTGGTGCAGCGCCCGTGCACACCTGGTGCAGCGCACAACATCACAATGTCTGAAATACCCCAACCTTGGTATGTTGTGTAAATGTTAAGCTATGGTATTTAAAGGCTAAAAAGTGCCTTAGAAACATAAATGAATCATTTAAACCATGGTAAACACAATAAAACACTAAGACACGGTATGAGCAAAAACATGCTCTAAGCCATGAGTGAACTTGGTTAGGACCCAAAGAGCCTACCAAGACTTGATAATGTTCAATTATGACTTTATAAGGCCAATTAAGTCCTTAGGAAACTTTGGTAGACAATGAAACCAAACAAACACAAAAATACCTTAGGGTCAATAAGAGCAAAATGTGCTCTAAGCTTGGGATAAATGTGTATAAGACCTAATGGTCATACCTATGCCTCATAAATATGTTAATGAACATATTAAATCAATTACCAAAGAAACCAAGCTTGAAAACAAGTTAAACACAAAATGTGCTTTAAGAAGTCTTAAAGCACGTTTTTGAAAAATTGTCTTGTAAATGAGTTTTGAATGGCTAAATGTCCATCATTACTCTTTAATTAACATGTGTACTATATAGTATCACATTTGGGTGGCTATATCAATGGGAAATCAAAAATTTCACTTCTATGTGCCTTGTTATTGGTGAATAGTGATTTTTATAACTAGTTTGTAACATATAATGTTATAAGTAATTAAATTGGTCAACAAAGACCAAAACACCCTTCTATTAAAATGGGGGCCGGTTTTTAGTAAGGTGAGTCATCACCATGTAAAATAAATTAAAGGAAGGAAGGAAAAGAAAGTAAAAGAAGGAAGTTACTTTACTACATAAATATCTTCTAAAGTAAAACTCATCTTCATTCTTTCCTTCCCTTCTCATTTCACACGTCTTCAAGCTCCTCCCCTCCCCTCCATTTACGATTCTCTATGCCAACCTCTCTTCTCCATCTTCATTTCCTTGTCAAATCCAACTCCAAGCTCCAAATCAAATTCTAAGACCATATTTGTCTTAGTTAGGTCAAGCTCTACACTTCTACCTTTTCAAATCTTCAAGAGCTCATTTTGGTGCCATGGAGAATCACCATTAATGGAGCTTGAGCTCACCTTTTCACATATTCTTGTTCTCCTTTGCTTCAAGGTAAGGAAACTCAAAGAAAAATGACATTTCCTTCATGTTTTGTCATAACCGAAAATGCACCTTGTAATGGTGTCTTCTCTTGTCTTGTTTTAGCTTCATTTGAATCTTCCAAGGGCTAGGAGGAGTCCTCTCTTGATATATATTCAAGCTCTCTTTCCATTCCAAGGTAAAACAATCATGTTAATACCTTAAGATAATATATGTAACTAGGGTTTACAATGAGATAAAGCTTAAAGCTTATATACTCATGTTAATGTTGGTATATTGTTTAGTTGTTGGCAAGGAACCAAATGCCCTACCGGTTCTACAAGGAAACAAGAAAGAAATTTGTGAGGGAAAGAGGTAAACAAGCTATCTCAATGTGGTTTAATGCCTTAGGAGGAATAAGCTTATAATGCTTGTTAAAACTACCTAAAGAGCAAATGGTAAATGAGCTAGTAAAATGCTCTCAAGGAGTTTATTAAAGGAATATGTATTGTTGGGTGTATTTGCAGGTCAAAGGCATTATTATGTGGGAAATTCAGTGTTTAAGGTTTATAGCATTTAAGGGCCTAAGAGCCATTCATTTAAGGGTATAATGCCACAATTTAGTTATGTGATAAGGTGTGAAACATATAGGCTTTTTAGGGTTTAATTACCTTATAATTTTGTAACAATTCACGCAATGTTTCCCACTATATTGTTTTTTTTTCCTAAGATTGATGTTTTGATGAGAACTGATGTATTTTATATGCTAAATGTAGGAAAAACCCAGAGAAATGAAGACTTTACATCATAAGGATTACAACGCAACAAACGGGGAACAAATCAGGAAAGAGACACAAAAATTGGTCGTGTCCGGGTCAACCTGGCCGGACGCAGAACCGGACGTCTCACGTCCGATCTGTGTCCGGGTCAAGTTAGCGGACGTGACCCAAACGAGAATTCTGTGTCTTGTCCGGATCCGGACAGCGATCCGGACATATTCCGAGATTCAGATCCAAAACCGCTGTCTCACGTCCGGATCCGGACACGATCCGGACATGTTTCGAGTTTCAGATCTAGAGGTTCTGTGTCACGTCCGGACCGGACACAACCCGGACACAATCCGGACGTCACACAGCGATGAAAAATAAAAGCACTCGTACTGATAATTGTGCTTTCGGCGCAATTATCAGACGGGCGGCGCAATTATCATACCTCAGCTTATTTTAATAGTAGAAGCCATACTCAATTAATGCAGCGGACACCAAACTTCCACCACGTCTGTCTATTTCCTCAGCCTATTTAAAGAGTCCTTGAGCCTTCATTTGAAATCGTCCCAGACTCTCAGAGTCTAATCCTCTCTTCCTCCTCTCTACATATCACCCTCTCTTCCGCGATAAACCATCCATCTCCATTCACAAATCCTTCTCCGTAACCTTCACCCTCACTCACAGACAGAACCCTGCTCACTGTGCTTCATTTACCCTTGTCCGACCCACGTCCGGATCTGGACGTGCACCAGGAGAACGTGTCCGGATCGCGTCCGACCCTAGACAGCCGGACAAGAGACGTCCGGATCGCGTCCGACCCAAGACAGCCGGACAAGAGTGGAATCTGCAGAATCGTCTCGACGGCTTCTAAAACCAGTTTTTCTGCTAAATCCCTCTATCCTTATGCTGTTTATACTGAGCATTGTTATTTTGTCTATGGCTGAGTAGTCGCTTTTAATTTCGGTTTACTATGTATCTCTAGAATAATTATTTCTGAACCTTTGTGATTTTCTGCAGTACAATAAAGTTCTTTACCCTTATGAATTCTTAGACTTGTTAATCTGATCAATTAATTGAGTCTATCGGTTTGTTAGCTTATAAGTGAGAACTGCGGCTATCAATTGACTACAGGGAAAGAACCGGTTAGTATAGAGATGGTAATTCCTCTAAAACACTAGCTGACCATTAATCTAGACTATGCTTAAGCAATTAGTAAACAGTGGATTCATAACGAGAGTTAGGATTCGGTCTTTGCTAATTAGAATTCGTGGAGCGGAGAGACCGAATACGAGTTATCCTTATTCTAGGGTTTTATTCAGAATATTGCAGAAATCACTTAGGGGAAGAAATTGCAATCTAGAGAGAAGTAGTAAACCGGAATTTCCTTTATCAAACAAAATCAAAACAATTATTTACCTGTTGTTTATTGCTTTTTGAACTCTTTTACGACATTCACCATCACATACAAAACCCCCCAATTTCCTGTTATTTGTAAGTAGAAATTAAACTAGCCGCTGCCTCCTTGGATTCGATACTCAGGGAATACTCCGAGATTTAAACTTGCTATAACCGACCGGTGCACTTGCCGTTAGGATAAACCCCCAGCACATTTACCGTTAGGTTTTACCCAACAAGTTTATGGCGCCGTTGCCGGGGAGGCACGGTTGCTTAGTTTAATTTTTATTTATTTTATTTTATTTTATTTTATTTTGTCTTGCTTTTTGTTTTGGTTTTATTTTCTTCTGTTTATTTTCTTAGCTTTGTGCAATTTGTTTCTTATTTCTGTGTTCTAGTTTATTTAGGTTTTACCCGATTGTGTTTTACAACTACTGTCAGTTATCTATCTGATTTTGGTTTATGGTTAAAACTCGTTCTGAAGGAACTCCTGAATTTGAGCTTGTACCTGATATAGAGCGACTTGCGAGAAGAAGTCGCCAGGGACTAGTACTGGAGCCTACAGTTGAACTAGAGGTGTTTCTCAAGGACTCACCAGGGGATACCTTTGACTCCGAAGAAGAAAATCTTATGGACGGTATCAGCAGAGAGAGAAGGATGAACGACTACACTCGTCCGAACGTGGAGGGACTTACATCACCAATAGTAATCCCTGCACTGCCGGAAGGAGTCGAATGGCAATTCAAGACCCATTATGTCACAATGGTCCTCAATGCGCCGCAGTTCAGTGGAACAGTCACTGAAGATCCAAATGTTCACCTCACCTCTTCCTGCGACTGGTTGGAGCATGTTCAACACCAGCTTCTCAAGAGGTAGCCAGGCTAATTTTATTTCCTTTTTCACTCAGGGACAGGGCTGCAGAGTGGTTGAACTCCCTATCTCCAAACAGTATCACTTCCTGGACCGAGCTAGCAAACACATTCCTGGCAAGTACTTCCCACCATCTCGCATGCTGACCATGAGAGGTGAGATCACCAACTTCAAGCAATACAGTGGGGAGACTCTTTCAGAGGCTTGGGAGAGATTCAAGGGAATTGTTCGGAGAGTACCGCACCACGGTCTGGGAGAGGAAGTCGTGCTACAATCCTTCTACAAAGATCTTGATCCCCAGAGCCGTCTTTTGGTGGATACTTGTGCAGGAGGAAGCCTCATGGAGCTTCCAATCACTAGGATAAAGGATCTGTTGGAAACTCTTTCCAACTCGGCAAATCAGTGGGGAGGTACTAGGGCATCTACTGAGGTTCCCCCAAGAAAGACCGCTGGAATCTATGAGGTAGATTCGAACACTCTTTTAGCTGCTAGGATGGATAGCATGTCTAACAATTTGAGAAGATGTGTGCAATGATGACCCTCAGTCAAGTGCAGCTGTTGTGACCGACTCTTTCCCACAGTGTGAGTATTGTGGTAGAAGTTCCAACATGTGTCAGTGTAATCCTCAGCAAAATGAAGAGGTAAACTATCTGGGAAACAGGCAAGGGAACTTCTACAACAACAAAACAATCAAGGGTATCAGCAGCAGAGGTTCCAGGGAAATAACTACAGTCAGAGGCCCCCACAGCAGAACACTCAGCATTTCAGAGACCTCATCAAAATCAGCAAATGCAGAACCAGCAGGCACAGAAACAGCCAGCTAGTGTGAGTTCAAGTTTGGAGGATATGATGCGGGAGTTTATCCTGTCAACCAATAGGAAACTCGAACAGCAAGAGAGCCTAAATCATGAGAACAAGACATTCATCTTGGAGCAGAAAGCCTTCAACAAACATCTTGAGACTCAGATTGCCCAGCTAAATGAAAATTTTTCTGATAGACCTGCAGGGGCTCTACCTAGCCAGCCAGAGAAGAATCCTCGCGAATATGCTAAAGCAGTGACTTTGAGGAGTGGCAAGCAGCTTGATCCCTCGATCCCTGAGGCTGAAAGTACTCCGGCTGAAAAAGAAAAAATTATCAGTAAAGAGGTAGAAATCATCAGAGGACCAGAGTCAGAAAATACTCCAGTTGATAATGGTGCACAGAAAGATGGTGAGCTGACCGGCGAAGTTGTCCAGTCTTCTAGATCACCTCGACGAGCGGTCCCTGAGCTCCCAGTGCCATTCCCAAATCGATTGAAAAAGAGAGACCTCGACGAGCAGTTTGGTAAGTTTCTTAGCATCTTTAAAAAACTAACAATTAATATTCCCTTTTCAGATGCTTTGACGCAGATGCCTATCTATGCGAAGTTCTTGAAGGACATCCTTTCAAATAGAAGGTCATTAGTTGAGAAGGAGACGGTGCAGTTGACAGAAAAAGTCTCTGCAGTACTTAGCAAGAATCTTCCACCAAAGCTCGACGATCCCGGCTTGCCAATCATTCCATGCTCAATAGGTAATGTCGATTGTGGTAAGGGTCTCTGTGATTTGGGAGCTAGCATAAATTTGATGCCTTTATCCATGTATCTTAAGCTTGGATTAGGGGAGAGTGTAACCCTACTCGCATTACTTTACAATTAGCAGATAGATCTATTATCTTTCCAAAGGGTGTGGTTAGAGATTTGGTTGTTTCTGTTGGTACTTTTGTTTTTCCCGCTGATTTTGTGATTCTAGATATGGAGGAAGACAAGGAAGTACCCTTAATTCTTGGACGCCCTTTCATGCGAACAGCTAGGACCCTCATTGATGTTGAGGGTGGTAAGATTATTTTGAGAATGCATGATGAGCAGTTAGTCTTTGACATGTCCAAGGTTACTAAACATCCTTCTGACGTGCATGCCTGTTTCAGTCTAGATGCTATTGATTCTTTGATGCAGGAATATATCTTTGGTCCAGCTGAATTAGATGAGTTAGAAAAATGTTTAATTAATTCTTTTGATGGAGCTCATGAGGATCCAGAGATTGCTGAGGTTGCATTCCATTTATCAGCTGGTAGACCATTTCGCAGGGGTGCTCATATGGAGAAGGAGAGATTAGAGCGAGAACCTAAGGAGTTGATTCCTTCCATCAAAGAACCACCCACCTTAGAGCTGAAACCTCTCCCTAAACATTTAAAATATGTCTTTTTAGTTGAACCCTCTGGTTTACCTGTAATTATCTCTGCAGATCTAACACATTCGCAGGAGGAGCAACTTTTGCAGGTACTCAGGAAAAACAAGGAAGCAATTGGATGGTCTGTTGCTGATATCAAGGGGATATCAGGAAATTTCTGCACCCACCGCATTCACTTGGAAGAAAACTGCAAGCCAACGGTTCAACCTCAACGACGTTTGAATCCTAACATGAAAGAAGTGGTGAAGAATGAGGTAATCAAACTTTTGGATGCAGGTATCATCTATGCTATTTCAGATAGCGAATGGGTGAGTCCTACACAAGTTGTACCAAAGAAAGGGGGATTTACTGTCATCCCCAATGAAAAAGGTGAACTAGTCCCTCAAAGGACTATTACAGGGCATAGGGTGTGTATTGATTACAGGAAACTAAATGCTGCAACTAGGAAAGACCATTTTCCCCTTCCATTCATTGACCAAATGTTGGAAAGGCTTTCAGGGCATAAGTATTATTGTTTCTTGGATGGGTATTCTGGTTATTTTCAAATTCCTATTGCTATAGAGGACCAGGAGAAGACCACGTTTACATGCCCCTATGGAACATATGCCTACCGACGCATGCCTTTTGGATTGTGCAATGCGCCAGCTACCTTCCAGCGATGCATGACTGCTATATTTTCTGATTATCTTGAGAAGTGCATCGAGGTATTTATGGATGATTTCTCTGTGTTTGGACTAACGTTTGATTCATGCTTGGAAAATTTAGATCAAATTCTAGCCAGGTGCAGAGAGACTCATCTAGTACTAAACTGGGAGAAGTGCCACTTCATGGTACAAGAGGGCATTGTGTTGGGTCACAAGATATCAAGCAAAGGTATTGAGGTAGACAAAGCCAAGATTGAGGTCATTGAGAAACTACCACCACCAGCCTCAGTAAAAGATGTTAGAAGCTTCCTAGGTCATGCAGGGTTCTATAGAAGATTCATAAAAGACTTTTCGAAAATTTCAAAACCTCTGTGTGATTTACTAATGAAAGATGCAAAGTTTGAGTTTTCACAGGTGTGTCTTGACGCATTCAACACAATAAAGGAAAAGTTGGTGACTGCCCCTGTAGTTATTGCCCTGATTGGTCCTTACCTTTCGAGATCATGTGTGATGCGAGCGACTTTGCTGTAGGAGCAGTCCTTGGTCAAAGGCACGAGAAGGTACTGCGAGTTGTTTATTATGCCAGCAAGACACTCAATGACGCTCAGAAGAACTATGCCACCACGGAAAAGGAGTTGTTGGCCATTGTTTTTGCTTGTGACAAGTTCAGACCATATATCATCGGGAGCAAAGTCATCATACATACTGATCATTCTGCTTTGAGGTATTTGTTCCAGAAAGCTGATGCTAAGCCCCGGTTGATCAGATGGATCCTACTCTTACAGGAGTTCGACATTGAGGTGAAAGATAAGCCCGGAGTACAGAACGGAGTTGCTGATCATTTATCCAGGATGCAAGTTCCTGATAATGGTATACCAATTAATGAATATTTTCCTCATGAAACTAGTATATGCAATTGGTTTTAAGGAGGACCCTTGGTATGCCGATATTGCGAATTACCTTGCTAAGCAGATTTTGCCACAAGAAATGTCGTATCAACAGCGGAAGAAATTTCTTTCTACTGTTAAGCAATACCGGTGGGATGACCCATTCTTATTCAAAGTTTGTGGTGATGGAATTATTCGTCGGTGTGTCCCAGAGACTGAGATTCGTGACATCCTTATCCACTGTCATTCAAGGGAAGCTGGTGGACACTTCGGGCCGGCCAAAACAGCAGCTAAGGTATTGGAGGCAGGTTTCTTTTGGAAGACACTACATAAAGACTGCCATACATTTGTTTCCACCTGTGATAGCTGTCAGCGCCAAGGTAACCTTTCACGTAAGCTTGAGATGCCCTTAAATTACATCTTGGAGGTTGAGCCATTTGATTTATGGGGGATTGACTTCATGGGGCCATTTCCTTCTTCACATTCGAACCTCTATATTTGGTAGCTGTAGATTACGTTACCAAATGGGCTGAAGCAGTGGCTGCACCGACTAATGACGCAAAGGTTGTGCTGAAATTTTTAAAGAAAAACATTTTCACTAGGTTTGGGGTACCACGGGCAATAATAAGTGATGGAGGATCGCACTTTTGTAACAAGCAATTCGAAGCCTTGCTGCAAAAGTATGGAGTGAGACATAAGGTATCCTTACCCTATCATCCACAGACTAATGGGCAAGCTGAGGTAACTAACAGGGAAATTAAGTGGATTCTACAGAAATCTGTTAGTTCATCCCGTAAGGATTGGTCTATGAAATTGGATGATGCCTTGTGGGCCTACCGGACAGCTTATAAGACACCTTTGGGAATGTCTCCTTACAAGCTGGTTTTTGGAAAGGCGTGTCATCTTCCGGTAGAACTGGAACATAAATCTTTTTGGGCACTTAAAGTTCTAAATTGTGATCTTCAGAAGGCCGGTGAGGAAAGGAAACTACAGCTATGTGAACTGGATGAATTCAGAGAAGAGGCCTACGAAATGCCAAGATTTACAAGGAACGAACTAAGAGATGGCATGACAAATTGCTTGTGAAACGAGAGTTTCAGATTGGCGACCGAGTGCTAATGTTCAATTCAAGACTAAATTATTTCCGGGAAAGCTGAAATCTCGCTGGTCCGGTCCATTCACAGTTACAGATGTTTCCCCTTATGGAGTCATTGGTGTGGTCAACGAGAAAGGGGAAGCATTCAAGGTTAATGGATCACAGCTTAAGTTGTACCAAGGGAGCGATGTTGATATGGTACATTCAACACTTTGGCTCCGGGATCCTGACTATTCAAACTGATGCACCAAGGTCTAGCCAAAGACCGAAAAGACGGGCAGCTTGGTGGGAGGCAGCCCACCAGTAAAAAAAAAAAATCTTCTCTCTACTTTCTTTTTACACTTTATTGATTTACTTTACTTAGAGTTTTTATAATTTTTAGCATGAGCCCCGACTCCCCGATTTTAATAAACCCTGCCTGTCTCCACTTGAGTTCTTCTGGTTTTGCAGATATAATCTTACAGGTACTTCATTCTAATGCTAAACTGAACTCAAGTGTGAGGAAGTACCATGGCAGTATTTCATCACGGAACAGGGAGCCCTTGACACTCTTGCTATTTTTTTTTTGCATTTCTTGTGTTTTTTTTACTTTTGTTTAATTATTTGTGGAAATATTTTCATTTTATACATGTGGTGTTTTTTGGTGGTTAAAAAAAAAAAAAAAAAAAAAAAAAAAAAAAAAACGTTTTCAACGTGTCCGGCTAACTCCAGCCGGACGCAAATCCGGACATGATACGTCCGGATCTGCGTCCGGCCAAGTTGATCCGGACACAAAAAAAAAAAAAAAAAAAAAAAAAAAACTGCAATTATTTTCTAGGTTAATGTTCTACTGTTTCTTGATATTATTTGCCATGTTTGGATGTTTAATGCCTTGGTTCTCATAGAACAACTATGTGCCAGAATATGTTCAAATAGAACATGCTGCTCGATCGGTTTCGGGTATTGGTGCATTATTTGCTTCTCTTTTCTTGCTTTTTAGGTTTCTCACTGCATTTGTTTATCGTTTAGAAACTCGCAACTTTTGCTCTGGACGACACGCATACTGTCTGTGACTCATGAGGAATATCTCGACCCCTGAAAAACTTCAAGTGTGAGGAAGAACACCTTCCTCAATCTATAACACCAGGGGAGTCTCAGTTCCTAATTTTACTTATTGATGTTCCACCTTTCTTGCATTGAGGGTTATTTATTGCATATGCGTCTATTATGATTCTAGCATGTTTGAAAGCTCTTTTCATGTCTATTTTCTACTGTTTTGAAAGCTCTTTTCACTGCGTTTTCTATGAACAATGAGGACATTGCTCCTCTTAAGTGTGAGGAAGGAAAGACCTTTCCCTGAAAACATGCTAATTCTTCTTTAATGCCACACTTGCTTTTTGCTGCTCTCTAATACCTGTGCAACGAGTGGAATTAAACCAAGTGAAAACTGTAGGAATCTTTTTGCTCGATGAGGTTGTGTAAATAATTTTATTCAAAAATACTCTCTTTTCACAAAAATCTGGTAGATTTGCTAGTTGTGGAAACCATTATTTTAGCTTGGGATTTTTGGAAGTGAAGTGAATGTTTGGAATGAAAAGGATAAGGCAAGGTACTCCACTGATCAAAGAAAAAAAAAATTCCTAACAATAGCAGGCCTCGTCTATCCGGTTATTAAGTCTTAAGGGTGCCTTAACACCTATCTACCTAAGGTCTCAGGATCTGGGATAGTTGGCCCAACACCGTTACATGGATAGAGAGAAAAGTCTGGGTTATGGAATAACTCTACAATTCGCAACAATTCAATTGTTTTATATCTCTTGAAAAAGAATGTTCATGCAGGCGAAAAATTGATTGCAGTTTAAATTTTGATCATGAGTGCGTGGTGTTGAAAGGTATTACGGAATAAGGCATTATTCTTCACACCCCTTGTCATCCAAAGGTTAGAGGAATGAAAATTGGTGGAAAGTCCCAAGCTAAGATAACTTGTTTTCTACAATCTAGTTTCTCTATGCTTTTACAAAATTGTTCTTCTTTCACTGTTTGTGAAAACCTACCTCTAAAGAGCAAGATTATTCTTTCATTTATCACTTTGTTGATTTCGCCCTGCACTTGTTCAATGTTGAGATTATTTTACGGTTTTAGAGATATTCTTATTCCTTATTTGCTTGAGGACAAGCAACAGCTTAAGTGTGAGGATGTTGATAAGTGTGAAACATATAGGTTTTTTAGGGTTTAATTACCTTATAATTTGTAACAATTCACGCAATGTTTCCCACTTATTATGTGTTTTTCCTAAGATTGATGTTTTGATGAGAACTGATGTATTTTATATGCTAAATGTAGGAAAAACCCAGAGAAATGAAGACTTTACATCATAAGGATTACAACGCAACAAACGGGGAACAAATCAGGAAAAGAGACACAAAATTGGTCGTGTCCGGGTCAACCTGGCCGGACGCAGAACCGGACGTCTCACGTCCGGATCTGTGTCCGGGTCAAGTTAGCCGGACGTGACCCAAACGAGAATTCTGTGTCTTGTCCGGATCCGGACAGCGATCCGGACATATTCCGAGATTCAGATCCAAAACCGCTGTCTCACGTCCGGATCCGGACACGATCCGGACATGTTTCGAGTTTCAGATCTAGAGGTTCTGTGTCACGTCCGGACCAGGACACAACCCGGACACAATCCGGACGTCACACAGCGATGAAAAATAAAAACGCACTCGTACTGATAATTGAGCTTTCGGCGCAATTATCAGACGGGCGGCGCAATTATCATACCTCAGCTTTTTTAAGTAGAAGCCATACTCAATTAATGCAGCGGATACCAAACTTCCACCAACGTCTGTCTATTTCCTCAGCCTATTTAAAGAGTCCTTGAGCCTTCATTTGAAATCGTCCCAGACTCTCAGAGTCTAATCCTCTCTTCCTCCTCTCTACATATCACCCTCTCTTCCGCGATAAACCATCCATCTCCATTCACAAATCCTTCTCCGTAAACCTTCACCCTCACTCACAGACAGAACCCTGCTCACTGTGCTTCATTTACCCTTGTCCGACCCACGTCCGGATCTGGACGTGCACCAGGAGAACGTGTCCGGATCGCGTCCGACCCTAGACAGCCGGACAAGAGACGTCCGGATCGCGTCCGACCCAAGACAGCCGGACAAGAGTGGAATCTGCAGAATCGTCTCGACGGCTTCTAAAACCAGTTTTTCTGCTAAATCCCTCTATCCTTATGCTGTTTATACTGAGCATTGTTATTTTGTCTATGGCTGAGTAGTCGCTTTTAATTTCGGTTTACTATGTATCTCTAGAATAATTATTTCTGAACCTTTGTGATTTTCTGCAGTACAATAAAGTTCTTTACCCTTATGAATTCTTAGACTTGTTAATCTGATCAATTAATTGAGTCTATCGGTTTGTTAGCTTATAAGTGAGAACTGCGGCTATCAATTGACTACAGGGAAAGAACCGGTTAGTATAGAGATGGTAATTCCTCTAAAACACTAGCTGACCATTAATCTAGACTATGCTTAAAGCAATTAGTAAACAGTGGATTCATAACGAGAGTTAGGATTCGGTCTTTGCTAATTAGAATTCGTGGAGCGGGAGACCGAATACGAGTTATCCTTATTCTAGGGTTTTATTCAGAATATTGCAGAAATCACTTAGGGGAAGAAATTGCAATCTAGAGAGAAGTAGTAAACCGGAATTTCCTTTATCAAACAAAAATCAAAACAATTATTTACCTGTTGTTTATTGCTTTTTGAACTCTTTTACGACATTCATCATCACATACAAAAACCCCCCAATTTCCTGTTATTTGTTTAAGTAGAAATTAAACTAGCGCGCTGCCTCCTTGGATTCGATACTCAGGGAATACTCCGAGATTTAAACTTGCTATAACCGACCGGTGCACTTGCCGTTAGGATAAACCCCCAGCACAATTTACCGTTAGGTTTTACCCCAACAAGTTTATGCAAAAACTTGTACGGGGTAAAACGTATTGCAGCAAGTTACTGGTCTATCGTAGCAAGTTTTCCTAGGTAGTATTCTCTAGGTTATCGACCAAAGGAGGTTGTGTCTAGTTTGAGTCTTTAATCTACTAACTATAAACTGAAAGAAAACTAACAACAATAAACTTGGGGGTTTGATTGCAGAAATTAGATAATTAAATAAACTGAAAACAAATAAAAGTGATTATCTAATAATCTAGAGGGTGAATCCTGGTTTACTATTTCTCCCTAGTTTATCAATTCCCTTCCTGAGTGTTTCTAAATTCTAGATTGCAACCTCAGATCTAAATTAATCTAAAACCGGTCTCCCGCAAGATAGATTCTTACTAGCAATTTCTAAATCCTAACTCTCGTTACGAATTTACAAATTAACTAGTAGCATTAATTATTCATCTGGTTTCTAGTCAGCTAATCCCCAGGAATTGTCATCTGTAGTTTCACTGGTAATATTCCTATGGTCTAATGAACGCCGCAGTTCTCACTTGTAAGCAATTCATACCAAATAAACTCAAGCAATAATTAATCACAAGAGAATTCAATAATAGCAAGGGATAAACTACAATCTCAATAGAATATAATATTCATTCAACAACTCAAAGCAAAATAATAAACTAGTTATCCATAGCAAACCAGAATTCTAAACGACTACTCAGACATCGGAGACAAAGAAATAATAACAAGATTAAAGGGATTAGAAAACGTCATCTAATTGTTGTAGAACCGATGACGAATCCGGTCACTGTCTTCTTGCTCCGGTCTGTCAGAACTAAATGATATCCCCCTGTTTGTTTTTCTGTCTCGAACTCAGTCTCGAACTTCTCTGCCTTGGTGTTGCGGCCGCTCTGTAACTCGAACGACTGGCGGCTCTCTCGTCTAACTTCTTTCTGTTCCGTGCGGCGGCTTCTCTCTGTATGTAATATCTCTCCTCCGTATTCAATGTTGTATGTGGCTAGGTTACCGAGAATTTCCCCCCGTGTCGAAGTTGTCCTCTTCCCTCCAAAGTGAATCCGTATATAACATATTATTCCTCATCTATCTTTTCTCGGTCTCGTCTGAAGTTTACGCCCCGGTCCACGATTTCAGCCTGTCTCCACGCGTGCATGGATATACATGCAGCCCATCATCTCGTTTCTGCACCTCTGAACAAGTCTTGTCGGCCCAGAGACGTCAAATGTCTCGCGCCTTGATCTTACTGCAACAAATTTCTCCAGTCCAATTCTCATCACGTGCATGTGTGTGCATGGTAAGTAATGTAAATGCATGCTCCAATCAGGTGTACAACCCTCTTTCAATTTGGTCTGCGCCTCTAAGAATGTCTGCGCCTCTGGTTGAAAAAGTGTAGGCCCATCCAATTAATATGCCGCGCTACCAACCCATGAATGGATCCATACAAACAAGAAAGAAAAAAAGAAGCCCACGTGCAGTAAACTTCAATCCTGGTATGCATGTGTGTGGCTGCCATGCCAATCATCTCATCATAATTGTATTGAGCGTACAACCCATGCAAGCTTTGTTTTAATCTCTCCGAATGCAGCCGTTTTGATATATATATATATATATTTGTATTTTTACCTGTTTTTAACATAAAACCACATGTGAGGAATAATCTAAACATTTAACATAATTAAACATATAAGTAAGGAATTTATCATATAAACCAATAAAATATTAATCACATTGAGCATAGAAACATCGATAAATTCCGCACTTATCAAATACCCCACACTTAGCTTTTGCTTGTCCTCAAGCAAATAAAGAACATAACTGCTCCAAACCAAAACATCGAACTCCAGGATCAAACATAAGCAGAAGGAAACAAGCAAAATGGCAATCAGAAAAATCAATCTGCTCTAAGCTATCAGTTTTCGCAAACAGTGAATAAAGAATAGTTTAATAAAAGCATGAATAGACTGAATTGCAGAAACTGAAACGCAGATTAGCTCAGGACCTTCCATCAATTTCTTTCCATTACCCTTTGGATGACAAGTGGTGTGAAGTAATACCTTATTCCGTAATACCTTTCAAACCACGCACTCATGATCAAAAAATAAAACTACAATTAAATTTCATATGCAAAAATTTTCTTCGTCAAGAGAGAAAAACAAACGATTTATTTAATTAATTGCATAGTTATTCCTTCACCCAGACTTTTCTCTTTATCCATGTAACGGCTTTGGGCCAACTATCCCAGATCACAAGACCTTAGGTAGATAGGTGATAAAGCACCCCGAGGACTTAATAACCAGATAAAAGAGGCCTGATTCGGTTAGGAATTTTTTTGATCAGAGGAGTACCTTGCCTTATCCTCTCATGCCAAACATTCATATCATTCCCAAGATCCGAAGCTAAACACATTTAGTCTCCACAATCAGCCAATCCATCAAATTTCAGTGAAAATAGAGTAGCTTTGAGAAAATAATTTAATCAGATAGCTTTTAAGTAGAGAGATTTTTAAGGTTGTCATCAGGCTCAATTTCAAACTTCCACAGATATTTCACCCAAAATTCAACATTTAACGGCAAAGAGAAGCACATTATTCATCACTTGAAAACAATCAAAAACTAGTGGTCTGAAGTGATAACTGAAGGTCACTCCCTACCCCACACTTAAAATTAAACAATGTCCTCATTGTGAGACAAGGCAGGAGTGAAAAACTCAAAGCTCGCAGAAAAACATTTATGTCCAAAGGAAACACAGCAGAGCAGTCATTAACAAAGCTAAAATTAATAGAAAATTAAAAAAAACTAGGACTCCCCTGGATTTTGTTATTGTTGCATATGTAGAACGACCCCACCCCACACTTGAGTTTTGCTCAAGTGTTGCAGCCTGGTTGCAGTATCATCATGAAGAATTCATCTGAAAAGAAAAACACCAGAAGCAACCAAAACTACAAAACGGAGGTAAGAGTTAGTAAACAACAAAACCAGGAAGAATAACTATAAAAATAAATTAAAACTAAAATAAAAACTGACAAAATAAAATATAACGCTGGGTTGCCTCCCAGCCAGCTGCCCTTCTTTAACGTCTTTGGCTAGACGTGTCTCATTCTCTCAAGAGACTCCAGATGATTGAACTTTCTTAGGAACCCATCGACTAGAAGTTCGAGAAGCTTCCAAAACTTGTTTCGAAGACCTACCAGCATAAAATAGTAGTTGCTCACCCTCAGCATTCAAAGTAATCGTACCGTGAGCAACTTCGATTCGGGCGTCGGCTGTTGCTAGGAAGGGTCTTCCAAGGATGATAGGAACTGTCGGATCTGCAGCCATGTCGAGTACGACAAAATCACAAGGGAAGTACAAATGCTCCACCTTAACCATCACATCCTTCGCAATTCCACAAGGATAAACAATTGAACGATCTGCTAGCTGAAGCGTCATTCGTGTAGGCTGTAAGTCCCCAATTCTAAGCTTTCCAAATATAGTGTATGGCATGAGACTGATCGATGCTCCCAAATCAGCAAGACAGTGGTCGAAGTCAATGTCTCCTACTCTGCAAGGAATAGTGAAACTTCCAGGATCTTTGCATTTTTCTGGTAGGCGCTTTTGTATGATCGCTGAACAAGTTTCTGTAAGCTGAATAGTCCCTGTCTCAACTAACTTTGCCTTATTAGACAAAATCTTCCTTAAATACTTGGCATAGTTAGGCACCTTCGCAACTAATTCAACAAAAGGAATATCAACAGATAGTTGACGAAGTAAAGTAAGAAACTTATCAAACTCATTATCCTCCTTGGAACGCTTGGTTCTGTTTGGGAAGGGAACTGGAGGAGCAACTTCAACTGCAGGTGGTGTAGGTGGAGGAGATTGGGTGGCTTTGCAATTACGCTCATTCTTTAGCACCGGTTCCTCTATATTCACCATCTCAAGCTCAGTAGTTTTACCTTTACCACTCCTAGTAGTTACCTTCTTCACCGTTTCCTTTTCCTGCAAAGAAGATTTTTTTGCCAAAGATCATCCACCAGTTTAGCATAATTTGGCATAAACTTAAGCACATCAGAAAAAGGCATATCCTTAGTTGATTTCTTAAAAATTTTAAGAAATTTTCCAAGCTGTTCATCAAGGTCCCTTTTCTTTAACCTGTCAGGAAAAGGAATAGGTTCTTCAAATTTACGATTAGAAGCAGAAGAGTAAGAAGGTTGAGTTTCAGGAGACTCCTTCTCCTTTGGTGTATCAAAAACTTTACTGGAGTCCTCAACCTCTTTTCGAACAAGCTGAACTGCAGCAACAAGTGGAGCATCATCTTCCCACAACAGAAACTGCTTTGGCCTGATCCATTGGGTTCCTCTCAGGCTGAATTGGCAAAGCTCCTGGAGAGTGCTGAGCAAGTTGCTGTGCAAGTTCATCCAACTGCTTCTCTATTCTTTTATTTATCTTGTCTTGCTCTGCAAATCTTGTAGTGGTTGACTTGACAAATTCATGAATTGTACCCTCTAAACTCGAAGAAATGCAAGCTCCACTATTATTCACCTGATTATTCTGAGTCGGGCCTTGATTGAAGTTATTATGATATCTTGGTTGTTGTTGGTAATACCCCTGATTATTCTGATTGTTGTAGAAGTTTCCCTGTCTGTTACCCAAATAGTTCATCTCCTCATTCTGATGCAGGGTACACTGACACATATTAGAACTCCTCCCACAAAATTCACATGGAGGTAATGACTCAGAAGCAACCGGCACATTAGATGTCGAACTCATGAAGGCACCATTTTCTCAAACTGTTTTGACATACTCTCCATCCTAGCAGCAAGGAGAGCATGTGAATCTGCCTCATAAATACTTGCAACTTTCTTTGGAAGAACTAAAGAAGAAGCTCTAGCACCACCCCACTGATTAGCTGAATTTGTCAATATTTCCAAAAGCTCTTTTATACGGGCAATGGACAACTCCATAAGGCTCCCACCAGCACAAGTATCCACCAATATTCGGCTTTGGGGGTCCAAGTCTTTATAAAACGATTGTAAGACTACTCTTCCCCCAAGCCATGGTGAGGAACTCTCCTAACAATTCCTTAAATCTTTCCCACGCTTCAGCAAGAGTTTCACCATTGTATTGCTTGAAATTAGTAATTTCCCCCCTCATTGTCAACATTCGAGAAGGAGGAAAATACTTTACCAGAAAAGCATTAGCTAAATCGGTCCAACTGGTGATACTGTTGGGCGCCAAAGAATTCAGCCACTCTGCAGCTCGATCTCTCAGTGAAAATGGAAACAAGGTGAGACGAGCTACCTCTTGTGATGCTGGAGTAGAACAAGCTCCAACCAGTCGTAGGAAAGATGTAAGATGAACATATGGGTCCTCTGTGACTGTCCCGTTGAACTGTGGAGCATTCAAAACCATTGTGATGTAGTGGGTTTTGAATGTCCATTCAACTCCAGGTGGTAATGCAGGGATCACAATAGGTGATGTGAGTCCCTCTACACTAGGACGAGTGAAGTCATTCATCCGTCTCTCCTGGTTGAAAACTCCACTCATGTCTGCTTTCCCTTGAATAACCTGATCAACTGGTGGTTCTGCAGAACAACTGATTCCTTCCTCTTCTGACAACTGTAGAACCTCTTTCTCTTCACCTCCTGATTCCAGATCAAGATTTTGTCGAATTCTTCTTGCTAATCTGTCAATCTCGGGATCAAGCTCAAATTCTGGTTCTCCTGCAGAACGAGTAAATACCATAAACAAAACTTAAAACAATAAATGAAAGATAAATACTAATGTTGATCGAAGTAAATAAACAGAGTAATTAAAGCAAAAACAACAACTAAACTCAATAAGAAAAAGAATACCAACTAAACTACCAATACGATAATAAAATAAATCCAAACAAAATAAAACTAACCGAATTGAAAACAAAATAGAAACGAAACAAAAATAATCAAATTTAAGAAAAAAAACTTGAATAAATAAGGTATAGCTAAAGGAAACAAAAATGAGTAAAATAAATGTAAACAAAACAAAATGAAAACAAAAATAAAATTAAACTAAACTAAATGGAAAATTAAACTAATCTTAAAAAAAAAGATAAACGAACAAACAAAAACAAAATAAAAGAAGAGGAAAAAAAAAACGAACCAAATAAACTAAAAAAATTAAACAAAACAAAATAAAAATAAACTAAAAGAAACAAAACAAAATAAATAAAAGAAAAATAGAATAAAGACTAAACTAAATAACCGTGCCTCCCCGGCAACGGCGCCAAAAACTTGTACGGGGTAAAACGTATTGCAGCAAGTGTACTGGTCTATCGTAGCAAGTTTTCCTAGGTAGTATTCTCTAGGTTATCGAACCAAAGGAGGTTGTGTCTAGTTTGAGTCTTTAATCTACTAACTAATAAACTGAAAGAAAACTAACAACAATAAACTTGGGGGTTTGATTGCAGAAATTAGATAATTAAATAAACTGAAAACAAATAAAAGTGATTATCTAATAAATCTAGAGGGTGAATCCTGGTTTACTATTTCTCCCTAGTTTATCAATTCCCTTCCTGAGTGTTTCTAAATTCTAGATTGCAACCTCAGATCTAAATTAATCTAAAACGGTCTCCCGCAAGATAGATTCTTACTAGCAATTTCTAAATCCTAACTCTCGTTACGAATTTACAAATTAACTAGTAGCATTAATTATTCATCTGGTTTCTAGTCAGCTAATCCCCAGGAATTGTCATCTGTAGTTTCACTGGTAATATTCCTATGGTCTAATGAACGCCGCAGTTCTCACTTGTAAGCAATTCATACCAAATAAACTCAAGCAATAATTAATCACAAGAGAATTCAATAAATAGCAAGGGATAAAACTACAATCTCAATAGAATATATATTCAACAACTCAGAAAGCAAAATAATAAACTAGTTATCCATAGCAAACCAGAATTCTAAACGACTACTCAGACATCGGAGACAAAGAAATAATAACAAGATTAAAGGGATTAGAAAACGTCATCTAATTGTTGTAGAACCGATGACGAATCCGGTCACTGTCTTCTTGCTCCGGTCTGTCAGAACTAAATGATATCTCCCCTGTTTGTTTTCTGTCTCGAACTCAGTCTCGAACTTCTCTGCCTTGGTGTTGCGGCCGCTCTGTAACTCGAACGACTGGCGGCTCTCTCGTCTAACTTCTTTCTGTTCCGTGCGGCGGCTTCTCTCTGTATGTAATATCTCTCCTCCGTATTCAATGTTGTATGTGGCTAGGTTACCGAGAATTTCCCCCCGTGTCGAAGTTGTCCTCTTCCCTCCAAAGTGAATCCGTATATAACATATTATTCCTCATCTATCTTTTCTCGGTCTCGTCTGAAGTTTACGCCCCGGTCCACGATTTCAGCCTGTCTCCACGCGTGCATGGATATACATGCAGCCCATCATCTCGTTTCTGCACCTCTGAACAAGTCTTGTCGGCCCAGAGACGTCAAATGTCTCGCGCCTTGATCTTACTGCAACAAATTTCTCCAGTCCAATTCTCATCACGTGCATGTGTGTGCATGGTAAGTAATGTAAATGCATGCTCCAATCAGGTGTACAACCCTCTTTCAATTTGGTCTGCGCCTCTAAGAATGTCTGCGCCTCTGGTTGAAAGTGTCGGCCCATCCAAATTAATATGCCGCGCTACCAACCCATGAATGCGATCCATACAACAAGAAAGAAAAAGAAGCCCACGTGCAGTAAACTTCAATCCTGGTATGCATGTGTGTGGCTGCCATGCCAATCATCTCATCATAATTGTATTGAGCGTACAACCCATGCAAGCTTTGTTTTAAATCTCTCCGAATGCAGCCGTTTTGATATATATATATATATATTTGTATTTTACCTGTTTTAACATAAAACCACATGTGAGGAATAATCTAAACATTTAACATAATTAAACATATAAGTAAGGAATTTATCATATAAACCAATAAAATATTAATCACATTGAGCATAGAAACATCGATAAATTCCGCACTTATCATTATGCACTATATTGTGATGTAGTGCTTAATGTGTGAAGTTTATGTATAAAATGTGTTTGATGGATTTTAGGTATTCTTGGATGAATTAAGGTGAAAACCTAAGTGTTTGGATGTGAGTATATACTAGAGAAGCTATGGCCAAATTTGGGAAATGTGTAAGAAGTTGTTTAAGGTTTAGGTAATGTTGATGCTCAAGGAACAAGTGATGTTTAGGTATGATGTAAAAAGAAAGATTTAGTTAGTAAGAAAATGATGCTTAAGAGATGATGTTAAGATAAGGAGAAAGTGTTTTGGGATAGTAGTTATGATAGGTGAAATGCCACCTAGAAATTATAAGGAGAAAACATTGTAAGTGTTAGGAACTTTGTGGAGATATAAGTAAAGGTTTAAGGAATTAGGAAACATAGTTTGTGAGTGCTTAAGAATATCTTGAGGGGGTGTTTGAAGTGCCAAATGATGTTAGAACACATTAAGAGGTCTTAGGAGAAGTTTGGTGAAGATTTGACAAAGTTTGGGTAATTTAGGAGGCGACCGACCCAGGGGCCGACCCAGTTTGTGGGTCGGTCGAGCCTCTGTAAAATGTTAGGGAAGTGTTCGGTAATGGACCGACCCAGAAGGTTGGGTCGGACATGGGTCGGTCGGTCGAGTTTCAAAGGAAGGAAAATGTTCGCACATGGACCGACCCAGAATGGTGGGTCGGACGTGGGTCGGACGGGCATGCATGATTATAAGAAAGTAAAAGGGGTCTGTAATGGACCGACCCATATGTGGGTCGGTCGGTGGGTCGGTCGGACCAAAACATGGTTTAAGGTTATGAAATGATATGAGATGATGGGGATTGGTAGGTAATGATGTTATAAGGATGTTAAGGACATGTTAGGTGAGTTTTAATGACAATAAAGTGGGCTAAAGGTTGTATTAAGATGCGAGAGTAAAACGTGTTAAAAATGTAAAGTTATTTAACCAAGTAAACGGGGAAAGTTATAAGCATTAGACTTTAAAACAAACATGTTACCCCAATGTTAATAAAAGAACATGTGATGTCAACAGTTGTTCGAGAATTGCTCGAGGAACATAAGTGGACGTGGTAAAGTGGACTCCGGTGACAGGTATGGTTTTCTTGCAACCTGTGTCCTAACGGATTACACCGGCTTGTATGCCAATATGTTTTCTTGAGTGTTTGCCACCTTGTAAGATTAAAACATGTAATGAGTTTATAGTAATTCATTTATGTGGCGAATTTGGTATCCGATGCCGTTTAACCCCAAATATGTGTTAAACCTTAGCTAACTAAAACTAGGAACACATGAGTGATCGGTATTCGGAGTTGACGGCCCAAACCTTGGGATCGTGCTAACCACGGCTATGTGTGAGTTAGTCGGATATTGTTGTTGTATGCAAGTGTGTGAACCTCCCTTGTGTGCTTAACTCGGTCATGATACCGTATGGTTGTGGATGTGGTAGGCTCCATAATGGATCTCTAACCACTTAATATTTGATGTATGTATACTAATGGGGGGTGAGGAGTCCGGTCTGTTCCGGCCACGCGTGTGAGGATGGGGGTTCGTGCCATTATAGGTTCGACCCTCTGTGTATGTTAAGGTTGTCTTCCCATTGGGTTTCCAACTTTCCCCTTAGCTTAACCAAAGCTATATTACTGACTCACGTCGGGCCACGGGGGCATACTAATGGTTATGTTATTATGGTGTGCTTGGGATTACTATATCCGACACACCTTGGGTATAAGTTAACCGTTCTATATAACCGGACGGTAACGAGGATGGTAACGAGCTTGACATGGGATTGGTAAAAATCCCTAGGCTCACATGGTATACTAACTATGGTGGAAGGTTCCTTGTGAGAACCGATGTATATGGTGTTATGTAATGTTATGGTGCTATGCAAATTCCCTTGCTATGCTTTGGTATAAATATATTATATTGGATGTTTTAAATGTATGCAATGTGGTCATGTGTACATGGAAGCAAGAAAGGTTTGCTATGTTTTGTTATGTGAGAAAAGAGTTATGATGTATGATATGGAATGTGTGGATCATGGAAATGAATCCCAGCTTGTGACAAGAGGCGTTTAAGGATAACCCGATTGATGGGTACACGTCGTTCGTTAAGGAAGTAGCTCCGTTTAGAGGAGAGCCACTCTAGGGTTTAAGGAATCATTGGATGGTTGGTTAAGTGTGGATGTTATGGTTTAGGTTGAGCCCATTGAGGCGAAATGCTATGTGTTGTATGTTTATGGTTTGTATGCATGATTTAAATATAATCAACTGCATGCTAAGATGACAATTAGTCGTGCGTGGCCCGGTAGCATGTGGGCTGCGGGATTACCATACCAGCAAAGGTGCTGAGCCCCTTGGGGCCACCCCTTTCTCTTCTTTTCCTATTTCAGGTACGAAGTGCTGGAAGCCGTTCGAGAGTAGGACGGGGCAGATGTTATACATGGGTAGCCATTTAAATGGCATGAATATGATAGGCGTAGTAAGACCGAAATTGTTATCGGCAGCAGTAGTTGTAAATACTCGGTACAGGGGAGTGTATGTATATAATAAATGTTGAAGATGGAACGAGGATTGTATTGTGTAGTCGCTCGGGAATCTAGTCCATCAGACCGATACAAATGTACATATGTTAGCCTTGTTAGCCACGTAGGTGGTTAACGGCGTTGTAACACCATTGGAATAAGTAATGTGATGAGTTGGGTTTCCGCTGCAGAATGTTATGTGGTGTTGTTGGATGGGGGTGTTACAAAAAGTGGTATCAGAGCGAAGTATCGCTCTGATGACTGAATTACCGAGCTTAGGAAGTACCGAGTTAGGATTTAAGTACTTTGGGTTAAGGGTTGAGTGATAGCGTGAGAGATACGCTAGTAAGGAACTACCAGTGAATACTGGAAACCTACTATATCCATCCCACCCTCCACAAACCCTGTTTTATAACTTGAGAAAGAACGCCAGAGAGATGGAAGTCCACTCTCATACTCGGGAATACCCGATCTGGCTGTTATTAAATACCTTTAGGGTACGAAGAACCTGTCGTACGGTAGATCCCGAAAGCTGGGAATCCCGGAGACGGTCTCCATCTGAACAATGTTAACCGCATTTCATAACAATGAATGAAGGATTTTGTGTATAGAGAATAGAATTTCCAGCAACCTGGGTCGACATGCCGAGCAGTCGAGGATGACCAGCTTGCAACGCACCGATCGTGCGACAGGCAGGAAGTGGATTAATAAAACCGAGACGAATGTCTATGGGACCACAGTTAATAAATAAAACACCAACGGTATACCAACCGACAAAGGAACTACGACGTAGTGCCCAAACAAGAGACAAGTCTCAGTAACCACGACAAGTGCGTGGAACGGGCTATAAGGAGGATACAATACTAAGACAAAGGGGTCTCCCAGAATGGGAAACACCCTAGTTAATGATTATTATGTGAAGACAGTGAGAAGTCACCTAGAGAGATTATTATCAAGACAGTAAGATCAGTGAGGGCCAACAAGGCCACTGATGACAGTATGGGTAAAAACAATACCCCAATCGGTATGTGTCAAACCGATAGCCAGTTAGCATGGCGCACTTGCCATAGCAAGTGCTGCTATAACAGGGCTGTTCGGGAAATTCATAACCACTACAGGTACTTGGAAAAGTACCATGGAGTTAAAGTGATCGTCATAACAGTGGAAGGGCCTGTTAGCCTAACCTCTGTAATTGGAAGTACACCAGTCAGCAAGAAGCTAGACTTGGCTAAGGTAAGAAGATGTTGTGAAACCATGGAAATTTTTCTTTCAAACCTAATTTTCACAAACCCTTTTCTTTTCAAACCAGATTTTCTTTCAAACCAACACTTCTTTCCAACCTTCTTTAAACCAAACCAGTGAAACCAGGACAGTTGACAAGATACAACAATGGATAAACCTTCCCTCGATTAAGTTCGGGAAGCAAGGAATGAATATTGTCACAGGACAATATAAGGGAGTTGACGACAGAATACTTCACCTAGGCGTGTGACGGACACTGCAAGTGTACCAACTGTGTTGTGGGACGACCGCACTCCGATAGGAGCATGTGGGCCTGACAGACCTGCTTATAGGTTAGTTGGGTAAGTAGTAATGTATCAGTATGATACCCCATATATGTATATGAGTAGAGTCCGGAACACGGGAAGTAGTCGACTCCGTCTACGGTCAGCAGTATAAATCAAACAGGAGCTAGAGAGTATAAGGAATGCTTGAAGTCAAGAACTCAGTTAAGTTAAAAAGGACTAAAGGAACTAGTGAGCCTATTTCAAGGAAGTGCAAAGAGTCAGGAAGTGCAAAACGCACTAACTGTAATATAAAGACATCTTATATGTCTTAAGGATCCCCAGGGATAAACATGATAGCTGAAAAGCAGGGCAAGGCAGATGCCTAATGTGGACACATTAATGTGCAAAGAACGGGATGAAACTCCCAGAATCAGTACCTACACTATCTGGAAATGTTGATCTTTAGAAGAAGAAGATAATAACAGAATGTACCAAAAAGTGTGAAACATATGTAAGGCATAACGTAACGACACCCAGGAGAAATCCTCGAAGGGTGTGCGCATCAACAATTGTTGAACGAAATACATGACAGAAACACAAGGGTTGAAATTAACACCCAGTTTAGACATAAGTGGTCAGGAGACGGACTGACAAACCTAAGGGGCATCCCATGAAAGGAAACGGAATACAACGACCTTGTCATGGAGCCACTACACCATCTACATAATATATGAGTAGGATACAGTGTGTGTGACAGCCTACAATGAGCCCAGCTCAAGGCAAATAAGGCTTATAAGCCATAAACGAGATATCGATTGAAGGTAGAACTTTATGTGGTATAAGCGAATAGAGTGGTAAGCGAACCACTGCATTAAGAGAATACCTCTCGATATTGTGAGACCGCAGGAGCGGTAGTAATGTGAATCAAGTTCAAGAGATATGTGGAGGATGGACCACGTTGTTATTACCCCAGGGTGATTTGAATAAAATAACACGAAAGGAAGTACTCGTACCTGTTGTGAAGAGTAATAAGTTTGATAGCAACCACCGTAGGTGTGTGAAGCTAAATGTGTAGCGAAGAACGCTCAAGGAAAAAAATAGTGGTATATTCAAAAAAAATTCAGCCAAATAAGTGGCCAGATAAACCTAGCTTAATAGCAGAAGCTAATATGATAGCGGATACAGTATAAGTTGATGCTATATAATGAGTAAGGATACGGTGCGCAATAAGCGACCGTTGTGTGAGTATTGTTAAATGATAAAAGGGGAGTGAGCAGAGTCATAAGTTAACCCCAGTGGGGGTACAACAGTAAGTGATAGCAAACGAACCGAGCAGTAAGCCGGTGACAAGTATCATGTGGTGAAAATTTCGGGAAAACACAGTGTAAATTCCTATCGCAATCGCATGAGAGATTTACTGTCAAGAGTTTACGCCTCTGCACTCTGTATGACTGAGTGTTTTGGTATTGCTCTTGCGCAGTAATGATCAAGTGAGATAGCTAGGAATCAGAAGCATGGTAATTGTGGAGGAATAATATTATAATGGCCGATGCATAGGTAATGCAAGGCCGCAGGAGCGAATCAGTACTTCTATAAAACCAAATGTGGAGACATGATTAACAGTAAGTGACTACAGTAGCACTAAATACCAAAGGTCGGTATGAGATATACCCCAGGTGGGGGAAATAACTGAGAGAGCACTACACACTAGGTAGTAGCTTAATCTCAACCGACAGTAAGTCGGTAGAAGCAAGTCAATCATTGCGAATTACATAGTAGTTTATGCTGTAAACTATTGGAGAAGTGGATGGAAAATCGTGTGAAACTCACCGAATTCGCTCAGGGTAAGAGATACCATGCGTCGGTTGAGAAACCCATTGTTCCCAAGATAAGGGCAATACATTGGAGATGTACAATACATTAACAGTAACGAATGGGGCAAACCAGCTCTATAATTATCAGGGTTGCGCAACAGAGGCCAGTGAGCCCATGCGTCAGGTACGGGATATGTATTGTGAATACGAATGGATGGCTAGTTATCAGTTCCTAAAAGCCTCACAGGCCAGGACCGAAACCGGTTATGAGTTAGAACTCCAATGCGAATTCTTGGTTTAGGGACTAAACCGCCAATGTGGTAAGATCCTCTAATCAGAATCCATTGTGTAATAGACCGCGTGGAAGTTAAAACACTTCACGACGGCAGAACATTTTAAGCCAAGGTTTTGTGATTGATTACGTGGGCGTAATCCCTTTTAAGGGGGGTAGAGCGCAAAACCACTTAGTGTGTTTTACCGTACAAGTGTACGCGAACTAGGTGTGCATAGCACAAAATGATTGTTATGATGGTTGGCGCGTGTGTTATAGAAACATACGCATTTAGTTGTGGTTAAATTGTGGTAATTGCGCACAGAAGATGCGAATACCATTGTGGGAAGTGTGTTATTTTGTTAACAGTGGTGTGTGAGAGTACAAGTGGAAGGGAGTAAAGAAACTCCCGGGGATCTAAAACCCCGATGGTGCATAATGTAAACCATATATTGTATTTTGATAAAAAATATATGTATATATATACAATGTTGTGATTTATGAGGGGTAAAGACCGACATAGAACCTAGTGAGAATTAAATCCCCTAGGTAACTCGAATTAAGTTGGATTTGGGTGATGATTGATAGACGGAGTTCTATCCCTTGGAGATGTAATGATTATGACTAGAAGGATTCAAAGATAGAAAATGGGATATGTTTGAACTAGTTGTTGGTTGAAAATGAAGTGGGAGGTGAAACTTGATTATCATGAGATCAAGGGAAGCCGAACACAAATTGGGGTGGAAAGATAGTTCAACACGATGCTGATCACATCAGTGTTGGATGATTCTTGAAGCTCCCTATAAGTAATTACAAATAACCATGTTAAGAAAGATACAAGGAGCATAAACTGGACTTGGAGTTGTGTGGGTGTTTTCAAAAGAATTTCAATTGGTGTTTTAAAAAAAAACAATCGATGGATATTTTGAATAAAGATCTTCTATATACTTAACCTAGTAAAGAATATTTTTGTAGTACTTGCTCACGAGCTGAGGACGTATGAGCCTTTGTCTTCGGACCGGTGACATGAGAAGTACATATGTTGAAAATTGAGTGAATGTTTTGATCTCCCAAAGGAACGGGGACCAGAAAGTGTCCATCGCGACCGGGTCCTGCGGGATCACAGTGTATATGTACTCAACATGGGACTTGAGCCCATGGAGAGATGGAAAAGGTATTTCTGTTTGATATACATGCTATGACATGTTGTTTGGTATGTGTGATAAAGGTTATTGACTTTGATCTCCTAAAGTGTATGCTATCAAGACCTATGAGTCTAAATGTGTTGTGTTACATAGACCTATGAGTCTAAATGTGGTTATGTCACCCAGACCTAAGAGTCTGAGGGATATTGTATGGGTGCAAGTGTGGTGAAGGTACCCGGACCATTGAGTCCGAGGTTACCATGTGAATATGATATTTTATGTATAATGTGGAATGTTGCCCGGACCATTAAGTCCGAGGTTGGATGTAAAGGTGGTTGGTAATGGAAGTTTTATGGATATAAGTAATTCCCGTATTCTAATCCAATGATGCGAGGAAATGTGAACTTCGAGGACGAAGTTCTTTTAAGGGGGGTAGATTGAAATACCCCAAACCTTGGTATGTTGTGTAAATGTTAAGCTATGGTATTTAAAGGCTAAAAAGTGCCTTAGAAACATAAATGAATCATTTAAACCATGGTAAAACACAATAAAACACTAAGACACGGTATGAGCAAAAACATGCTCTAAGCCATGAGTGAACTTGGTTAGGACCCAAAGAGCCTACCAAGACTTGATAATGTTTCAATTATGACTTTATAAGGCCAATTAAGTCCTTAGGAAACTTTGGTAGACAATGAAACCAAACAAAACACAATAAATACCTTAGGGTCAATAAGAGCAAAAATGTGCTCTAAGCTTGGGATAAATGTGTATAAGACCTAATGGTCATACCTATGCCTCATAAATATGTTAATGAACATATTAAATCAATTACCAAGAAAACCAAGCTTGAAAACAAGTTAAAACACAAAATGTGCTTTAAGAAGTCTTAAAGCACGTTTTTGAAAAATTGTCTTGTAAATGAGTTTTGAATGGCTAAATGTCCATCATTACTCTTTAATTAACATGTGTACTATATAGTATCACATTTGGGTGGCTATATCAATGGGAAATCAAAAATTTCACTTCTATGTGCCTTGTTATTGGTGAATAGTGATTTTTATAACTAGTTTGTAACATATAATGTTATAAGTATTAAATTGGTCAACAAAGACCAAAACACCCTTCTATTAAAATGGGGGCCGGTTTTTAGTAAGGTGAGTCATCACCATGTAAAATAAATTAAAGAAGGAAGGAAAAGAAAGTAAAGAAGGAAGTTACTTTACTACATAAATATCTTCTAAAGTAAAACTCATCTTCATTCTTTCCTTCCCTTCTCATTTCACACGTCTTCAAGCTCCTCCCCTCCCCTCCATTTACGATTCTCTATGCAACCTCTCTTCTCCATCTTCATTCCTTGTCAAATCCAACTCCAAGCTCCAAATCAAATTCTAAGACCATATTGTCTTAGTTAGGTCAAGCTCTACACTTCTACCTTTTCAAATCTTCAAGAGCTCAATTTTGGTGCCATGGAGAATCACCATTAATGGAGCTTGAGCTCACCTTTTCACATATTCTTGTTCTCCTTTGCTTCAAGGTAAGGAAACTCAAAGAAAAATGACATTTCCTTCATGTTTTGTCATAACCGAAAATGCACTTGTAATGGTGTCTTCTCTTGTCTTGTTTTAGCTTCATTTGAATCTTCCAAGGGCTAGGAGGAGTCCTCTCTTGATATATATTCAAGCTCTCTTTCCATTCCAAGGTAAAACAATCATGTTAATACCTTAAGATAATATATGTAACTAGGGTTTACAATGAGATAAAGCTTAAAGCTTATATACTCATTTAATGTTGGTATATTGTTTAGTTGTTGGCAAGGAACCAAATGCCCTACCGGTTCTACAAGGAAACAAGAAAGAAATTTGTGAGGGAAAAGAGGTAAACAAGCTATCTCAATGTGGTTTAATGCCTTAGGAGAATAAGCTTATAATGCTTGTTAAAACTACCTAAGAGCAAATGGTAAATGAGCTAGTAAAATGCTCTCAAGGAGTTTATTAAAGGAATATGTATTGTTGGGTGTATTTGCAGGTCAAAGGCATTATTATGTGGGAAATTCAGTGTTTAAGGTTTATGCATTTAAGGGCCTAAGAGCCATGCATTTAAGGGCCTAAGTGCCAAGCAATTTAAGTTATGCACTATATTGTGATGTAGTGCTTAATGTGTGAAGTTTGTGTATAAAATGTGTTTGATGGATTTTAGGTATTCTTGGATGAATTAAGGTGAAAACCTAAGTGTTTGGATGTGAGTATATACTAGAGAAGCTATGGCCAAATTTGGGAAATGTGTAAGAAGTTGTTTAAGGTTTAGGTAATGTTGATGCTCAAGGAACAAGTGATGTTTAGGTATGATGTAAAAAGGAGATTTAGTTAGTAAGAAAATGATGCTTAAGAGATGATGTTAAGATAAGGAGAAAGTGTTTTGGGATAGTAGTTATGATAGGTGAAATGCCACCTAGAAATTATAAGGAGAAAACATTGTAAGTGTTAGGAACTTTGTGGAGATATAAGTAAAGGTTTAAGGAATTAGGAAACATAGTTTTGTGAGTGCTTAAGAATATCTTGAGGGGGTGTTTGAAGTGCCAAATGATGTTAGAACACATTAAGAGGTCTTAGGAGAAGTTTGGTGAAGATTTGACAAAGTTTGGGTAAATTTAGGAGGCGACCGACCCAGGGGCCGACCCAGTTTGTGGGTCGGTCGAGCCTCTGTAAAATGTTAGGGAAGTGTTCGGTAATGGACCGACCCAGAAGGTTGGGTCGGACATGGGTCGGTCGGTCGAGTTTCAAAGGAAGGAAAATGTTCGCACATGGACCGACCCAGAATGGTGGGTCGGACGTGGGTCGGACGGGCATGATTATAAGAAGTAAAAGGGGTCTGTAATGGACCGACCCATATGGGGTCGGTCGTCGGTGGGTCGGTCGGACCAAAAACATGGTTTAAGGTTATGAAATGATATGAGATGATGGGGATTGGTAGGTAATGATGTTATAAGGATGTTAAGGACATGTTAGGTGAGTTTTAATGACAATAAAGTGGGCTAAAGGTTGTATTAAGATGCGAGAGTAAAACGTGTTAAAAATGTAAAGTTATTTAACCAAGTAAACGGGGAAAGTTATAAGCATTAGACTTTAAAACAAACATGTTACCCCAATGTTAATAAAAGAAACATGTGATGTCAACAGTTGTTCGAGAATTGCTCGAGGAACATAAGTGGACGTGGTAAAGTGGACTCCGGTGACAGGTATGGTTTTCTTGCAACCTGTGTCCTAACGGATTACACCGGCTTGTATGCCAATATGTTTTCTTGAGTGTTTGCCACCTTGTAAGATTAAAACATGTAATGAGTTTATAGTAATTCATTTATGTGGCGAATTTGGTATCCGATGCCGTTTAACCCCAAATATGTGTTAAACCTTAGCTAACTAAAACTAGGAACACATGAGTGATCGGTATTCGGAGTTGACGGCCCAAACCTTGGGATCGTGCTAACCACGGCTATGTGTGAGTTAGTCGGATATTGTTGTTGTATGCAAGTGTGTGAACTCCCTTGTGTGCTTAACTCGGTCATGATACCGTATGGTTGTGGATGTGGTAGGCTCCATAATGGATCTCTAACCACTTAATATTTGATGTATGTATACTAATGGGGGGTGAGGAGTCGGTACGTCCGTGTGAGGTGTGGGGGTTCGTGCCATTATAGGTTCGACCCTCTGTGTATGTTAAGGTTGTCTTCCCATTGGGTTTCCAACTTTCCCCTTAGCTTAACCAAAGCTATATTACTGACTCACGTCGGGCCACGGGGGCATACTAATGGTTATGTTATTATGGTGTGCTTGGGATTACTATATCCGACACACCTTGGGTATAAGTTAACCGTTCTATATAACCGGACGGTAACGAGGATGGTAACGAGCTTGACATGGGATTGGTAAAAATCCCTAGGCTCACATGGTATACTAACTATGGTGGAAGGTTCCTTGTGAGAACCGATGTATATGGTGTTATGTAATGTTATGGTGCTATGCAAATTCCCTTGCTATGCTTTGGTATAAATATATTATATTGGATGTTTTAAATGTATGCAATGTGGTCATGTGTACATGGAAGCAAGAAAGGTTTGCTATGTTTTGTTATGTGAGAAAGAGTTATGATGTATGATATGGAATGTGTGGATCATGGAAATGAATCCCAGCTTGTGACAAGAGGCGTTTAAGGATAACCCGATTGATGGGTACACGTCGTTCGTTAAGGAAGTAGCTCCGTTTAGAGGAGAGCCACTCTAGGGTTTAAGGAATCATTGGATGGTTGGTTAAGTGTGGATGTTATGGTTTTAGGTTGAGCCCATTGAGGCGAAATGCTATGTGTGTATGTTATGGTTTGTATGCATGATTTAAATATAATCAACTGCATGCTAAGACGACAATTAGTCGTGCGTGGCCCGGTAGCATGTGGGCTGCGGGATTACCATACCAGCAAAGGTGCTGAGCCCCTTGGGGCCACCCTTTCTCTTTTTTCCTATTTCAGGTACGAAGTGCTGGAAGCCGTTCGAGAGTAGGACGGGGCAGATGTTATACATGGGTAGCCATTTAAATGGCATGAATATGATAGGCGTAGTAAGAGACCGAAATTGTTATCGGCAGAGTAGTTGTAAATACTCGGTACAGGGGAAGTGTATGTATATAATAAATGTTGAAGATGGAACGAGGATTGTATTGTGTAGTCGCTCGGGAATCTAGTCCATCAGACCGATACAAATGTACATATGTTAGCCTTGTTAGCCACGTAGGTGGTTAACGGCGTTGTAACACCATTGGAATAAGTAATGTGATGAGTTGGGTTTCCGCTGCAGAATGTTTTATGTGTTTGTTGTTGGATGGGGTGTTACAATGTCGGTGTCACAGCAGACTCCCGCACACTGCTTGTTCGCGCCTCACAACCTGCATCACGCATGACGCCCGCACCCGGGTTGTCACCATGCGCTCTGCACCCACACGGTGCCTGCCCCTACTCGTTGCTGCCTTATGTGCACCTCTCGCTGGAATATATTGGGAAGGTTTTCCCGAGTTCAGTGGAAACAAATTACAAGTAAACTCGTTTGTAGACCCGAATTAATTAATGGAACAAGCATGTTTGAGCAAAGAAACACAAAAGAAATATAAAAAGAAGCATGGTATTCATTGGATGTCTATAGGGTTGAGCTAGAATTTCAAACCGAGGGGGCCAAATTTTTATTTTAACAATATATAATATCAATGTTGTGTATTTAAAAAAATAATAATAAATGTTTTAATAAAATATTCACAATATGATATAAATGTTTATGTTTTAAATATGGATATAACTCACTATAATATACTCCATCAGTAATTCATAGATGATTTTCAAGTACAAAACATGGAAATTAAATATACAAGTTTTGGACTACTTTATTCTAACATTTATTATAAGGAATAGAAGGGTTGTGAATGTGAGAGAATACTAAGGGGTAAACATGAAAATTGGGTGGTAAAAAGTCTAAAACATCTTATATTTTGAAAACTTGGCATCATCCAAAACATCATTTATTAAGAACAGGAAGTAGTAGTACATAGGCTAACAATTACCAGAACTTAATTTTAAAATTGAAATAACATAATCACAATTTATATTTCAGAAGTAAGTTTCAGTTCAAATTATGGTTATAAAAATACAAATGTATCTGCCATAAAAAAATACAAATGTATAAAATAAGATACTTAATAACATCATTTAATGTTTTAAGTGTAGTTTATTATATACACTATACACTAAACAAAATAAAATGCACTAATGTTAATAAAAATAATAACTATGATAATTCTTTAGATAACTTTAATAGATTAAACTAACTTTATAACAAAATAAACTATAATATATAAAAACTATTAATAAAATATGAAGTCATTGGAGGGGGTGGGCTAACCTAATACAAGTGATTGATATGTACTGAAGTCAAATTTACAAAACATGATTATAAAGTTGTTTCATTATGTGATATCAATGATTAATAACCCAAATTAGACCCATGACCAAAAAAACTGAGCATGAAACTCAATTATCATATCAGTTTGGTACAGGGTTTTGGGTTCAGCTTACATTTGTTGTGTCTAGTTATAATGATTTCTTTTGTTCGCTTAGATATTTGTGGTTTTTATGTGGACAATCAAAATTGATGACTGATTTTGATTTTAAGTATTTGTGTTTGACACTTAGACTAGAGAACAAATAAAAGATGATCATCAACTCTTAATTTGGCAAAAAGAGTGCTACCGAGTTACCCATTCAATTCAATTCATTGATCGAACCAAGATGCCAAATGTGATAGAACTTAGTGAACTTCCTGAATTTATAGCTATTCTAGCCAAGATCCAGATTGGAAAATTTTAGTACGCTTCGAACATGAAAAAGACAAAGGGCATCTTGTCCTGGGGCCACAAATGTTCACCCAGACAAGGCGAAATAGGGACCCTACCAAGTCCAGGGTTCTAGCTACCAGTCGGGTTACAACGTAGTTTGAGTTTTTGTCAACCAAGTCGTGATGTGGGGCAAATACATCACTCTCATATCCTTCCTCAAGCTAACTCAACCTTGCTCAACGTGATGCACACATGCTTCAAGGACAATGCATATGACACCGTGTAGGGAGCACAACACTGGCCAACTCCAGCTAAAGGGCTAATTTAATAGCTATCAAGACTTTGTCAATCTCAACCATGTCGTCACTTGTATAATTGATTAGAACACTAGAAGCCCATTTACAACTATTGACATTCATGCTCACTAGGTTAAGACAGTAGGTTGTTACTTTTTTAGCAACTAGTCTTGTATAAAAGTTTTAAGCTGAAAGAATTGTATATGTCAACCTCAAACCAATATTTAATGTTTTTATCTATCATCCTCTCTAGAGCTTCATTTCATGTTGAATTGGACTGCACACCCTGCTTTTTGGTAAATATGAGCTAACATTAGATGAATAATGTAACCCCCACACCCTACTCTTAACGCCATACTTAACTCATAAACCTTCAATCACTTATATAACTCTGCAGCGGATTTCTTACAATATTTGGTGTTACCGCCGTTAGTCACCCACGTGACCAACTAGGCATACTAAAATCTCCAAGATCTAGCTACGGTCTGATGGACCCGAATATACCGAACATTAGTACTTACAAGCCTTAACCAATTACATAACAATCGTACAATCTCCTCACATCCTATACACTTACTAACATCTCATACCATTCACTAAGCGAGTGTACAGGCACAACTCGTACAACTAAAAGAAACAACCCGAAGTAATTTCTACCCGATCCCACTCTCAGGACTGTCGCCTTCTGTCATTCACATGCGAAATAAAAAACAGCCCCCAAAGGGGGTCAGCAAAATTGCTAGTACGATACTCTCATGGCCCCCAAGCTAACGTGGCTATGACGACTAATTGTCGATAGCATGGAGGTTGATTAGATGCACAACATAATAGAAAGTGCAATAAACACCAAGCCACGTATGAACATCAGAGTTCAAATACAATGAACGACTTAAAAGCGTACCCTTAGTTAGTGAGTTAATCATTAACTCCATAAGTTATGTTTCCTCTTAATCACAGTCAACCTTATCTTACCTCAATCTTAATCCTTATCTCAGTCTTAGAATACAAACCATTCTTTAAGTAGAATGGTTGTAACTTATCTCAATCTTATCTCAGTTCTTATCTTAATTAAGTCAACCGTTCTTTAATTAAAATGTTGTTCCTTAATTCATTGTTTATCTGTCGGGTCACGTAACCCTAACCAATGAGTTATCAGCTCCCTTGGTATACATAAACAATATTTGTTAGACTTAGTTGGGATTTAGGTAGATCCCACCACACCTCCTCAGTAGTGCCTCCCACCTTGACCATAAATCAAGGTGACCGAGTCTTTATGTCGACTCTAGGCGACGAGTCCGAAGACAAGTCATATTTGGAAGTCGGTACCTGATAAGGATACCGACCTCCCCTAAAACACATGCGCCGGAACGTTTCCAGATTCCTCACCCCCCCAAGTTCCAGTTAGTGGAAGCCTCAAGTCAATGCTGGTTAGTTAACCTCTTACGGTTACTAAGAAACAATATTTGGGAGTGTCCTTAATCTCACACAATTCATTACTAGGCATTGTTAGTAAGTTCACACAGTAGGTTGTGTTAGTGTATCACAATCACACAACAAACATAATATTCCGGTTGCATGCTTTATCTTGTTTAGTCGACAAACATAAACAAATAGCACACAAGCCGAGGGACACCTTGCTAGCAAGCAGGTCACAAGAAAACCATACCGTACACCCGTCGTTTGTTCGGTCGCTTTACTCTCCTCCGGAGTCCAAACTCTCAAGTCCTAAAACATTTATTCAGTTTTAGGTTATTAATTACTTAATCCTAACTAAACTTACTTAGCTTACTTAGCCATTAATGTTCCCCATCTAATACCACTTAAGTTCTTTCAACTTAATCTTACAAACTTAACCTAAACATTAAAGTTTATACTTAACTTAATCCCTTAGGTCTTTTATCTCTAATCATCATTGCCCTCTTATGGGGTACCATCAATACCACTTAACACTCTTAGAGTTTTTTTTTTAAGTCTTAAGGGTCGACCGACCCACCGACCGACCCAACCCCTGGGTCGGTCCATTCCAGTAACTTTTCCGTCTTCTAAAACTCACCCGACCGACCCAAGATCCTCTGGGTCGGTCCATTCCAGAAACTTTTCATTTTGTTAAATCTTGCCCGACCGACCCCGCTCAAGCCGACGACCGACCCAAGACCCTCTGGGTCGGTCGATTCCAGAAACATTCCGGCTGGTTCAACAAGGTCCGACCGACCCAGACAGGGTCGGTCCCCTGGGTTGGTCCAATGCACAACCTTCCCAAATTGCCTAGTTGCTCCCAAATTCCTCCATAAGTTTCCCAGATGTCCTAACATCATTTAGGCACATAAACTCACCTTAACACATCCACCAATCATTGATAAACCCCCACTTAATCCACTGATCACTTCCTCACATTCTCACAAGAATTCCTAACACTTAGCACTAGACCACTTAAACGTCCAACATGTGAATTGTTTGACCAAAACTTCAACTAACCGAAATGTCTCCTTTCAACCAACATGACTACTTCTCAATCATCTTTATTCATCCATCTTTCCTTGCTAAACTTCCCAAGCTTATCTTGCATCTTCATGCACAATCTTCTCTCCTTTCCATTTGTTACTCATCACTCCAAAACTCTTGAACATACCCATACTTTTCTTTCCATCCTCTTAGCACCTTAACATAGTTCTTCATTTACCTTGACCATCCCACACCCTCCTTAGATGTTTCCATCTCCATTACTAAATTTACTCACCATTCTCATGACCTTACACTCTTATACATTCCTAGTCATCCTCTTGACAATTTACAACATTCTCTTACAATTTTCACTTCCATCAACCAAGTCTACTCATTACCATCCAAACTATAACCTTATTAATCCACCACAAGCATCTTCACCATTTACACAAGCTACCCAAAGTTCTCATTGTTTTATTCTCTAGTTCATACCTAAATCATCTTAAACATTATACCTCATTTCCTCCAGATTTTTGCTCAAGTCTTATCATTCCTCATAACATGATTTTGGTGTGTTTAATACACCCACCAATCCTCTAATTCCTCCTAGACATCTCTAGGCCATACTAAACCTCAAGAACTCCTTTCTTAACTCATTTCCACTCAAAGTCCTTTTAATAACTCCTAGTAAATCCTAGGTCATACCAATTCACAACCACCACTTAAACACTTTGTTTTCTACTAAATTTCGCCATAGCTCCTCTAGTATATTATCATGCCCAAATGCATTGTTTTTCTCATTTGATCATCTCACACACCTCAAATACTTTCTCATCATACTTCTCACCAAATCAACTCATTCATAACAAACTCAATATAGTGCAAAAATCTTAAATTGCATAGGACTAAGGCTCTTAAATGACATGGCTCTTAGGCCCTTAAATGACTTAAACATAAACACTAGATTTCCCACATATAAAAGCTTTATACCTGCGAATACACACAACAATGCTCCCATAGTAAAATAATGCTCTTAAAATACATCTCAAACTTACCTTACCAACTCATTTCCATTGGCTCCTTAGTCACAAGTTCACAAGCTTGTTTAAATTCCTTTTTCCTAGGTTATATAACCCATTACATAATGTAAGCTTTAAGCTACATTAGTACTTATCTCTAAATACCACCCCTTAAACCTTAAACCACCATTAGGTAAGTTTTACCTTGTTTTTCTCAAGCATATCTTAACTTCCTCCTTAGGGCTTTTCTTGATTGAATTTCGGCAAAGACTTCAATCCTCTTGCCAATGTTATAATTCACATTCAAACAATCTAATGAGCACTAAGCAATATGCCTAAACTCATAGAACTCATCCTTAGGTTAAAATAAGTGTTTTAAAGCTTAAAAGTTATGTTTACCTTTGAATTTTGGAATGGCTTTAATAATGAAGCAAGGCAAGACCTCCTCAAGTCTTTGGAGAATATAATCAAGCTAGAACAAGGGATAAAACAAGTCCCATGAGAAGATGATTTTCGGTTATGAAGGGAAGGGGTGGAAACTTAGTTTTTCTTACATTTTTCTTACCTTGAATGAGTGGAGAAGCAAATGACCTCTCCAAGCTAATTTTTTCTCATCTAATGGCGATTTCTCATGGCTCAAAATTGAAGCTTTTCCAATTTTAAAAAGATAGAAGCAAGGCCTTGGTCTAACTAAGAGAAATCTATACTTAGTTTTTGATTTGGAGCTAAAATGAACATTTGGTGGACATTTGAAGATGGAGCATGAATGGAGGCAGCAGTCACGGTTTTGGTGCAGGGAAGAAGAAGAAAAATCGGTGGAAGAAGAAGAAATGAAGAAGAGAGGAGAGAGGTAGGTTAAAAGGTGAGATATTTTCTTTTAAAGCAAATAGTTCTTTTTCACTTTACTTTCTTCTTCTTTTCTTATTTGATGAAGCCTATGGTGACTCATCCTCTTAAAAACTGTCCCCCCACCCTTAGTAGATAGGATATTTATGGTCTTGGTTGACCAACTTATTGACTTATGTTGACTAAAGCTTAACTAGGTACTATTTGGCACTATTCATAAATTAGTGCACAAATTTGTGAAATTTTTGGTTTCCCATTGATTTAGGCTTCCTAATGTGATAACAATTAGTACAAATGTTGATTAAGATGTAATCATGGGCATTTAGCCACTCAAAACCCATTTCTAAGACAATTTCTCAAAAAGGTGCTTTAAGGAGTCTTAAAGCACATTTTGTTCAAGCTTGTTTTTGAGCTTGGATTTCTTTGGTAATTGATTTAACATGTCCATTATCATGTTAATAAGGTCTTATAATGATATTTGGGTGCTAATCAAAGTCACTCCAAGCTTAGAGCACATTTTTGCTTAAATTGCCCTTGTGACGTTTTCTTGTGTTTTCTTGGGTTTAAATTTGTCTACCAATCTTTCTAAGGCATGTTTTTAGCCTTATTACATCTTAAATTGATGTTTACTTAGCATACTTAGTTTTGGGGTATTTCAATCTACCCCCCTTAAAAAACTTTGTCCCTAAAGTTCCCATGCATCTTATTTATTAGAATACATGGCTTACCTCCTTCCATAGATCATATAGATCATGCTTATATGTACTTAATCTTATTGACTCATCAGATCTGTTATACCTATTCTCAAATATCACACAACATGCTTAAGTATTTATAGCACTCATATTCCCTTTTGTTCCTTTTTGATGATTAAACATCACATAGTTTTCATCGTATTCGCCTTCATGGGCTAGATCAAAACAACTCTGTCTCCCCATGTCACCGGTCGAAGACAAAGGCTCATGCGTCCTCGACTTCACTGGGCGAGACTCAGTAAAAAGGAATCCTTTTTACGAGGTCATGTGAGGAATATTCCTCAACTTAAAACTACAATCAATCCAATTCCGTTTTATCCTAATGCCTTTATCCTATAGCGTGATTTAATTGTGACCACTGGTAGGGAGTTTCAGGAATCTCCAACCTGATGGATCAGCATCCGTGTTGAACTATCCGTCACCCCAATTTGTGTTCGGTTCCCTTGATCCCTAGCAAATCAAGTTCACCTCCCACGTCTTTTCAAACATCAAGTAATTCACTCATTTCCAATTTTCTATCTTTTTAAGTCCTTCTAGTCGTAATCATTACATCTCCAAGGTGTCGACTCAGCCATCAATCATTCCCCGTTCATCTCTAGTAATTACCTCAGACTCTCATTCCTACTTAGTTTCTTGATAAGTGTCCAAATGAGCATGTTTTATAGGTGTATTTCATATAAATATTAGCACTTTTCTTGCTCATTTCTCCACTTCGGTTAGTTTTCCTCTAGTTTATGTTTTATTGTTTATCTCACAAATTTATTGGTTAACATGAGGAAAACCAAGCTGGGAGTAAAGTAGACGAAGAGACGAACGCATAGACGCAAACGGCTCAGAAAACGGAGTCCAAACGAAGAATCTAGAGCCGGTCAAAGTTGGAAGAAAATGGGTCGAGACACCACTTGTGACCGCATAGATCTTAGGCGGACGGATGCGGACAAGACACACAGGCGTCCGCATATTCGTAGACGTCCGCGTGAGGACGTGAAGCGGAAACGCTTAGGCGGACGCGACTAAAATCGCACGCATACCGTTTTTTCACGTCGACTTCGCTCTCGACTCGCTCGCCCGTCGACCTGCAACTTATCTATCTACTCTTCGCGTTCTGTCCCCTGAGCAATCAATGCTCTTCCACCTCTGTCTGCAGTCGTTCTTCTTCTTCCTCTCCTCTATAAAAATACCACTGCTACTTCAAACAAAGACACACACGTTCCACCCCAAACTTATGCCTTTTCCTTCCATAAAAATACCATAAAACTCTCCATAAAATCACTCATTTCATCCACATAAATTCCATACTACATCTCATCCCATAAATCATTCCACTTCATACCGTCATCCTGTCCACCTCTGTCAAAATATTAGCAGATAGATAGCGGAGCGGAATAAACATCTTCTCAGATGTATTCCTCTACTTCTTATTCTGTCTTTAATATGTCAGGCTAAGGAGGATTTGCTCCGGGCAAAGGTTTTAATTATGGTTTGTTTAATTATGTAATCAATATTTCTACCCGGTTAAAATAAATACAGTTTGTTACGCTTAAAGGTTTTCTCTCACCATTTTAATAAATTACATGAATTTATTAAAATGCTTTCCTAAGTCTATTTTGATCAGACCAGGTGATAAATAGACAGGTTAATTAAGCCGTAAATCTGGAGAAAGCTTATTATGATTTAATAGGTTAGTATTTTCAGATGCATTATAATTCCTCGAATTTAACGTCCGTTTACATAGTATTGCTCGAACCTTGATTAGACCGAGCATTTTCTGGTAAACGAGTTCTTAAGGGTCTATGACTTAGTCCTTAGGATAATAACAGGAATTTTGCCAAACTAATATATTAAACCGGTAGAGATAGCATAATTAATCAGATTATATAAAACCTAAACCCGGAGTTCCATTTAATTCATCTGCACTCAGTTTTTAATCTGCTTAATATTTTCTCTAAAACAAGTCAATTAACTTCCCCCCTTTTTGTGACAAGCTTAGGAACTATTTTATCTCGCTATAAGTCCCACGGTTTGACCCCGGCCGCTTCTGTCTTCTATACTACTGCGACCGGGTTTATTTGCAGCCCGACGGATATTTTGAGTATTAATTTCTTTCTTTTATCAATTTCACCAGCTCTAATACTCACGATAAATCCACTCTGCAAAATGGCGCCGTTGCCGGGGACTTGATTTAATCTAGTCCCTAAGCCCCGGTTAATTCACCTGTTATATTATAATAATCTGTTAATTTAGTAAAAAAAATAAAAAACTGTTAATCCAATTTCGGACATATAATCTCGGACATCTGACTTGGACATTGGACATCTAACTTCTGGACTGACTTGGACATCTAACTCCTAACATCTTAATATTATTGTCATTTCGTTCCTTTCATTGTCATTTCGTCCATTGTCCTTTAATATTCCATTGTCTCTAACTACTAACTTAAAATTTCTGTCATTTCGTTCCATTGTCATTTCGTTCCATTGTCATTTCAATTTTCTGTCATTTCTTTCCATTGTCCCTAACTACTAACTTTAAATTTCTGTCTACTAATTCCTAACATTTTTATTATTCTAACGTATAACCAGTTCTTTTCTCTGTTTTGAGTGGTGAATGCCTTTTACCAGGTCAAACAGCCTCCCAGAAAATATTAATAATCACACGGTTGGTTATAATCCAGAGATCGAGAGAACCTTTCTGCGCACCCTAAGGCAGAGACGAACTCAACGAAATACCACCACAGTGATAGATTCTGACCCGGAAGCTAACATGGCAGCTACACCAGCAACGGTTCGAAATATCAACAGGCCGTCTAACCAAGGACAACAGCCTGCTATCATCCTTCCTCACCTCAGCCCATCCGAATACGATGAGTGGCAGAAGCTGAAGCCATATCATCAGATTCGATGTGTGAAGGAGTTGGGCATGTTTGATGGCACCAGTCCGGACGAAGCCCTGTTACATGTTACAAAATTCTTGCAACATGCCAATAGTCTTACTGCAACCGACGCAGTACTCCAGTATGCAAGATTGTCTTTATTCCCACACAGCCTGACGGGAAACGCGAGCAAGTGGTATCATAGCCTAACACCAAGTACCATTGGTACCTGGGATGACATGGCCACCAAGTTCTACGATAAATTCCTACCCCCGAGCCGAACATTAGAGATGATTGCTGAAATTTATAATTTCAAGCAACCAGGGTCGGAGAATATTTGTGAAACTTGGGATCGCTTCAAAGGTCTACTACTTACTTGTCCTCACCATGGTCTGACGAAAGAACAAGTATCACAATTGTTCTACAAGGGCTTGATCGGTCCGTGCAGAACAATGGTGTTATCTTCGTTAGGGGCTGACATTCTGAAAAAGCCAGGAGCACAATTTCTGAACAGCATGGAATCTCTCTGTGAGGAAATCAGAGACTGGGCCTCCGGTGGATCAAGGAGCGGTACTCCAGGACTATATCATGTTGGGGAGAGTGATAACAAGTTCGACCAATTGATGAAAAGCCATGAGCAACTCATGGAAAGCAATGCTCAGCAGGCAACAAAAGTCAGTACTTGCAGAAAGTGGTTGAGCAGATGGCTATGAATTCCTTCCCTCAGCAAGCTAAGTCGATGATTTCCCGACCACCTACTACCCCTCCAGGCTATGCTCCTCAATCCCAACCATCTCCAACTAATTCTTGTACGCAATTGCGGGCCTCATGACTATGAACAATGCCCCCAACTACAAGAATTAAAAGCAGCGGAGGAAGCAAACTACATCACCAACAATTCAGGATACAGACAACCATGGCAACGTAACATGCAATCCAATCTTCGCTACTCAAACACCGGAAATATCCAAAACCCACATACCCTACAAACATCCCAAAACTACAGACCTCAATCCAATTTCCAAGGAGGCCAAAGGCAATATCAACAACAGCCTTATGGCAATGAAGCTTCATCGAGTCGACCAACTCAACCTCCTTCGAATCCTGAGTCTGATATGTCTCAGATGCAGGAGATGTTTAAGGCGATGATGGGTAAATCCCGAGATACGCAAGAAGAGGTCGCAGCTCTGCGCAAAGACCAAAAAGCCTTGCAATCTCAGATCCAACAGTTACTTACTCAACAAAGACCACCTGGTCAATTCCCTTCACAGACTAATCCCAATCCAAAGGAACAAGCAAATTCAGTCCTTATAGACGATGGCACATTACAATCAACAAACTGTGTGCAGTCTCTTTAAGGAGTGGAAGGGAACTTGCCACCAGCAAAGGAAAAGAAAAAGAAAATCTTGAAGATTCCTATATCAATGTTGATGAAACCACCAAACCAACTTCACCTCCCTCAGAAATCCAAGTTCCTACTCCTGTTACTCCACCTCCATCTCGAGTTACCATCGACATCCCAACTTCCACTCATAAAACAATGAACTCCCATTCCCAAACAGAATGAAAAAGAAACACCTAGATGAGCAGTTCTCCAAATTCTTGAGCATTTTCAAGAAACTGACCCTCGACATACCTTTATTGATGCTTTGCAAGAGATGCCTAACTACCCCAAATTTCTAAAGGATCTCTTACAAAGAAGAAAAGAAACCTGGAAAAGAAACAGTGCACCTCACGGAGGAATGCTCTGCGGCCCTTCTTCGAGCACTCCCTCCCAAACAAACAGATCCGGGAAATCCCGTGATCCCGTGTTTTATAGGTGGATGGACTGTGGAAGTGGTCTATGCGACCTAGGAGCCAGCATAATATCATGCCATACGCCACCTTCTTGAAAGTTAAAGGAGGAGAAATGCAACCGGTTCCTTTCAAACTCCAACTAGCAGACAGATCAGAGATCAAGCCCATGGGCATAGTCCGGGATCTGGTAGTTGGAGTGTCTCGCTTCATCTTTCCAGCTGATTTCGTCATTCTAGAAATGGATGACGATGTTGAGGTTCCCCTGATTCTAGGTCGACCGTTTCTGAGTACCGCCAAAGCCATCATTGACGTCCATGATGGAAAAATCACTCTTCGGTACGAGGATGAAACGATTGAATTCGACATGCAAAAAATGATGAAGAAAAGCTCAAACTTTTCTCCTCATGCTAAGACAGTGGGATTCACAGATGATGAGGAGGAGGAAAGCGATTTTGCTACAGATGAGGACATGTATTCCTCCATCTTCCATCTTGGAAGCTGAAACTGAACCGCTAGAGCGAGTATTATTTACTTCTCTAGAAGAAAAGATGGAGGATCCAGAAGTTAACGCCATGCTGGCGTACGTAGAGAAAGGAAGGGCTGGTTATCAAGCGTTCCGACCACCAATCGAAGAACTCGACAGAAAACCTCAAAAATCAATTCCATCAGTGGAACAACCACCTGAACTCGAGCTTAAAGAAATACCCTCTAACCTCAAGTATGCTTTCCTAGCTGAAAATGACCATTTGCCTGTCATTATTTCCTCTTCTCTGAATTCCGGGGAGGAAACGAGGTTACTCGAGGTACTAAAGAAGCACAAGACAGCAATCGGGTGGACTATCGCTGATATCAAAGGAATTGATCCCTCCTATTGCACGCACCATATTTACATGGAGGAAAACTTCAAACCTATCAGGCAACCTCAACGCCGGCTAAACCCTAACCTCAAGGAGGTAGTTCGAAAGGAGGTTCTGAAACTCCTTGACGCGGACATCATTTATCCAATTTCTGACAGTCCATGGGTCAGTCCTGTTCAAGTTGTCCCTAAGAAGGGGGGCATCGAAGCTGTTATTAATGAAAAGGGAGAGACTATCCCTCAAAGAAAGATCACAGGATGGCGCATGTGTATTGACTATCGGCGTTTGAACTTGGCAACCAGGAAGGATCATTTCCCTCTCCCCTTTATCGACCAGATGTTGGAACGACTAGCAGGGCAAGAGTACTACTGTTTTCTAGATGGGTTCTCGGGTTATTTTCAAATACCAATCGCACCTGAGGACCAGGACAAGACAACCTTCACTTGTCCTTACGGTACCTTTGCATACCGACGAATGCCTTTCGGTCTATGCAACGCCCCTGCTACCTTCCAGAGATGTATGCAAGCAATATTTGCTGACTTCATCGAGCAGAGCATAGAAGTCTTTATGGACGACTTCTCAGTCTATGGCTCTAGTTTCGACAAATGCTTGGCACAACTTGATTTAATCCTAAGACGGTGTGAGGATACGAATCTCGTTTTAAACTGGGAGAAGTGTCATTTTATGGTCAAGGACGGGATCGTCCTTGGACATAAAATATCAGCAAAAGGAATAGAGGTGGATAAAGCCAAGGTAGAGGTTATCGAGAAGTTACCAGCACCAACTACAGTTCGAGATATACGAGCGTTTCTAGGGCATGCAGGATTTTATCGGCGGTTTATTCAGGACTTCTCCAAAATCAGCAAACCATTGACCGACCTGCTACAGAAAGATGCCCCGTTTCATTTTGATGAAAGGTGTTCAGCTGCTTTCCAAACTATAACACAAAAATTGGTGTCAGCACCTGTAGTCATACCACCTGATTGGTCTCTTCCGTTTGAGATCATGTGTGACGCAAGTGACTACGCCGTGGGGCAGCTCTATGCCAGAAAAAAGAGAAAATCTTGAGGGTGATCGCTTATGCTAGCAGAACACTAAACGACGCCCAGAAAAACTATACGACCACCGAAAAAGAACTTCTGGCTATAGTTTTCTCCCTCGATAAGTTCAGATCTTACTTATGGGGAAGCAAAGTCATCGTGCATACAGACCACTCCGCTCTCAAATACTTATTTACAAAACAAGAAGCCAAGCCTCGCTTGTTGCGCTGGATTCTTCTACTTCAAGAGTTTGACATCGAAGTCAAAGATAAGAGCGGGAAATTGAATGTCGTCGCTGACCATCTCTCCAGATTGGTGACTCCTACGGATAGTGTGCCTATCAACGAATTCTTCCCCGATGAGACTGTCTTCTCAATCACCAGGTACAGGAGCCATGGTATGCGGACCTGGCCAATTATTTAGTCTCTGGAACAGTACCCTATGATCTATCCTACTCCCAGAAGAAGAAATTTCTTTCTGACTCAAGGCATTATTTCTGGGAGGATCCGTATTTGTTCCGAGTTAGTGCTGATGGGTTGATTCGACGATGTCTCCCGGAAGATGAGGTTTCAAGCGTCATACACTTTTGTCACTCACGGGAAGCCGGAGGTCACCATGGACCCACAAGGACCGCTGCTAAGATCCTGGCCTCAGGTTTTTATTGGCCGACCCTTCATAAAGATGTGTACCAATTCTGCAAACAATGTGATAATTGTCAGAAAATGGGTAACACATCCAGGAGACATGAGATGCCACAACAGGGGATACTAGAAGTGGAGCTCTTTGATTGTTGGGGCATTGATTTTATGGGACCGTTCCCTTCCTCGCAGGGCCACCAATATGTTCTAGTGGCAGTTGATTACGTGTCGAAGTGGGTAGAAGCTATACCTTGTCATCATGCCGATGCAAAGACAGTAACCAGGTTCCTCAAAAAGCACATCTTTACCCGTTTCGGCGTGCCCAGAATTATTATCAGTGATGGTGGATCTCACTTCTGCAACCGTTTATTCGAAGCGCTTATGGTTAAGTACGGGGTACGTCACAAGGTAGCTTTACCTTATCACCCCCAGACAAACGGCCAAGCAGAAGTTTCCAACCGTGAGTTAAAATGGATCCTCCAGAAGACGGTTAACTCATCACGAAAGGATTGGGCACTTAAGCTGGATGATGCGCTTTGGGCTTACCGCACTGCATTCAAGACTCCCATCGGGATGTCTCCTTTTAAGCTGGTCTATGGGAAAGCATGCCACCTTCCTGTAGAATGGAGCATAAGGCATATTGGGCAATCAAGGCCCTAAACTTTGACATGACTTCTGCAGGAGAGAAAAGGAAATTCCAACTTTCCGAATTAGAAGAGCTGAGAGATCAGGCTTACCAGAATGCAAAGATTTATAAAGAGCGCACCAAAAGTTCCATGACAGGATGATCCTCAAAAGGGACTTCGAAATTGGTGATTGGGTTCTCTTATATAACTCAAGATTAAGGATCTTCCCTGGGAAACTCAAGTCTCATTGGGCCGGCCCTTTCCAGATTGTTAGTGTGACTCCGTACGGTGCCTTTGAACTCCAGAACAAACAAGGCGAAACTTTCAAGGTCAACGGGGCACGTCTTAAAATATAATTCTCATTCTAATATTTCAACTGACTTCTCTGCAACTTATTTTGTCCAAGAACAGCGGGACAACTCGCCCTCGAACTCTTCTCCAAACTAAAGCTTGGTCAAATACGTCTAGCTAGAGACGTTAAACCCGGGCAGCTTGGTGGGAGGCAACCCACTATCTATCTTTTATCTTTCCTTTAATTTAATGATGTTTTCCTTTTTGTACTATATTTCCCTTTATTATGTTATAATAAAATGCAGGTTTCACTTGAGTTCTTCTGGCTGTGTAGAATATTCTTTACAGGTTCATTTCATGACATTCCACAGCTGCACTCAAGTGTGGGGGAGCTCTACACACTCTACGAAATCTGGGGAGTACACTCTTTCCTTTATTAATTGCATGCCCTATTAATTTTATTCTATCTACGCAATGAGGGCATTGCTTGAACTTAAGTGTGGGGGAAGAGCCTTTTAGGGCATTTTGTGCTTTAATTGTTTAAATCTCTCTGCTTATCTTGCATTTGTTCAAAAATAAAAATTATGTACCCTGCTAATATAGGTTGTTCTCTTTAAAAACAAATAATGTTATGAATTGTGGGATAAATGGTACAAATTTTAAAATTTTGATTACTTTTGAGGAGCATTTTATATGCGGTGTGACCAAATAATCTGCAATGGTTGGATTTTATTGCTCAGGGTTTCTTTCTGTCTTCTCTCTTAGGGATTGCTAAGGGGTGCTTCTCTGTTAAAAAGAAAAAGAATACAAAAAAAAGGGACTTGCGAGACACCATTGGTAACCAACAAAAGAGAGTTGAGTGTTCTTAAATACAAAGGCGTGATGCCTATATTTTTCTCATCTCTTATGCAAAAGTGAAACAAATGCATAAATCTATTTTTCCTTTTGTTTTCTCCTCAATGCCCATTCTTGAGAGAAGTTGGCCATGGTAAAAGTTCTCAGAGTCACACAAAGAAACATTGAAGTACCTTAGATCATACCCCGAAACTCTATTTTTATTTTACCCTGAGCACACCTATGCCACCAGCAGTTGATGGATCACACTCCTCAATAAGTTAAAAGATCATGTTTATCCTACCCTTCATAATAATATTTGTTAGTATTGAGCATTCCCTACTTACTTGGGTACGTGGTTTTGCTTGAGGACAAGCAAAAAGATAAGTGTGGGGGTGTGATAAGTGTCCAAATGAGCATGTTTTATAGGTGTATTTCATATATAATATTAGCACTTTTCTTGCTCATTTCTCCACTTCGGTTAGTTTTCCTCTAGTTTATGTTTTATTGTTTATCTCACAAATTTATTGGTTTAACATGAGGAAAACCAAGCTGGGAGTAAAGTAGACGAAGAGACGAACGCATAGACGCAAACGGCTCAGAAAACGGAGTCCAAACGAAGAATCTAGAGCCGGTCAAAGTTGGAAGAAAATGGGTCAGACCACACTTGTGACCGCATAGATCTTAGGCGGACGGATGGCGGACAGACACAGGCGTCCCAGATATTCGTAACGTCCGCGTGAGGACGGAAGCGGACGCTTAGGCGGACGCGACTAAAATCGCACGCATAACCGTTTTTCACATCGACTTCTTCGCTCGTCGACTTCGCCCGTCGACCTGCAACTTATCTATCTACTCTTCGCGTTCTATCCATGAGCAATCAATGCTCTTCCACCTATGTCTGCAGTCGTTCTTCTTCTTCCTCTCCTGTATAAAATACCACTGCTACTTCAAACAAAGACACACACGTTCCACCCCAAACTTATGCCATTTTCCTCCATAAAAATACCATAAAACTCTCCATAAAATCACTCATTTCATCCACATAAATTCCATATTACATCTCATCCTAAATCATTCCACTTCATACCGTCATCCTGTCCAACCTCTGTCAAAAATATTAGCAGATAAGATAGCGGAGCGGAAATAAACATCTTCTCAGATGTATTCCTCTACTTCTTATTCTGTCTTTAATATGTCAGGCTAAGGAGGATTTGCTCCGGGCAAAGGTTTTAATTATGGTTTGTTTAATTATGTAATCAATATTTCTACCGGTTAAAATAAATACAGTTTGTTACGCTTAAAGGTTTTCTCTCACCATTTTAATAAATTACATGAATTTATTAAAATGCTTTCCTAAGTCTATTTTGATCAGACCAGGTGATAAATAGACAGGTTAATTAAGCCGTAAATCTGGAGAAAGCTTATTATGATTTAATAGGTTAGTATTTTCAGATGCATTTATAATTCCTCGAATTTAACGTCCGTTTACATAGTATTGCTCGAACCTTGATTAGACCGAGCATTTTCTGGTGAACGAGTTCTTAAGGGTCTATGACTTAGTCCTTAGGATAATAACAGGAATTTTGCCAAACTAATATATTAAACCGGTAGAGATAGCATAATTAATCAGATTATATAAAACCTAAACCCGGAGTTCCATTTAATTCATCTGCACTCAGTAATTTTAATCTGCTTATATTTCTCTAAAACAAGTCAATTAACTTCCCCCCTTTTGTGACAAGCTTAGGAACTATTTTATCTCGCTATAAGTCCCACGGTTTGACCCCGGCCGCTTCTGTCTTCTATACTACTGCGACCGGGTTTTATTTGCAGCCGACGGATATTTTGAGTATTAATTTCTTCTTTTTATCAATTTCACCAGTGCTAATAACTCACGATAAATCCACTCTGCAGTTCTATATCAGTTTCATACCAATTCTTACCATCTTATTCCTTTAGCACTACTATTTCCTACCTCATACCCATATCGAATAGTATCTCATAGTGTTATCTTACTCTTATCTCACACATACTTTCATATCTACTCATATCTCTATATCCTTAAGTCTCTTAATCTCTTCACTAATTCTTTAACTCGTACTCACACCGAGTTAACAAGATAGGTATTAATATTATGGTATTCACATCTTCTGTGCGTAATAACCATAATTAATCTCAAAATGTTTATGTAAAACAAATTCTAAAATTATTTGTGCAATGCACATCGTAGTTACGTACTCAGTACATAAACATACGCTAAGCGGTTTTTGCTCTACCCCCCTTAAAATGGATTACGCCCACGTAATCAACATTATATCATCGTTGAACATAGGTTCAAGATGTCTAATTCTCACCAAGCATTCTAGCTTCTATGTTATCTACCTCACTTATAATTCGATCAGAGGGTCATAACTATGTTAATGGCTTAGTCTTTGTATCGAGAAATCTTAACCGTACTTATACCATTTTATTAACTTAGTTTGGTCTAATCTCAAAGGTACTGATCTGCTAGCTTCCGCTGCGCGACTCTGATAATCTTAGGCCTAACTGCCTTTCTGATCCTTCGTAGTATTGTATATCCTCATCCTGCATGCTTATAATTTAGTACTAAAGGTCTCTTAATGGACACGTGTTATCTTCATATATACACGGCCTTAATGAGTTGTAACTCGTCTGTCCATTCTCCCCGAAGATCTAATGTTCATACTCTTAGTGTTTTCTCAAGTGTGTAAATCGTTTCTTCCAATTGACCTTTGGTCTGAGGATGATTCTCAATCTGAACTACTATTTAGTGCTTAATGCGCTTTACAATTTAATCTCTAACATCTTAAGACATGTCCAATGTCTGTACTTACAATCCGTCCTTAATTATTTATTCTCTGATTCCTTCGTGTTGTTGGTTCAACTGAATTCCTTCTCTTAGACTGTTTGTGGTAGCAGCTGCTCTTGTCTGATCTTGCGTCGTTGACCGTGGTACGGAGTCAACTACTTCCTGTGTTCCTTACACCACTCGTTTACATGCATGGGGTACCTTATTGGTACATTACTACTTACCCGATTAACTCATAAATGAGCCTGTCAGGCCTGCAAGCCCCTGTGGGGTGCAGTCGTCCCACATCTCGTTTTAGTAAACTCGTAGTGTCCGTCACACGTTTAGCTATTGCTAACTATGAAGTATTCTGTTGTCGATCTCCTCTTTCATCGTTCCATGATAACACTTATTGTTCTTCTTGAACTTAGTGAAGGGAAATCCATTTACTACGTTCTTGGGTATGGTATACTCTAGCTCCTTTCTGTATTCCGTACTAAGTCGGTCTCTTAGTAACTGAGGTCTCTTTCCATAGAGCCTCTTATCTTGTTTCTCATGTTTGTTCTACTATGCTTCTTGTGAAATCTTACCTCATACTGTCTAGACTACTGGCGTCAATGCACAGTTCGTCTACCATCTTAGGCCCCATTCTTTTGCATCTAGCTGACAGTTTATACTAGCTGATATTGACTGATAGCTGATTGTAAAAGAATATGCTGAACTGGTCAACCCAGTCAAACATATTAAACCAGTTGAACACGAGAGACAATTTGAGTTTAAATAGCTACTAGCTGATAGCTGATATTAGCTGATATTGACTGATAGCTGATTGTAAAAGAATGAACTGAGGTGATTAATCCAGCTGATAGTACATAAACCAGCTGAATGGTGGACAAAAGAATGGGGCCGTATTCCCTTACTTGTATCAGTCTCAGCTCATAGATTTAATTGCCTCAACGTCAATATTTGACGGCTTGTACATAATGGTCGCTTTACTGCGCACCATGACTTAATCCACTTATATAAGTATTATCCTTATGACCTCTGCTACCGTGGTAGTTGGCCTTTACCTTGTTGCCCATTGATGGTGCAACTACTTACTCATTTATTCTAACATCTTATCTTATACTCAATCCCTTCCTGGTGTAAACACACTGGGAGTTCTCTAATTCCGGGTGTATAGCGGTTGTTGTACCGTGTCATAAAATCATTCTCTTAGTATGAAGGTGTTTCGCTTCAATTTCGGTTTCATGTTGAAATATCCCAAACCTTAATTACTTTAATTAATCATGAATTAATTAAATAAAAGTAATTAATGAGATATTAAGGAATTGAATACCCTTAAATAAGTACAAGGGAATAATATCATATTTAATTAAACCCTAAAAGTCATTAGAAAACATAAACGAAACCTAAAACGACGTGAAGGAGGTTTAGGAAAAAGAATATAAATGAAAATAAAACTAATCGTTTTACCTCGAAAAACATGTCACGAATATTTTAGAAGTGAAAACGAGATCGTAGACACCTTATAATATTATTTGGGTAATTTTAGAGGTATTGAAAAATTGGTTAAACAGTTAGAATAAAAGACGTCGCGTTTTCGCCTAAAATGGCGAAATGCAAACCAATTAGGAATTAAATTATAATTAATTAAATTTATAATTACAATAATAATTATTGTTTGCAAATATAAACTTAGAATCATAAATGGTTCATCTTGTTAAATGGGACATAATGTCACAAACGATATGAAAATGGACATAAAACGAGTCAAAGAACGACATCATAAGTGTAACAAAAAAACAAATTGGGCCGACCAGCCAAAAGACTGGGCCGCCCAGTCTCCCTTTCTCTCGGCAGTGTATCGACCCAAACATAGAAAAAACAAAAAAAAAACAACCCACACCTTCTAATTCTTAGATTCACTCACGGTATTTTGTAACCCTAACTGAAGAACATACCCCAGCCCTTCCTCCTGCTCGAACGGCGATCTTCTTCCTCCACCCTCTCGATCTCTCTGTCTATCCTTCAACCTTCACTTACGTTGCAACCCTAACCCAGAACAAGGCATACGAGTTCCTCTCTTCTCCTCTACACCGCGCCTCTCCTTCATTCTGCTCCTTGGTGAAGAATCCCGAACCGGTGAACATTAGAGGTAAGGTCCTGGTTCATTTTTCTTTTCTTTCGATTTCTCTCCAGAATTCGAAGCCAGATTTGATCCCTACCTTACTTCCCTTCACTCTGTTCTTGTTTTCGCACCTATATGAGAGCTCAAGACCGAATTTGGGAAGGATGAGTGAGAACCGACTGAGACTCGTTCTTCTGGCTGAACTTGGGGGAAAGCCTACCGAAGGTGGTCTGGGTTAGAGCCAATCGTTCCTGAAAATATTCAAAGGTGTACATTAGTAAATTAATTTAGTTATTTTTGGTTCTGTCCGAAAATGTGAAGAATCGAATCTGTAAACTTAAGTTTGTTGTGGGTGTTTGGTGGTCCTACTGTAAGCAGAAAGTTAGGGCTTAGTAGAGCAGTTTTCTGTTCCCAATTAAGTTTGGATTGTAGGGTTTAGTGTAGTTATTATTGATTCCAAAAATTTGAGTTGAATTTTCATGCTATTATTATGTTTGAAGATTAAGTTCGTAGGTTGAATTTTGGTGCTGTTTGAATTCCAAATTTAGGGTTTGAATTGGAGGATTTTTGATTTAGGGCTTGGATTATGGTTCTGTATAAAAAATTTAGAATTTTCTGATTTTGGAATCAAATTGGGGCTTTCGAAGTCTGATTTAGAAAAAAAGGGTTGGAGAATTAAGATTGGGGATAAAATCTGGAAAATTAAGGGCGAATTGGTAATTTGATAAAATTTGGGGCAGAAACATAAATATAAGAAAATAGGGTAAAAGTGCAAATTGAGAAAAGTGGTCAAAATCAGCTTAAAGTTTTTGACCTGGGCTAAACCGAAATAAGGGTCTGTTCGGTTAAGGAATTGAAATATAGGTTCTGAATTAATAAATTAAGATTTAGTGGTGATTACGCAATCTAGAATTTGTATTAGGATTAGGTCTGAATTGAATTAGGCTAGTAAAAAAAATTAATTAAATTGGTAATTTGGACTGGTCAAGTCGAAATGCATTTGGGTTTAGTTGGCCTTAATTAATCTAGGCCAAGTAAGAATAATGGGTTGAATGATTTAGAATGACAGTGGGGAAGTGGGTTTAAATGAGTCCACTGGAATTATAAATGGAAATTAATTTGGTCTAAGAATAAGAAATGGGTTTAAATTGGGAACTAGACCATATGGTTTAATTAGGCAATCAGATTTATAGGCTCAAGCGGATAGAAATTAAAATAAAGAATTTGGCCATTCTAAATAGTTAGGTATTAAATTGGTGAGTTGTGGATAGATTAATGAATTATTAGTGAGGGGTCAATAGATGGATTAGACTAACTATGTAATTGTTTTATAAAATTGGTATTAATGTGTAAGAATTAAGGTAATGTATATGTAAATGTATATATATGGGTAATATTAGAGTTTATGTAGCTAGAGGTTAAAACGAAGGAACTTAGAAATTTACGAGGATATGAATGTGTATATTAGTGTAACATTAGAATAATGGGAAAACACTTATATATGAACATATATTTTAGTTGGGATTAAATTTATGAGCATGGATAATTATTAGAGGATTGATATAATGTTATTAATATCAATAACAATTATAAGAAGAAATGAGCCTATGTAGACACACCAAAGTTAAGTAGATAAAGGGTCGCATAGCATGACAATTAATTCGAATGAAGTATATATATGGATATGAATATATAATCAAAGGATTGAGATTTTGGTTAATGGAATAAGAGATTAGAGTTGTATGACTCATAAGGATTAATATAGGATGCCTAACTTACGAGAACATATGTGTATGTAGTTGGAAGTTTAATTAAGAGTGTTGTATATGGTAACAGAATGTTTATGAGATGATTAAGTTATTAATCTACCCGACTATCACATTATATAGGATCTAGATAGTCGAAGGTGTCCGACGGATTAGGCGAGCATCGTTTTGTGAGCTAGCGAATCTCCAGGTGTACGGTATGGTTTTCTTGTGACCTGCTTGCTAACGAGGTGTCCCTCGGCTTGTGTGCTATTTGTTTTTGTGTGCCCACTAAACAAGATAAAGCATGCAACCGGAATATTATGTCTATTGTATTGTTGTGTGATGTTTGAAAACTAACACAACTTACCTTGAGAACTTACTAACTAATGTTTAGTAAACAATTGTGTGAGATTAAGGAACACTCCCGAATATCGTTTTATTAGTAACCGAGAGATGTTAACTAACAAATGTTAACATTGAGACTTCTACTAACTGGAACTTGGGGGGGAGTGAGGAATCCGGAATGGTACCGGCACATGTGTATTGGGGGAAGTCGGTATCCTTATCGAATACCGTCTTCCAAATATGACTTGTCCTCGGACTCGTCGCCTAGAGTCGACATATAGACTCGGCCTCCTCGGACTTCTTGTTTTAGGAGGGAGGCATACTGAGATGGTGTAGTGGGATCTACCTAAATGCCCAACTAATTCTAACAAATATTGTTTATGTAAACCAATGGAGCTGATAACTCATTGGTTAGGGTTACTGGACCCGACAAGATAAACAATGAATTAAGGAACAACCATTCTAATTAAAGAACGGTTGACTTAATTGAGATAAGAACTGAGATAAGACTGAGATAAGGTTTGAGATAAGATACAACCATTTCTATTTAAAGAATGGTTTATATTCTAAGACTGAGATAAGGATTAAGATTGAGGTAAGATAAGGTTGGACTGAGATTAAGAGGAAACATAACTTAAGGAGTTTAATGATTACCTCACTAATTAAGGGAACGCTTTTAAGTCGTTCATTGTGTTTGAACTTTGATTGTTCATATGTGGCTTGTTGTTTATTGCACTTTCTATTATGTTGTGCATCTAATCAACCTCCATGCTATCGACAATTAGTCGTCGTAGCCACGTTAGCTTAGGGGCCATGAGAGGATCGTACCAGCAATTTTGCTGACCCTCTTTTGGGGGCTGTTTTTTATTTCACAGGTGAATGACAGAAGGCGACAGTCCTGAGAGTAGGATCGGGCATAATTTACTTCGGGATGTCTTCTTTTAGATGTACGAGTTGTGCCTTTACACTCGTTTAGTGATTGGCGTGAGATGTTAGTAAGTTGTGTACGATGTAATGGGATATGAAGAATTTGTACTGAGGATATGTAATGGTTAAGATTTAGTATACTAATGTTCGGTATATACTGTTAGTCAGACTGTGGCAAGGTCCTGGAGTGTATTTAATTCCGCTGCAACGTTGTATATATGTTGTTAAGTTGCGATAACCAATCGAGAGATGGGGTGTTACAAAAAGTGGTATCAGAGCGTAGTTACGCTCTGATGACAGGAATTACCGAACTTAGGAGAATACTGAGGTTGAGTTTGAGTTATGGATTAAGGGTTGAGTGATAGAGCGAGAGGTGCGTTAGTTAGGACTTCCCGGTGTTTACCGGATATCCATAGTACCTTGACCCGCCCTCCACATCCCTTGCTTGAATACGGGGAACAAACACCAGAGGGAAGAAAGCCTTCTCTTACTCGGGAAAACCCGATCTGGTAGTTAGTTAATAGTAAGCAATATGAGAAACGTCTTGTTGTACAACAGTTTACGAGAACTTGAAGGTTTTAATTGGAGCGCAACGGTGAGACAGGCGTTGCCAACGGAATTCTACCAAGTAAGAGAATGGGAATTACCGGCAATATGGGTTGACATGCTACGCAGTCGAGTTACCCCCGCCATACCCCCATAATGGAAGAAACACCACAAGTGCAATGGAGAGGAATATAAGCAATATGAGTACCGGACAGTGGTCCAAAAGAGCATAACAGTGGGATAATACAAAGCACGAGAGTTGAGATTACTGGAAAGTCCAGTTAGAACGGGAACTCCAAACCCCATACAATGAGGAAGGTTACAAACCTGGTCGACATAGCACAACGACAATGACAACGAGTACAATTGGATATTAAAATAGGTGTACGAGGTAGTGCCTAAAGGAGGATTGTTACTCAGAAACCGCGACGAATGTGTGGAAACAGGAGCGAGGATTAAGACATAAGAAAATAACAAGGGGTTCCTTCAGAAAGAGGAACGCCCTGATAAGTGACAGTACTGTCAAGACAACCAAGAAACTGCCGGATGGCTAGTTACCCAAAATAAGAGAACATCGAAGGAGTCCCGAGGACTACCAATTACATGGAAATTAGGAGGAAGTATCACTACCAATGTACCCAGTACCAACAGCCCATCCTGCATGGCGCACTTGCTGTAGCAAGTGCTACCATGGTTAAACTATACGAAAAGCCATCATGGCGAGATAATAGAATGCTGCAGTCGTAATACATATTAGTACTGGATTGTAAATCCATAGAACGAGAGAATGAGACCTTGGAAGGGCCTGACGGCCTGACCATGATGAGAGTTAATACACCCAGTCAGCAGGGAGCTGAACTTGGACGGAATACTAAATGACATAAATATTAGCAACAGTACAACCTACTACAACAATAACCGACAGTATGGTAAGGATATTGTAGGTTTCCAGTACTCACTGGTAATTCCTAACTAGCGTATCTCTCACGCTATCACTCAACCCTTAACCCATAGTACTAAAATCCTAACTCGGTACTTCCTAAGCTCGGTAATTCCAGTCATCAGAGTGATACTCCGCTCTGATACCAATTTTTGTAACACCCAAACTACAACAATACACTTAATAACCATTTGCAGCGGAAAACATAACTCATCATATTACTTAACTTATTGGTGTTACTCGCCGTTAACCACCCATGTGGCTAACAAGGCTAATACTTATACATTGTATCGGTCTGATGAACCAGATTCCCGAGCAACTACACATTACAATCCCGTTCCATTTGCAACAATCAATATACATTTACATTACAACTTTACCGAGTATTTACAAACTAATGCCGACAACAATTTCGGTCTTACTACACCTACAATATATAAGTAATTAAAATAGCTACCCATGTACAATCTATCACCCCGTCCTACTCTCGAACGGCTTCCAGCTTCTTGTACCTTAAATGGAAAGAAAGGGTGGCCCCCCAAGGGGCTCAGCACCTTTGCTGGTATGGTAATCATGCAGCCCGTATACTATTGGGCCATGCACAACTAATTGTCGTCTAAGCATGCAGTTGATTATATTTAACTCATGCATGAAAACTATAAACAAACAACACATTACATACCCACAACAATGGGGCTCAACAAATCAGTCAACACATCAATACTCATTAGATCACTCATTGTGTTCTTTAACCCTTGAGGGTTCTCCTTTAATGGAGCTAATTCCTTGTTAGATGATGTAACCCCCGGATAAACATCCAGTAGTACAACAAGCTCCTAGCCTTAATACAAGACAACTATGCAGTGGATTCTCAACATCATCCAGGTGTCACAAACGCCAACCACCCACTTGGTTGACACAACCATACCACCAACACCAAGTTACGGTCTGCATGACTGGAAACATCCCTCAATACAAACTCATAAATAATACATAGTACAATTCCCAATTACCGAGTGTCTACAACAAATTACCAAATCATAAACTAAGAATTACATCTCGGGTTTAGTATCAACCCATACATTACACATACTACTACAATCTTAAAAGTCATGCCCTGATAGACTACCCCCATGGTAGCCATCCCGCCTACGCTCCGTTATCGTCCGGCTCAATACCTGTAAAAATTGGGTTGTAAAGGACTCAGCAAACTATGCTGAGTATGAACGTGTGTAGCCCGTATGTTACCGGGCCACACGATTACTTGGTCGAATATTATTAAGCCAATTACATGCTATAATAAAGCAGTAAAACACACCACAATATATATCATGATATCATACACACTTTAAGGTAGCATAGCAATATCAATAAACATCCAAGCATAACATGCTGGCATCACAGCACATCAATCATGCAACCAAGCACAACGAGCTGCTAGTATAGCAACAACAATCATGTAAGTAATAGAACATGTGCATATGTATGTTATACTCATGATCCTCACTATGGGATCATTCGAGCGTTGTGTGTTTTCATTTCTTTTCTCTTGTTCCCTTGTAGTGTATTTTCTTTCTCTTTCCTTGCACTAGGTCTGGGGATATAGTTTAGATCCCGTGATCATCTCATGTAGGTGCTAGTCTTTCCTTGTTTCTTTAAGGGTTATTTGTGAATTCTCTTATCACCACCATTTGGAGAACGTCTTCTTCATAGCTGATCCTCCATTCCCGGATAGCTCTTTCTCTCTCTGTTGTTTTAAATGTTACTAGCCACTGCCCCGGATACCAAGGGTCCGTCTCCCTATTCCTTTTCAATGTTACTAGCCTCTGCCCCGGATACAAAGGGTCCAGCTCCCTAATCCTTCTCAATGTTCTGGTCTCTACCCCGGATACAAAGGGTCCGTCTCCCTATTCCTTTTAATCTTATTGGTCTCTACCCCGGATACAAAGGGTCCGTCTCCCTATTCCTTCTCAATGCTACTAGCCTCTGCTCCGGATACAAAGGGTCCATCTCCCTATTCCTTTTAATCTTATTGGTCTCTACCCCGGATACAAAGGGTCCGTCTCCTTATTCCTTCTCAATGCTACTAGCCTCTGCTCCGGATACAAAGGGTCCGTCTCCCTATTCCTTCTCAATGTTCTGGTCTCTACCCCGGATACAAAGGGTCCGTCTCCCTATTCCTTTTAATCTTATTGGTCTCTACCCCGATACAAAGGGTCAGTCTCCCTATTCCTTCTCAAGGTATTGGCTTATCATTATCTTTGATAATTCGACACCATAGTGGGTGTCTTTAGAGGTCCTCTATAGTTAAGAGGAGTTTTCCCTTTTGTAGTTCCTTTGGTTTGTTACGAAGTTCGTTGTGTTTCATCTCAAGGATTCATCGACGAGAAGGGACTACACTACTGTGTGCGCGCAAACAATATGCACAATAATAGCAAGCAGGTAAGCAAGGAAGATAATCAATCCATTCACATGCCTTACACAAGCTCACAATAGAAAAATAAGCACGGTAAAACAAACATCCGTTTTCGTGCATTAGTCTTGTGGTCATAAACAAACAAGGCACACAGCACACAAGCCGTGTAACACGGCAACATACGAACCACACATGTCCATACCTGGATCAGAAGCAAGTGTCGTCTCACACACGGGTTCCTCGTTGGCGTTCGTTAAGACCCTAACGTTGATTAAAAATAACGTGTCAGTTCATGATTTCATGTGACGACACTTTTCTAGTTTATCTCATTTATACCCCTGATTTATAATCCAATCTTTATTATATATATATATACCTTGTATAGGTATGTTCCCTCCAGTTTAACTATTTATTCACATCCTAGTGATTTTCCAAACAGTGTATGAATTTTCAAACCTTCTCTTTATCCTAATTCTCTAACTATATATATATTTGTATATATGTATAGATACGCTCTCGTAAGTTTTAACGTTAATCCATTACGTGCATATATATAAATATTTATTTAGCTCTCCTATGGTTAATTGCAGCCTTGACACTTATTAGCATTATTATTATGATTAGTCATTTTAACCTAGTCTTCACAACCCATAGCAACACCAAAAATATCCACTCAAACTTGATCTTTTTGGACCCCAAACTGCACCAAATTAGACCTCACTTTCGAATTTAACAAAACACCGGCAATAGGTGTCGATTGTCCACAACTATAGTTACTAAACCACCATTTTTATCTTTAAAATTCTAACACAAAGGACCGTCACAACAACTCAAATTTCCAGTCCAAACTTACGACATAATAGTAATCCTAATCAAATCTTTACCCGCTTTCTCTCCAGGACCCTAGTTTTAGATCCTTAATTCACACCAAACTAACAACTAATTTATTTATTCACGTAAACTCAGATTTTTCAGACTAGATTTACACCACCAACAACTAATTTATTTATCCACGTAATCATCTTTAGCTATATGTTATCAATTCTTTTATATTTTCTACCTATTAAACTCACCAATTTATAATCGATTCAGGATAGATTAACATATGTTCACTAATTTAACACCAGTGTTAAATTCCGTTGCTTTCCAACATCCTTATAAGAAGTGGCAAGACCTGAGAAAGAACAGCCTAACTGCTAGTACTTTTGCTGGGGCTGTTGGGTTTTGGCCTCGTCGGAGAGTTCAGCTCTGGAAAGAAAAGCTAGGGGTAATAGTATTCTCTTACAGAAGCGAGTGTGCAATTACGTTCTCTCAGACCAGAACCAAGACATGAGTTACATAGTCTTATTGTCTATCACAGCAAGCACATTGTTGACAATTCCAAAAAGAAAACAAGATGCAACAGCAGACATAACTCCTATTGTTATAATGAACAGCTTGTTTATACTCCAGTCCAGCTTTGGATTTTGATTCTAAAACAGCAAGGTACTGCTGTATGCTTACCATCTGTTCTACGGCTGTGACAGAATTAACTTCCACTTCCATGTTTAATTGCTGGAAGAAGAAGTAGTTCATAGTTTATTACCGGTTCTGTTTCAGCCCTGTGCAATCCGGTGTTCAATATGCATCAGTCCAGTGATTTGTTTCAGTTGAATGTAGGTACAAGGAGGATGTGGTACTGCTGCTTAAATCTGTTGTGCAAGAATGCAGCAGCCAATGATTTATCAAGCCATAACGTATAGACACAAGAGGAGGATGAAGTTGGGCAATGTCTGAAATCTGGTGTGCGACAGAAACAGTAGTAGCATTATGCTACAGCTATGTTTAACATTGTTTAACAAAGTGTGGCAGAGAATGGTTATAAGAGAAGAAGAACCAAATTAGAAGTGGACTGTTTACTGTCCCCTCTTCTATCTGGTGTACAGAGAAAAAAAAAGTTGCGGCAATCACCAGCATAGATTGAACATAATGCAGGGCATATATTCTGCTTGATGGTACAGGCCTATCATCATACTGAAACTAGGACTGCAGAAATCTGAAAACCAGAACCTGTATGCTCCTCTACACTCCTTCTTCTTCTCTGGTTACATCAATTTCTATCTTCCCCAAAGTGTTTATAAATTTTACTTAGGTGCATTAAAAATGTTTTAGGCTCATAAACACTCAACACAATCTGTTATAACTCCCTGTAAAAGAATCATACAGAACAAAGTTTTTCAGAAGAAAAACTGGAAATACAAGACTGATATCTTCTCTTCTGTCTTTACTTTCATTCTTTAACCTGATTTTTAATTTCCCAACTGCTGACCCAGTTAGTTAAGGATCTATCAAGTTTCTAAATCAAAGGAAACCCACAATAATGGGTTTAGGTTACTGCTATAACACTGAAACTAGACAGACTAAAAGAATTCAAAGTCTGAAATTAATCTGTTATCTTCTATAGCTTTCTTCCTGCTCTCCAGTCTGATTTTTAGCTTCTCCCATCCTAATTACTTATGTAGCAGGAATTCTATCCAAGTTTTAAAACCTAGCCTAACCCAAAGACAGCAAGGTCCACATCTCTTAGAGTTATTCACGCAGAATCTGTGAAACTGAAAGAAAACCAACACACCAAATAGCATAATTTTAAAGTTTGTACAGAAGGCTTAGTTGTTTAGTTAAAGCCTTAATACAGTTTTAACTCTCAAAGCAACCCAAAGAAAACAAGGACTACCCTCCCGAAAGTTCTTACACAAAATCTGCAACTGAGATATGAAAACTGCCACATCATCTCCTACTCCTTTCTTCATTTTTTTTCTGATTTGTTTTTCCCCAGCTTCTCCCACCTCATTGACTAACGTGAGTAAGTGTGTTAGAAAGTTTTAAAGTTCAAGCACAGACCCACCATAACATGGTTGAAGCCACTAAATTTCGTATTACTGAAACTGAAATTGACTGAAACTGAAACACCTCTTGAGTAGTTCTTTTTGTTTTCTTTTATGTTTCTTGCTGCTCATTAATCCTGACTTCTAGTTTTTTTTTTTTTGTTAGTTGATCCATACAACACTTTACTAGCCATCATCCTAGAATATTGCCTTACTTACTCGACAGGGACAACACAACAAGTTTCATCTCGACGCATTCAACTTTTTTTTTTCTGCTGGTAGTTAAGCAGTTTGTAAACAGATTTTTACTCATTCATTACTAGTTTATTTCTCTTGTATTAACCTATCTGTTTCTTACATTACCCTTGCAGGTATTTAAGCAAAACCAGGAGAGAACAGAGGAGTACAGAAACTATACTTGGAAACCGGAAATCAGGAATGAAGGGCATTAACCCAACAGGTCACGTGGCCTCACCTTGGGTTGATAATCGGGTGCATTTGGAGCCAGCTTCCACGAGGTTTTTGGCATGTTTTCTGAAGGGTCTTACTAAGGGAGTTCATGCACGAGAACAGGTGAGAAGGAGAGGGTCAGTTAATCAATTTTCAGCCACAAAACATAAGAATAACGGGACTTAAGCACCAGAACTTTCGTTTTTCCTGGTCTCATTGTCTTACCGTTGGGAGTTCTTGGAGAGGGTTTGCTTCAGATTGTCAAGAGCTCTGTCAGTGGTTGACATGCGAGGATCTTATGTGACAATACAGAAAAGGAGAGAACTTGAGCAGGGCGTTTAGGACAGAACTGAACAGAGGAGAGAATGTAAGGGAGGATGATTCGAACTCTTACCGTGAATGGTTTTTTTCCAGAGATATTGCTTGGTTTACTTAGCAAGTTCCGGTGCATATTATGGAGGCCTCCCCATTAGCTTGCTCCTTTGAGTTGGTTTGCTCCAGGACTTCTAAAACTTGAGCCAAGGTTTAACATATACAGAGGGACTCGTTTGTTTGCCCTGAGCTGCTTCAAGGTTTCTCGTTGGCAGCTTGAGCACAGGGAATCAAACATGCACACAATGTTGCACGGAAACGTTTCAAAGTTGGGGACGGGGACGTTTCCGGGACGGCGAAACGGTAATTTCAAAATATAAAAAAATGGGGACGGGAGGGGGACGGCAAACAATTATAAAAAAATATTTATTATATATATTATAATAATAAATTACATCTATACATATATGACTTATAAAATTAAAATCGGCTAAATTTTTTAAAAAATTAAAGAGATAACTTGTATAAGCAAACACTATTTCACACAACTTTAACCATTCTATTATGGTATTATAACATGTTGTATCATGTATGTACAATTAAAAACATTATGTTAATATATTATAACTAATAGGTGAACTTTTTTAAAAATACCATCTTTAACTCTTAATTTGAAATTCTTACTCCTACATTCATACTAAAGTTGACGAATTGGATTCCAGTGTGTGAATCATGTGACGGTTGGTTTGCATGGTAAAACGTTTTGAGTTTTTAAAAAGAAATCGGGGACTGTGCAGTGAAATCGTGTCCCAGTAATCAATGTTGTCTTCAATTCAATTAAAAAAGAGAATTTTTCGGCATTCTATCAATGACGGTTGGTTTGCATGATAAAACGTTTTGAGTTTTTGAAAAAAGAAATCGGGGACTGTTCAATAACTAATGGGAAACGGTCAGTTTCTCAGTTTTTTTGACAGGAAACGTTTCTAAAAAAACGAAACGTTTCAATGCAAATTAGGAGGCTCTTGAAACGTTTCGGGCACGTTTCCAGGCGTTTCGGGGACGCGAAACGTTTCGGGAGCGTGAAACTCCATGTTAGAGCCGTCCCCGTGCTTCATTGCATGCACAGAGGGGAGGTTGATAGTGGGATGAAGTTCTAATGTAACACTTGGTGGGAGTTTGAAAAAGGCATGACCTCTGATGCGTGGGAGTTTGTAGCAGAAGCAAACTTTGAGGTGCATGCTTGCTCAGGTTAGTTTTCCTTTACTGAAATCAAAGTGGTGCGGGTATTGGTGTGGCCTGAAGTCTCAAGAATCTGAAGCGGGATTCTTGTCGCCATGAAGCTACCGAGAAATTGTCTGGGGTTCCCGTTTTTTTTTATTCGATCAGTAGCAATACGAGGAAAAGGCAAGGGAATAAGTGGCACAAGGGAAATCTGATTGGCTCGCTGGTCATTCTCTTTTTTTTTCTTAAGTAGTTACAGTAGTAGTCGAATTACTAGTCTAATTCGGTTGGTACTTGATATTGAATTCCAGCATAGCTCACCCGGTTAAAGTGTTCAGGGAAGGTACGGGAGGTCTTGGGTTCGAACCTTAGCGGGAGCGTCTTTGCTCATTTTCTCTTTTTTTTTTTTTATGAGTTATACATGCTTATTTATATATGTAAGACCATATATTATATCACGTTATTTTTGTGTTATGATGTTATGCGACGTGATAAGTAACAATGCGACACATTTATATGGTATATATATATATACATATACTCACAACCAACGTTACAATATTTGTTTTGTCGCGTTTTAGTTGTATGATCATAGTGGTTACTCCTAATTTAATATAACCTTCACGAATTTGAATGGTTATTATTCGGGTTATTTCAGATGACACTTACCCATTAGTCAGGTTATAATTAAATTCCTCTTATCATAACCTGGGATTGATACCCATGATCCATATACTCCACATAACAACTCATATCACATTTTAACGTACATACAACATAACTTGGAGAGGGTCACGTGAGGTCACGTACCCCGAGATGTGAGTTAGTAATCTCATTGGGGCCTAGAGAATCTTTTTATTCCCATGCTAAGCTCGTCACACAATAACTTATTGTTCTACATAGAGAACATATATTTACTTAAGATGCGTCAGATATAATGTAGTTCCGAACACACCGTACATATTAATTTTACTGAGATGTGTCAGTCTCAATATAGTACCGAACACACCGTACATATATCCCCCTAGCCCCGAACAATAATCAAGGTAGGTAAGCTTTGGTTAAGCTTGCGGGTGATTGTAATCCAAGAAGGAAAAACAACCATAACATAACAAGAGGGAGTTAGAGCAACTGTAGACATCAACTCCCAAACAAGACGCGCGACCGGAACGACCGGATTCCCCACCCCCCATAATATATATATAGTTAAGAGCTCCATTATGGAACCTATCACATCCACACACCAATAGGTATTACAACCAGATTAAACACACAAGGGAGGTAAACATACTTACACACACAAACAACACACAACCAACTCACGCATAGCCGTGGTTAGAACGTTCCCATGGTTTGGGTCGTTAAATCCGAATACCGATCTCTTATGTGATCCTAGATTTGGTTAGCTATGGTTCAACACTTTCGAGGTTAAACGGTATTGGAACTGAACATGCCATATAAATGAATTACTGTAAACTCATTACATTTTTTTATCTTATAAGGTGGCAAACATTCAAAAAAACACATTGGCATACAAGCCGGTGTAATCCGGTAGAACACTGGTTGCAAGAAAACCATACCTGTCACCAAAGTCCACTCTATTGTGTCCTCTTATGTTCCTCGAACAATTCTCGAACAACTGGTAACATTACAATTACTTTCATTAACATCGGAGTAATATGATTGTTTAACGTCTAACGCCCATAGTTAACCCCGTCATCCCGTTGTACTTAATTTTACTCTTGTGATCTTAAGTTCACAACTCTCAAATCCAACCTAGCACTTGTTTACACTTTTTAAGGCCTTTACATGTCACCAAACAAGGCCTAAACATCACCTAAAACCATTACCATTCAATCCCCCATCATTAGAAGTCATTAAAACACAATTTGGACAATTTTTGCCCTGGTCCGGGACTTGGTCCGGACCCAAGGTCCCGGACCAATACTAAAATTAACTCTCGGCCATTATTTTCACTTGGTCTGGGTCTTGGTCCTGGACTAAGGACCCGGACCACTTACAAACTTCATTTTCGGCACATTTTTAAGGGTGGTCCGGGTACCTATACAAGGGCTAAGTCCCGGACCTTGTTAATAAGTTGTCAAAACACCATTTTTCAAGCTCTAATCCATCCTTAAACCTTACCTAATCATTCCATAATCTTTCCACATGTTTCCTACATGTTTAAACACCTTAAAACATGCACTAAACCTTCCTAAATCATCACTAGCTTGTTTCTCAATTTCTTACAAAAACTCCTAACACTTATAACATTTTTCCTTAGGATTTCTAAGTGGTGAATCATGCCTATAACTCCACTAACCAAAATGTTACCTTACCACCATTACCACTACTCCAAAGGCATTATTTCTCATATACACCTCCCATACACAACTCCTTCTATTTTCCACTAGTTTACACTTAGACCTTCACAAGGCATTATTTTTCCTTTGTTTACCAAAACTTGCACAAGTCTTAACACTTCACATAACATAGCTTTGGTGTGTATAAACCACCCATTTGATCTCTAATTCCTCCAAGACCATTCCTAGGACTCATGAACACCTTAATTCCTTTTCTTTCACCAATTTAACACCTTACAATTCCTAGTACAATCTAGGTCACCAAACTTCATTTAATCACCTTAAACTCCTTGCTTACTCACCAAATTTTGACATAGCTTCTCTTGTATCACCTTACACCAAAACACATAGTTTTACACTTTTATTCAATCCAAGAACACTCAATCCCTTAATACACATCCTTACACACAAACACATGTTTTTCATCCTTTAACCATCAAAGACATTCACCTTCACAAGAAATGTTCTTTACACACAATTAAACCTTTAAACTACACTACATCACAATATAGTGCATAAACTTAAATTGCTTGGCACTTAGGCCCTTAAATTGCATTAATCTTAAACACCGAATTTCCACATTTGAATGCCTTCAACCTGCAATTACACACAACAATGCTCCCATGTCCTTTTAGTCCACCTTGTGGATAGTTTTCTAGCTCATTTCCCATTGGCTCTTTAGGTTATTTATTAAGCAAATATAGCTCAATTCCCAAGTACACAAAACTACATTAAGAGAGGTCATTTACCTCTCCTCTCCAAGATTTTCTCACTTGTTTTCTCTTCTTCTTTATTGATTGAAAATCGGCAAGGAGCTTTTATCACTTGTCAATCTTCTAACCAATACACATATAAGGGTAATTAGCATTAATCTTCATACTTAAACTCATAAATAAACCCTAGATTTACATAAGTGTTTTAAAACACTAAAATGGAAGTTTACCTTGGATTTGAATGAGAATTTGAATAAGGAGCAAGAGAGGACTCCTCCTAGTCCTTTGAAGATCAATTCAAGCTACTAAAATAGTAAGGTTAGGCACCATTAAGAGGTGATTTTCGGCTATATAGGAAAATGAAGGGAAACATGGATTTTCTTTGATTTTCCTTAACCTTGAAGCAAAGGAGAATGACAAGGTGTGAAAAGGTGAGCTTTTCCCAATTCAATGGAGATTCTCCATGGCTACTAATTGAAGTTCTTGAAGATTTGAAAGATAGGAATGTAGAGCTCACTCTAACTAAGACAACGGTAGTCTCGGAATTAATTCGGAGCATGGAGTTGGAAGTTACAAGCAAAGGAAGATGGGAATGATAGAGGTGCTGTAGCAAAACGTTTTTTGCTTGGGAGGAAGAAGATGAAGACGGTGGGAATGAGTGGGAAAGAAAAATGAGGTGAGAGAGTACTCTTTTGAAGATATTTTGGCATATAAAGGTAATTCTTCTTTTACTTACTTTTCCTTCTTTTCTTTATTTATCTTGCACATGGTGGTGAGTCACCACATAGGAAACCGCCCCCCCTCATATAATAGGGCATTTTATGACTTATGTTGACCATGTAATTAACTAAGTTGACTTATGTCTTAAACTAGCACTATTTGAGCACTATTCACAATTAGTGCACATAATTGTGAAATTTTGATTTCCCATTGATTTAGACTTCCTAATGTGATAATAAGTAGTACACATGTTGATTAAAGAGTAATGATGGACATTGAGCCACTCAAACTCATTTCCAAGACAATTTTTCAAAAATGTGCTTTAAGGCTCCTTAAAGCACATTTTGTATTTAAACTTGTTTTCAAGCTTGGTTTTCTTTATTAATTGCTTTAACATGTTCATTATCATGTTAATAAGGACTAGAAATGACCTTTAGGTCTTATACAAGGTTACACCAAGTCTAGGGCAAGTATTTACCTAAATTGACTTTATGGTGTTTTCTTGTGTTTTGTTTGGTTTAAATTGTCTACCAACATTTCTTAAGGACTTAATTAGCCTTATAAAATCATAATTGCATATTATTAAGTCTTGGTAGGCTCTTTGTGTCCTAGCCAAGTTTATTCCAAGCTTAGAGCATGTTTTTGCACAAATTGTCTTTATGGTACTTAATTGTTTTTACTATGGTTTAAATTGTTCACTAATATTTCTAAGGCACCTTTTTAGCCTTAATATACCATAGTTTAATAGTTAAACAACATATCAAGGTTTGGTGTATTTCATCCATTCCATATCCATATCCTATCTATATCCATATCCATATCCATATCCATATCCATATCCATATCCATATCCATATCCATATCCATATCCATATCCATATCCATATCCATATCCATATCCATACCATATCCATATCCATATCCATATCCATATCCATATCATATCCATATCCATATCCATATCCATATCCATATCCATATCCATCATATCCATATCCATATCCTATCCATATCCAATCCATATCCATATCATATCCATATCCATATCCATATCCATCCATATCCATATCCATATCCTATCCATATCCATACCAATCCATATCCATATCCATATCCACCATATCCTATCCATATCCATATCCATATCCATATCCATATCCATATCCATATCCATATCCATATCCATATCCATATCCATATCCATATCCATATCCATATCCATATCATATCCATATCTGTAACACCCCTACCGCTAATACTGTCATTACCTTCCAATCTCCTTATACAATCCAGACTCACACAGCGGATACTTACATACTCAACGGTGGGTGATACAATGCCATTAGCCACCCACGTGACTAACAAGGCTACTCCTACTACTACATACAGCATCGGTCTGATGGACCAGAATATCCGAGTACTACTTACGATATATACTCCAATTACCATATCAAACACTAGAATTTCCCATTCATTACACTACTCCATAAGTTCAATACAATGTGATACACCAAGTTTACTAAGATCCTTATACAAATACAACACCTCTTTCAATTTCATAGATACTCATTAGGAGTCTAACCACTACCCATTCCTCACAAATTACTTACTTTCTAAGTACAAGGGGTGTGCCACTTAGTACGCTTCTGCATTCTACTTCTAACTATCCAAGTGTAGCCACCGGTCTCTTACCATGACCATATCCGCTTCGGGTACCTGCACACTAAAAACGTTCCCCCTAGGGGGTCAGCTTACGCTGAATATGACTTTCGCATATACCGCGTGCTAACCGCGGTACGCCGACTACTTCGGGTCGGATATACATGGAGTTCGTTTTACATGCATACATACATACTAATACTACACAATACAATCAACAATACTTACTTACTTATACAAGGTTCGTTATCTACCAAGGAAAACAATTTGTTAGTCAACCGTTCATTTATTTATTCGTTCATCCGGTTTCGTCGGATGCTCTCTTTCTCCTTACACGGGTTCACAAAGCTTACACCAGGCTTAATCTTACTTCCGCGTTGTTCTACTCACACTACGCTCAATACCTTACTCATTATTTCACTCATGCTTTGCTCAATACTCACTGCTACCATTACTTGCTCTTACTCAGTACTCATTACTTGCTCTCACATACTCCGTACCCATACTCTTCTCCTTACTCATACTTACTCATTGCTCGGTACTCATTACATACTCATACTTACTCATTACTCAATCCTCATTACTTTACTCATACATACACAATACTCAATACTCATTACTTTTGGTCTCTGGGCGGAGTCATATACAAGACTCGCCACCGGGCCTACAAATTCAAAGGCTATACACTTAGCTCCTCAAATATACAAATGTCCATTTTTACCGGACTTATCGAATTCCCAACACTCCTCTCTTGGAGTATCTTACAATCTCATGGATTAACCTAGAAGTATCTCTCTCGATAACCTCCACTAGCTTAGGGAATTACAACCGTCTAGTATTCTCAGATTTAAGGGTTTCCCCAACGTATCGAATACTCTCATGTTCGGGACATTACTTACATCAGTCGGGTCCTCTCATAGTGGGTCGACTAGTTGCTAAGGGGTTTGAAACTCCCTTATCATTCCTTACTACTCTCATGGTTCGTGACTTGCACCAACATTAATTCCTCTAATAGGGTTTATTTATATACTTCCACTACTTATTGTTTGTGGATTGTTCACTTCGGTTCTCCTACCGTTATCAGGAGGTTACAACTCCCGTACACTCTCTCATATTCTAGTGAGTTCATTGGTTTGCATTATCGTTTGTTGGTTCGTTAGCTTCGTGCGTTTCTACGTTCCCGTTAGCTCACAACATGACTCTTACTACGAGTCACTAAACACAAGACTCATCTATGAGTCGGTCTATGCAGTAAGTGAAGCCACACAATCAATCAAGAAGGGTTAGCTCATACAACATACAGCAAGACATACAATGAAAGGCAATAAACCGTTTTCATGCTTTAGTCTTGATTAGCCGGCATACAGCACACAAATCAACGTAACTCGGTTAGCATACGGGGCATGAGAAAATCATACCTTTCACCGGGGTTAGCTTTACCGTGTGTTCCCTTGTTCCTTGGCTCATACTTGTTCCACCGATAATGTTTCAAACATTGTTATTAATACTTTGTTCATACGGTACTTGAATAGTTACTACTCCCGTGCTTACCCCATTGTCCCGTTATACTTAGGTTTACTTATGTCAAATTATGTCCTTACTTCTCACTCACTTCCTACACTTGTTTACACTTCTTAGGACCTTTAAATATCACCAATCAACTCCTAAACAACTCCTAAAACCAATACCAATCAATCCCCCATGTTCTAGACACTTTAAAACACTTTTTGGGCATTTTTGGGGGTGGTCCGGGACTTGGGTCCGGACCTTTCTTTTTGTGTACTCCCGACCTAATTTAACACCCTGGTCCGGGACTTGGTCCTGGACTAAGGTCCCGGACCAATACCTGTTTTGAGTCTCGACCATTTTTCTGATGCGGTCCGGGACTTGGTACATATCCTAAGTCCCGGACCCTGCTAAAAACTGCTATTGAGGTGATTTTTCAACCCCTAATCAACCCTTAATCCACCTCCAATCATTCCATAATCTTTCCACATGTTTTGTACATATTTAAACACACTTAAACACTCACTAACACTCCTCAAATCCATGGTCCAATACTTACTCAACTTCTTGCTCCTTTTCTACAAATTTTCCATTCTCCTTTTCACACTTTGCACACTTGTGCATTTTCCTACACCTCTCTTGCATTTTGCACTTGGTTCTAATTCCATTTACCATTCCAATTCATTCTCCAACAACTACACTATCTACACCCAAGTTCCAACACCCATTTTACTAAATCTTGCACACTAGTTTTTCCTAGTTTCCACAATGCATTTTTGATACTCTTTGCTACAGATTTTTACCTTCTCATTTCTCATACTACAACTACCATTCCATAACTACTAAACATCTCTACTAACTCTAATACACACCTTGGTTCTCCCATTCACCAAGTCATCCATTAATGCACAATTCCTACCAAAATTTTGCCATAGTTCACCTATTTTTCTTACTTATCCACACACGTACTTCCTCATCAAATTCATTCCTAATCTAGCCACACCCTTACAAGGGTCCTACCAGCAATCAAAGCAACACAAATCCATCTCGATACATCAATACTCCATCAAACAACAATATTAATACTCATTCAAAATATACTTGGCTCTAAGGCCTACAATTCACTTACTAGTTTCCAAATATTCAAAACTTCATAAACCTCAATACTAATACAATAGTTTAGGTTCTTTTATTCGTTTACCCATTCCCATTACTCTAATGCATTAAAATTAAGCATTAAGAAGGAGCTCTTACCTTGAGCTTATTTTTCCTTCATTTCTTTTCCAATTCTCCTCTTCCTCTCTTTCTTGCAAAAATTGGTTATGTGGGGAATGGAGTTGCCAAACTCCATTCCCACACCCAAAGCACACAAAACAAGTACAATTAATATACTAACCCTTAGATTAATGCTAATTCATGGAAATGTTTAAAGCAAGATTTCTAGGGTTTACCTTTGAAGTGTTTTAGGAGGGGTTTTAGCCCTTGGTTCAACAAGGTGATTCCACCACCATTGCAAGGTTGAATTGAAGCTCAAAAGAGAGAGAAAAATAAGGCATTACAAAGGGCCAAAAATCGGCTACCAAAAGAAGGTGGAGAAACTTGAATCTTTTATGGAGATTTTTACCTTAATGGAGAGAGGAGACTCCAAGCTTTAATTTGGTACCACTTTCTCTTCAAATGGGCAAAACCCATGGAGATGAACTTTCTCATTTTGAGATTTTGAAAAGAGAGAAGTGTAGAGGAAGATGAGGGGAGCAAGAATATGTAATTATTTTTACATTTGGAGCTCACATGGAGGTAGAGCATGGAGGTAAAGTGGAGAAGCCATGGATGGTTGTTGAATCTCTCAAAAATCTCCAGCCAAGGGGAGAAAGAGAGAGAATCGGCTGGGAAGGGAGGAAGAAGAAAGAGAGAAGAGAAAGGGGAGAGTGAGGTGAGAGAATCCCCCCTCACTTTTGTACCTCTTTTACTTTTTACTTGTTACTTTCTTTAATTAGTGTGTGAGTGTGTGAGAGGGTTAATTAGCTTATAAAAAACCGGCACCCTATATTACTGCTAGTTGGAGTGTTTTTTCGTCTTTTACAGAAAACGCTCGTTACTTTACCCGGTTTAGGTACTATTCACTAACCGGACCCGTTTTCCGGAATTTTCTTGTTTCTTTAATTTTATTGTTTATTAAGCTTCCATTAATGCTTAATTATTGTTACTTAATGATTTATAATTTTTACGGGTTCGTTTGACCACTAGAAATCACGTTTTTGGGTTTTCTCGAAAAACGCGCGCTAAAGCTTTATTAGCGTTTTAATACATTATTTGGATCCGTTTTCTTCGGGAGTTGTTCCCATATATTATTTTGGTCTTATTAAGCCCTGTGAATCCATGTAATATGCTAACCAAAGTCTCATACCTCCTATGGTTATTTAACGCTTATTTAGCGTTTTTCGCTTTTTAAGCGTTTCTATTTTATTTCTTTTGGATTTATTTTCTTACCAAAATTACTTAGGCACTATTAGGCCCTTAAATACCATATTAAAATATTTTAATCACCATATTAAGTTCGGGGTATTTCAATCTACCCCCCTTAAAGTACTTTGCCCTCAAAGTTGGTGAATCTAATATTGTTACTCACATACGTATTCTATGCTAAGGTTATGACCTCTACATATAACTTTGTCAAACTCCAAATGTCTGACATGATGCATACTACACATCCAAACAGCATGTCACTGGATGCATGACAATCAAAATATCCGTTACAAGCTTTCCATGGGGTCCGTCCGCAGATAAATGAGGTACCATCCTCTCCCATGTCAAGCGATCCCTCAGGTACCGGTCACGTTTGAACACTTACGCTTTCTGGTTCACGACCGTCATGACTTGAGCACTTACACTTTCTGGCTCTAAGGTCCTTTGGTTCAGATCAAATTCATTTGCACATATATAGATCCTCAGACCACTTACTCATACTACTTACTCATACTTACTTCGGGACTACGCTGCCCCAGTGCCTTTGGAAAAAAAAAAAAAACACACACTGTCACTGTACTATTGGTGTAGTTTCAACGTAAGTGGTTTCCAAACTACCAACACTCCATTGACTCAAAACTAGCTTCACCTCCTATGGTTTCGACCGGATATCTCGCGCTAGGCATGGAAGATCCACTAGCGCCCGTGGGAGCGGTTTCAAAACCGATCCTCATTCTCAAGTTTGAAGAGAAACGTTGTACCAAATTAGTTTTGGAAATTCATTTTGAAAACTTGCATACATCTCCCAATTCCAATTTATGATAATTTCACCTATTACTAGTGTTATTCCTGTGACCACTTAAGGGAGCTTCAGAGTCCTTTGCAGACGTGTTATCGTGAGTGGTTAGAACTGGAGTTATTAAAATAAAAGGAAAGAAATTAAAACTCAAAATATCCGTCGGGCTGCAAACAAATCCCGGTCGTTGTAGTAGTAAGTTAGTGTAAGCGACCGGATATCGAACCGTGGGACTTATAGTGAAATAAGTAGTACCTAAGCTTGTCACAAAAGGGGGGAGTTAATTGACTTGTTTCTGAAAAGTAAATAACAGATTAATTTAGTGAACTGAAGTTAAATTAAACGGAACTCCGGGTTCAGGTTAATATGATATGATTAATTGTGCTATCTCTACCGGTTTAATAAAATAATTTGGCAAGATTCCTGTTATTATCTTAAGGTCCGATGAAAACTCATAAGAACTCGTTTACCTGAAAATGCAAGGTCCGATGAAAACTCAAGCAAAATGCGTGTAAACGGCAGAGGAGTGTGAGGAATTTTATTCTTGCAACTTGTACTAACTTAAACGATGAAAATAAGTTCCTACAGTTTTACGGCTTAATTAACCTGTCTGTTCGTCACCGATCAGATTAAAAAAGATTTAGTAAGGCTTTTTAATAAATCGATGAAATTTATTAAAAAGGGAGAGAAACAAAACTTTAATCGTAACAAACTGAAATTTATATTTTAACCGAAATGTAGAAATATAGATTACACAACTAAACAAACCATAATTAAACCTTCGCCCGGAGTAAATCCTTCTTAGCCTGACATATTAACTGGTAATAAGTCAGACAGAGGTTGGACGTAATATAATAATAATGCGAGAGGTGTGGATGGTGAATGGAGAAATGAAGAGAACGAAGAGTGGAGCGAGTACGTAGGATTTGTATGTGGAATGAGTGATTTGGAGTGTTGAGTTTGGGGGTGGAACGTGGTGTGCGTGAGTAGTTTTTGATTGAAGTAGCAGTGTGGCTTTTTATAGAGAGGAAGAGAAGATTGATTGCAGACAGAGTGGAAGAAGCATTGATTGCTCATTAATTGCAGGGGACAGAGCTGATGACGCGTGAGGAAAATAAGGTAGGCGCTGCGGAGTAGATGGATATGGCAGAAGAAGCAAGTCGACGGGGCGAAGAAGAAAACTGGCGCGCGTTGATTTTTAGTCACGTCCGCTTGTTGTCCTCATTGGCGTCCGCCTCTGAAGCCATGCGGACGTCTCTGTTGTTTCTGTGTCCGCTTGTTGTCCTCGTTGGCGTCCGCCTCTGAAGCCATGCGGACGTCTCTGTCTGTTTTCTGTCCGCTCCTCTGTCCGCCTCTGGTATGCGGACATAAGTGTGTTGTCCGCGCGGTTGTGTAGTTGTCCGCATGCGGTGTGAGTTTGTCCGCATTAGTTCAATGAGGACACAAACGTGGAAATAAGTTTTGACTTATTTTCTTCTACGAATTTTGACCGGCTCTAGATTCTTCGTTTGGACTCCGTTTTCTGAGCCGTTTGCGTCTATGCGTTCGTCTCTTCGTCTACTTTACTCCCAGCTTGGTTTTCCTCATGTTTAAACAATAAATTTGTGAGATAACAATAAAACATAAACTAGAGGAAAACTAACCGAAGTGGAGAAATGAGCAAGAAAAAGTGCTAATATAATATATGAAATACACCTATAAATCATGCTCATTTGGACACTTATCACACCCCCACACTTATCTTTTTGCTTGTCCTCAAGCAAAACCACGTACCCAAGCAAGTAGGAAATGCTCAATACTAACAAATATTATTATGAAGGGTAGGATAAAGAGGTGAACAGTTCATGATCTTTTAACTTATTGAGGAGTGCGATCCATCAACTGCTGGTGGCATAGGTGTGCTCAGGGTAAAAATAAAATATAGAGTTTCGGGGTATGATCCAAGGTACTCCAATGTTTCTTTTTTTTAAGTGACTCTGAGAACTTTTACCATGGCCAACTTCTCTCAAGAATGGGCATTTGAGGAGAAAACAAAAGGAAGAAAAGATTTATGCATTTGTTTCACTTTTGCATAAGGGATGAGAAAATGTAGGCATCACGCCTTTGTATTAAGAACACTCAACTCTCTTTTGTTGGTTACCAATGGTGTCTCGCAAGTCCCTTGTTTTTGTATTTTTCTTTCTTTTTTTTTAACAGAGAAGCACCCCTTAGCAATCCCTAAGAGAGAAGACAGAAAGAAACCCTGAGCAATAAAATCCAACCATTTGCAGATCATTTGGTCACACCGCATAAAAATGCTCCTCAAAAGTAATCAAATGAAAAATTTTTAAATTTGTACCATTTATCCCACAATTCATAATAGTATTTGTTTTTAAAGAGAACAACCTACATTAGCAGGGTACATAATTTTAATTTTTGAACAAATGCAAGATAAGCAGAGAGATTTAAACATTTTAAGCACAAAATGCCCTGAAAAGGCTCTTCCCCCACACTTAAGCTCAAGCAATGCCCTCATTGCGTAGATTGAAATAAATTAACAGGGCATGCAATTAATAAAGGAAAGAGTGTACTCCCCAGATTCCGTAGAGTCTGTTGAGCTCCCCCACACTTGAGTGCAGCTGTGGAATGTCATGAAATGAACCTGTAAAGAATATTCTACACAGCCAGAAGAACTCAAGTAAACCTGCATTTTATTATAACATAATAAAGGGAAAATATAGTACAAAAATGAAAACAACATTAAATTTAAAGGAAAGACAAAAGATAGATAGTGGGTTGCCTCCCACCAAGCTGCCCGGGTTTAACGTCTCTAGCTAGACGTATTTGACCAAGCTTTAGGTTGGAGAAGAGTTTGAGGGCGAGGTATCTGAACTGCTGGTGTTAGGAAGTTTGTACACTTTTGTAAACTTATGATGTAGAGATGTTGTTGCTGTTCCTTGGGGGTGGAGGCTTCCTCGTATTCCTGTAAGAAAGAAATGGCGAACAGAGCATTATTATTTTCAAGAATTCCGGCATACCTTTTTAGACGGGATCCATTGACTTTGAAGCATTCTCCTTTTTGATTCGGAGTTCGTAAACACCAAAAGGAGTGGTTCCAACAACTTGGAATGGGCCAGTCCAGTGAGACTTGAGTTTTCCAGGAAATATTCTCAATCTGGAATTATAAAGCAGCACCCCGTCGCCAACCTTAAAGTCGCGTTGGTGGATCATTTGGTCATGATGTTTCTTGGTGCGTTCCTTGTATATTGTCGCACTTCGGTATGCCTGATCTCTTAACTCCTCGAGTTCAGAGAGTTGAAACTTCCGCTTTTCTCCTGCGGTTTCTAGATCGAAGTTTAGGGCCTTGAGTGCCCAATATGCCTTATGTTCCAGCTCTACAGGCAGGTGACAAGATTTCCCATAAACAAGCTTAAAAGGAGACATCCTGATGGGAGTCTTGAATGCGGTACGGTAAGCCCAAAGCGCATCATCTAACTTAAGTGCCCAATCCTTTCGTGATGAGTTAACCGTTTTCTGGAGAATCCATTTTAACTCACGGTTCGAAACTTCTGCTTGGCCGTTTGTCTGGGGGTGATAAGGTAGAGCTACCTTATGACGTACCCCGTACTTACCCATAAGCGCTTCAAATGAACGGTTGCAGAAGTGAGATCCTCCGTCACTGATAATAATTCTAGGCACGCCAAAACGCGTAAAGATGTGCTTCTTAAGGAATCTGGTTACTGTCTTTGCATCAGCATGATGACAGGGTATGGCTTCTACCCATTTCGACACGTAATCCACTGCCACTAAAACATATTGGTGGCCCTGTGAGGAAGGGAACGGTCCCATAAAATCAATGCCCCAACAATCAAAGAGTTCCACTTCTAGTATTCCCTGTTGTGGCATTTCATGTCTCCTAGATGTGTTGCCCATTCTCTGACAATTATCACATTGTTTGCAGAATCGGTAAACATCTTTGTGAAGAGTCGGCCAATAAAATCCTGAGGCCAGGATCTTAGCAGCGGTCCTTGTGGGTCCATGGTGACCTCCGGCTTCCCGTGAGTGACAAAAATGTATGACGCTGTAAACCTCATCTTCAGGGAGACACCGGCGAATCAACCCATCAGCACAGACTCGGAACAAATACGGATCTTCCCAGAAATAATGCTTTGAGTCAGAAAGAAATTTCTTCTTCTGGGAGTAAGATAGATCATATGGTATTGTTCCAGAGACTAGATAATTGGCCAGGTCCGCATACCATGGCTCCTGTACCTTGGTGATTGAAAAGACAGTCTCATCGGGGAAGAATTCGTTGATAGGCACACTATCCGTAGGAGTGACTAACCGGGAGAGATGGTCAGCGACGACATTTAATTTTCCGCTCTTGTCTTTGACTTCTATGTCAAACTCCTGTAGTAGAAGAACCCAGCGCAATAAGCGAGGCTTGGCTTCTTGTTTTGCAAATAGGTATTTGAGAGCGGAGTGGTCTGTGTGCACTATGACTTTGCTTCCCCATAAGTACGACCTGAACTTATCAAGGGAGAATACTATAGCCAGAAGCTCTTTTTCAGTGGTCGTATAGTCTTCTGGGCGTCGTTTAGTGTCCTGCTGGCATAAGCAATCACTCTTAGAATCTTCTCTTTTTTCTGGCATAGAGCTGCCCCCACGGCGTAGTCACTTGCATCACACATGATCTCAAACGGAAGAGACCAGTCGGGTGGTATGACAACAGGTGCTGATACCAATTTTGTGTTATAGTTTTGAAAGCAGCTGAACACCTTTCATCAAAATGAAACGGGGCATCTTTCTGTAGCAGGTCGGTCAATGGTTTACTGATTTTTGAGAAGTCTTGTATAAACCGCCAATAGAATCCTGCATGCCCGAGAAACGCTCGAATGTCTTTAACAGTAGTTGGTGCTGGTAATTTCTCGATAACCTCTACCTTGGCCTTATCCATCTCTATTCCTTCTGCCGATATTTTATGTCCAAGGACAATCCCGTCCTTGACCATAAAATGACATTTTTCCCAGTTCAAAACAAGATTTGTATCCTCACACCGTCCTAGGATCAAATCAAGTTGTGCCAAGCATTTATCGAAACTAGATCCATAGACTGAGAAGTCATCCATGAATACTTCTATGCTCTGTTCGATGAAATCAGCGAATATTGCTTGCATGCATCTCTGGAAGGTAGCAGGAGCATTACATAGACGAAGGGCATTCGTCTGTATGCAAAGGTACCGTATGGACAAGTGAAGGTGGTCTTGTCCTGGTCCTCTGGTGCGATGGGTATTTGGAAATACCCTGAGAACCCATCTAAAAAGCAGTAGTACTCTTGCCCTGCTAGTCGCTCCAACATCTGATCGATAAAGGGGAGAGGGAAATGATCCTTCCTGGTTGCCAAGTTTAAGCGCCGATAGTCGATACACATGCGCAACCTGTGATCTTTCTTTGAGGGATAGCCTCTCCCTTATCATTAATAACAGCTTCGATGCCCCCCTTCTTCGGGACAACTTGAACAGGACTAACCCATGGACTGTCAGAAATTGGATAAATGATGTTCGCGTCAAGGAGTTTCAGAACTTCCTTTCGAACTACCTCTTTGAGGTTAGGGTTTAGCCGACGTTGAGGTTGCCTGACAGTTTTGTAATTGTCCTCCATATAATGTGATGCGTACAGTAGGGAGGGATCAATTCCTTTGATGTCAGCAATAGTCCACCCGATTGCCGTCTTATGCTTCTTTAGCACTTCGAGTAGCTCGTTTCCTCCCCGGAATTCAGAGAAGAGGAAATAATGACAGGCAAATGGTCATTTTCAGCTAAAAAGGCATACTTGAGTTTAGAAGGCAGTTCCTTAAGCTCGAGCTCTGGTGGCTGTTCTATTGATGGAACTGATTTTTGAGGTTCTCTGTCGAGTGTTTCGATTGGTGGCCGGTAGGCTTGATAACCAGTCTTTCCTTTTCTACATACGCCAGCATGGCGTTAACTTCCGGATCCTCCACCTTTTCTTCTAGAGAAGTAAATAATACTTGCTCTAGTGGTTCAGCTTCAACCTTCGGGATGGAAGATAGGGAATACATGTCCTCATCTGTAGAAAAATCGCCTTCCTCCTCCTCATCATCTGTTAATCCCACTGTCTTAGCATGAGGAGAAAAGTTAGAACTCTTCTTCATCATTTTCTGCATGTCGAATTCGATCGCTTCGTCCTCGTACCGCAGAGTGATTTTCCCATCGTGGACGTCAATGATGGCTTTGGCAGCAGTACTTAGAAACGGTCGACCCTCAGGGGAACCTCAACATCGTCATCCATTTCTAGAATGACGAAGTCAGCTAGAAAGATAAAGCGAGAAACTCCAACTACCAGATCTCGGACTATTCCCATGGGCTTGATCTCTGATCTGCTGCTAGTTGGAGTTTGAAAGGAACCGGTTGCATTTCTCCTCCTTTTACTTTCAAGAAGGTGGCATAGGGCATGATATTAATACTGGCTCCCAGGTCGCATAAACCGCTTCCACAGTCCACTCCTCCTATAAAACACGGGATTACGGGATTTCCCGGATCTGTTTGTTTGGGAGGGAGTGCTCGAAGAAGGGCAGCAGAGCATTCCTCCGTGAGGTGCACTGTTTCTTTTCCAGGTTTCTTTTCTTCTTTGTTAAGAGATCCTTAAGAATTTGGCGTAGTTAGGCATCTCTTGCAAAGCATCAATAGAGGTATGTCGAGGGTCAGTTTTTGAAAATGCTCAAGAATTTGGAGAACTGCTCATCTAGGTGTTTCTTTTTCATTCTGTTGGGAAATGGGAGTTCACTGTTTTTAGGAGATGAGGATGGAATGTCGATGGTAACTCGAGATGGAGGCGGAGTGAGTTTCAGGAGTAGGAACTTGGATTTCTGAGGGAGGTGAGGCTGGATTGGTTGTGTCTTCATCATTGATGTAGGCCTCTTCATGATTTTCTTTTTCTTTTCCTTTCTGGTGGCAAGTTCCCTTCCACTCCTTAAGGAGACTGCACACAAGTTTGTTGATTGGAATGTGCCATCGTCTATAAGGATTGAATTTGCTTGCTCTTTTGGATTGGGGTTTGTCTGTGAAGGGAATTGACCAGGTGGTCTTTGTTGGGTTAGTAACTGTTGAATCTGAGATTGCAAGGCTTTTTGGTCTTTGCGCAGAGCTGCGACCTCCTCTTGCGTATCTCGGGACTTACCCATCATAGCTTTAAACATCTCTTGCATTTGAGACATTTCAGACTCAGGATTCGAAGGAGGCTGAGTTGGTCGACTCGATGAAGCTTCATTGCCATAAGGCTGTTGTTGATATTGCCTTTGGCCTCCTTGAAAATTGGGCTGAGGTCTGTAATTTTGAGATGGTTGAAGTGTATGTGGGTTTTGGATATTTTCGGTGTTTGAGTAGCGAAGGTTGGATTGCATGTTACGTTGCCAAGGTTGTCTGTATCCTGAATTGTTGGTGAGATAGTTTGCCTCCTCTGCTGCTTTTAATTCTTGTAGTTGGGGGCATTGTTCATAGTCATGAGGCCCACCACATTGCGTACAAGAAATAACAGGAGATGATTGGGACAGAGGTGCATAGCCTGGAGGGGTTGTAGATGATCGGGAAATCATCGACTTAGCTTGCTGGGGGTAGGAGTTCATAGCCATCTGCTCAACCACTTTTTGCAGAGTACTGACTTTTGTTGCCTGCTGAGCATTGCTTTCCATGAGTTGCTCATGGCTTTTCATCAACATGTCAAACTTGTTATCACTTTCCCCAACATGATATAAATCTGGAGTACCACTCCTTGATCCACCGGAGGCCCAGTCTCTGATTTCATCACAGAGAGACTCCATGCTATTCAGAAATTGTGCTCCTGGCTTTTTCAGAATGTCAGCCCCTAACGAGGACAGTACCATTGTTCTGCACGGACCGATCAAGCCTTTGTAGAACAATTGTGATACTTGTTCTTTCGTCAGACCATGGTGAGGACAAGTAAGTAGTAGTCCTTTGACCCGGTCCCAAGTTTCACAAATATTCTCCGACCCAGGTTGCTTGAAATTATAGATTTCAGCAATCATTTCCAACGTTCGGCTCGGGGGTAGGAATTTGTCGTAGAACTTGGTGGCCATGTCATCCCAAGTACCAATAGTACTTGGTGTCAGGCTATGATACCACTTGCTCGCACTTCCCGTCAGGCTGTGAGGGAATAATGACAATCTTGCGTACTGGAGTACTACGTTGGTTGCAGTAAGACTGTTGGCATGTTGCAAGAATTTTGTAACATGTAACAGGGCTTCGTCTGGACTGGAACCATCAAACATGCCCAGCTCCTTAACACATCTGATCTGATGATATGGCTTCAGCTTCTGCCACTCATCGTATTCGGATGGGCTAAGGTGAGGAAGGATGATAGCAGGCTGTTGTCCTTGGTTAGACGGCCTGTTGATATTTCGAACTGTCGCTGGTGTAGATGCCATGTCAGCTTCCGGGTCAGATTCTATCACTGTGGTGGTAATGTTTTGTTGAGTTCGTCTCTGCCTTAGGGTGCGCAGAAAGGTTCTCTCGATCTCTGGATTGTAACCAACCATGTGATTATTAATATTTTCTGGGAGGCTGTTTGACCTGGTAAAAGGCATTCACCACTCAAAACAAAGAAAGAAACTCGTTATGTGTTAGAATAAATAAAAATGTTAGGAATTAGTTGACAGAAATTTAATGTTAGTAGTTAGAGACAATGGAAAGAAATGACAGAAAATTGAAATGACAATGGAAAGAAATGACAGAAAATTAAAATGACAATGGAAAGAAATGACAGAAAATTAAAATGACAATGGAAAGAAATGACAGAAAATTAAAGTTAGTAGTTAGTATACTGGAAATTATAAGTTAGTATACTGGAAATTGAAGGACAATGGAAATTAAATGACAATAATATAAAGAGTTAGTAATTAGATGTCAGAAGTCAGATGTCCGAAGTCCAAAGTTAGATGTCCAAAATTAGATTAACAACAAAATAATATTAACAGATGATTATATTATAACAGGTGAATTAACCGGGGCTTAGGGACTAGAATAAATCAAGTCCCCGACAACGGCGCCATTTTGCAGACGTGTTATCGTGAGTGGTTAGAACTGGAGTTATTAAAATAAAAGGAAAGAAATTAAAACTCAAAATATCCGTCGGGCTGCAAACAAATCCCGGTCGTTGTAGTAAAGTTAAGTGTAAGCGACCGGATATCGAACCGTGGGACTTATAGTGAAATAAGTAGTACCTAAGCTTGTCACAAAAGGGGGGAGTTAATTGACTTGTTTCTGAAAAGTAAATAACAGATTAATTTAGTGAACTGAAGTTAAATTAAACGGAACTCCGGGTTCAGGTTAATATGATATGATTAATTGTGCTATCTCCCATTTTGCAGACGTGTTATCGTGAGTGGTTAGAACTGGAGTTATTAAAATAAAAGGAAAGAAATTAAAACTCAAAATATCCGTCGGGCTGCAAACAAATCCCGGTCGTTGTAGTAAAGTTAAGTGTAAGCGACTGGATATCGAACCGTGGGACTTATAGTGAAATAAGTAGTACCTAAGCTTGTCACAAAAGGGGGAGTTAATTGACTCGTTTCTGAAAAGTAAATAATAGATTAATTTAGTGAACTGAAGTTAAATTAAACGGAACTCCGGGTTCAGGTTAATATGATATGATTAATTGTGCTATCTCTACCGGTTAATAAAATAATTTGACAAGATTCCTGTTATTATCTTAAGGTCCGATGAAAACTCATAAGAACTCGTTTACCTGAAAATGCAAGGTCCGATGAAAACTCAAGCAAAATGCGTGTAAACGGCAGAGGAGTGTGAGGAATTTTATTCTTGCAACTTGTACTAACTTAAACGATGAAAATAAGTTCCTACAGTTTTATGGCTTAATTAACCTGTCTGTTCGTCACCGATCAGATTAAAAACAGATTTAGTAAGGCTTTTTAATAAATCGATGAAATTTATTAAAAAGGGAGAAACAAAACTTTAATCGTAACAAACTGAATTTATTTTAACCGGTAGAAATATAGATTACACAAAAACAAACCATAATTAAACCTTCGCCCGGAGTAAATCCTTCTTAGCCTGACATATTAACTGGTAATAAGTCAGACAGGGGTTGGACGTAATATTAATAATAATGCGAGAGGTGTGGATGGTGAATGGAGAAATGAAGAGAACGAAGAGTGGAGCGAGTACGTAGGATTTCGTATGTGGAATGAGTGATTTGGAGTGTTGATTTTTGGGGTGGAACGTGTGTGTGCGTGAGTAGTTTTTGATGAAGTAGCAGTGGCTTTTTATAGAGAGGAAGAAGAAGATTGATTGCAGACAGAGGTGGAAGAGCATTGATTGCTCATTAATTGCAGGGGACAGAGCTGATGACGCGTGAGGAAAATAAGGTAGGCGCTACGGAGTAGATGGATATGGCAGAAGCAAGTCGACGGGTGAAGAAGAAAACTGGCGCGCGTTGATTTTTAGTCACGTCCGCTTGTTGTCCTCATTGGCGTCCGCCTCTGAAGCCATGCGGACGTCTCTGTCTGTTTCTGTCCGCTTGTTGTCCTCGTTGGCGTCCGCCTCTTAAGCCATGCGGACGTCTCTGTCTGTTTTCTGTCCGCTCCTCTGTCCGCCCAGGCGTCCGCCTCTGGCTATGCGGACATAAGTGTGTTGTCCGCGCGGTTGTGTAGTTGTCCGCATGTGGTTGTGAGTTTGTCCGCATTAGTTCAACGAGGACACAAACGTGGAAATAAGTTTTTGACTTATTTTCTTCTACGAATTTTGACCGGCTCTAGATTCTTCGTTTGGACTCCGTTTTCTGAGCCGTTTACGTCTATGCGTTCGTCTCTTCGTCTAATTTACTCCCAGCTTGGTTTTCCTCATGTTTAAACAATAAATTTGTGAGATAACAATAAAACATAAACTAGAGGAAAAACTAACCGAAGTGGAGAAATGAGCAAGAAAAAGTGCTAATATAATATATGAAATACACCTATAAATCATGCTCATTTGGACACTTATCATCCTTCAACCCCAATGTGAATAGCATTGGTGTTGAATTATCCTTCCACCCCAATTTGTGTTAGGTTTCCCTTGATCGCTAGCAAATCAAGTTCCACCTCCCACCTCCATTCAAACAGACAGCTCGTCAAACATTATTTCATTTTCTATCTTCTTAGTCTTGCTAGTCATAATCACACACATACATTTTCCAATTTATATACTTCACTTACTTACTTACTATTCATTTCATCAATTATTACTACATCTTCTCCAACTACTATACTTAGGAAATTCATGGGTATATTATCCCATTAATTTGTTATACTAAATTTATACTCATAAAATACATCAGTTTTATACCGATTTATACTCATTACATACATTGGTTCCCTACCGATTTATACTCCTCAAGTCTCCCATACATACTCATTCCTCATACTATTACCAATCGGGGTTCTCATCCCCCTGGAGTTTCTCTACTCCTTTCCCTATACTTACCTCTCAAATGACCACAATTACACGATGAGTGGATACAGATGTTTATGTAACATAGGTATCAACCATCAAAACGAATTCTCTTGCGCTATGCGCATTGTAATTTACGCCCTTATCACGTAAAACGTACATTTCGCGGTTTTCGCTCTACCCCCCTTAAAAGGGATTACGCCCACGTAATCTACCATGTGTCAATATTGAACATTGGTCGAAGGCATTCAGCCGTCATGGAGTGGTTCAACTTCCATGCGGTCCATTATACAATGTTCCTTGATCAATGGGTCTTAGCCGTATTACCGGTTAGTCCCATCATCAAGAATTTTCATCGGAGTTTATTTAACTCTTAACTGGGTTCGGTTCTAGCCTAAATGGCTTTCGGGTATTGATGATTAACCTCTTATTCACTAGGTGTCTTTCACTTATAATTCTGGGCCCACTAGCTTCTGCTGCGCGACCCTGATAACTTGGGTTATTCGCCCTTCTTGTTATCCTTAACGTGTTACACATCACCCTTTTATCCCTCTTATTGTGGGAATAAGGTTTATTGACCAAGTGTGGTGTTCTTTTACCATGCTCGAACTCAATGAGTTTTAGATTTATAACCAGGTCTCTGGCAATCTATACATATACTGTTTGTACCCCCATGATTATTCATTGGGTTCCTCCGACTTATTGTCGGTTAAGGTCGAGTCACTACTTAGTTGTAGTGCTTCCTCTGTTGTTAGTAGCTTCTGACTTATGCCCATTATCTGCTTCTGTACAAGTGTTCTTTATTTGTATGACCTTGCATTTTCTATGCGTTGGTCCGTATGACTTTCTTAAGTCCCCTTTCCCTTCTATTCCAATAGAATTCACATCTTGTGATTGTTGGTGTTTCACACTCTTCGTGATTCTTTGGCCTTAGGCCGCACGGTTGGTTTCTAAGCTTTGCTTAGCTAGCTCATGCCATGTACATTGGTGAAAGGAAGAATTTACCACTAGTTACATTTTCCATATTCCTAGCTATCCCACTAGATCATTAACTGCACAAGTGCAATACCAAAACACTCAGTCCTATAGAGTGCAGAGGCGTGAACCCTTGGCAGTAACTCTCTTATGAGATCGCAATAGGAATGATCGTTACTTCTTCACGTGGTGCTTCATCATTTGGTGCAGACTCCTGGCTTGTTGCCCGGTCTGTCTACCATCTTGTATTAACAATTCCGTAGCATTGGGTGATTATTCACATACACTGGCCGCCTCCTGTGCACCATGTTCTTACGGATTCCACAATATTGGTTTACATGGCATCCGCTGTTGCTAGCTTCAGCTCATGCATTTCCACTATTTATATCCTGGTTCGATGTTTATACGTTTGAGCTCCTTGAGCGTCATTTGCTTATACTCTACGTTCCTATATATCATGTTCCTTCTGAACCGGTTACTCCTTGGATGTCAACAGTTGCTATTTAAGCTTATTTGACATCGCTTGGCAGTAATTTCATGCTCAAGCTTCACTACATTTGTAGTTTTGAATGGGGTGTACTATTAGATATTTGTGATGGTAGCCCCTTCTTTAGATTCTATGTGCTCACCGCTCTCGCGGTCTCACATTTATGAGGGGTATCCTCGCTCATCGTTATTAACCTTTATTGGTGTCGTCCTTGACCACTTTCCATATGGTTCACAATGGGTTTTGCAACCGTTGGGTTGTGTATGGTAATAGTTTCGTGGCATACTAGCCATATCGCCTAGAGCTCTGCTCATCATAGGCTGTTTCCAAGTGGTTCTTTCTCCGTAAGCCATCACTGGATTTGGAGGTGATACTGGGCTCCATGATAAGATCGTTGCATCACGCTTCCGTTTGTTGGAGACCCTTCTAGTATCTTGGTGTTGATCGGTATCATTTATTAATTTAGGGTATCCCCCGTCAAGTGGGATCCCTTCGGTGTTCTAACCGAATGTTCGTTCCAATTGTGGTGTCCTTATCATGACATTTCCTTCAACTGTGTTGACTTGATACCCTTTATGGATTGCTCCTGGGTATTATTGATCATGCTATTGCATCTGGCTGACATTTATGAGTGTGTCCAGTTTGTTATCCCACCTCGCGGTTCTGGATCTGGGTTATCCGTTGAGGGTTATAACGTCCCCCGTTCTTAGGGTAGACCATTGGTGTTTTTCCTTATGTTATAAAGGGTTTGATATTCTCTTTGATGGTGCATGGTTTTTTCCGGTACCATATATGATCACCCTGTGTTTGTGGTAGTTGTTCTGGGAATTCCATCCCGTTCATTGAACACTCATGTGTTAATGTTAGGCGTTTGCCTTACAGTGTTTAGACTGGTATTCCTTCCAGTTATCATGCGTTACTTCAATATCTTCGAGACATATCCAATGTCTTGTTCCGTTGTTAGTGCTTCTTGCACTTTTAACTCTTAATGGTTCTCCTGGAGTGAGTTTCTGACTCCTTAGCTTGTAAGCTTATCTGGGTTCCCTTTGCTCGTTCAAGGTATCCAACTGTTCTGGTTTGAATTTACTTATGGTCCGTATAACGGAGTTGACTACTTCCCGTGTTTCGTACACTACATGTATACATACGTGGGGTACCTTGTTGGTACGTTACCACTTACCCAACTATCTGTCAGGCCCGCAAGCTCCTTCGGAGTGCGGTCGTCCCACATCCCGTATTTGGGTACACTCATAGTGGTCGTCACATGCCTAGGTGAAGTATTCTGTTGTCAACTCCCCTTGTATCATTCTTTGATACTCATCGTAACTCTGTTGGTTTGGTTTTAAAAATCTGAGGTTAAAAGAAGGGTTTGTGGTTTTGAAAGAAAAATTTGGGTTTGAAATAACAGTTCGATGTGAAAAGAAATTCTTCATGGTGCTGTCATGTCTGAGGTCTTGACCAAGTCCAGCTTCTTGCTGACTGGTATGTCCTTAATACAATGGTCGGGCCGTTAGGCCTTTCCAAGGTTTCATTGTTTCAAATTCTTAGGATTAGTGATCCTATAGTTGCTCCATTCATCATAGCGGTACTTTAGCAAGTATTTGCGGGTTGTTAAAAATCTTCCAACCGTCTTGTAGTTGCTGCACTTGCCCTGAGCAAGTGCGCGGGTAGGTTGTTTTTCGGTTAACGTATACCGGTTACGGTATCATTTCCATCCAAATTTGGTGGTTTTATTAGATCTTCCTTTGATCTTTTGATCTTGGTGATCAATCTCCTGAGTCGCTTCTCAGTGTACTTGACATGATTGTCATCAATCCGGGTGTCTCACACCTTCACTATGGTTAACAAGACTTGACTTAACTTTAGGAACCATATTGGGGTCCTATAGGTGTCCGTGTTATGAATTCTTTCATAGATATCTGAACTATGTTGTTCGGTTATTACGGCCTCCTGGCGCGTGGGTTTGGTATTACTCCAACCTCGACTAATTCCTTAGTCAGTTTGTATACCGTTGCTGGTATTATCAAACATTTCAGTCCGTAGACTCTCTTGTCTCGGGCTTGTTACTCTGTCCTTCTCGCTCCACTGCGCGGTTGTGCTTCCCTTCTCGCCGGCTGCGCATGGTTCTCGTGACCGCGTAGCACGTCACCCCATGGTGCCATAAATTCCATTATCCTTTATTTAGGATCTTCAATCCTCCGCCATTAGGCGCGGTCATCGTCATCCAACGGGAACCGTCTCCAGGACTTCCAGTTCTTGGACTCTACCGTATGACAGGTTCTTTTTTAATAAGGTTTGTTTTTCCAACTGCCAGATCGGGTTTTACCCGAGTGTGAGAGGTCTTTCCATCTCTCTGGCGTTCTTCTCCTAACTTAATACTGTGGGTTGCGAAGGGCGGGTATGGTTGTTGTAGGTTTCCGGTTCACGCGGAAGTTCCTATCTAGTGTACGTCACACGCTAACACTCAACCCTTAACCCTAAGTCTCTAATTCCTAACTCGGTATTTTCCTAAACTCGGTATTTCATCCATCAGAGTGACACTTCGCTCTGATACCACTTTTTGTAACACCCCTACCGCTAATACTGTCATTACCTTCCAATCTCCTTATACAATCCAGACTCACGCAGCGGATACTTACATACTCAACGGTGGGTGATACAATGCCATTGGCCACCCACGTGACTAACAAGGCTACCTACTACTACATACAGCATCGGTCTGATGGACCAGAATATCCGAGTACTACTTACGATACATACTCCAATTACCAAATCAAACACTAGAACTTCCCATTCATTACCCTACTCCATAAGTTCAATACAATGTGATACACCGAGTTTACTAAGATCCTAATACAAATAAAACACCTCTTTCAATTTCATAGATACTCATTAAGAGTCTAACCACTACCCATTCCTCACAAATTACTTACTTTCTAAGTACAAGGGGTGTGCCACTTAGTACGCTTCTGCATTCTACTTCTAACTATCCAAGTGTAGCCACCGGTCTCTTACCTTGACCATATCCGCTTCGGGTACCTGCACACTAAAAACGTTCCCCCTAGGGGGTTAGCTTACGCTGAATATGACTTTCGCATATACCGCGTGCTAACCACGGTACGCCGACTACTTCGGGTCGGATATACATGGAGTTCGTTTTACATGCATACATACTAATACTACACAATACAATCAACAATACTTACTTACTTATACAAGGTTCGTTATCTACCAAGGAAAACAATTTGTTAGTCAACCGTTCATTTAGTTATTCGTTCATTCGGTTTCGTCGGATGCTCTCTTTCTCCTTACACGGGTTCACAAAGCTTACACCAGGCTTAATCTTACTTACGCGTTGTTCTACTCACACTACGCTCAATACCTTACTCATTATTTCACTCATACTTTGCTCAATACTCACTGCTACCATTACTTGCTCTTACTCAGTACTCATTACTTGCTCTCACATACTCCGTACCCATACTCTTCTCCTTACTCATACTTACTCATTGCTCGGTACTCATTACATACTCATACTTACTCATTACTCAATACTCATTACTTTACTCATACATACGCAATACTCATTACTTTTGGTCTCTGGGCGGAGTCATACACAAGACTCGCCACCGGGCCTACAAATTCAAAGGCTATACACTTATCTCCTCAAATATACAAATGTCCATTTTTACCGGACTAATCAAATTCCCAACACTCCTCTCTTGGAGTATCTTACAATCTCATGGATTAGCCTAGAAGTATCTCTCTCGATAACCTCCACTAGCTTAGGGAATTACAACCGTCTAGTATTCTCAGATTTAAGGGTTTCCCCAACGTATCGAATACTCTCATGTTCGGGACATTACTTATATCAGTCGGGTCCTCACATAGTGGGTCGACTAGTTGCTAAGGGGTTTGAAGCTCCCTCATCATTCCTTACTACTCTCATGGTTCATGACTTGCGCCAACATTAATTCCTCTAATAGGGTTTATTTATATACTTCCACTACTTATTGTTTGTGGATTGTTCACTTCGTTCTCCTACCGTTATTGGGAGGTTACTACTCCCGTACACTCTCTCACATTCTAGTGAGTTCATTGGTTTGTGTTATCGTTTGTTGGTTCGTTAGTTTAGTGCGTTTCTACATTCCCGTTAGTTCACAACATGACTCTTACTACGAGTCACTAAACACAAGACTCATCTATGAGTCGGTCTACGCAATAAGTGAAGCCACACAATCAATCAAGAAGGGTTAGCTCATACAACATACAACAAGACGTACAGTGAAAGGCAATAAACCGTTTTCATGCTTTAGTCTTGATTAGCCGGCATATAGCACACAAATCAACGTAACTCGGTTAGCATACGGGGCATGAGAAAATCATACCTTTCACCGGGGTTAGCTTTACCGTGTGTTCCCTTGTTCCTTGGCTCATACTTGTTCCACCGATAATGTTTCAAACATTGTTATTAATACTTTGTTCATATTGTACTTGAATAGTTACTACTCCCGTGCTTACCCCATTGTCCCGTTATACTTAGTTTTACTTATGTCAAATTATGTCCTTACTTCTCACTCACTTCCTACACTTGTTTACACTTCTTAGTACCTTTAAATATCACCAATCAACTCCTAAACAACTCCTAAAACCAATACCAATCAATCCCATGTTCTAGACACTTTAAAACACTTTCTGGGCATTTTTGGGGGTGGTCCGAGACTTGGTCCGGACCCAAGGTCCCGGACCTTTCTTTCTGTGTACTCTCGGCCTAATTTAACACCCTGGTCCGGGACTTGGTCCTGGACTAAGGTCCCGAACCAATACCTATTTTGAGTCTCGACCATTTTTCTGATGCGGTCCGGGACTTGGTACATATCCTAAGTCCCGAACCCTGCTAAAAACTGCTATTGAGGTGATTTTTCAACCCCTAATCAACCCTTAATCCACCTCCAATCATTCCATAATCTTTCCACATGTTTTGTACATATTTAAACACACTTAAACACTCATAACACTCCTCAAATCCATGGTCCAATACTTACTCAACTTCTTGCTCCTTTTCTACAAATTTTCCATTCTCCTTTTCACACTTTTCACACTTGTGCATTTTCCTACACCTCTCTTGCATTTTGCACTTGGTTCTAATTCCATTTACCATTCCAATTCATTCTCCAACAACTACACTATCTACACCCAAGTTCCAACACTCATTTTACTAAATCTTGCACACTAGTTTTTCCTAGTTTCCACAATGCATTTTTGATACTCTTTGCTGCAAATTTTTACCTTCTCATTTCTCATACTACAACTACCATTCCATAACTACTAAACATCTCTACTAACTCCAATACACACCTTGGTTCTCCCATTCACCAAGTCATCCATTAATGCACAATTCCTACCAAAATTTTGCCATAGTTCACCTATTTTTCTTACTTATCCACACACGTACTTCCTCATCAAATTCATTCCTAATCTAGCCACACCCTTACAAGGGTCCTACCAGCAATCAAAGCAACACAAATCCATCTCGATACATCAATACTCCATCAAACAACAATACTAATAATCATTCAAAATATACTTGGCTCTAAGGCCTACAATTCACTTACTAGTTCCCAAATATTCAAAACTTCATAAACCTCAATACTAATACAATAGTTTAGGTTATTTTATTCATTTACCCATTCCCATTATTCTAATGCATTAAAATTAAGCATTGAGAAGGATCTCTTACCTTGAGCTTATTTTTCCTTCATTTCTTTTCCAATTCTCCTCTTCCTCTCTTTCTTGCACAAATCGGTTATGTGGGGAATGGAGTTGCCAAACTCCATTCCCACACCCAAAGCACACAAAACAAGTACAATTAATATACTAACCCTTAGATTAATGCTAATTCATGGAAGCAAGATTTCTAGGGTTTACCTTTGGAGTGTTTTAGGAGGGGTTTTAGCCCTTGGTTCAACAAGGTGATTCCACCACCATTGCAAGGTTGAATTGAAGCTCAAAAGAGAGAGAAAAATAAGGCATTACAAAGGGCCAAAAATCGGCTACCAAAAGAAGGTGGAGAAACTTGAATCTTTTATGGAGATTTTTACCTTAATGGAGAGAGGAGACTCCAAGCTTTAATTTGGTACCACTTTATCTTCAAATGGGCAAAACCCATGGAGATGAACTTTCTCATTTTGAGATTTTGAAAAGAGAGAAGTGTAGAGGAAGATGAGGGGAGCAAGAATATGTAATTATTTTTACATTTGGAGCTCACATGGAGGTAGAGCATGGAGGTAAAGTGGAGAAGCCATGGATGGTTGTTGAAGCTCTCAAAAATCACCAGCCAAGGGGAGAAAGAGAGAGAATCGGCTGGGAAGGGAGGGAGAAGAAAGAGAGAAGAGAAAGGGGAGAGTGAGGTGAGAGAATCCCCCCTTCACTTTTGTACCTCTTTTACTTTTTGCTTTTTACTTTATTTAATTAGTGTGTGAGTGTGTGAGAGGGTTAATTAGCTTATAAAAACCGGCCCCCTATATTACTTCTAGTTGGAGCGTTTTTTCGTCTTTTACAGAAAACGCTCGTTACTTTACCCGGTTTAGGTACTATTCACTAACCGGGCCCGTTTTGGAATTTTCTCGTTTCTTTAATTTGATTGGTTATTAAGCTTCCATTAATGCTTAATTATTGTTACTTAATGATTTATAATTTTTACGGGTTCGTTTGACCACTAGAAATCACGTTTTTGGGTTTTCTCAAAAAACGCGCGCTAAAGCTTTGTTAGCGTTTTAATACATTATTTGGATCCGTTTTCTTCGGGAGTTGTACCCATATATTATTTTGGTCTTATTAAGCCCTGTGAATCCATGTAATACGCTAACCGAGGTCTCATACCTCCTATGGTTATTTAACGCTTATTTAGCGTTTTTCGCATTTTAAGCGTTTCTTTATTTCTTTTGGATTTATTTTCTTATCAAAATTACTTAGGCACTATTAGGCCCTTAAATACCATATTAAAAGATTAATCACCATAGTGAAGTTTGGGGGTATGTCAATATCAGATCCATTCCATCCATAGCCATATCCATATCCATATCCATATCCATATCCATATCCATATCCATATCCATATCCATATCCATATCCTATCCATATCCATATCCATATCCATATCCTATCCATATCCATATCCATATCCATATCCATATCCATATCCATATCCATATCCATATCCATATCCATATGTAATACTCCTTATTCCGTTTTTTTTTCAGATTTCATGACATAACAATGTTATTAATTTAAGCTATGCTATGTGTGCTTTGTTTAGTAGAGGGACGTCGGAGGCATTGAATTAAAAGATGGGGCGAGGAGGTCATTCCCCTCTCTTTTATTAGGTAAGACTTATTAAGGAAGATAAGTCTTTTATTTTGCATTTACGATTCACGATCTATTCTGAAGACCGCGCTCTTTCTCTCGACAGTTCTACGTTCTTCCTCTCTTCTCCCCCTTGTGTGCTTGGTGAATTCTGGTGAGAATTGTTGCTGCTTCTGTCAGATTTCTGCGTCGATTTTCTGCTGCTGCTGTTCGGCTCACTCTCTGCGTGTTCAGGTTGGTGAATTTATGTTTTCGGTAGTTGTTTTGTGGCTGTTTCGGAGAGTGCAGTTTTCTGATTTTTGGGTGCTCTCGGTTGTGCTGAATTCAGTGGCTGATTGTGCTGTTCGGGGTTGCTGTGCGTCGGGTCTCCGCTCTGCTTTAGACCGGTGCAATCTTCTGCTGAATTCATGTAAGTGGGGATGGAATCGGGGTTGTTTGCTCACCCCGGGGATTGCTTTTGATTTCTGTTTTCGGATCTGTTTTGGTGTGTTGGCTTGTTGATTTCTTCTCGTTTTGCGTTGTTAAGATTGGCTAAACCCCCGAGGGAACTGATTTACAATTCGATCATTTGTTGTGAGTTTGGTGTTGGATTTTTGTTGTTTTTTCTGCGCGTCTGTGCGCTCCTGGAATTCGTCTCTGTTGCGCCGTCCAAACTTCCGTCCGAATGTGGAAGTTCGGACAGTGCTATAGCGCGTTTTATTTTTTTCGAGATTTTGAAGTGTCCGAACATCGGTCCCGACATGTAAGTTCGGACTCGATGCGAGGACGTTTTTCAGAAATGGGTTTCGTCATGTGTCCGAACTTGCAAGGGTCGGACGCAAGTTCGGACACGAGGTTTGCTCTGTGCTTTCTACCCTTTTGACTTACGTCCGAACTTAGACTCCGGACGTAAGTTCGGACATCAACGTTTTCTCATCAACCTCTGATTCTCGGCCTCTGTCCGAACTTGCAGGGTCGGACGCAAGTTCGGACATGCCACTGTTTTGAGCATAACTTCTCTGTTTTTAGCTCCGTTTGAGTTCCGTTTGCGGGGTTTGGATTCCCCTATCTGTGTACAAGCCTCTTAAGCTGTCTATATGCATTTCCATGCACTTAAGATCTGTTTTTGTGAGCTTTTGGTTTTGGGACCTAGTTACTTTGCTTCTGAGCCTTGGATAATCAGCCGGGCTTCCCGTAGCATGCTGCGCAGGAATTCCTTCTGTTTATACTCCTTAGGGTCTCCCTTAGGACGTTATTTGACCGACGGGTCTGTTAGCTGTCTCTAACGGCTTCTGTTGTGGATCTTCGGATCCATAGGACATTATGTGAGTCCTTCTGTTGTGTTAGCTGGTTACTAGTGTCCCACTCTTCTGTATCTGTTCTGAAAGTCCGACTATGATTGAAGTGATGTCTGCTCTGCCTTCTGTTTTGCGTTTCCTTTCTGACGGTTTATAATGACTCCGCCTTCTCCTCTGTTTACAAGTTATTCTGCTGCTTCTGTTTTTGAGTAGGCCTCCTTGAGGAAGTCTTCTGCTTGCTGGGCTGTTTAGCTCACCCCTTCTCTTTGCTGCAGATTGAGCTCGTGGGATCTCCTCTCTTGTCCCCTTCTGGAGCTTCGTTTACTTTAATACTTCTTTAGACTTTGTTTTTACCATGGCGCGTTGGACGCTTTAAAGCTTTTTGTGTAGCCTCCAGGCCTTCCGTTGTATTGATTGTTAAGTATTTGGATCTTGTAAACGCTTTTGGTATTTATACAGTTTCGTTATTTGGTTTTGGGGATTGTTTTGCTTAGAGCCTTGCGACGTTAGGTAGTAGACTCGCGGCGTGTAACGGCCCTAACTCCTAGGCCGGTTTTGGGGTCGTTACACATATCCTTATCCATATCCATATCCATATCCATATCCATATCCATATCCATATCCATATCCATATCCATATCCATTCCATATCCATATCCATATCCATATCCATATCCATATCCATATCCATATCCATATCCTATCCATATCCATATCCATATCCATATCCATATCCATATCCATATCCAATCCATATCCATTCTATCCATTCCATATCCATATCCATATCCATATCCATATCCATATCCATATCCATATCCATCCAATCCATATCCATATCCATATCCATATCCATATCCATATCCATATCCATATCCATATCCATATCCATATCCATATCCATATCCATATCCATATCCATATCCATATCCATATCCTTATCCATATCCATATCCATATCCATATCCATATCCATATCCATATCCATATCCATATCCATATCCATATCCATATCCATATCCATATCCATATCCATATCCATATCCATATCCATATCCATATCCATATCCATATCCATATCCATATCCATATCCATATCCATATCCATATCCATATATCCATATCCATATCCATATCCATATCCATATCCATATCCATATCCATATCCATATCCATATCCATATCCATATCTATATTCATATTCATAATCGTATCACAGAAATCGGTAATACGCTGCACGTAACTAACTTAACTAATTTATTCAAAAACACTGGACGAAACAACCACACTGCCAAACAACAGTTTTCAAAACAACCACATATATACCAGCACAAAACAACCAACAAAACAACCGCAAAACAACCAGTCAAAACAACCAGACTAAAACAGGTACAAAACAACCACAAAAAAGCCATGCCGAATAGAGCCTAATCCACTATAAAACAATAATGATCCATTATCTGTTATGAAATTGGTATGTTATAGAAATATATGATTCACCATATAAGGTTTAAAAAATATAATAATATAATTCATCACAAAAGAACAATAATACATCACAAAACAATAATAATCTATTATTAGTTCTGAAGCTGTTATCTATTTCACTATTTGTTAATTAATGAATCATAGTATCAATTTACTGAATCATAATATTAATTTTAAGGAATCATATAATCAATTTAATGTATAATCATAACCATATAATAATAAAAAAGTTTAAACAATAATGCAACATAAAGCAATAATTGGTGCATAAGAAAAAATATTCACCATATAAGGTTTAAAATACATCACACAATAATAATTGTACACCATAAAACAATAATGATTTTTTGATGGTTCCAAAATTTGTTATCTTATTCACCACTTATTAGATAATGAATCATGATATCAATTTTAGTGAATAATAATATCAAAATTAATGAATAATATTATTATTTTGGTGTATCATCATAAATATGTAATTTTTTTTCAAAGTGATCAAAATATATCCATGTCTGGTCTTGTTTTGAAGAACTTGAATTTAGGTGAAAAGTGATCTAATTTTTCTTCATTTTGGACTTATATTTTAAAGTTACAACCATTTATTTCATTACTTTTAAAATACTAATTCATAAACAGTTAGCATGACACATCAGTGCTATGAGACACAACCCATTCCATAGTTTGTGCAGACAACCGCATAATCTAATTAGCATATGGTCAGATTGATTATAATAATTAATACTTTAAAGTCACTTATTTCGGGTATGTTTTCGTCTGGTTAGGCTTGATTTAGATTGTCTAATATCTGGTTTATGGTTGGATCATGTAGGATGAATTCGGTTCATTCAGGTTATGTTGGGTGTTTTGAAATTTTGGCCGGTTTGGATTGGTTTGGGTAACTTTTGGTTTAAATGGTGACTTTCGGTTCTTGTCAGCTTTGGTTATTCAATTTCTTTTGTTTCATATGGGTTCACTTCTATTTCATCATTTAGTTTAGCTTTGGTTGGAAGTGTCAAATCAAATAACTTTTTAACTAAGATTATTTTTTCAGTTTTACTCTAGCTTGTATTAGATTGAGTCAACATTCCCATTTAATTAAATATAAATTTATCTCATTATTATGAAGAATTAGAATATATTTTGCTGTGTGCATATATAATATAGTGATGTAATATATCTCATACAAACTTTCAAAGAAAAACATATGGTGTAGGGATGTCAATCTTGACCCCCCGAAATTGACCCGTAAAAAGCCGGGTTCGGGTTGAGATTTTTGACCCGAAACGATTTTCGGGTCGGGTTCGGGTTGAGTCACTAAAATCCACTTCGGGTTCGGGTTGAACCTGCCAACCTGTAACCCGGAAAAAATTAATTAAAAATAGAAAATATTTTATATTTAATGACTTAAATTAGTGTTTAAGGATTTATTTATGATTAAAATAAACATTTAATCATCAATTTATGATTAAATATAGTACATAATAATTAATTTATATTAAAGTATTATATTTACTTATTATATAATGCTAAATTTTAAAAATAATTTTTTTATAAAAAAATGGGTCAGGTTTGGGTCAACCTGCTACGGTTTGGATTGAAGAAATACAACCCGCTCCGGGCTCGGGGCAGGTTCGGATTGACCTAAACTATTCTCGGGTCGGGTTCAGGTTGAGCTCAACCCGGCCCGAAACCCGATTTTGACACCCCTAAAATTTATTGTGGTGCACATATTTCAAAAGCTTCCCAAAACAAGATATATGGTGCCATAATGTATTGAAAACAAATTTAGAACTTGCAAATTGCTATTAGTGTAGTGACATTAGACTTGGTAAAGGTAAACCGAACTAAAAACAGCGAATCATATCGAATTGATCCAAACCCGAATATCAATTAAAAAATATAACTTGATGATGACCCGAAATAAAAAAGAAACTAACCTAGACCAAACTGAACCAAACCGTTATATTGTACAACTGAAAGTCAACCACAATTCACAACCATCCGAACCAGAGTGACACGAACTGAAAATCAACCAAACCATCGTCACCCACAACCAGACAATAACCTGAAATCCATAGTGACCTGAACCAAAAATTAACCAAAAATAATCTAAACTGAACCAGAACCAAAATCCTTAGTGACTTGGATGAGTATACTACATCTGGTAGTTCTTTTATTACGTCTTTTGTTTGTGCTCTTTACAAATACAAATAATATTCTTATAAAAAATTCTTAAAACTCTCAAAGTGGTAATAATTAAAAAAACCACCGTTTAATATATATTGAGCATTTGTAGTTCAAGATGCAACAATCTGTATTGTCACACAGTAAAAAGATTGCTATGACTGGCAAGAACTGCGCCACGCTTTTCAAGCCTTCTTGTTCCTTGATTTAGCTATCTAGTTCGCCTGTCCTTTCTTTCCACTTCAACTCATTGCCCCTTTGACAGCTTCTTCACTCTTGTAAGATCTTTAACTCTTTAAGAACAACAACATGGATTAACAAACACGATTTTACCGCCCACAATGTAGCGACCCAATCCACACTACTTCCTCCCAGTGACTATCTCAACCATAACTTTAATTAATAAAGATAATAGGAAAGAATATAAGAATATATTTCAAACTCCATTCTTTTAGGAAATTCCATTTATAACTGATAAAGGTTATTAATGCAACCTCATTACATTTGCTTCACCAATGGGTCAAGACTTAGTTCTGTAATTCCCATAATTACTAAGGAACACGGTAAACCCTAAGTTACCGGAGCACGGCTTGCGCACACCTGGTGCAGCGCCCGTGCACACCTGGTGCAGCGCACAACATCACAATGTCGGTGTCACAGCAGACTCCCCACACATGCTTGTTCGCGCCTCACAACCTGCATCACGCATGACGCCCGCACCCGGGTTGTCACCATGCGCTCTGCACCCACACGGTGCCTGCCCCTACTCGTTGCTGCCTTATGTGCACCTCTCGCTGGAATATATTGGGAAGGTTTTCCCGAGTTTAGTGGAAACAAATTACAAGTAAACTCGTTTGTAGACCTGAATTAATTAATGGAACAAGCATGTTTGAGCAAAGAAACACAAAAGAAATATTAAAAAAGAAGCATGGTATTCATTGGATGTCTATAGGGTTGAGCTAGAATTTCAAACCTAGGGGGCCAAATTTTTTATTTTAACAATATATAATATCAATGTTGTGTATTTAAAAAAATAATAATAAATGTTTTAATAAAAATATTCACAATATGATATAAATGTTTATATTTTAAATATGGATATAACTCACTATAATATACTCCATCATGTAATTCATAGATGATTTTCAAGTACAAAACATGGAAATTAAATATACAAGTTTTGGACTACTTTATTCTAACATTTATTATAAGGAATAGAAGGTAAGAATGTGAGAGAATACTAAGGGGTAAACATGAAAATTGGGTGGTAAAAAGTCTAAAACATCTTATATTTTGAAAAACTTGGCATCATCCAAAACATCATTTATTAAGAACAGGAAGTAGTACATAGGCTAACAATTACCAGAACTTAATTTTAAAATTGAAATAACATAATCACAATTTATATTTCAGAAGTAAGTTTCAGTTCAAATTATGGTTATAAAAATACAAATGTATCTGCCATAAAAAAATACAAATGTATTAAAATAAGATACTTAATAACATCATTTAATGTTTTAAGTGTAGTTTATTATATACACTTATACACTAAACAAAATAAAATGCACTAATGTTAATTAAAAATAATAACTATGATAATTCTTTAGATAACTTTAATAGATTAAACTAACTTTATAACAAAATAAACTATAATATATAAAACTATTAATAAAATATGAAGTCATTGGAGGGGGGTGGGCTAACCTAATACAAGTGATTGATATGTACTGAAGTCAAATTTACAAAACATGATTATAAAGTTGTTTCATTATGTGATATCAATGATTAATTAACCCAAATTAGACCCATGACCAAAAAAACTGAGCAATCCAGAGGCTAGTGAGAACCAAAAGTTATCCAAACTGAAGTTATTCAAGATGAAAGTCAATCATACCGAAAGCAACTCATATCAATACAAACTGACTCAAACTTTCAATAAACCAAACTCAAACCAAACAAATTGAATTCACTCGACTCGATCCAACCAGAGTTGAATACTGGGCAATTTAAAATCAACTTGAACCAATCTGAACCAAACCAAACCAAATCAAATCAAACCAAACCAAACAAACCAAACCAAATCGAACCTAAACCGCTTGACCCAAATTACCAAGTTCAAGTGACACAACTAATATCATTTTGAACTTCTCAACATCTAATATGTTTTAACAATCAACAGAAAATTAAAACTTGCAAATTGCCGACAATGATCATCTTTATAGCTATAAAATTTTCTTAATATTGACCTAAATATAAAACTTGCAACTTGCATTCCTAAGGATGATTTCATGAGAATATTTTTTATACTTGAAAGAAAAAAAGAACAATCAAATGTAATATACTCATGTATGTCAACTGGATTCTGTTAGGGTACGGTATAAGTTATTTTTGGTCGATTTTGGTTCAGGTTGCTACGGGTTTTGGGTCATCTTAATCTATGGGAGATTTCAGTTCGGTTGATTATGATTCCTGTGATGATCGGTTTAGACGATTGTGGATTGTGGTTGACTTTTGTTTGTACCAGATATTGTTTCACTTTAGCTTAGTTTGATTTGGTTTGTTTCCGCTTACATTATTCAAATGAAACTCAATTATCATTTCAGTTTGGTACAGGGTTTTTGGGTTCAGCTTACATTTGTTGTGTCTAGTTATAATGATTTCTTTTGTTCGCTTAGATATTTGTGGTTTTTATGTGGACAATCAAAATTGATGACTGATTTTGATTTTAAGTATTTGTGTTTGACACTTAGACTAGAGAACAAATAAAAGATGATCATCAACTCTTAATTTGGCAAAAAGAGTGCTACCGAGTTACCCATTCAATTCAATTCATTGATGAACCAAGATGCCAAATGTGATAGAACTTAGTGAACTTCCTGAATTTATAGCTATTCTAGCCAAGATCCAAGATTGGAAAATTTTAGTACGCTTCGAACATGAAAAAGACAAAGGGGCATCTTGTCCTGGGGGCCACAAATGTTCACCCAGACAAGGCGAATAGGGACCACTACCAAGTCCCAGGGTTCTAGCTATCAGTCAGGGGCTACAACGTAGTTTGAGTTTCGTCAACCAAGTCGTGATGGTGGGGCAAATACATCACTCTCGTCTCCTTCCTCAAGCTAACTCAACCTTGCTCAACGTGATGCACACATGTTTCAAGGACAAATGCATATGACACCGTGTAGGGAGCACGACACTGGCCAACTCCAGCTAAAGGGGCTAATTTAATAGCTATCAAGACTTTGTCAATCTCAACCAATGTCGTCACTTGTATAATTGATTAGAAACACTAGAAGCCCATTTGCAACTATTGACATTCATGCTCACTAGGTTAAGACAGTGTGTTGTTACTTTTTTAGCAACTAGTCTTGTATAAAAGTTTTAAGCTGAAAGAATTGTATATGACAACCTCAAACCAATATTTAATGTTTTTATCTATCATCCTCTATAGAGCTTCATTTTCATGTTGAATTGGACTGCACACCATGCTTTTTGGTAAAATATGAGCTAACATTAGATGAATAATGTAACACCCCTACTCTTAACGCCATACTTAACTCATAAACCTTCAATCACTTATATTAACTTTGCAGCGGATTTCTTACAATAGTTGGTGTTACCGCCGTTAGTCACCCACGTGACCAACTAGGCATACTAAAATCTCCAAGATCTAGCTACGGTCTGATGACCCGAATATACCGAACATTAGTACTTACAAGCCTTAACCAATTACATAACAAATCGTACAATCTCCTCACATCCTATACAACTTACTACATCTCATACCATTCACTAAACGAGTGTACAGCACAACTCGTACAACTAAAAGAAGACAACCCGAAGTAAATTCTACCCGATCCCACTCGGACTGTCGCCTTCTGTCATTCACATGCGAAATAAAAACAGCCCCCAAAGGGGGTCAGCAAAATTGCTGGTACGATACTCTCATGGCCCCCAAGCTAACGTGGCTATGACGACTAATTGTCGATAGCATGGAGGTTGATTAGATGCACAACATAATAGAAAGTGCAATAAACACCAAGCCACATATGAACAATCAGAGTTCAAATACAATGAACGACTTAAAAGCGTTCCCTTAGTTAGTGAGTTAATCATTAACTCCATAAGTTATGTTTCCTCTTAATCACAGTCCAACCTTATCTTACCTCAATCTTAATCCTCATCTCAGTCTTAGAATACAAACCATTCTTTAAGTAGAAATGGTTGTAACTTATCTCAAATCTTATCTCAGTTCTTATCTTAATTAAGTCAACCGTTCTTTAATTAGAATGGTTGTTCCTTAATTCATTGTTTATCTGTCGGGTCACGTAACCCTAACCAATGAGTTATCAGCTCCCTTGGTATACATAAACAATATTTGTTAGACTTAGTTGGGATTTAGGTAGATCCCACCACACCTCCTCAGTAGTGCCTCCCACCTTGACCATAAATCAAGGTGACCGAGTCTTTATGTCGACTCTAGGCGACGAGTCCAAAGACAAGTCATATTTGGAAGTCGGTACCTGATAAGGATACCGACCTCCCCTAAAACACATGTGCCGGAACGTTTCCAGATTCCTCACTCCCCCCAAGTTCCAGTTAGTGGAAGCCTCAAGTCAATGCTGGTTAGTTAACCTCTTACGGTTACTAAGAAAAAATATTTGGGAGTGTTCCTTAATCTCACACAATTCATTACTAGGCATTGTTAGTAAGTTCTCACAGTAGGTTGTGTTAGTGTATCACAATCACACAACAAACATAATATTCTGGTTGCATGCTTTATCTTCTTTAGTCGACAAACATAAACAAATAGCACACAAGCCGAGGGACACCTTGCTAGCAAGCAGGTCACAAGAAAACCATACCGTACACCGTCGGTTGTTCGGTCGCTTTACTCTCCTCCGGAGTCCAAACTCTCAAGTCCTAAAACATTTATTCAGTTTTAGGTTATTAATTACTTAATCCTAACTAAACTTACTTAGCTTACTTAGCCATTAATGTTCCCCATCTAATACCACTTAAGTTCTTTCAACTTAATCTTACAAACTTAACCTTAAACATTAAAGTTTATACTTAACTTAATCCCTTAGGTCTTTATATCTCTAATCATCATTGCCCTCTTAATGGGGTACCATCAATACCACTTAACACTCTTAGAGTTTTTTTTAAGTCTTAAGGGTCGACCGACCCACCGACCGACCCAACCCCTGGGTCGGTCCATTCCAGTAACTTTTCCGTCTTCTAAAACTCACCCGACCGACCCAAGACCCTCTGGGTCGGTCCATTCCAGAAACTTTTCATTTTGTTAAATTTTGCCCGACCGACCCAAGCTCAAGCCGACCGACCCAAGACCCTCTGGGTCGGTCGATTCCAGAAACATTCCGGCTGGTTCAACAAGGTCCGACCGACCCAAACAGGGTCGGTTCCCTGGGTTGGTCCAATGCACAACCTTCCCAAAAATTGCCTAGTTGCTCCCAAATTCCTCCATAAGTTTCCCAAGATGTCCTAACATCATTTAGGCACATAAACTCACCTTAACACATCCACCAAATCATTGATAAACCCCCCACTTAATCCACTGATCACTTCCTCACATTCTCACAAGAATTCCTAACACTTAGCACTAAACCACTTAAACGTCCAACATGTGAATTGTTTGACCAAAACTTCAACTAACCGAAATGTCTCCTTTCAACCAATATGACTACTTCTCAATCATCTTTATTCATCCATCTTTCCTTGCTAAACTTCCCAAGCTTATCTTGCATCTTCATGCACAATCTTCTCTCCTTTCCATTTGTTACTCATCACTCCAAAACTCTTGAACATACCCATACTTTTCTTTCCATCCTCTTAGCACCTTAACATAGTTCTTCATTTACCTTGACCATCCCACACCCTCCTTAGATGTTTCCATCTCCATTACTCAATTTACTCACCATTCTCATGACCTTACACTCTTATACATTCCTAGTCATCCTCTTGACAATTTACAACATTCTCTTACAATTTTCACTTCCATCAACCAAGTCTACTCATTACCATCCAAACTATAACCTTATTAATCCACCACAAGCATCTTCACCACTTACACAAGCTACCCAAAAGTTCTCATTGTTTTATTCTCTAGTTCATACCTAAATCATCTTAAAACATTATACCTCATTTCCTCCAGATTTTTGCTCAAGTCTTATCATTCCTCATAACATGATTTTGGTGTGTTTAATACACCCACCTGTAACACCCCTAATACGCACATGATACTAAATGAAATCGCAGCGGAATTAAATAACTAAACGGTAACTAACGCTTCGGTGCTACAACGCCGTCAACCACCCACGTGGTTGACAAGGCAGAATAAATACAATTGTACCGGTCTGATGATCAGACTCCCGAGCATAAAACTAAACCATAAATACATCATATACAATACCGAGTGTTTACATATCCTTCACTGTATAACATCACTGTAACTGCAACAACCAAAAGTATATAACGCCACAGGAGCACAGGCGCATCCCGGGCCAACATCCAAAAGTATACAAAAGTAATCACATCCTAGGATCTAAAGCCACTCCGCTTCTTCGATCCTCATCCTGCAGTATAAGAAATATGGATCCCCCGAGGGGGTCAGCAACCCTTGGCTGGTATGGCTAACGCGCAGCCCATCGGCTACCGGGATACGCGCAGCTACTTGTCATTATAACATGGCATTCATTTATATACATAACATAACATAACATGGAGCATAGCATCAATGGTGCATAGCTCATCATCACATACACGGTGGATCTTCGTTCCACAATAACAAACCACAAGGGTCAAATAACATAAGAGCCTAGAGAGTGATTCACCCTCATGTTAAGCTCGTTAAACACACTCATTACCGTTCTGTTAGACGAACGAGTAACTTAAGTCACAGATGGTTCGGATTTAGTGACCCGAACACACCACACAAACACAGGTTCCCACTAAACCGATCATAAGTCAGAATAGGTAAGCTTTGGAAGAAGCTAGCGGGAGATCGAACGCCAAATTAAGGAGAACAATCTTAACAACATAAGAGTCGAATCTGATTCAGATATCTACTCTTAACTTACATGCATGACCGGACAACCGGATTCCTCACTTCCCAGTTAACACTTGTTAGAAGTTCATAGTGGAACTTAACATCCAACACACAGTAGGTGGTAAGTCATGTTAGACACACACAAGGGAAATGAGTCACAACATAACATAACATTAATATGAACAACTGTAAACTCATTACATGTTTAAATCTTATAACGCCATAAACACACAGAAAAACATACAACACACAAACCGGTGTAAACCGCTAGACAACAGACTGCAAGAAAACCATACCTTGGTCCTTGCCTCGTTTCGTTTCCACCTTGAGAGAATCCTAAACACATTAGTAACGTCGGTTAATTAACGCACTAATCCATTATTAACATTATCTACTCAACATTACTAGTTTATTTTTATTTTACACTTGTTACATCTTTTCATCCTTTTAATTGCCTTTAAAACCCACCTAACATGTCTTATATAACCTTATTATATCATTACTAACCAACTACTATTTTTAGATAACAATTCCCATCTTAAAACAATAATTTTTGGTCCATACAGTGGCCTGTCCGAACTTGTGTCCGAGCTTCCAAGTTCGGACACAAGCCGTGATTTTAGACAGAAAAGACACACGTCCGAACTTATGTCCGGACTTCGGAAGTTCGGACGTGAGCCGAGAAAAATCTAGACAGAAATCCATGCGTCCGAACATGTGTCCGGACTTCCCAAGTTCGGACACAGTTCGAGGATAATCCTAAGGAAGAATGGGTACGTCCGAACTAGTGTCCGGACTTCCCAAGTTCGGACACTGCTCGCGGGTGAGAATTCCTTTACCCAACAGAGCCTGTCCGAACTTCCACATCCGGACGGAAGTTCGGACAAGGCATTATACTCAAATTTCTAAGCCTTTAAACACTTAACCAAATTTCTCCAAAGCCTCCAACCCTTATAGTATCTTCTCCTAAAGCCTCTTAATGCTTCCTAACAACATTTGGTACCCTTATATCCACATACAACATCCATGAAACTCATTTTCTAATTCCTTAAGCCCTTACTTATTTCTTTGTAAAATTCCTTAACACCTACAACATTTTGTACTAGGTTTCTAAATGGTGTTTCTCACCTATTATAACTACTATCCCAAAACGCTTTCTCCTCATCTTAACATCATCTCTTAAGCATTATTTCTCACAACCAACTCCTTATGTCACTCTTGAAGTTCTTTTCCAAGTTTACACTTTCTCCTTATTTACCAAAGTTTGCCTAAGTCTTTACCTAAGTCCCAAAATGACTTTGGTACATACTAAAATCTCAAGCTCATGCCTAAGTCCTTGTTACATCCCAAATCACCTTAATGCATGTTTCCTACACAACAACAACACTTAACCATTTTAAATACTCCTTAACTTATCAAACTCATTTTAACACTTAGAACTTCCCATTTGTTACCTAAATTTCGACATAGGTTCTCCTAGAACATTACTAAACCAAAACACATTGTTTTTACCAACAAACAACCAAGAACACTAAAAATCCATCAAGTACTTATTATACACAAACTCCACTCACAAAGCACTACATCACAATATAGTGCACAATTTAAATTGCATGGCACTTAGGCCCTTAAATGACATGGCTCTTAGGCCCTTAAGATGCATAAATCATAAACACTGAATTTCCACAATATATTTGCCTTTAACCTGCAAATACACTCAACAACACATATGCCTTTTACTAAGCTCTTGAGAACACTTTACTAAGTCATTCACCATTTGCTCTTTAGGTAGTTTAATAAGCATTTATAAGCTCATTTCTCCTAAGGCATTTAAAACAACATTAGGTTAGTAGATTTACCTCTTTTGCAAAATAACTTCTTTCTTGTTTCCTTTAGAAAACCGATAGAGTACTTGATTCTTGACAAGTTCTAAACAATATACAAACATTATAATGAGTATTCAAGCTATAAGCTCCATCTCATTGTAAACCCTAGTTTTACATTGTTTCAAAAACATTAATGTAGTTGTTTTACCTTGCTCTTTGAAGAGAGTTTGAATATCTAGCAAGAGAGGACTCCACCTAGTCCATGAAAAGTTGGAATGAAGCTAGAACAAGGTCACACAAAGAGCTCCTTCAATATATATTTTCGGACATGACAAAAACAAGGAGGAAACTTGATTTTTGTTTGAGATTCCTTACCTAGAAGCAAAGGAGAGTAACAATATGTAAAAATACAAGCTCAAGCTCCTTCAATGGAGAAACTCCATGGCACCGAAATGGTTGTCTTGAAGTTTGGAGAAGATAGAAATGAAGAGCTTGAGGAGAGGAAGAAGATGGTGGTGTTTGTTTTTGATTTGGACAAGTGAGCAAGGTTTAATAAGAGATCAAAGTGGGAGTTCTAATGGAGGTAGTAGTATTACCGAGAGAGAACACAAGAAGAAGAAGAAGAGAGGTGGGAAACCGTGTGAGCAAGGAAAGAAATGAGAGAATGAAGATTGGTTTACTTTTAGAAGATATTTGTAGTTTTAAAGTAAATAGTACATTCATTAGTCACCATTATTTACTTAACAAAATAACAAGAGGGTGGTGAGTCACCACACCTTAGAAAACCGGCCCCTTTATATAATGAGGGTAATATAGTCTTTGTTTGTCAATTTAATTACTTAACATAACATATGTTATAAACTAGCTTAAAAGTTACTATTCATAAAACAAGGCACATAGAAGTGAAATTTTTGATTTCCCATTAATATAGACACCCAAATGTGATATTATAGTACACATTATATTTAAGAGTAATGATGGACATTAGCCACTCAAAACTCATTTACAAGACAATTTTTCAAAAATGTGCTTTAAGACTCCTTAAAGCACATTTTGTGTTTAAACTTGTTTTCAAGCTTGGTTTTCTTTGTAATTGATTTAATATGTTCATTAGTGTATAAATGAGGTCTTGGTAAGTTCATTAGGTCTTAACCAAGTTTATCCCAAGCTTAGAGCACATTTTGGCTCTTATTGACTTTAAAGCACATTTTGTGTTTTCTTTTGTTTAAATTTGTTTACTAATGTTTCTAAGACTCTTTTTAGTCTTAATACACCATATTTAAGTGTTTAAACAATATATTAAGGTTTGGGGTATTTCAATCTACCCCCCTTAAAAGAACTTTGCCCTCAAAGTTCATACTTCCACATATCCTAAATATTAGAACACGGGAACACTTATAAACAATACTCCATACATCACTAACAACATTACTTACATAATATTGGACACAAGGTCCATACAACATTATCCACATCATCAGACACAACGGTCTGTAACATAACAACATAACATAGACGATGTATTCAAATACACGTCGTACACACATAACCGAAACGGCTCTACCCCCCTTAAAAAGGGGTACGCCCCGTACCCTATACACATAAGGACTAAGAAGTAAACAATGACGGGTACTTCGCCTTCATCTTATCTTCCAGCTCCCAAGTGGCCTCCTCAACGTCCTGGTTAGACCAAGAACTTTCACCAGTCTCACGGACTTATGGCGAGTGTCTCGAGTCTTAGCATCCAGAATCCGTACCGGAGTCTCCACTGATCGCATGGTCGGCTCTAAGGTTAGCCTTTCAGGCTGAAGCACATGAGACGGATGAGACATATACTTCTTCAACTGGGACACATGAAATACATCATGTACCTTGCCCAGCTCGGCGGGTAGGTCTAGTCTATAGGCTACCGGGCCGATCCGCTCCGTCACAACATAAGGCCCCACATACTTTGGGCTCAACTTGCCCTTCTGGCCAAAACGAAATACTCCCTTCATGGGGGATACTCTCAAAAATACCTGATCGCCCACGGCGAACTCCAGGTCACGTCTGCGCACATCTGCGTACGACTTCTGTCTATCCTGAGCTGCCTTCATGTTAGCCCGGATCTGGCGAACTTCTGCCTGAACTTGTTCAAGATACTCTGGTCCTATAATGACCGTCTCACTCGACTCATCCCAGCATAATGGCGTGCGGCATGGTCTACCGTACAAGGCCTGGAAGGGAGACATCTTGATCGAAGCATGATAACTGTTGTTGTAACTAAACTCGATCAGATGTAACTTATCAATCCAGCTGGTCTGAAAGTCAAGTGCACAAGCACGTAGCATATCCTCAAGTGTCTGAATGTGCGCTCACTCTGACCATCGGTCTGTGGGTGAAACGCTGTACTCAACTTCAGTTCAGTACCCAATGCCTCTCGTGTAGACTTCCAATATCTGGATAAGAATCTGGTATCTCTGTCGATACAATCGTTTTCGGTACACCATGATGTCTTACAATCTCTTTATCAAACAGTTCTGCCAATCTTGCCACTTTCCAAGTGTCCTTCATCGGAATGAATCGGGCCACCTTGGTCAGTCGGTCAACTATCACCCATATCATATTCAGACCTCCCCTTGTAGGCGGAAGCCCTACTACAAAGTCCATGGAGATATCATGGAACTTCCACTCAGGCACTGGCATTGGCTGTACCATACCACCAGGCCGTCGGTGCTCAAACTTGACCTTCTGGCAAGTGAGACACCTCAACACATAATCACTAACATCTTTCTTCATTCCAGTCCACCAAAAATACCTTTTCATACTCTTATACATCTTTGAAGCTCCGGGGTGAATCGAAGTAGTAGAACAATGGGATTCACTCAATATGCGCTCCTTCAACTCAGCGCTACTCCTAGGTATACACAATCGGCCATTCAGCCTAATCAGGTCATCATCGTGGAGTCTGAAGTCGTACTTCTGACCCTCGAATGTGCCATCAATAAGCTTCTGCCGGATCTCCAGCATATACTGATCCGTCATCTGAGCACTCCGCACCTCTTCAACCAAGCCAGTATGAGAGACTAGCGAATGGAGAGAGTGTGCTCGGCGACTCAGTGCGTCAGCTACCACATTTGCCTTACCCTCTTTGTATTGCAGATTAATATCGTAGTCATTCAGAAACTCAACCCACCTTCTTTGCCTCATGTTCAACTCTTTCTGAGTGAACAAGTACTTTAAGCTTTTATGATCAGAATAGATTGTCACACTTACCCCATACAAATAATGTCGCCATATCTTCAATGCGAAGACAATGGCACCCAATTCTAAGTCGTGGGTAGGGTAGTTCTCCTCATGCTTCTTCAGCTGACGGGAGGCGTATGCTACGACCTTCCCGTGCTGCATCAATACACAACCCATACCTCTGCCTGATGCGTCGCAGTAGACCTCAAAACCATCTGGACCGTCTGGTATAGTCAGGACTGGTGCAGATGTCAGAGCATCCTTGAGACTCGCGAAAGAACTCTCACAGTCGACTGTCCACTCGAATGGTGCATCCTTCTTCATTAAGGAAGTCATCGGCTTCGAGACACTGGAGAAGTCCTTCACAAACCTCCTATAATAACCTGCCAGACCGAGGAAGCTCCTGATATCAGTGACTGTCTTCGGCCTAGGCCAGGTGCGCACTGCATCAATCTTTGCCGGATCAACAGCGATCCCGGCCTCAGAAATCACATGTCCAAGGAAATACTTGGTTCAACCAAAATTCACATTTCGAAAACTTTGCATACAACTGGTTTCTCCTCAGAGTTTGTAACACATTTCTCAGGTGGCTTTCGTGCTCACCTCTTGATTTAGAATACACAAGAATGTCATCGATGAAGACTACCACTGACTTGTCCAACTGATCTTGGAACAAACGGTTCATTAAGTCCATGAACTTAGCTGGTGCATTCGATAAGCCAAACGGCATAACTGTGAACTCATAGTGCCCATACCTCGTTCTGAAAGCTGTCTTTCGATATCACTGTCACGGATGGCAATCTGATGGTATCCGGAACGTAAGTCTATCTTGGAGAATACTGATGCACCCCTCAGCTGATCAAATAGATCGTCGATGCGTGGTAAAGGGTAACAGTTTTTCACCGTAACAGCATTCAGCTCCCGATAATCAATACACAGGCGGAGGCTACCGTCCTTCTTCTTCACGAAGAGGACCGGCGCTCCCCATGGTGAAACACTAGGGCGGATAAAGCCCTTGTCGAGTAGGTCTCTCAGCTGCTCCTTGAGCTCTGTCATCTCTGCTGGAGCCATACGATAAGGTGCTTTCGCAATGGGTCCAGTGCCCGGAACTAAGTCGATCTCAAACTCAACCTCTCGTGCTGGCGGCATGCCCGGCAGTTCCTTAGGAAATACATCAGGAAACTCCGACACTACCGGCACATCTGGGCTAAACTCAGGGTCTCTCTCTATGTCCTGGACATAGCAGAGGTATACATCACTCCCTCGTCGTAACTCACGATACATGGCCATGGCGGTGATGATCTGAGTCGAAGGCTCCCTGGGCCTCTGGCGGTATGATATGGTAACCCCAGATGGACTCCGAAGAAGCAGTCGATGCTCGGCACACAGGATTCTGCCCTTGTACCGCTCCAACCAGTTCATCCCGACAATCACATCAAATCCAAGTCCGTCGAACTCTATCAGGTCGATCGGGAACTCTTCACCTCTGATTCGTACAATGACATCTCGGTGGTAGCGGGTACACCTGATCCGCTCTTTCGATGGGAGAGTGACCAAGAAGTCTGGCATCTCCTCTCCATCTAACCCCAGCCTCTTCGCAAAAGATAGCGAAACAAATGTGTGTGAGGCTCCAGAGTCGAACAAGATCGATGCATCCACGCCATTCACTGGAAAGGTACCGGTGAGGATTGTGCCGCTCTTGCCGGCTTCTGCCTCATTGCAGACACTCAGTGTACCTCCCGTTCCGAGTGCACAGCCTAATTCATTGGCAAACTAATAAGTACTGGGTAACAACACGGTTGATATACTTCAATAACTCCACTTTATTCATTAACACTTCCTCTTTACAACATTGTTGGTTTACATGGTTGATATAACTTAACACATACATAACTTCCTTAACATATACTGGCTTCATTACATTACAAAGTATACAAGGCTTAGAATTGTCTGAAGGTCAAATTCAAACGTCCGGGTTTCATGTGTGTGGCATTGATCACTGCCGACGGTGCGGTATTCAGTTTGATCTTCTGATGCCGTGATATAGCATCCTTGACTGCCCACCCATGATTAACACATCTCCTGACTTTAGTATTAACTTCCTTGCGAGATCAGCACGCTTCTGCTCGCCATACACAAATACTGCGGTATCACCAATGGACCAAGACACCACGGGTACTCCCTTACTTAGAGACTCGGGTGACTCGTCCTTATCTTGGTGTAAACCTAACCGTCCACCTTTCTGGTAGAAGTTCACAATACACAAATCTGCTTCCACATTTGGAATTGAATCCGTTTCAACTTGTTGAGCAATTCCCACGGCGTGATTAACGACCGCACGGAACTCCTCAGGTATACTTGGTACTATTGCTCCATCTTCAGCTCGCACTTCTTGATATGACTTGGTGTAAGGGTTCCAGTCCTTACCCATGCACATCATCTTCAATTGCATTCTTGATCCGTTCGGATATTCAGGTGTGTAGAAACCTCCAGGTTTAGCTCCAAGTTCGTCGCATCGTCTGATGATATGGACTTGTGCTTCCGGTGTCAGGTATCCACTTAAGAGTATCATACCTGGCTGGATAACCTGACATTGCTCCATTGGAAAGTCGGTGATGTTGATGGTGGTCTCTTCAGGGTTTGGTGTGGGTGGGATTGGATAACATATATTGAAGGTTCCTTTAGTTTAGAATTATCTAATTAGGTGTCTTTCACACTATACTTTAACTCCTTACTCACATGATAATACACTTGAACTCACTAATACACATAAGCATGAAATGCGGTATGCAATCACTTATTACATTCAACAGTTTAGGCGGTACCTGGTCTAGAAGAGGGCCCTGGCGCCTCAGACCGGTCCACCACATTCAGGGTGGCCTTGCTAGGTCCCGACCCCTTCCCCTTCTGGGAATCGTGTGCCTCTGATCAGTGGGTGGCTGGTTAGCCGTCTTCGGGCCATCAATAGCTGCTGTGGCCTTACCCTTCCACTGCCCCTTGGGCTTGTTGACTCTGCTGTTGGGGTTCCGGTAACACTCGTGGTCACGGTGACCCCACTTCTCGCAGTATCGACACTGCACCTCATTTCCCTTTGCAGTCCTTGCCGGGGTGGTCTCCATTGCACCACTTACAGTAATAGTGGCGCTCCGGTCCAGAGCCCGTGCTAGCTGCTAACACAATACACACTCAGTACTTGTTCACAACTTATCAATATACACATCAACTTATCACACAAGATTAAACAATTACCCTTTGGTGGGTAAGAGCGTAGGGGCTTCGCCGCATAAGCATATGTGAGCTTCAGTGGCTCCTCAGCTGTGGTGGTTTGGGCTTGGCCCTTGTCACCCTGGTGCTGACTCTTCTGGGGCTGGGGATAAGGTTTCTTCTTCTTCTTTCCTCCCCCGTACCCCTGCGAACTCTGGCCCTCGCTCGTGGCCTTGCGCTTGTGCGCATTCTCCTCGTCCCTCAGACGGACGGTGATCTCCACCTTAGCAGCGGCATGATAGCACTCCTGAATTTAGGATGGTCAGTCATGCCCCGCAATACATACTCACAAACTCACATTAACTCACTTGTAGACTACACATATTCACATCACTCTTTATTAAATTACCTGCAAGGTAGTATACTCAGCTGGCCCCATCCCATAGCGAAGACGGTGGCTGAGACCGTTGTAGAAACGGTTTACCAGCACCCGGTTCGAGTATCCCAGGTCCGGTAACAGGTGGACAAGGCCGGTGAAGGCAGTGTAATACTCATCAACCGACACCTTGTCCCCCTGCCTCAGACTATCCAGCTCAGGCGCTTGGCCTCTTGAACGTGCACAGGGTAGTATTTGGCTCGCAGCAGAGCCGTGTACTCCCTCCAGCCAAACTGAGGATCCGCCATCCGGTCCTCTCTCACTAGCTTCCACCAGTTTTGTGCCGAACCCTTCAGATAGTAAGCGGCAAGACGGACCTTAGCCTCTGCGGGTACAGCCAAGGTCTCGTAGGCGGTCTCCAACTCGGAGATGTACGCCTCCAGCTTACGTGGGTCGGTCTCCCCATGAAATGAAGGGGGTCTCAGATCTGCCAATGCCTTGACCCAGTTGGTCTCTCGTGGCGGTGGCGGTGGTGGTTGAACTCCGGGCATCTGCCCCTGCTGGATCGCAGCTACAAGCTGGGGTACCATCTGGGCCACAGCGGCTGCTACAGCCTCAGCCATAACCTGAGCCGTAGTGTTCTCGCCCTGGTCACCCCCAGTACCAGTACCACTTCCGCGGCCTCTACCGCGCGGTCTACCTGCCATCTGTATTTACATGAATATTCATTAGCAATATGCTTGCACACTTATCGGTCCAACGGTTGTAACGCTTCCCGACAATAAGGTATTCCACACTTAGTTAGTGGTTAACCTTTCCACATAACTGATCACTTAGGTAACTGTAGTTAGGTTTCCTAACTCGGTATATTCCTAAGCTCGGTATTCTAGTCATCAGAGCGATACTTCGCTCTGATACCACTTTTTGTAACACCCCTAATACGCACATGATACTAAATGAAATCGCAGCGGAATAAAATAACTAAACGTAACTAACGCTTCGGTGCTACAACGCCGTCAACCACCCACGTGGTTGACAAGGCAGAATAAATACAATTGTACCGGTCTGATGATCAGACTCCCGAGCATAAAACTAAACCATAAATACATCATATACAATACCGAGTGTTTACATATCCTTCACTGTATAACATCACTGTAACTGCAACAACCAAAAGTATATAACGCCACAGGAGCACAGGCGCATCCCGGGCCAACATCCAAAAGTATACAAAAGTAATCACATCCTAGGATCTAAAGCCACTCCGCTTCCGATCCTCATCCTGCAGTATAAGAAATATGGATCCCCCGAGGGGGTCAGCAACCCTTGGCTGGTATGGCTAACGCGCAGCCCATCGGCTACCGGGATACGCGCAGCTATTGTCATATAACATGGCATTCATTTATATACATAACATAACATAACATGGAGCATAGCATCAATGGTGCATAGCTCATCATCACATACACGGTGGATCTTCGTTCCACAATAACAAACCACAAGGGTCAAATAACATAAGAGCCTAGAGAGTGATTCACCCTCATGTTAAGCTCGTTAAACACACTCATTACCGTTCTGTTAGACGAACGAGTAACTTAAGTCACAGATGGTTCGGATTTAGTGACCCGAACACACCACACAAACACAGGTTCCCACTAAACCGATCATAAGTCAGAATAGGTAAGCTTTGGAAGAAGCTAGCGGGAGATCGAACGCCAAATTAAGGAGAACAATCTTAACAACATAAGAGTCGAATCTGATTCAGATATCTACTCTTAACTTACATGCATGACCGGACAACCGGATTCCTCACTTCCCAGTTAACACTTGTTAGAAGTTCATAGTGGAACTTAACAACCAACACACATAGGTGGTAAGTCATGTTAGACACACACAAGGGAAATGAGTCACAACATCACAACATAATATGAACAACTGTAAACTCATTACATGTTTAAATCTTATAACGTTGTAAACACACAGAAAAACATACAACACACAAACCGGTGTAAACCGCTAGACAACAGACTGCAAGAAAACCATACCTTGGTCCTTGCCTCGTTTCGTTTCCACCTTGAGAGAATCCTAAACACATTAGTAACGTCGGTTAATTAACGCACTAATCCATTATTAACATTATCTACTCAACATTACTAGTTTATTTTTATTTTACACTTGTTACATCTTTTCATCCTTTTAATTGCCTTTAAAACCCACCTAACATGTCTATATAACCTTATTATATCATTACTAACCAACTATATTTTTAGATAACAATTCCCATCTTAAAACAATAATTTTTGGTCCATACAGTGGCCTGTCCGAACTTGTGTCCGAGCTTCCAAGTTCGGACACAAGCCGTGATTTTAGACAGAAAACAGACACACGTCCGAACTTATGTCCGGACTTCGGAAGTTCGGACGTGAGCCGAGAAAAATCTAGACAGAAATCCATGCGTCCGAACATGTGTCCGGACTTCCCAAGTTCGGACACAGTTCGAGGATAATCCTAAGGAAGAATGGGTACGTCCGAACTAGTGTCCGGACTTCCCAAGTTCGGACACTGCTCGCGAGTGAGAATTCCTTTACCCAACAGAGCCTGTCCGAACTTCCACATCCGGACGGAAGTTCGGACAAGGCATTATACTCAAATTTCTAAGCCTTTAAACACTTAACCAAATTTCTCCAAAGCCTCCAACCCTTATAGTATCTTCTCCTAAAGCCTCTTAATGCTTCCTAACAACATTTGGTACCCTTATATCCACATACAACATCCATGAAACTCATTTTCTAATTCCTTAAGCCCTTACTTATTTCTTTGTAAATTCCTTAACACTTACAACATTTTGTACTAGGTTTCTAAATGGTGTTTCTCACCTATTATAACTACTATCCCAAAACGCTTTCTCCTCATCTTAACATCATCTCTTAAGCATTATTTCTCACAACCAACTCCTTATGTCACTCTTGAAGTTCTTTTCCAAGTTTACACTTTCTCCTTATTTACCAAAGTTTGCCTAAGTCTTTACCTAAGTCCCAAAATGACTTTGGTACATACTAAAATCTCAAGCTCATGCCTAAGTCCTTGTTACATCCCAAATCACCTTAATGCATGTTTCTACACAAGAACAACACTTAACCATTTTAAATACTCCTTAACTTATCAAACTCATTTTAACACTTAGAACTTCCATTTGTTACCTAAATTTCGACATAGGTTCTCCTAGAACATTACTAAACCAAAACACATTGTTTTTACCAACAAACAACCAAGAACACTAAAAATCCATCAAGTACTTATTATACACAAACTCCACTCACAAAGCACTACATCACAATATAGTGCATAATTTAAATTGCATGGCACTTAGGCCCTTAAATGACATGGCTCTTAGGCCCTTAAGATGCATAAATCATAAACACTGAATTTCCACAATATATTGCCTTTAACCTGCAAATACACTCAACAACACATATGCCTTTTACTAAGCTCTTGAGAACACTTTACTAAGTCATTCACCATTTGCTCTTTAGGTAGTTTAATAAGCATCTATAAGCTCATTTCTCCTAAGGCATTAAAACAACATTAGGTTAGTAGATTTACCTCTTTTGCAAAATAACTTCTTTCTTGTTTCCTTTAGAAAACCGATAGAGTACTTGATTCTTTGACAAGTTCTAAACAATATACAAACATTATAATGAGTATTCAAGCTATAAGCTCCATCTCATTGTAAACCCTAGTTTTACATTGTTTCAAAAACATTAATGTAGTTGTTTTACCTTGCTCTTTGAAGAGAGTTTGAATATCTAGCAAGAGAGGACTCCACCTAGTCCATGAAGAGTTGGAATGAAGCTAGAACAAGGTCACACAAAGAGCTCCTTCAATATATATTTTCGGACATGACAAAAACAGGAGGAGGAAACTTGATTTTTGTTTGAGATTCCTTACCTAGAAGCAAAGGAGAGTAACAATATGTAAAAATACAAGCTCAAGCTCCTTCAATGGAGAAACTCCATGGCACCGAAATGGTTGTCTTGAAGTTTGGAGAAGATAGAAATGAAGAGCTTGAGGAGAGGAAGAAGATGGTGGTGTTTGTTTTTGATTTGGACAAGTGAGCAAGTTTAATAAGAGATCAAAGTGGGAGTTCTAATGGAGGGAGGGGACCAAGAGACGGGAGAGCAGAGAGGAAGAGAAGAAGAGAGGTGGGAAACCGTGTGAGCAAGGAAAGAAATGAGAGAATGAAGATTGGTTTACTTTTAGAAGATATTTGTAGTTTTAAAGTAAATAGTAATTCATTAGTCACATTATTTACTTAACAAATAACAAGAGGGTGGTGAGTCACCACCTTAGAAAACCGGCCCCTTATTATAATGAGGGTAATATAGTCTTTGTTTGTCAATTTAATTACTTAACATAACATATGTTATAAATAGCTTGTAAAAGTTACTATTCATAAAACAAGGCACATAGAAGTGAAATTTTTGATTTCCCATTAATATAGACACCCAAATGTGATATTATATAGTACACATATATATTTAAGAGTAATGATGGACATCTAGCCACTCAAAACTCATTTACAAGACAATTTTTCAAAAATGTGCTTTAAGACTCCTTAAAGCACATTTTGTGTTTAAACTTGTTTTCAAGCTTGGTTTTCTTGGTAATTGATTTAATATGTTCATTAGTGTATAAATGAGGTCTTGGTAAGTTCATTAGGTCTTAACCAAGTTTATCCCAAGCTTAGAGCACATTTTGGCTCTTATTGACTTTAAAGCACATTTTGTGTTTCATTTTGTTTAAATTTGTTTACTAATGTTTCTAAGACTCTTTTTAGTCTTAATACACCATATTTAAGTGTTTAAACAATATATTAAGGTTTGGGGTATTTCACCACCAATCCTCTAATCCCTCCTAGACATCTCTAGGCCATACTAAACCTCAAGAACTCCTTTCTTAACTCATTTCCACTCAAAGTCCTTTTAATAACTCCTAGTAAATCCTAGGTCATACCAATTCACAACCACCACTTAAACACTTTGTTTTCTACTTAAATTTCGCCATAGCTCCTCTAGTATATTATCATGCCCAAATGCATTGTTTTTCTCATTTGATCATCTCACACACCTCAAATACTTTCTCATCATACTTCTCACCCAAATCAACTCATTCATAACAAACTCAATATAGTGCAAAAATCTTAAATTGCATAGGACTAAGGCTCTTAAATGACATGGCTCTTAGGCCCTTAAATGACTTAAACATAAACACTAGATTTCCCACATATAAAAGCTTTATACCTGCGAATACACACAACAATGCTCCCATAGTAAAATAATGCTCTTAAAATACATCTCAAACTTACCTTACCAACTCATTTCCATTGGCTCCTTAGTCACAAGTTCACAAGCTTTTTAAATTCCTTTTTCCTAGGTTATATAACCCATTACATAATGTAAGCTTTAAGCTACATTAGTACTTATCTAAATACCACCCCTTAAAACCTTAAACCACCATTAGGTAAGTAATTTACCTTGTTTTTCTCAAGCATATCTTAACTTCCTCCTTAGGGCTTTTCTTGATTGAATTTCGGCAAAGACTTCAATCCTCTTGCCAATGTTATAATTCACATTCAAACAATCTAATGAGCACTAAGCAATATGCCTAAACTCATAGAACTCATCCTTAGGTTAAAATAAGTGTTTTAAAGCTTAAAAGTGTATGTTTACCTTTGAATTTTGGAATGGCTTTAATAATGAAGCAAGGCAAGACCTCCTCAAGTCTTTGGAGAATAGAATCAAGCTAGAACAAGGGATAAAACAAGGTCCCATGAGAAGATGATTTTCGGTTATGAAGGGAAAGGGGTGGAAACTTAGTTTTTCTTACATTTTTCTTACCTTGAATGAGTGGAGAAGCAAATGACCTCTCCAAGCTAATTTTTTCTCATCTAATGGCGATTTCTCATGGCTCAAAATTGAAGCTTTTCCAATTTTAAAAAGATAGGAAGCAAGGCCTTGGTCTAACTAAGAGAAATCTATACTTAGTTTTTGATTTGGAGCTAAAATGAACATTTGGTGGACATTTGAAGATGGAGCATGAATGGAGGCAGCAGTCACGGTTTTGGTGCAGGGAAGAAGAAGAAAAATCGGTGGAAGAAGAAGAAATGAAGAAGAGAGGAGAGAGGTAGGTTAAAAGGTGAGATATTTTCTTTTTAAAGCAAATAGTTCTTTTTCACTTTACTTCTTCTTCTTTTCTTATTTGATGAAGCCTATGGTGACTCATCCTCTTAAAAACTGTCCCCCCACCCTTAGTAGATAGGATATTTATGGTCTTGGTTGACCAACTTATTGACTTATGTTGACTAAAGCTTAAACTAGGTACTATTTGGCACTATTCATAAATTAGTGCACAAATTTGTGAAATTTTTGGTTTCCCATTGATTTAGGCTTCCTAATGTGATAACAATTAGTACACATGTTGATTAAGATGTAATCATGGGCATTTAGCCACTCAAAACCCATTTCTAAGACAATTTCTCAAAAAGGTGCTTTAAGGAGTCTTAAAGCACATTTTGTGTTTAAGCTTGTTTTTGAGCTTGGATTTCTTTGGTAATTGATTTAACATGTCCATTATCATGTTAATAAGGTCTTATAATGATATTTGGGTGCTAATCAAAGTCACTCCAAGCTTAGAGCACATTTTTGCTTAAATTGCCCTTGTGACGTTTTCTTGTGTTTTCTTGGGTTTAAATTTGTCTACCAATCTTTCTAAGGCATTTTTTAGCCTTATTACATCTTAAATTGATGTTTACTTAGCATACTTAGTTTTGGGGTATTTCAATCTACCCCCCTTAAAAGAACTTTGTCCCTAAAGTTCCCATGCATCTTATTTTATTAGAATACATGGCTTACCTCCTTCCATAGATCATATAGATCATGCTTATATGTACTTAATCTTATTGACTCATCAGATCTGTCATATACCTATTCTCAAATATCACACAACATGCTTAAGTATTTATAGCACTCAATATTCCCTTTTGTTCCTTTTTGATGATTAAAACAATCACATAGTTTTCATCGTATTCGCCTTCATGGGCTAGAATTCAAAACAACTCTGTTCTCCCCATGTCACCGGTCCGAAGACAAAGGCTCATGCGTCCTCGACTTCATGGGCGAGACTCAGTAAAAAGGAAATCCTTTTTACGAGGTCATGTGAGGAATAATTCCTCAACTTAAAAATACAATCAACTCCAATTCCGTTTTATCCTAATGCCTTTATCCTAGCGTGATTTAATTGTGACCACTGGTAGGGAGTTTCAGGAATCATCCAACCTGATGTGATCAGCATCCGTGTTGAACTATCCGTCCACCCCAATTTGTGTTCGGTTTCCCTTGATCCCTAGAAAATCAAGTTCCACCTCCCACGTCATTTTCAACATCAAGTAATTCACTCATTTCCAATTTTCTATCTTTTTAGTCCTTCTAGTCGTAATCATGACATCTCCAAGGTGTTGACTCAGTCCATCAATCATTCCCCGTTCATCTCTTAGTAATTACCTTCAGACTCTCATTCCTACTTAGTTCTATATCAGTTTCATACCAATTCTTACCATCTTATTCCTCATAGCACTACTATTTCCTACCTCATACCCATATCGAATAATATCTCATAGTGTTATCTTACTCTTATCTCACACATACTTTCATATCTACTCATATCTCATATATTCCTTAAGTCTCCTTAATCCTCTTCACTAATTCTCTTAACTCGTACTCACACCGGAGTTAACAAGATAGGTACTTAATATGTATGGTATTCACATCTTCTGTGCGTAATAACCATAATTAATCTCAAAATGTTTATGTAAAACAAATTCTAAAATTATTTGTGCAATGCACATCGTAGTTTACGTACTCAGTACATAAACATACGCTAAGCGGTTTTCGCTCTACCCCCCTTAAAATGGATTACGCCCACGTAATCAACATTATATCATCGCTGAACATAGGTTCAAGATGTCTAATTCTCACCAAGCATTCTAGCTTCTATGTTATCTATCTCACTTATAATTCGATCAGAGGGTCATAACTATGTTAATGGCTTAGTCTCTGTATCGAGAAATCTTAACCGTACTTATACCATTTTATTAACTTAGTTTGGTCTAATCTCAAAGGTACTGATCTGCTAGCTTCCGCTGCGCGACTCTGATAATCTTAGGCCTAACTGCCTTTCTTATCCTTCGTAGTATTGTATATCCTCATCCTGCATGCTTATAATTTAGTACTAAAGGTCTCTTAATGGACACGTGTTATCTTCATATATACACGGCCTTAATGAGTTGTAACTCGTCTGTCCATTCTCCCCGAAGATCTAATGTTCATACTCTTAGTGTTTTCTCAAGTGTGTAAATCGTTTCTTCCAACTGACCTTTGGTCTGAGGATGATTCTCAATCTGAACTACTGTTTAGTGCTTAATGCGCTTTACAATTTAATCTCTAACATCTTAAGACATGTCCAATGTCTGTACTTACAATCCGTCCTTAATTATTTGTTCTTTGATTCCTTCGTGTTGTTGGTTCAACTGAATTCCTTCTCTTAGACTGTTTGTGGTAGCAGCTGCTCTTGTCTGATCTTGCGTCGTTGACCGTGGTACGGAGTCAACTACTTCTTGTGTTCCTTACACCACTCGTTTACATGCATGGGGTACCTTATTGGTACATTACTACTTACCCGATTAACTCATAAATGAGCCTGTCAGGCCTGCAAGCCCCTGTGGCGTGCAGTCGTCCCACATCTCGTTTTAGTAAACTCGTAGTGTCCGTCACACGTTTAGCTATTGCTAACTATGAAGTATTCTGTTGTCGATCTCCTCTTTCATCGTTCCATGATAACACTTATTGTTCTTCTTGAACTTAGTGAAGGGAAATCCATTTACTACGTTCTTGGATATGGTATACTCTAGCTCCTTTCTATTCCGTACTAAGTCGGTCTCTTAGTAACTGAGGTCTCTTTCCATAGAGCCTCTTATCTTGTTTCTCATGTTTGTTCTACTATGCTTCTTATGAAATCTTACCTCATACTGTCTAGACTACCGGCGTCAATGCACAGTTCGTCTACCATCTTAGGCCCCATTCTTTTGCATCTAGCTGACAGTTTATACTAGCTGATATTGACTGATAGCTGATTGTAAAAGAATATGCTGAACTGGTCAACCCAGTCAAACATATTAAACCAGTTGAACACGAGAGACAATTTGAGTTTAAATAGCTACTAGCTGATAGCTGATATTAGCTGATATTGACTGATAGCTGATTGTAAAAGAATGAACTGAGGTGATTAATCCAGCTGATAGTACATAAACCAGCTGAATGGTGGACAAAAGAATGGGGCCTTATTCCCTTACTTGTATCAGTCTCAGCTCATAGATTTAATTGCCTCAACGTCAATATTTGACGGCTTGTACATAATGGCCGCTTTACTGCGCACCATGACTTAATCCACTTATATAAGTATTATCCTTATGACCTCTGCTACCGTGGTAGTTGGCCTTTACCTTGTTGCCCATTGATGGTGCAACTACTTACTCATTTATTCTAACATCTTATCTTATACTCAATCCCTTCCTGGTGTAAACACACTGGGAGTTCTCTAATTCCGGGTGTATAGCGGTTGCTGTACCGTGTCATAAAATCATTCTCTTAGTATGAAGGTGTTTCGCTTCAATTTCGGTTTCATGTTGAAATATCCCAAACCTTAATTACTTTAATTAATCATGAATTAATTAAATAAAAGTAATTAATGAGAGATTAAGGAATTGAATACCCTTAAATAAGTACAAGGGAATAATATCATATTTAATTAAACCCTAAAAGTCGTTAGAAAACATAAACGAAACCTAAAACGACGTTAAGGAGGTTTAGGAAAAAGAATATAAATGAAAATAAAACTAATCGTTTTACCTCGAAAAACATGTCACGAATATTTTAGAAGTGAAAACGAGATCGTAGACACCTTATAATATTATTTGGGTAATTTTAGAGGTATTGAAAAATTGGTTAAACAGTTAGAATAAAAGACGTCGTGTTTTCGCCTAAAATGACGAAACGCAAACCAATTAGGAATTAAATTATAATTAATTAAATTTATAAATTACAATAATAATTATTGTTTGCAAATATAAACTTAGAATCATAAAATGGTTCATCTTGTTAAACGGGACATAATGTCACAAACGATATGAAAAATGGACATAAAACGAGTCAAAGAACGTCATCATAAGTGTAACAAAAAAAAACAAATTGGGCCGACCAGCCAAAAGACTGGGCCGGCCCAGTCTCCCTTTCTCTCGGCAGTGTATCGACCCAAACATAGAAAAAACAAAAAAAAAACAACCCACACCTTCTAATTCTTAGATTCACTCACGGTATTTTATAACCCTAACTGAAGAACATACCCCAGCCCTTCCTCCTGCTCGAACGGCGATCTTCTTCCTCCACCCTCTCGATCTCTCTGTCTATCCTTCAACCTTCACTTACGTTGCAACCCTAACCCAGAACAAGGCATACGAGTTCCTCTCTTCTACACCTCTCACACTCCCCACCTTCATTCTGCTCCTTGGTGAAGAATCCCGAACCGGTGAACATTAGAGGTAAGGTCCTGGTTCATTTTTCTTTTCTTTCGATTTCTCTCCTGAATTTGAAGCCAGATTTGATCCCTACCTTACTTCCCTTCACTATGTTCTTGTTTTCGCACCTATCTGAGAGCTCAAGACCGAATTTGGGAAGGATGAGTGAGGAGATGCTTGTGCCTTGATTCAAGCCGAACTCAAAAGTGAGAACCGACTGAGACTCGTTCTTCTGGCTGAACTTGGGGGAAAGCCTACCGAAGGTGGTCTGGGTTAGAGCCAATCGTTCCTGAAAATATTCAAAGGTGTACATTAGTAAATTAATTTAGTTATTTTTGGTTCTGTCCGAAAATGTGAAGAATCGAATCTGTAAACTTAAGTTTTGTTGTGGGTGTTTGGTGGTCCTACTGTAAGCCGAAAGTTAGGGCTTAGTAGAGCAGTTTTCTGTTCCCAATTAAGTTTGGATTGTAGGGTTTAGTGTAGTTATTATTGATTCCGAAAATTTGAGTTGAATTTTCATGCTATTATCATGTTTGAAGATTAAGTTCGTAGGTTGAATTTTGGTGCTGTTTGAATTCCAAATTTAGGGTTTGAATTGGAGGATTTTCGATTTAGGGCTTGGATTATGGTTCTGTATAAAAAATTTAGTTTTCTGATTTTGGAATCAAATTGGGGCTTTCGAAGTCTGATTTAGAAAAAAAGGGTTGGAGAATTAAGATTGGGGATAAAATCTGGAAAATTAAGGGCGAATTGGTAATTTGATAAAATTTGGGGCAGAAACATAAATATAAGAAAATAGGGTAAAAGTGCAAATTGAGAAAAGTGGTCAAAATCAGCTTAAAGTTTTTGACCTGGGCTAAACCGAAATAAGGGTCTGTTCGGTTAAGGAATTGAAATATAGGTTCTAATCAATAAATTAAGATTTAGTGGTGATTACGCAAATCTAGAATTTGTATTAGGATTAGGTCTGAATTGAATTAGGCTAGTAAAAAAATTAATTAAATTGGTAATTTGGACTGGTCAAGTCGAAATGCATTTGGGTTTAGTTGGCCTTAATTAATCTAGGCCAAGTAAGAATAATGGGTTGAATGATTTACAACGACAGTGGGGAAGTGGGTTTAAATGAGTCCACTGGAATTATAAAAGGAAATTAATTTGGGCTAAGAATAAGAAATGGGTTTAAATTGGGAACTAGACCATATGGTTTAATTAGGCAATCAGATTTATGGGCTCAAGCGGATAGAAATTAAAATAAAGAATTTGGCCATTCTAAATAGTTAGGTATTAAATTGGTGAGTTGTGGATAGATTAATGAATTATTAGTGAGGGGTCAATAGATGGATTAGACTAACTATGTAATTGTTTTATAAAATTGGTATTAATGTGTAAGAATTAAGGTTAATGTATATGTAAATGTATATATAATGGGTAATATTAGAGTTTATGTAGCTAGAGGTTAAAACGAAGGAACTTAGAAATTTACGAGGATATGAATGTGTATATTAGTGTAACATTAGAATAATGGGAAAACACTTATATATGAACATATATATATATATCATATATGTATTTTAGTTGGGATTAAATTTATGAGCATGGATAATTATTAGAGGATTGATATAATGTTATTAATATCAATAACAATTATAAGAAGAAGTGAGCCTATGTAGACACACCAAAGTTAAGTAGATAAAGGGTCGCATAGCATGACAATTAATTCGAATGAAGTATATATATATATATATACGTGGATATGAATATATAATCAAAGGATTGAGATTTTGGTTAATGGAATAAGAGATTAGAGTTGTATGACTCATAAGGATTAATATAGGATGCCTAACTTACGAGAACATATGTGTATGTAGTTGGAAGTTTAATTAAGAGTGTTGCATATGGTAACAGAATGTTTATGAGATGATTAAGTTATTAATCTACCCGACTATCACATTATATAGGATCTAGATAGTCGAAGGTGTCCGACGGATTAGGCGAGCATCGTTTTGTGAGCTAGCGAATCTCCAGGTGTACGATATGGTTTTCTTGTGACCTGCTTGCTAACGAGGTGTCCCTCGGCTTGTGTGCTATTTGTTTTTGTGTGCCCACTAAACAAGATAAAGCATGCAACCGGAATATTATGTCTATTGTATTGTTGTGTGATGTTTGAAAACTAACACAACTTACCTTGAGAACTTACTAACTAATGTTTAGTAAACAATTGTGTGAGATTAAGGAACACTCCCAAATATCGTTTTATTAGTAACCGAGAGAGGTTAACTAACAAACGTTAACATTGAGACTTCTACTAACTGGAACTTGGGGGGGGAGTGAGGAATCCGGAATGGTACCGGCACATGCGTATTGGGGGAAGTTGGTATCCTTATCAAATACCGTCTTCCAAATATGACTTGTCCTCGGACTCGTCGCCTAGAGTCGACATATAGACTCGACCTCCTCGGACTTCTTGTTTTAGGAGGGAGGCATACTGAGATGGTGTGGTGGGATCTACCTAAATGCCCAACTAATTCTAACAAATATTGTTTATGTAAGCCAATGGAGCTGACAACTCATTGGTTAGGGTTACTGGACCCGACAAGATAAACAATGAATTAAGGAACAACCATTCTAATTAAAGAACGGTTGACTTAATTGAGATAAGACTGAGATAAGGTTTGAGATAAGATACAACCATTTCTATTTAAAGAATGGTTTATATTCTAAGACTGAGATAAGGATTAAGATTGAGGTAAGATAAGGTTGGACTGAGATTAAGAGGAAACATAACTTAAGGAGTTTAATGATTACCTCAATAATTAAGGGAACGCTTTTAAGTCGTTCATTGTGTTTGAACTTTGATTGTTCATATGTGGCTTGTTGTTTATTGCACTTTCTATTATGTTGTGCATCTAATCAACCTCCATGCTATCGACAATTAATCGTTGTAGCCACGTTAGCTTGGGGGCCATGAGAGGATCGTACCAGCAATTTTGCTGACCCTCTTTGGGGGCTGTTTTTTATTTCGCAGGTGAATGACAGAAGGCGACAGTCCTGAGAGTAGGATCGGGTAGAATTTACTTCGGGATGTCTTCTTTTAGATGTACGAGTTGTGCCTTTACACTCGTTTAGTGATTGGCACGAGATGTTAGTAAGTTGTGTACGATGTAATGGGATATGAAGAATTCGTACTGAGGATATGTAATGGTTAAGATTTAGTATACTAATGTTCGGTATATACTGTTAGTCAGACCGTGGCAAGGTCCTGGAGTGTATTTAATTCCGCTGCAACGTTGTATATATGTTGTTAAGTTGTGATAACCACGATTGGATTGAGATGGGGTGTTACAAAAAGTGGTATCAGAGCGTAGTTACGCTCTGATGACAGGAATTACCGAACTTAGGAGAATACTGAGGTTGAGTTTGAGTTATGGGTTAAGGGTTGAGTGATAGAGCGAGAGGTGCGTTAGTTAGGACTTCCCGGTGTTTACCGAATATCCATAGTACCTTGACACGCCCTCCACATCCCTTGCTTGAATACAGGGAACAAACACCAGAGGGAAGAAAGCCTTCTCTTACTCGGGAAAACCCGATCTGGTAGTTAGTTAATAGTAAGCAATATGAGAAACGTCTTGTTGTATAACAGTTTACGAGAACTTGAAGGTTTTAATTGGAGCGGAACGGTGAGACAAGCGTTGCCAACGGAATTCTACCAGTAAGAGAATGGGAATTACCGGCAATATGGGTTGACATGCTACGCAGTCGAGTTACCCCGCCATACCAGGGATAAGAAAAGCACCACAAGTGCAATGGAGAGGAATGGATAAGCAATATGAGTACCGGACAGTGGTCCAAAAGAGCATAACAGTGGGATAATACAAAGCACGAGAGTTGAGATTACTGGAAAGTCCAGTTAGAACGGGAACTCCAAACCCCATACAATGAGGAAGGTTACAAACCTGGTCGACATAGCACAGACGACAATGACAACGAGTACAATTGGATATTAAAATAGGTGTACGAGGTAGTGCCTAAAGGAGGATTGTTACTCAGAAACCGCGACGAATGTGTGGAAACAGGAGCGAGGATTAAGACATAAGAAAATAACAAGGGGTTCCTTCAGAAAGAGGAACGCCCTGATAAGTGACAGTACTGTCAAGACAACCAAGAAACTGCCGGATGGCTAGTTACCCAAAATAAGAGAACATCGAAGGAGTCCCGAGGACTACCAATTACATGGAAATTAGGAGGAAGTATCACTACCAATGTACCCAGTACCAACAGCCCATCCTGCATGGCGCACTTGCTGTAGCAAGTGCTACCATGGTTAAACTATACGAAAAGCCATCATAGCGAGATAGTAGAACGCTGTAGTCGTAATACATATTAGTACCGGATTGTAAATCCATAAGAACGAGAGAATGAGACCTTGGAAGGGCCTGACGGCCTGACCATGATGAGATGAGTTAATACACCAGTCAGCAGGGAGCTGAACTTGGACGGAATACTAAATGACATAAATATTAGCAACAGTACAACCTACTACAACAACAACCGACAGTATGGTAAGAACACCAATCCCGAACCCCAAGAGGAAAACCTAAGAGATCGCTCAATAATCAGACCAAAACATTACATAAGTAACAACATACAAGGAATGTATTAAGAGATACAATGAAGGCAGTCGACAAAACGACTTCCAGTAGGAACAGGATAGAACTCGCGAGATGACCATTAAGAATACCAATAACAACCATCTTTGTTGAATATGTTAGTAAACCCCGGAAACAGGGACAGAGGGAATAAACTTAAGTTATAACCTACTAAGGATTAAAGACATACAATCCCGACAGAGGGAAGCTCAAAGGACTACCCCCACAGAGCGGGCATAGTCGAGCCGAATAAATTGATTAACGACAGTTAGTATTGTTTGCCTAACTCATCAACACCCAAGTATGATTAATCATTGACGGTGGTGAAGCCAACGAAAGTTGAACACAACATTGAGATGGAGACACATGTTAGCTAGAATAAACATCCAACGGAGACACAGTAAGGCCAATGCTTAATACAAATTAATTCTATGTGAGCGAGAGCAATGTCGGTTTACCTAAGCTAACTTCCATAGTGGGAAGCAGGATGCACCAGCTTACCCTAAAACCCGGTACTACATTTAATGATGTAACCTGACATATAATGGAGTTCAAAGAACTAGTAGTTATGAAGTTAATCTACTAATGAGCTAGAGTACAAACAGTGAACCGACCACCGGCTCTCACTCAAGAGAAAATTAAACACTAAGGAGCTAATGACAAATGAGTTAGTAAAACAATCACCAATGAATTTGTCATGGGACTATTGTTGTGTGCAGGTGGCTATGTGAAATTCAGTGTTTAGATTATGTAATTTAAGGGCTTAAGTGCCATGGGACTATTGTTGTGTGCAGGTGGCTATGTGAAATTCAGTGTTTAAATTATGTCATTTAAGGGCCTTAGTGTCAAGCAATTTAAGGTTTATGCAATTGTATTGTGAATTGAAGTAGTTAGAGTGTAATTGGTGTGTTGTGAATGTCCACTAAGGACGTGATTAACTTGGGTTGATTTGAGGAGCAAATCTATGCATTTGGGCATGATAATATAGTAGAGAAGTCATGGTGAAATTTGTGTAGAAACCAAATGTATTAGGTGTTAAGTGAGTTACTATGACCTAGGACTTACTAGGAATCATTAAAGGATAATTGAGTAAAAAATGAGTGAACTAAGGTGTACTTAGAAGATAGAATGACCTATAATTTAATTGTGGAGGAATTGCTAGAATGGGCACCAGTGAGAATAGAGAGATAATATGATTGACGGGGGCGGAGAACAAATCACTCCTTTTAGGGTGGGGATACCTCTCCTTAATGTAAGGCCTTGAGTGAGAATAAACCCCTCAAGAAGGGTTTTCCCTTGTTCGAGATAGAATACTCATTCATTAGAGAACGGAAACCGTAAACCTTGAGATTTCCTTGGAGCATACCAATTACACGTAAGTAATAAGGAAGGCTGCGTAGACAGACCTTATATCCAAAGCTCGGGATTGAAAATCAGTAATCGTCAGAGATAAACATTGTGAGTGCACAATATGACACGTCAGGTGACCAACGCTCAGAAGAGCTTATGACTCAATGGATGACTACTTTTGTAACCAATTAAATTACTTGGTAAATAACATCATAAAGGATGGAAGAATGTGAGATAGACTAACCTACTTGTGAACCCGAAATGGAAGCAAAACCTCTTCACATTAAGAGATAACGAAATTACAACACGGTACGACAACCGCCATACACTGAAATTAGAGAACTCCCAGTGTGTTTACACCAGGAAGGGATTGAGTATAATATAAGATGTTAGAATAAATGAGTAAGTAGTTGCACCATCAATGGGCAACAAGGTAAAGACCAACTACCACGGTAGCAGAGGTCATAAGGACAATACTTATATAAGTGGATTAAGTCATGGTGCGCAGTAAAGCAACCATTATGTATAAGCCGTCAAATATTGACACAAAGGCAATTAGATCAATGAACTAAGACCGATATAAGTGAGGAAACGAGATGGTAGACGAACTATGCGTTGACGCCAGTAGTCTAGACCATGTGAGGTAAGATTTCATAGGAAGCACTCTGCCATTCCTTAAGGAACTGGAAGTGCATTCCTAGTAGATCAAACATGAGAAACAAGATAATAGGCTCTGTGGAAAGAGACCTCAGTCACTAAAGGATCGAGTCCAGAAAGAAGCTAGAACATATCATATCCAAGAACACAGTAAATGGATTTTCCTTGATTAAGTTCAAGAAGAACAATAAGTGTTATCATGGAACGATGAAAGAGGAGATCGACAACGGAATACTTCATAATTAGCAATAGCTAAACGTGTGACGATCACTACGAGTATACTAAAACGAGACGTGGGACGACTGCACTCCACAGGAGCTTGCGGGCCTGATAGACTCATTCATGAGTTAGTTGGGTAAGTAGTAATGTATCAGTATGGTACCCCATGCATGTAAATGAGTGGTGTAAAGAACATGGGAAGTAGTCGACTCCATACCACGGTCAACGACGCAAGATCAGACAAGAGTAGTTACTACCACAAATAGTTGAAGAGAAGGAACTTAGTTGAATCAACGACACAAAGGAATCAGAAAACCCATTTCAGATAGAAAATAATTAAGAACTATGAAGTGCGAAGAGAACAGATTGTTAAGTACAGACATTGGACATGTCTTAAGACGTTAGAGATTAAACTGTAAAGCGCAATAAGCACTAAACAGTAGTTTCAGATTAAGAATCATCCTCAGACCAAAGGTTAGTTGGAAAGAACGATTTAGACACTTGAGAAAACACTAAGAGTATGAACATTAGATCTTCAGGGAGAATGGATAGACGAGTTACAACTCATTAAGGCCGTGTATAATTAAAAACAACACGTGTCCATTGAGAGACCAATAATTCTAAATTGTAAGGAGGCACAAGGATATACAATACTATGAAGGATAAGAAAGGCAGTTAGGCCTAAGATTATCAGAGTCTCGCAGCGGAAGCTAGCAGATCAGTACCTTTGAGGTTAGACCAAACTAAGTTAAGAAAATGGTATAAGTACTGTTAAGGATCCTCGATACAAAGACTAAGCCATTAACATAGTTATGACCCTCTGATCGAAGTATAAGTGAGATAGATGACATGGAAGCTAGAATTCTTGGTGAGAATTAGACATCTTGAACCTATGTTCAAGGATGATGTAATGTTGATTACGTGGGCGTAATCCATTTTAAGGGGGGTAGAGCAAAAACCGCTTAGCGTATGTTTATGTACTGAGTACGTAAACTACGGTGTGCATAGCACAAAAGAATTTGAGAATTTGTTTTACATAAACATTTTGAGATCCATTATGGTTATTGCGCACAGAAGATGCGAATGCCATACATATTAAGTACCTATCTTGTTAACTCCGGTGTGAGTACAAGTTAAGTGAATTAGTGAAGAGGATTAAGGAGACTTAAGGAATATGGAATATATGAGATACCATTCGATATGAGTATGAGGTAGGAAATAGTAATGCTATGAGGTATAAGATGGTGGGAATTGGTGTGAGACTGATATAGAACTTAGTAGGAATGAGAGTCCTGAGGTAATTACTAAGAGATGAACTGGGAACGATTGATGGACTGAGTCCACACCTTGGAGATGTATTGATTATGACTAGAATGACTAAAAAGATAGAAAATTGGAAATGAGTGAATTATTTGTTGTTTGAAAATGACGTGGGAGGTGGAACTTGATTTTCTAGGGATCAAGGGAAACCAAACAAAAATTAGGGTGGAAGGATAGTTCAACACTGATGCTGATCACATCAGGGTCGGATGATTCCCGAGACTCCCTTCAGTGGTCACAATTAATCACGTTAAGAGTAGATGCATTAGCATAAAGTGGAATTGGAGTTAACTTATATTTTTAAATAAAGGAATTTTCTTTTACTTGGCCTCGTAAAAAGGATTTTCTTTTACGGAGTCTCGCTCATGAAGCCGAGGACGCATGTGCCTTCGTCTTCTGACCGGTGACATGGGGAGAATGCATCAAAGGGAATTTTGAGTGCTATACATGCTTAAGCACGTTGTGTGATACTTGAGTATAAGTATATGACAGACCTAATGAGTCTGTAAGATTATATATATAAACATGATCTATGTGATCTATGGCAAGAGATAAACCGTGTATTCTAATGAGATAAGATTAATAGGAACTTTGGGGACAAAGTTCTTTTAAGGGGGGTAGATTGAAATATCCCAAACCTTAATTACTTTAATTAATCATGAATTAATTAAATAAAAGTAATTAATGAGAGATTAAGGAATTGAATACCCTTAAATAAGTACAAGGGAATAATATCATATTTAATTAAACCCTAAAAGTCGTTAGAAAACATAAACGAAACCTAAAACGACGTTAAGGAGGTTTAGGAAAGAGAATATAAATGAAAATAAAACTAATCGTTTTACCTCGAAAAACATGTCACGAATATTTTAGAAGTGAAAACGAGATCGTAGACACCTTATAATATTATTTGGGTAATTTTAGAGGTATTGAAAAATTGGTTAAACAGTTAGAATAAAAGACGTCGCGTTTTCGCCTAAAATGGCGAAACGCAAACCAATTAGGAATTAAATTATAATTAATTAAATTTATAAATTACAAAATAATTATTGTTTGCAAATATAAACTTATAATCATAAAATGGTTCATCTTGTTAAACGGGACATAATGTCACAAACGATATGAAAAATGGACATAAAACGAGTCAAAGAACGACATCATAAGTGTAACAAAAAAAAACAAATTGGGCCGACCAGCCAAAAGACTGGACCGGCCCAGTCTCCCTTTCTCTCGGCAGTGTATCGACCCAAACATAGAAAAAACAAAAAAAAAAACAACCCACACCTTCTAATTCTTAGATTCACTCACGGTATTTTGTAACCCTAACTGAAGAACATACCCCAGCCCTTCCTCCTGCTCGAACGGCGATCTTCTTCCTCCACCCTCTCGATCTCTCTGTCTATCCTTCAACCTTCACTTACATTGCAACCCTAACCCAGAACAAGGCATACGAGTTCCTCTCTTTTCCTCTACACCGCGCCTCTCCTTCATTCTGCTCCTTGGTGAAGAATCCCGAACCGGTGAACATTAGAGGTAAGGTCCTGGTTCATTTTTCTTTTCTTTCGATTTCTCTCCTGAATTCAAAGCCAGATTTGATCCCTACCTTACTTCCCTTCACTCTGTTCTTGTTTTCGCACCTATCTGAGAGCTCAAGACCGAATTTGGGAAGGATGAGTGAGGAGATGCTTGTGCCTTGATTCAAGCCGAACTCAAGAGTGAGAACCGACTGAGACTCGTTCTTCTGGCTGAACTTGGGGGAAAGCCTACCGAAGGTGGTCTGGGTTAGAGCCAATCGTTCCTGAAAATATTCAAAGGTGTACATTAGTAAATTAATTTAGTTATTTTTGGTTCTGTCCGAAAATGTGAAGAATCGAATCTGTAAACTTAAGTTTTGTTGTGGGTGTTTGGTGGTCCTACTGTAAGCCGAAAGTTAGGGCTTAGTAGAGCAGTTTTCTGTTCCCAATTAAGTTTGGATTGTAGGGTTTAGTGTAGTTATTATTGATTCCGAAAATTTGAGTTGAATTTTCATGCTATTATTATGTTTGAAGATTAAGTTCGTAGGTTGAATTTTGGTGTTGTTTGAATTCCAAATTTAGGGTTTGAATTGGAGGATTTTCTATTTAGGGCTTGGATTATGGTTCTGTATAAAAAATTTAGAATTTTCTGATTTTGGAATCAAATTGGGGCTTTCGAAGTCTGATTTAGAAAAAAAAGGGTTGGAGAATTAAGATTGGGGATAAAATCTGGAAAATTAAGGGCGAATTGGTAATTTGATAAAATTTGGGGCAGAAACATAAATATAAGAAAATAGGGTAAAAGTGCAAATTGAGAAAAGTGGTCAAAATCAGCTTAAAGTTTTTGACCTGGGCTAAACTGAAATAAGGGTCTGTTCGGTTAAGGAATTGAAATATAGGTTCTGAATTAATAAATTAAGATTTAGTGGTGATTACGCAAATCTAGAATTTGTATTAGGATTAGGTCTGAATTGAATTAGGCTAGTAAAAAAAATTAATTAAATTGGTAATTTGGACTGGTCAAGTCGAAATGCATTTGGGTTTAGTTGGCCTTAATTAATCTAGGCCAAGTAAGAATAATGGGTTGAATGATTTAGAATGACAGTGGGGAAGTGGGTTTAAATGAGTCCACTGGAATTATAAAAGGAAATTAATTTGGGCTAAGAATAAGAAATGGGTTTAAATTGGGAACTAGACCATATGGTTTAATTAGGCAATCAGATTTATGGGCTCAAGCGGATATAAATTAAAATAAAGAATTTGGCCATTCTAAATAGTTAGGTATTAAATTGGTGAGTTGTGGATAGATTAATGAATTATTAGTGAGGGGTCAATAGATGGATTAGACTAACTATGTAATTGTTTTATAAAATTGGTATTAATGTGTAAGAATTAAGGTTAATGTATATGTAAAGGTATATATAATGGGTAATATTAGAGTTTATGTAGCTAGAGGTTAAAACGAAGGAACTTAGAAATTTACGAGGATATGAATGTGTATATTAGTGTAACATTAGAATAATGGGAAAACACTTATATTAACTCTACAGCGGATTTCTTACAATATTTGGTGTTACCGTCGTTAGTCACCGACGTGACCAACTAGGCATACTAAAATCTCCAAGATCTAGCTCCGGTCTGATGGACCCGAATATACCGAACATTAGTACTTACAAGCCTTAACCAATTACATAACAAATCTTACAATCTCCTCACATCCAATACAACTTACCAACATCTCATACCATTCACTAAAAGAGTGTACAGGCACAACTCGTACAACTAAAAGAAGACAACCCGAAGTAAATTCTCCCCGATCCTACTCTCAGGACTGTCGCCTTCTGTCATTCACCGGCGAAATAAAAACAACCCCCAAAGGGGGTCAGCAAAATTGCTGGTACGATCCTCACATGGCCCCCAAGCTAACGTGGCTACGACAACAAAATGTCGATCGCATGGAGGTTGATTAGATGCACAACATAATAGAAAGTGCAATAAACACCAAGCCACATATGAACAATCAGAGTTCAAATACAATGAACGACTTAAAAGCGTTCCCTTAGTTAGTGAGTTAATCATTAACTCCTTAAGTTATGTTTCCTCTTAATCACAGTCCAACCTTATCTTACCTCAATCTTAATCCTTATCTCAGTCTTAGAATACAAACCATTCTTTAAGTAGAAATGGTTGTAACTTATCTCAAATCTTATCTTAGTTTTTATCTCAATTAAGTCAACCGTTCTTTAATTAGAATAGTTGTTCCTTAATTCATTGTTTATCTGTCGGGTCACGTAACCCTAACCAATGAGTTATCAGCTCCATTGGTATACATAAACAATATTTGTTAGACTTAGTTGGGATTTAGGTAGATCCCACCACACCTCCTCAGTAGTACCTCCCACCTTGACCATAAATCAAGGTGACCGAGTCTTTATGTCGACTCTAGGCGACGAGTCCGAAGACAAGTCATATTTGGAAGTCGGTACCTGATAAGGATACTGACCTCCCCTAAAACACATGTCCCGGAACGTTTCCGGTATCCTCACTCCCCCAAGTTCCTGTTAGTGGAAGCCTCAAGTCAATGTTGGTTAGTTAACCTCTTACGGTTACTAAGAAACAATATTTGGGACTGTTCCTTAATCTCACACAATTCATTAGTAAGCATTGTTAGTATGTTCTCACAGTAGGTTGTGTTAGTGTATCACAATCACACAACAAACATAATATTCCGGTTGCATGCTTTATCTTGTTCAGTCGACACACATAAACATATAGCACACAAGCCGAGGGACACCTCGTTAGCAAGCAGGTCACAAGAAAACCATACAGTACACCGTCGGTTGTTTGGTCGCTTTACTCTCCTCCGGAGTCCAAGCTCTCAAGTCCTAAAACATTCATTCAGTTTTAGGTTATTAATTACTTAATCCTAACTCAAATTACTTAGCTTACTTAGCCATTAATGTTCCCCATCTAATACCACTTAAGTTCTTACAACTTAATCTTACAAACTTAACATTAAACATTTAAGTTTATACTTAACTTAATCCCTTAGGTCTTTATAAATGTAATCATCATTGCCCTCTTAATGGGGTACCATCAATACCACTTAACACTCTTAGAGTTTTTTTTAAGTCTTAAGGGTCGACCGACCCACCGACCGACCCAACCCCTGGGTCGGTCCATTCCAGTAACTTTTCCGTCTTCTAAAACTCACCCGACCGACCCAAGGCCAGCCAGACCGACCCAAGACCCTCTGGGTCGGTCCATTCCAGAAACTTTTCGTTTGTTAAATTTTGCCCGACCGACCCAAGCTCAACCCGACTGACCCAAGACCCTCTGGGTCGGTCAATTCCAGAAACATTCTGGCCGGTTTAACAAGGTCCGAGCGACCCAGACAGGGTCGGTCCCCTGGGTCTGTCCAATGCAGAACCTTCCCAAAAATTGCCTTGTCGCTCCCAAATTCCTCCACAAGTTTCCCAAGATGTCCTAACATCATTTAGGCACATAAAATCACCATAACACATCCACCAAATCATTGATAAACCCTCCACTTAATCCACCGATCACTTCCTCACATTCTCACAAGAATTCCTAACACTTAGCACTAAACCACTGAAACTTCCAACATGTGAATTGTTTGCCCAAAACTTCAACTAACCAAAATGTATCCTTTCAACCAATATGACTACTTCTCAATCATCTTTATTCATCCATATTTCCTTGCTAAACTTCCCAAGCTTATCTTGCATCTTCTTGCACAATCTTCTCTCCTTTCCATTTGTTATTCATCACTCCTAAACTCTTGAACATACCCATACTTTTCTTACCATCCTATTAGCACCTTAACATTGTTCTTCATTTACCTTGACCATCCCACACCCTCATTAGACGTTTCCATCTCCTTTACTCAATTTACTCACAATTCTCATGACCGTACACTCTTATACATTCCTAGTCATCCTCTTGACAATTTACAACATTCTCTTACAATTTTCACTTCCATCAACCAAGTCTACTCATTACCATCCAAACTATAACCTTATTAATCCACCACTATCATCTTCACCACTTACACAAGCAACCCAAAAGTTCTCATTGTTTTATTCTCTAGTTCATACCTAAATCATCTTAAAACATTATACCTCATTTCCTCCAGATTTTTGCTCAAGTCTTATCATTCCTCATAACATGATTTTGGTGTGTTTAATACACCCACCAATCCTCTAATTCCTCCTAGCCATCTCTAGGCCATACTAAACCTTAAGAACTCCTTTGTTAACTCATTTCCACTCAAATTCCTTTTAATAACTCCTAGTAAATCCTAGGTCATACCAATTCACAACCACCACTTAAACACTTTGTTTTCTACTCAAATTTCGCCATAGCTCCTCTAGTATATTATCATGCCCAAATGCATTGTTTTTCTCATTTGATCATATCACTCACCTCAAATCCTTTCTCATCATACTTCTCACCCAAATCAACTCATTCTTAACAAACTCAATATAGTGCAAAAATCTTAAATTGCATAGCACAAAGGCTCTTAAATGACATGGCTCTTAGACCCTTAAATGACTTAAACTTAGACATTGAATTTCCCACATATAAAAGCTTTATACCTGCGAATACACACAAAAATGCTCCCATAGTAAAATAATGCTCTTAAAATACATCTCAAATTTACCTTACCAACTCATTTCCATTGGCTCCTTAGTCACAAGTTCACAAGCTTGTTTAAATTCCTTTTTCCTAGGTTATATTAGCCATTACATAATGTAAGGTATAAGCTACATTAGTACTTATCTAAATACCACCCCTTAAAACCTTAAACCATCATTAGGTAAGCAATTTACCTTGTTTTTCTCAAGCTTATCTTAACTTCCTCCTTAGGGCTTTTCTTGATTGAATTTCTGCAAAGACTTCAATCCTCTTGCCAATGTTCTAATTCACATTCAAACAATCTAATGAGCACTAAGCAATATGCCTAAACTCATAGAACTCATCCTTAGGTTAAAATAAGTGTTTTAAAGCTTAAAAGTGTATGTTTACCTTTGAATTTTGGAATGGCTTTAATAATGAAGCAAGGCAAGACCTCCTCAAGTCTTTGGAGAATAGAATCAAGCTAGAACAAGGGATAAAACGAGGTCCCATGAGAAGATGATTTTCGGTTATGAAGGGAAAGGGGTGGAAACTTAGTTTTTCTTACATTTTTCTTACCTTGAATGAGTGGAGAAGCAAATGACCACTCCAAGCTAATTTTTCCTCCTCTAATGGCGATTTCTCATGGCTCCAAATTGAAGCTTTTCCAATTTTAAAAAGATAGGAAGCAAGGCCTTGGTCTAACTAAGAGAAATCTATACTTAGTTTTTGATTTGGAGCTAAAATGAACATTTGGTGGACATTTGAAGGTGGAGCATGAATGGAGGCAGCACTCACGGTTTTGGTGCAGGGAAGAAGAAGAAAAATCGGTGGAAGAAGAAGAAATGAAGAAGAGAGGAGAGAGGTAGGTTAAAAGGTGAGATATTTTCTTTTTAAAGCAAATAGTTCTTTTTCACTTTACTTCTTCTTCTTTTCTTATATGATGAAGCCTATGGTGACTAATCCTCTTAAAAAATGTCCCCCCACCCTTAGTAGATACTACCTCCGTCCCAGTTTGACTGTCTTGTTTGCTTTTTGGCACGTTTTTCCACTTCAATATTAAACATATTAGATAAATTAATTTTACAAAATTAATTTTTGTAATGTATAGTTTATCACCTAAGGAATCTACTACAAAACTTAGATTTAGAAAATTATATCATCTTATATGTTAAATATTGAAGTCAAACGACATGTCCAAATAGTAAACAGGACGGTCAAGAAGGGACGGAGGGAGTAGGATATTTATGGTCTTGGTTGACCAACTTATTGACTTATGTTGACTAAAGCTTAAACTAGGTACTATTTGGCACTATTCATAAATTAGTGCACAAATTTGTGAAATTTTTGGTTTCCCATTTATTTAGGCTTCCTAATGTGATAATAATTAGTAAAATGTTGATTAAGATGTAATCATGGGCATTTAGCCACTCAAAACCCATTTCTAAGACAATTTCTCAAAAAGGTGCTTTAAGGAGTCTTAAAGCACATTTTGTGTTTAAGCTTGTTTTTGAGCTTGGTTTTCTTTGGTAGTTAATTTAACATGTCCATTATCATGTTAATAAGCTCTTATAATGATATTTGGGTGCTAATCAAAGTCACTCCAAGCTTAGAGCACATTTTTGCTTAAATTGCCCTTGTGACGTTTTCTTGTGTTTTCCTGGGTTTAAATTTGTCTTCCAATCTTTCTAAGGCATGTTTTAGCCTTATTACATCATAACTTGATGTTTACTTAGCATACTTAGGTTTGGGGTATTTCAATCTACCCCCCTTAAAAGAACTTTGTCCCCAAAGTTCCCACGCATCTTATTTTATTAGAATACATGGCTTACCTCCTTCCATAGATCATATAGATCATGCTTATATGTACTTAATCTTATTGACTCATCAGATCTGTCATATACCTATTCTCAAATATCACACAACATGCTTAAGCATGTATAACACTCAAAATTCCCTTTTGTTCCTTTTTGATGATTAAAAAATTCACATAGTTTTCATCGTATTCGCCTTCATGGGCTAGAATACAAAACAACTCTGTTCTCTCCATGTCACCAGTCCAAAGACAAAGGCTCATGCGTCCTCGACTTCATGGGCGAGACTCAGTAAAAAGGAAATCCTTTTTACGAGGTCATGTGAGGAATAATTCCTCTACTTAAAAATACAATCAACTTCAATTCTGTTTTATCCTAATGCCTTTATCCTAGCGTGATTTAATTGTGACCACTGGTAGGGAGTTTCAGGAATCATCCAATCCTGATGTGATCAGCATCAGTGTTGAACTATCCGTCCACGCCAATTTGTGTTCGGTTTCCCTTGATCCCTAGAAAATCAAGTTCCACCTCCCACATCATTTTCAAACATCAAGTAATTCACTCATTTCCAATTTTCTATCTTTTTAGTCTTTCTAGTCGTAATCATTACATCTCCAAGGTGTGGACTCAATCCATCAATCATTCCCAGTTCATCTCTTAGTAATTACCTCCAAACTCTCATTCCTACTAAGTTCTATATCAGTTTCATACCAAGTCTTACCATCTTATTCCTCATAGCACTACTATTTCCTACCTCATACCCATATCGAATAATATCTCATAGTGTTATCTTACTCTAATCTCACACATACTTTCATATCGACTCATATCTCATACATTCCTTAAGTCTCCTTAATCCTCTTCACTAATTCTCTTAACTCGTACTCACACCGGAGTTAACAAGATAGGTACTTAATATGTATGGTATTCGCATCTTCTGTGTGCAATAACCATAATTAATCTCAAAATGTTTATGTAAAACAAATTCTCAAATTATTTGTGCAATGCACATCGTAGTTTACGTACTCAGTACATAAACATACGCTAAGCGGTTTTCGCTCTACCCCCCTTAAAATGGATTACGCCCACGTAATCAACATTATATCATCCTTGAACATAGGTTCAAGATGTCTAATTCTCACCAAGCATTCTAGCTTCCATGTTATCTATCTCACTTATAATTCGATCAGAGGGTCATAACTATGTTAATGGCTTAGTCTCTGTATCGAGAAATCTTAACGGTACTTATACCATTTTATTAACTTAGTTTGGTCTAATCTCAAAGGTACTGATCTGCTAGCTTCCGCTGCGTGACTCTGATAATCTTAGGCCTAATTGCCTTTTTTATCCTTTGTAGTATTGTATATCCTCATCCTACATGCTTATAATTTAGTACTAAAGGTCTCTTAATAGACACGTGTTATCTTCATATATACACAGCCTTAATGAGTTGTAACTCGTCTGTTCATTCTCCCCGAAGATCTAATGTTCATACTCTTTTAGTGTTTTCTCAAGTATCTAAATCGTTCTTTCCAACTGACCTTTGGTCTGAGGATGATTCTCAATCTGAACTACTGTTTAGTGCTTAATGCGTTTTACAGTTTAATCTCTAACATCTTAAGACATGTCCAATGTCTGTACTTAATAATCCGTCCTTAATTATTTGTTCTCTGATTCCTTCGTGTTGTTGGTTCAATTGAATTCCTTCTCTTCGACTGTTTGTGGTAGTAGCTGCTCTTGTCTGATCTTGCGTCGTTGACCGTGGTACGGAGTCGACTACTTCCCGTGTTCCTTACACCACTCGTTTACATGCATGGGGTACCTTATTGGTACATTACTACTTACCCGATTAACTCATAAATGAGCCTGTCAGGCCTGCAAGCCCCTGTGGGGTGTAGTCGTCCCACATCTCGTTTTAGTAAACTCGTAGTGTCCATCACACGTTTAACTATTGCTAACTATGAAGTATTCTGTTGTCGATCTCCTCTTTCATCGTTCCATGATAACACTTATTGTTCTTCTTGAACTTAATCAAGGGAAATCCATTTACTGCGTTCTTGGGTATGGTATACTCTAGCTCCTTTCTGTATTCCGTACTAAGTCGGTCTCTTAGTAACTGAGGTCTCTTTCCATAGAGCCTCTTATCTTGTTTCTCATGTTTGTTCTACTATGATTCTTGTGAAATCTTACCTCATACAGTCTAGACTACTGGCGTCAATGCACAGTTCGTCTACCATCTTATTCCCTTACTTGTATCAGTCTCAGCTCATAGATTTAATTGCCTTAGCGTCAATATTTGACGGCTTGTACATAATGGCCGCTTTACTGCGCACCATGACTTAATCCACTTACATAAGTATTATCCTTACGACCTCTGCTACCGTGGTAGTTGGACTTTACCTTGTTGCCCATTGATGGTGCAACTACTTACTCATTTATTCTAACATCTTATCTTATACTCAATCCCTTCCTGGTGTAAACACACTGGGAGTTCTCTAATTCCGGGTGTATGGCGGTTGCTGTACCGTGTCATAAAATCATTCTCTCAGTATGAAGGTGTTTCGCTTCAATTTCGGTTTCATGTGTAGGTTAATTTCTCTCACATTATTTCATCTTTTATGATGTTATTTACCATGTAATTTAACCGGTTACTGAAGAAGTCATCTGTCGAATCACAAGCTCTTCTGAGCGTTGGTCACTTGACATGCCATACTGTGCACTCACAATGTTTATCTCTGACGATTACTGATTCTTAAATCCTGGGTGTTGGATATGAGGTCTGTCTCTCCAGCCTTCCTTATTACTCAAGTGTACCTAGTATGTTCTAAGGTAATCTCGAGGTTTACAGTTTCCATTCTCTAACAAAAGCGTATTATATTTGTAATAAGTGAAAGCCCCTTGTCGAGGGGTTATTCCCACTCTTAGCCTCACAACAAGGAGAGGTATCCCTACCCTAAAAGGTATGGTTCGTTCTCCGCCCCTATTAAAGTACTATCTCACTATTCTCATTGGTGCCCTTTCCTGGTAACTCTTCCAAAATCTAAGTTATAGGATTGTAACCGTTCATATCTACGAATTGTAGTCCCTTCATGGCTTAAATAGGCTCTCTTACAACTTACTGCGCCTCGGACTCTGATGTGGTTAACCTCCTTGGCTCGTAGGCTATTAGTGCTTAATGTCTCAGTTCATTATTTGTACTCTTACTCATCCATAGGTCATCCTTATAAGTTTATGGTTCTTTGAACACTATCCACCATTAGGTTACATATTAAATGTAGTACCGGGTTTCATGGTAAGTTGCTGCATCCTGCTATGGAAGATTATTCAGGTGATCTGACGTTAACCAGTGTCTGTGACAATTCTGTCGTTCTAACAGACTAATGTCTTTTAGCAATTAAGGTTAGGTTCGTATTAGACCTGGCAATTTGGGTCACTGGGTCGGGTTGATATCAACCCTAACCCAACCCATTTAAAATATCATCAACCCAATCCAACCCAAAAATGGATGGGTCAGAAAATCATGACCCTAACCCAACCCATTCAAAATCCTTCAACCCTAACCCAACCCACCCAACCCATTTTTTAAGCATACAATAATTTAGTTGGATTAAGAATAGAAATTAATAAAAAAATCCAAAAACATATAGTGCTAGCTGACATAGTAATTAGTATGAAACAAAAGAAAGAGAAGTAATCTTGTTTGATCGACCCAACTTTAAATGAATTCCATGTTATGCAAAGAATGTAAAAGTACTGCATCAATTTCCCATGAATAGAATAACACATACTTTTTCCATAAGTACATATTTATCAATCTGATCCTAAAGCTCTACCACTATTGAGGAGGAATCCTATCTAGATGTGCACATGATCCTAGTGCCCTTAATAAAAAGGGGAACAAAAATGAAAATCTTCATTACGCATTAGAGAAATATACTAAAGACAAATCTTCTAAAATTAGAAATAATTTATAAACCGAGAGCTCAAAGCCTCAATCCATGACTGATAGTTCTAAAATAATTACACCTGTTTAAATTGAGTGCTCGTGCCTGAGAAAAGTACAATCACAATCACTTAATCGTTACCAACAGTTGAGGAACTTTTATGCAGCACACTATCCGCATTGTTGGCTTCAGAATTCACTAAAAGGTCTATGGTCAAGATCCTACTTACAAAAAAAATATATCACCTACTTTTGTTCACCCTTCTAGATAATCTAAACATACCTATGTTCTCAAGAACAACTACGACAGTGAGAATATGAAAAACAAACCTTGGGTAGAGATGAGTAGTGATATAGACATGAACAACAACGTAGTGAAGAAAAATGGATATGAGTCTGCAAGACGAGAGAATTTGGGTTTTCAACATTATGTTAAGGTCTGGTTGGGCCCTTCGTTTGATATGCAGCTGGTTGAGCTGTTTGTTTAGTTAAGATTATGGGATATTATTAAAGGTGGAAAAGTCCAACTGTACTTGAGCTTAAGGTATAGTTTGATCTGAAGATAATATCTCTCTATATATATATATATATGAATTTTATTTTTATTTTTTATTATTAACAAATATATTTTTGGGTTTCGGGTTGGGTCGTGGGTTAAGATCTCTACCCTAATCCAACCCACAAAATTAGCTTATTACCCTAACCCGACCCAAAAAATAGATGTGTCAATAATCAAGACCCTAACCCACAAAAGTATGGGTTGGGTTCGGGTTGGGTTTCAGGTTGGGTCAAAATTGTCAGGTCTAGTTCGTATTAGGCATATGCCTTATGGTGTCTAAGTTGGATATTTATCCTGGTTATCATGTGCTTCCATCTCAACGCTTCGTTCAACTGTTGTTGACTACGCCACCCGTTGATGATCAATCATACTTGGGTGTTAATGAGTTAGGCAAACAATACTAACTGCCATTCATCAGTTTGTTCGGCTCGACTATGCCCGCTCTGTGGGGGTAGTCCTCTGAGCTTTCCTCTGTCGGAATTGTATGTCCTTAACCCTTGGTAGGTTATAACTTAAGTTTATTCCCTCAGTCCCTGTTTCCGGTGTTTACTAATATCTTCAATGAGGAATGTCTATTGCTGGTATTCTTAATGGCCATCTCGGGAGTTCTATCCCGTTCCAGTTGGAAGTCGTTCTGTCGACTGCCTTCATTGTATCTCTTGATACATTCCTTATATGTTATTGCAAATATAGTGTTTGCTCGGATAACTGAGCGATCTCTTAGGTTCCTCTCCCTGAGGTTCTGGATTGGAGTTCTTACCCGTACTGTCGGTTGTTGTTGTAGTAGGTTGTACCGTTGCTAATATTTATCGTTTAGTATTTCGTCCAAGTTCAGCTCCCTGCTGACTAGTGTGTCGGCTCATCTTATCATGGTCAGGTCGTCAGGCCTTTCCAAGGTCTCATTCTCCCGTTCTTATGGATTTACAATCCGGTATTAGTATGTATTAAAATTGTAACGTTCCACTATCTCGCCATGATGGCTTCCCGTATAGTTTAACCGTGGTAGCACTTGCTACAGCAAGTGCGCCATGCAGGATGGGCTGTTGGTACTACGTACATTGGTAGTGATTCTTCCTCCTAATTTCCATGTAATTGGTAGTCCTCGGGACTCCTTCGATGTTCTCTTATTTTGGATAACTAGCCATCCGGCAGTTTCCTGTTTGTTTGACAGTACCGTCACTTATCAGGGTGTTCCTCTTTCTGAGGGAACCCCTTGTTATTTTCTTATGTCTTAATCCTCACTCCCGTCTCCACACATTTGTCGTGGTTACAAAGTAATGATTCTCCTTCAGGCACTATGTCGTAGTCCTATTCCGGTATACAGTTGTACGCGTCTTTATTGTCGCCTGCGCTATGTTGGCCAGGTTTTGTAACCTTTCTCATTGTATGGGGTTTGGAGTTCCCGTTTCTAACTGGACTATCCAGTAATCTTAACTCTCATGCCTTGTATCGTCCCATTGTTATGCTCATTCGGACCACTGTCCGGTACTCATGTCGCTTATCTTTTCCTTACCATTGCACTCGTAGTGCTTTTCTTATCATTGGTATGGTGGGGTAACTCGACTGCATAGCATGTTGACCCATGTTGCCGGTAATTTCCGTTCTTTTATTGGTAGAATTCCCTTGGTAGCGCCTATTTCCACGTTGCGCTCCAATTAAAACGTTCAAGTTCTCGTAAACTGTGGTATTACGGTGTGTTTCTCATATTGCTTACTGTTAACTAACTGCCAGATCGGGTTTCCCCGAGTAAGAGAAGGCTTCCTTCTCTCTGGCGTTTGTTCCCCGTATTCAAAGTTAGGGATGTGGAGGGCGGATTTAGGTACTATGGATATCTGGTAAACACCGGGAAGTCCTAACTAATGCACCTCTCGCTCTATCACTCAACCCTTAACCCATAACTCAAACTCAACCTCAGTATTCTCCTAAGTTCGGTAATTCCTGTCATCAGAGCGTAACTACACTCTGATACCACTTTTTGTAACACCCCTACTCATAACGCCATACTTAACTCATAAACCTTAAATCACTTATATTAACTCTGCAGCGGATTTCTTACAATATTTGGTGTTACCGCCGTTAGTCACCCACGTGACCAACTAGGCATACTAAAATCTACAAGATCTAGCTACGGTCTGATGGACCCGAATATACCGAACATTAGTACTTACAAGCCTTAACCAATTACATAACAAATCTTACAATCTCCTCTCATCCTATACAACTTACTAACATCTCATACCATTCACTAAACGAGTGTAAGGCATGCACAACTCGTACAACTAAAAGAAGACAACCCGAAGTAAATTCTACCCGAACCTACTTTCAGGACTGCCGCCTTCTGTCATTCACCTGCTAAATAAAAACAGCCCCCAAAGGGGGTCAGCAAAATTGCTGGTACGATCCTCTCATGCCCCCAAGCTAACGTGGCTACGATGACTAATTGTCGATAACATGGAGGTTGATTAGATCCACAATATAATAGAAAGTGGCAATACACCAAGCCACATATGAACAATCAGAGTTCGAATACAATGAACGACTTAAAAGCGTTCCCTTAGTTAGTGAGTTAATCATTAACTCCTTAAGTTATGTTTCCTCTTAATCTCAGTCCAACCTTATCTTACCTCAATCTTATTCCTTATCTCAGTCTTAGAATACAAACCATTCTTTAAGTAGAAATGGTTGTAACTTATCTCAAATCTTATCTTAGTTCTTATCTCAATTAAGTCAACCGTTCTTTAATTAGAATGGTTGTTCCTTAATTCATTATTTATCTGTCGGGTCACGTAACCCTAACCAATGAGTTATCAGCTCCATTGGTTTACATAAACAATATTTGTTAGAATTAGTTGGGATTTAGGTAGATCCCACCACACCTCCTCGGTAGTGCCTCCCACCTTGAACAGAAATCAAGGTGACCGAGTCTTTATGTCGACTCTAGGCGACGAGTCCGAAGACAAGTCATATTTGTAAGTCGGTACCTGATAAGGATACCGACCTCCCCTAAAACACATGTCCCGGAATGTTTCTGGATTCCTCACTCCCCCCAAGTTCCAGTTAGTGGAAGCCTCAAGTCAATGTTGGTTAGTTAACCTCTTACGGTTACTAAGAAACAATATTTGGGAGTGTTCCTTAATCTCACACAATTCATTACTAAGCATTGTTAGTAAGTTCTCACAGTAGGTTGTGTTAGTGTATCACAATCACACAACAAACATAATATTCCGGTTGCATGCTTTATCTTGTTTAGTCGACACACATAAACAAATAGCACACAAGCCGAGGGACACCTCGTTAGCAAGCAGGTCACAAGAAAACCATACCGTACACCGTCGATTGTTCGGTCGCTTTACACTCCTCCGGAGTCTAAACTCTCAAGTACTAAAACATTCATTCAGTTTTAGGTTATTAATTACTTAATCCTAACTCAACTTACTTAGCTTACTTAGCCATTAATGTTCCCCATCTAATACCACTTAAGTTCTTACAACTTAATCTTACAAACTTAACCTTAAACATTTAAGTTTATACCTAACTTAATCCCTTAGGTCTTTATATCTCTAATCATCATTGCCCTCTCAATGGGGTACCATCAATACCACTTAACACTCTTAGAGTTTTTTTTTTTTTGAATCTTAAGGGTCAACCGGCCCACCCACCGACCCAACCCCTGGGTCGGTCCATTCCAATAACTTTTCCGTCTTCTAAAACTCACCCGACCGACCCAAGGCCAGCCCGGCCGACCCAAGACCCTCTGGGTCGGTCCATTCCACAAACTTTTCGTTTGTTAAATTTTGCCCGACCGACCCAAGCTCAACCCGACCGACCCAAGACTTTCTAGGTCGGTCGATTCCAGAAACATTCCGGCTGGTTTAACAAGGTCCGACCGACCCAGACAGGGTCGGTCCCCTGGGTCGGTCCAATGCAGAACCTTCCCGAAAATTGCCTAGTTGCTCCCAAATTCCTCCACAAGTTTCCCAAGATGTCCTAACATCATTTAGGCACATAAACTCACCTTAACACATCCACCAAATCATTGATAAACCCTCCACTTAATCCACTGATCACTTCCTCACATTCTCACAAGAATTCCTAACACTTAGCACTAAACCACTTAAACTTCCAACATGTGAATTGTTTCCCAAAACTTCAACTAAACGAAATGTCTCCTTTCAACCAATATGACTACTTCTCAATCATCTTTATTCATCCATCTTTCCTTGCTAAACTTCCCAAGCTTATCTTGCATATTCATGCACAATCTTCTCTCCTTTCCATTTGTTACTCATCACTCCTAAACTCTTGAACATACCCATACTTTTCTTTCCATCCTCTTTGCACCTTAACATTGTTCTTCATTTACCTTGACCATCCCACACCCTCCTTAAACGTTTCCATCTCCTTTACTCAATTTACTCACCATTCTCATGACCTTAAACTCTTTTACATTCCTTGTCATCCTCTTGACAATTTACAACATTCTCTTACAATTTTCACTTCCATCAACCAAGTCTACTCATTACCATCCAAACTATAACCTTATTAATCCACCACTAGCATCTTCACCACTTACACAAGCTACCCAAAAGTTCTCATTGTTTTATTCTCTAGTTCATACCTAAATCATCTTAAAACATTAAACCTCATTTCCTCCAAATTTTTGCTCAAGTCTTATCATTCCTCATAACATGATTTTGGTGTGTTTAATACACCCACCAATCCTCTAATTCCTCCTAGACATCTCTAGGTCATACTAAACCTCAAGAACTCCTTTGTTAACACATTTCCACTCAAATTCCTTTTAATAACTCCTAGTAAATCCTTGGTCATACCAATTCACAACCACCACTTAAACACTTTGTTTTCTACTCAAATTTCGCCATAGCTCAACTAGTATATTAACATGCCCAAATGCATTGTTTTTCTCATTCGATCACACGCCTCAAATCCTTTCTCATCATACTTCTCACCCAAATCATCTCATTCATAACAAACTCAATATAGTGCAAAAATCTTAAATTGCATAGCACTAAGGCTCTTAAATGACATGGCTCTTAGGCCCTTAAATGACTTAAACTTAAACACTGAATTTCCCACATATAAAAGCTTTCTACCTTCGAATACACACAACAATGCTCCCATAGTAAAATAATGCTCTTAAAATCCATCTCAAACTTACCTTACTAACTCATTTCCATTGGCTCCTTAGTCAAAAGTCCACAAGCTTGTTTAAATTCCTTTGTCATAGGTTATATAACCCATTACATAATGTAAACTTTAAGCTACATTAGTACTTATCTAAATACCACCCCTTAAAACCTTAAACCACCATTAGGTAAGCAATTTACCTTGTTTTTCTCAAGCTTATCTTAACTTCCTCCTTAGGGCTTTTCTTGATTGAATTTCGGCAAAGACTTCAATCCTCTTGCCAATGTTCTAATTCACATTCAAACAATCTAATGAGCACTAAGCAATATTCCTAAACTCATTGAACTCATCCTTAGGTTAAAATATGTGTTTTAAAGCTTAAAAGTGTATGTTTACCTTTGAATTTTGGAATGGCTTTCATAATGAAGCAAGGAATGACCTCCTCAAGTCTTTGGAGAATAGAATCAAGCTAGAACAAGGGATAAAACAGGGTCCCATGAGAAGATGATTTTCGGTTATGAAGGGAAAGTGGTGGAAACTTAGTTTTTCTTACATTTTTCTTACCTTGAATGAGTGGAGAAGCTAATGAACTCTCCAAGCTAATTTTTCCCCTCTAATGGAGATTTCCCATGGCTCCAAATTGAAGCTTTTCCAATTTTGAAAAGATAGGAAGCAAGGCCTTGGTCTAACTAAGAGAATTCTATGTTTAGTTATTTATTTGGAGCTAAAATGAACATTTGGTGGACATTTGAAGATGGAGCATGAATGGAGGCAGCACTCACGGTTTTGGAGCAGGGAATAAGAAGAAAAATTGGTGGAATAAGAAGAAATGAAGAAGAGAGGAGAGAGGTAGGTTAAAAGGTGAGATATTTTCTTTTTAAAGCAAATAGTTCTTTTTCACTTTACTTCTTCTTCTTTTCTTATTTGATGAAGCCTATGGTGACTCATCCCCTTAAAAACTGTCCCCCACCCTTAGTAGATAGGATATTTATGGTCTTGGTTGACCAACTTATTGACTTATGTTGACTAAAGCTTAAACTAGGTACTATTTGACACTATTCATAAATTAGTGCACAAATTTGTGAAATTTTTGGTTTCCCATTGATTTAGGCTTCCTAATGTGATAATAATTAGTACACATGTTGATTAAGATGTAATCATGGGCATTTAGCCACTCAAAACCCATTTCTAAGACAATTTCTCAAAAAGGTGCTTTAAGGAGTCTTAAAGCACATTTTATGTTTAAGCTTGTTTTTGAGCTTGGTTTTCTTTGGTAATTGATTTAACATGTCCATTAGCATGTTAATAAGGTCTTATAATGATATTTGTGTGCTAATCAAAGTCACTCCAAGCTTAGAGCACATTTTTGCTTAAATTGCCCTTATGGCGTTTTCTTGTGTTTTCCTTGGTTTAAATTGTCTACCAATCTTTCTAAGGCATGTTTTAGCCTTATTACATCATAACTTGATGTTTACTTAGCATACTTAGGTTTAGGGTATTTCAAATAACATACTACTACCCTAATAACCGAGATGAAAGAGGTAAAACACTTAAACGCCAATAAAAGCCACAATCATGAATATGTGAAGTTTGCATCTGAGTTCCCCCAAATATATGCCAAAAAAAACCATCAAAGAGCATCCCTCAAGGAGCAAATAATCAAAGGAAAATCGTCCAAACAAGCGGTTCCCTATACAATTGATGAAGACAATTATCAATTGGATGAGATATTGTCATGGTTAGCCTTATCCAAAGGCCAAAAAGATAGAAACAGGGGAACCCAGCTGCAGATGAGATCAAATTCAGCACAAACCAAATCATTGTCCTCTAAACTATGCCAAAAGTCAAACTAAAACTATCATCGAACTAACTTGATAGAAAATAAGCAACTTAAACATGCATAAAGTAAAAGCAAAAGACCTAGGACAAGGGAGAGAAATGGACAATGGAAAACTAGGGGCCCTAAAGGGACAAAGCTACTTGCATGGTCAGAGCCCATACACATGTAATTAGCTTGTGAGTGAATCATTTCTCTTAGCGACTCTGGCTTAGCCTTCGAGTCACCTGATTAGTCCCCAATCTCTTAAGTATGGGCGTGGATGTTGAACCCATGTCCAAAATTGAGGAAAGACTCAAAGTCAATCCCCAAAGCTTTGTCTCCAGGTCCCTCAACTCTAAGAGCTTGTCCTTTATCTAATTGACTTGTTCACTCACAAGCTCTACTTGATTGCCTTGCCCACCCGCAGGTATCAGCTCCTGCCCTCCGAAAACATCCCACATGACCATGTTGCCATGCATGCAAACCCCAGACTTGACCCCAACCTGCTTCTGGGCAAGGAAGTCGTAAGCTATGCCTGGCCTTTCTTGATCGAGGTTTCGGGCCTGGCCAATCCAGCGTGACCTTGTATGGGCGTGGTATTACTCCGTGCTATACCAAAGATGACTTGGAAATTAGGGTCCTATACTCTTTGGCAGACATCTGTTGTGTGGCTGAATAGACCACGCCGAGAGCAAAGTAGAGGGAGTTTGTCATAGCTAGTTTGTCATGACGACAAAGTGAGCATTCCAATGAAGACATGGGACACTATAGACCCTGACCCAGAAGGGTACCCATTGGAATACACAGCGGTTGAACAGGAGATTGGGCTCCACAACGTTGAGAGCGAGGAGATAGTTATTGATACACCACAGTCCTCTTAATTATTGCATTTAGGACCTCAATCGGGTCAAACTCCACAAGGAAGAAATTAGGTCCAATTTTGGTGAATCAAAAGTCATCGAAGCAGTTTTAGTGGTTACGAAATGTAGTGACTAGAGCACTAGACATGACATCAATAGAAGAAAAGAAACGGGCAAGAGCACTTAGATCCAAACTCACGAAAGACCCATTGATCATATTTGGTGACATTGTTGTTGATGCGAGATTGCAAAGAAAACAGATTTGACAGTGAGAAGCTAGGGAGGTGAAGAGCGGTAAGGTACAACCGGAGATTGTTGTTGACACGAGATTACAAAGAAATAACTACTCTATTTTCTTTGTTATAGCTCAGATTTTGGATCCATTTGCGCCCACGTGTTTGTCTCTTTGTCTACTTTTTTCCTAGATATGTTATTCCTCCCGTTTCAAATGGTAGTTTGAATTATGATAATTTAAACCCTATCCTAGATATTATTAAGACTATCAATTACTTTTAGCAACTCATTTTGCTTTAGACAAAAAGGTCATGCCAAAAATAACAACTTCAACATTAAAGTTGAGGTGTGTACCAACTGATGGAGATGACATTTGCATACATGTGATGAATATGTAAAGTGATAAATGATCTTCTTACATAAGACCCCTCTCAAGTTGGAAAGAAGCACTTCAAAAGCTCTTAAGAATAGAAATTAAGGGTGTCGATGACTAACCATAACCACTAAAAGGAACCGTGAAACCATTCAATCAAACGTGAAATAGTTGAACCAAATCGGTTGAAACTGGTTAGTGCTCCTGATGTGTCCCCGATCGATCATGGATGTATCGTTGTCCTATGTGATCTATTTGATAGTCGAGGAAAAACACTTTAATAAACTCAAAATAGCAACTCCTTTTTGATTGAGAATTTACAAACAGAAATTTACTCAATCTCCCTCACCCTACCTAAGGACTCCGGGATGGTTTAGGAATTTTATCCCTAAGTCCTCTATCCTCTCCTGACATTCGGCCTACAATTCCCCAACCATTTCCCAACTGATCAGTCTATCAAATACACGAAGTATTAACTCACCGACCCATTCCTAACCAGCTCACTAACTCCCTAGTACTTACACATTCTTTTTCTGACTCACACTTGCTCTAGTTATCTCTCTTTTCGTATTTGACCAAGTTGATTTACATAAGACATTTTATATTGTATTTATATAAGTAAGGTTAGGTGTGTAGCAAATAGCCTATGATCTCCTAGTCTCTAGGAGTCGTTTGCTTCTTCATCCCAATAAAGTAGCCTCGTTCAGATACAGGCTAATCTTCAACTTGCTTTGGAACCGTCAGGACACGTGTCGCCCTAAGGTTGAACACGTGGGAGGTGTGTGTTCAGGTGGTTGGTCACCACTTGCACTCTTCACTTGCATGATCGTGTTTGCCTATTTAATGCTCTTTAGTGATCTCCCAGGCTTTATTTAACGCTGTGTAATGAGTGCCTTTTAATAGCCATGACCATGTCTTGTTATCTTGTTCATTAATGAGCAAGACTTTGTTGTGAGCTAGTTGCTTGTGTGGATGCATGAGTGTGCATGAGTTTGTTGGCATACTTGATGTCTTTTATCTTTCTACTGCGTCTGATGCATGAGAGATATGTTTGTGTAGAACTTGACTTCTTGTGTATACTAGTAGTTCTATTGAAGCTCTTCTGATAGGTGCCTAACTGGTTGGGCACTTGTCATGAATGGAGTGCGCTTGCAACCTTGCGTGCTAAGCCACTTTTTTTTACCTATTTATCTGAATCTCACAGCTTAACAAACATATTAGATAAATAACACAGGTTTGCCATCAATAAAACTAAAGGATCTTGACTTAACAATTTTCCCCTTTTTGATGATGGCAGCCAATACAAAATTATATGTACTTGAAAACTTTGAAAGTGAGAGATATTCCCCCTAAGAAGAATTCCCCCTGAGTTGTTAAAGGTTATAAATTTAAATTAACTGATGAACAATAACACAAGAACAAAACAACCACAACAACTTTGTACCGGGCCATAGTAGAGAGGTTCACTAAGAGTTAGTTACATAACACAAGGAAGATAGACATAAGTTCACAAGTACTTATCTTTCTTTTCCCCCTTTGCCATACAACAAAAATAGGAAGATAGACATAAACCCTTGGAGATACATTCATCGACTGATCGGTGAGGGGTAATAAATGAGGTACCGCATCCTGCAGTCTATGTGATAGGCTTTTTAGGTGTCAAGTTATGAGATTGGATTAGTGGAATGATTGGGATTGAATGACTCTGATCATTTGTAATTTAAAATCTAGGAAGAAGCAACCAATGCAATAAGTTCTTTTGTAAACAAGATTTTCATTCAAAGTAGACGATGTAATAGTTGCATTTCGATTAATATCAAAAGTTTAAGATTTAAACAGATAGTCAACGGTAGGAAAAGCAAAAAAAGGATTAAAGAAAAATCTAACTTAAAAACTACAATTTCTTACTAGCTTCACTCGAGTCTCTAAGAGACATAGAATTCTCAGGCTATAGATGTGAATCTATAAAGTATATTGCTCCTTGAGCCATGTGATGAACACTTGGTTCTTAGGAGACAGCCTGCACAACTGTAAGAGTGACTCTTACACGCTAAAGAACGTCTCGAGCTGAAATATCTAATCATGTCCCTGACCTGTCGTGGACTGGTGAGAGACGGTGCTTTCTTTTGTGGGCGGAGGTCCTAGCAAGTGGTCGAGGCTCTGACTGTGAGTCCTCGCTTTTGGTAGGCTTCTAAGGAACCATCATCTTTTCTCCTTGGGTCTTGATCCCCATCTTGGACAGCATCTCTGAGTAGATGCAGTCCTGAACGGTCCACGAGCACTCATGGAACCGATTGGTGTCAATTCCATTTCGCCATAGCTTCGCGGTGACCACTCCCCCATGCACTGGCCCTTGGTTGACATATCTACTCTCTACAATGGTGAGTAGAATCATAGCTGGGAGGTCTATCTTCTCCCTTGTCCTCAGGGCGTACATAAGCCTCACATCTTACGTTGACGATGTGAGTTCTTTGATTCCTCGGGGTGATGTTGTGGGTGAGAAGACTGAAGAGAACCCTGTCAGGGATGGACATTTGCACACCATGGAAGTTCTTCATTGTGGCCCCTTATTGAACATGTGGACAATATTTCCTCCTTGATGTCCTAAGTCGTTCCAGGTTGTGTCCTTGGGAACGACCAATCCTTCTGGCTCCAGGTTAAAAGTCTTGCAAATCCAAGACATTGTGATGTTGATGTGAGTTCCTTGGACTCTCGAGATGATGTAGTCCTCATCATCATCACTCTGGAGGTTGCCTAGGTTCCTCATGGGCTCCTAGAGCAGCTCCGTGTAGATGACGATAGCCCGTTTAGAAGAAGTCGACCCAGCCTTGGAATTCCAACAGCTCCAAGATCTCTCCAAGACCCATCTTCTCCATCCATTCCATGTCCAGCATCTATGGTAAGACGGGACAGGACTTGTCATTGACGTTCTCATCCTTGATCATGGTTGGCTCTAGCTCCTTGAGTTTCTTCAATCTCTTGAGCAATTGTTGTGGTTGTGGCTTCGCAATCGCTTTTTTTGATGAGAAGAGCTCATCGAGCTCTTGAGCGTGTGGTAATGGAGCCATTTGTTGTTTGCCGTTGGCTTTCCTCAGCTGCTCATGCTTCTCGAGCTTTGGTATGACTAGTTATAGTGACTCTGTGTCACTTTCTCCTTCTTGACTTGATCGAGGAGGTGTTAGAGACTGCTCGTCGACTGGTAGTGTAGCTTGAGCGAGAGGCTCTTCTTGCTCCGCAGAGTCCGGTGCGGTCACACCAACTTTTTGAGCTTATTCTTCTGCTGAGGGTTCCTTTTGTGACTTCTCGTCACTCTAGACTTCTTCCACACAGTGAGTGATTGGTTCGACGACAACAGTAGGAGTTGCTTCCTCGTCGTCGGTGAAGTGGAGTTTACGAGTGGCTCTCTCAGGTGTTGAGTGGGATTTCTTTGATGTTTCTTGTTTAGTTTGGCTACGCTTGGAGGCGCGAGTTGCGCGACTTGTGGAAGCAATTGAGTGGCTCTTACTCTGTGGAACTTTTGGATTTTTGGCTTTTGACTGTTTTGTGGTAATCTTTGAAGTTTTGGGAGATGGAGCGGGAGCGGACATGGTTGGATTTTTTGAGGGGGTTGGAGTAGGCAGAATTGTGGGTTTGAGACTTCCGAAGAGAATGAGATTATGAATTTTGGGTAGGTGAGTGCTTATATAGGTGACCTCTTCTTGCTACAGTTCTCCCTCATCCATGACTCAAAGGACAAGTTGGCCTTCCTCAAGTTTGGATAGGCGAGTGGGAGGCGAAATTCTGATGGGACTTGTCGGTTGTATGTCTGCGCTTTTCTCTATCCTTAAAGATAGCCTTGGTCCTTGAGCGAAGAGTAGATTTGGCTGCCATGATTGATCAAGGGTTTTCTGGATTTTAGTACTTTTTGATCGAGAGTTCTTGAGCGAGGCTGTGAGGTGAGGGTTCTTTCGCACAGAGCTCACTAGAGTGTTGTAAGAAAGAAAAGAAATTGATTGTATGCTCAGAGAATTAGAGAGGGTGAGGGCAATAGCGTGACAAGAGTGGAACTCTCATCGCCCTTTTATAGATAGAGAGTAACTGTCGATGACTGTTCCTCGTCCACTCACTAATATGTCCCAATGGTACTATTCACAATGAGCAGCGGTCGTGATGGTTTGTCATCGATCCGTTGAGGTTTTCCCGTTTCTACCAGTTGCACTCTTCCCATTCTACCTTACTTTTGTGAAATGGCTGACATATCTATTTCAAGTAGTTGTTGGACATTACTTTCTTGCATTAAACTGTACATTGACCATTGAACGACATACTTGAGGTATTACTCACATGTCTGTGACCAATCATGGGAGTCAAAAGATAGCCTAATCATGATTAATGAATATCATTCCGAGATCATGAAAAATCTGGTTAAACCTTTCTCTACTTAGTGGTTTGGTAAAGATGTCTGCTAGTTGGTTTTCGGTTGAAATGTATTTTAAACCAACTAATTCCTTTTCACAACAATCTCTAAGAAAATGATGTCTAATGTCAATGTGCTTAGTACGAGAATGATGTACTTGATTTTTGGAGATAAATATGGCACTAGTATTATCACACATAATTCGTAACGTACCTGTTTTGACACCATAGTCACCAATTTATTGTTTGAGGCACAAGAGTTGAGCACAACAGCTTGCCACAGCTATGTATTCTGATTTAGCAGTTGAGATTGCTATGCTTTGTTGTTTCTTTGATCCCCATGCGATCAAACATGATCCAACAAAGAATGTTGTCCCTGACGTGCTCTTTCGATCGGTTATAGAACCCCTATAGTCTGTATCTGAAAATCATACAATATTATAGTTAATGAATTTTGGATAAAAGAGACTAAGATTCATGGATCCTTTGAGATAACGTAAGATTGTTTTCATAGCTGTGAGATGACTCTCTCTTAGATATGCTTGAAACCTGGCATATAAGTAAACACTATACATAATGTCAGGTCTACTAGCAGTTAGATATAGTAGAGAACCGATCATCTCTCTATATGATCGCTGGTCGAGTGGTTGGTCACCAGTCGTGATGCCTATCTTCGTGCCAACTGCCATTGGTGTGTCAAAAGGTTTACATGCTTCCATTCCAAATCTTTTCAGTAGATCCTTTACGTACTTTTGTTGGGATATGATGGTCCCTTCATTATCCTGCTTGACTTGAAGTCCTAAGAAGAACTTCAATGCTCCTAGATCACTCATCTCAAACTCTCTTTTCATCAATGCCTCTAATTTCTTGCAATACTTCTTATCAAAAGCTCCAAAGATTATGTGGTCAACATATACTTGTACTATAAGGAAATCCTTTTTGTTGTTGTATACAAACAAGGTTTTGTCAACCTTACCTCTTTTGAAGTAGTTTTCCAATAGATAGGATGACAGGCGATCGTACCATGATCTTGGAGCTTGTTTGAGCCCATAAAGAGCTTTGTCAAGCTTGAGCACCAAGTCTTTCCCTTCTTGTGTCTCAAAACCTAGAGGTTGTTCAACATACACTTCTTCTTTGACATACCCGTCGAGAAAGGCACTCTTGATGTCAAGTTGGAAGAGTTTGATTCCTTTATGTGCAGCAAATGCAATCAGTAATCGGATGGACTTCATCCTTGCTACTGGAGCAAAGGTTCTTGGAACTCTATCCCTTCTTGTTGAAGATATCCTTATGCTACTAAATGAAACTTGTTCCTAATGACTTTTCTCATCTCATTTATGCCGAGTACCCCTTGATGTGTGAGACGAGGCACAAGATGCCAGACTTTTCATCTTTCAAATTGATTTAATTCCTCTTGCATTGCTTTAATCCAATTTGATTCTTGAAGATCTTCTTTGATGTTTTTGGGTTCGATGGGTGAAACTGTAGTTGAAAAAGCCAAGAGATCACGAGTCTGTGCTCTAGTTTGAATTCTCTTAGAGATTTCTGATATGATGTTCTCTAGTGGGTGACCTTTATACATAATTCGAGATGGATGAATGGTTGATGGTGATAAAGGATCTTCGACATCATTGTTTCCTTCGTCGACTTGTTACTGACCTGTCGGGCAAGTTTTCTTTAGTTGCTGATTCATCCTTGGGATTGTCCGTGTGATCTTGTCCAGCTAGATCAAATCCAAAATCTTCATCTTTTTCAGGTTCTTTGATCTTATGGATTTTAGCCTCATCAAAGACCACGTGTACACTCTCTTCTACTTTCAGAGTCCTCTTGTTGTATATTTTGTATGCTGGACTTCTTTCTCAGTACCCAAGAAAGATGACCAGATCACTCCTGGCATCGAACTTCCCTAAGAAATTCTTTTCATTGTTATGGACATAACACTTACAACCAAAGATTCTGAAGTGACTCATGCTTGGTTTTCTCCCCTTGATCAGCCCATAGGGTGTTTTGTTGAGGCTTGGTCGTATGAGCGTTCTACTGGTGATATAACAAGTAGTTGCTACAATTTCAGCCTAGAAGACTTGAGGAAGAATGCTCCCCAAAAGCATGGCTCTAGCTACGTCTTGTAATGTTCTGTTCTTACGCTCAACTACCCCATTTTGCTGAGGTGTTCTAGGTGTTGAATATGTGTGATTGATTCCATGTTGTTTACACATTTCCATGAATTGTTGATTTTCAAACTCTACCCCATGATCAGACCGAAGGGCCGTGATTTTGAGGTTGAGTTGTACTTGGAAATTTCCTGCAAAGGCTTGAAATTTCTCAAAGACTTCGTCTTTGGAAGCAATAAAGATTGTCCACACAAATCGTGAGTAGTCATCAACAATCACAAACACATACCAATTTCCTCCAAAACTTCTAATTCTCATTGGTCCATATAAGTTCATATGAAGTAGTTCAAGTGACTTGGATGTACTTACCATGTTCTTTGATTTGAAAGAAGTTTTAGTTGTTTGCTTCTTACATACGCATCACAAAGATTTGCCTTAGATTTCTTAATTTCAGGGAAACCTCTTACCAACTGTTTCTTGACTAGTTTTCTTAGCAAGAATATACTAACATGCCCTAGTCTTTTGTGCCATAGTGTGGAGTCATCTATTGATGCAGTCAAACATGGAAGATTTAGACTATCAATATCCTCCTTACTAGTTATAAATACATTTTCCATCTTTTACCTCTTAACAACTCCTTTCCGTCACTCAGACTTACTATGCTACAATGTGTAGAATAGAACTGGACTGAGTTACCTTTGTCACAAATTTGAGATACACTGAGCAAATTAAATTTTAAACCATTAACTAAATTGACATTATCAGTGACATAATCTGAAGTAAAACCAACCTTACCTACACTGACGATCTTTCCCTTCTTGTTGTCGTCAAAGGAAACGGTTCCTTGGCTTTCTGGTTCGAGTGAGAAGAATTTCCATCTGTCTCCTACCATATGTTTAGAGCACCCACTGTCGATGTACCAGCAGGGGTCCCTTCCCACTTGATTATGCACTTAACAAGTTAGTAGTGTGGGGTTAGGGCCCCCAGAGTGTTTAGATCCATTTCCACCAACAAACATTGTTCTACGATGATTTTTTACTACCCATTGAAGCCCTATTTTCTTGAGTTGCCAGTGTGTCAGAAATCGTGTCCGATAGCATTTAGCTTCATGATGACCGGGTTGTCTGCACAGGTGGCAGACACCTCTACGACTGGTTCCCGATTGGTACCCAACCGGTCATTTATTTTTCCACATGGGTGTCCTAGCATCAGTTTCTAGCTTTGCATGTTTTTCTTTGATGGATGCTAGTTCTTTTTCTTTTATGTTAAGTGTAGCAATCAATTCATCGATTTTTGGTTGTTTTCCTAACTTCATTTTTTCATGGACAGCAAGAATTTCACTATAGTCGGTTTGCAATTTCTATAGTGCATTCATGAGATTTACTACCTTATCCTTGCCCGATTTTCTCTCCAATTTTTCATTTTCCTCTAGGAGTTCTTTGTTTTCATTTTCCAACTCCTCTAGGTGGTCAACTAATATAAGAGAAAAATTTTTGAGTCCTAGAAATTCAGTTTTTGAATTTTCTTTCTAAGTCGAGAGTAGCTTACCTTGTTTTGTTCCTCTTTCTCCTCTGATTCTAACATTTCCTTGTCTTGGGCCATCAGGCAAACTTCCTTAAGGCGCAGTTGAGCCTCTTCATTTCTTGAGAGATCACTGTCTGAGGTTTGATTGTTGTCACTTAGTTCTGAGTCCCCTATACAGCAACAAAGGCTTCTTTCCTTGGCCCTTTGTTGAATGATCTTCGGACAGGTTTCCTGATCCTGTCATTGTCCTCTAGGGGTCATTGGGGACAGTCTTTGATGTGGTGCCCACGCTTTGAACAACCAAAGCACTTGTCATTATTCTTCCTTTGAATATCGTCAGACTCTTTGGGCTCCTTGCCTTTTCTCATGTTGTTTCTTATGAACGTTCAAAAGTACCTTTTAGCATAGAGAACCATCTCATCATCGTCTTCTCCTGACTCGGATTTTTCATTCTCAGCTACATAAAGGGCTATGCCTTTTCCTCTCCCTCTTGTTGAGCTTTCTAAGCTTCTTTGTTGTAATTTTAGCCCAAACGCCATTAAGGATCCTAGCATGTCTGCCAAAGACATCTTAGAGAGATCATGGACTTCTTGCATGGCATTGACTTTGCTGTCGAAGGATACAAGAAGTGATATAAGGAATTTCCGAATTTGATCCTCATTTGAGATAGTTCTTCCAAGCACGAGCATTTCGTTGATCAGCTTGGTGGACCTTGTGTGCATTTTAGATATGCTCTCTCTCTCTTCCTTCTTGAATAGCTCCCAATGAGTGAGTAGCAGCTCAATGCGAGTCTTATTGACTTTATCATTTCCTTCATAAGTAACTTCAAGAGTTTTCCAGATCTCTTGGGCTGTTTTGGCTGAGGCCACTTTTAGAGTATTGCTCAGGTAGTAGTGCACAATGTAAGATTCTTACTGCTCGAGCATTGAATATCAACTTCTTGATTTGATCATCAGTCATGTTGTCGACTGATATGTCTTGTCCTTGAGTATCTTGGAAGGTGTATCCATCACGTGATATAACCCTCCATATCCTTGATTCATCAGACTTGATGTGAAACTCCAAATTATTTTTCCAGTGAGTGTAGTTATCTCCATTGAAGAGTGGTGATCGATTTGGTGATGAACCTTCTTTTGACGCTAGTAGGTTTAAATGAGACATTTTGATCGTCTTCCAAAGTAGTTAGTTTTCTAGAAGAGACCCGCTCTGATACCAATTGTAACTGGTTAGTACTCCTGATGCGTCCTCGATCAATCGTGGATGTATCGTTGTCCTATGTGATCTATTTGATAGTCGAGGAAAAGAACTTTAATAAACTCAAACTGGAAACTCCTTTTCGGTTGAGAATTTACACGAAATGCAGTCAATCTCCCTCACCCTAAGGACTCTGGGACAATTTAGGACTTTTATTCCTAAGTCCTCTATCCTCTCCTGATAGTTGGCCTACAGTTCCCTAACTGTTCCCTGACTGATCAGTCTATCAAATACACGAAGTATTAACTCACAGACCCAGTCCTAACCAGCTCACCAACTCTCTAGTACTTGCACACACTTGGTCTGACTCACACTTGCTCTAGTTATATCTTTTTTTTGTATTTGACCAACTTGATTTACATAAGACATTGTATATCGTATTTATACAGGTATGATTAGGTGTGTAGCAAACACCTATGATCTCCTAGTCTCTAGGAGTCGTTTGCTTCTTCATCCCTACAAAGTACCCTCGTTCGAATACAGGCTAATCTTCAACTTACTTTGGAACCGTCACAACTGTGATACCCAGTGTAGGGGTCACCTCCCACATCGATCGGGAGAGCGCACGAACCACACCTTATAGGTGTGGGGATACTCTTGCCTTGTGAGAGGCCTTTTGGGGATGGTACCCCGGAAGCAAAACCGTGCGGGCTGCGGCCCAAAGCAGACAATATCTCACAAGTGGGTTGATTACTGGGCTGTTACAGATGGTATCAGAGCCAGGCCCAGGTCGGTGTGCCAGCGGGGACGCTGGGCTCCCAACGGGGGTAGAGTGTGATACCCAGTGTAGGGGTCACCTCCCACATCGATCGGGAGAGCGCACGAACCACACCTTATAGGTGTAGGGATACTCTTGCCTTGTGAGAGGCCTTTTGGGGATGGTACCCCGGAAGCAAAACCGTGCGGGCTACGGCCCAAAGCGGACAATATCTCACAAGTGGGTTGATTACTGGGCTGTTACAACAACACTTGTCACCCTATGATTGGACATGTTGGAGGTGTGTGTTCAGGTGGTTGGTCACCATTTGCACTCTCCACTTGCCTAGTCTTGTTTGCCTATTTAATGCTCTTTAATGCTCTCCCAGCTTTATTTAATTTTGCATAATGAGTTCCTCTTAATAGCCCTGATCTTGTCTTGTTTTCTTGTTCATTAATGAGTAAGACTTTGTCGTGAGCTAGTTGCTTGTGTGGATGCATGAGTGTGCATGAGTTTGTCGGCATACTTGATGTCTTTTGTCTTTCTACTGTGTCTGATGCATGAGAGATATGTTTGTGTAGTACTTGACTTCTTGTGTGTACAGAAGTTCCATCGGAGCTCTCCTAATAGGTGCCCGACGGGTTGGGCACATGTCATGAACGGAGTGCACTTGCAACCTTGCGTGCTAAGCCACTCCTTTACCTGTTTATCTGAATCTCAAAGCTTAACAAACATATTAGATAAACAACACAGGTTTGCTATCATCAAAACTAAAGGATCTTGACTTAACATCGGTATCCTGGTTTGGTTAGCAAAGGTGCTATAGTGGTTTTAGTTCAGTATTTTACTAGTCACTTAAGAAACCGATTAATTATCACTAGTACAAAACAGGATATTTTTGGTGGTTTTTTAGGCCTTTTTCGGTGGTTTTAAACTGCCGAAAACCCAACGGCCGAAAAAGGGTTTGCCCTTATTTTCGGTGACTTCTAATAAGTAAACTGCCGAAAATATAAGGCACCAAAGGACATAAATCAGTCGTAAAATTTATCAATTTTCGGCGGTTCTATGTAACCGCCGAAAATAAGTAAAAATATGACAATTTTCGGTGGTTTCTACTTAAGAACCGCTCAAAATTGTCATATTTTTTTTCTTATTTTCGGCGGTTTCTACATAGAATCGCTGATCTTTTTTGTTTTTCTCGTTTTTGTTTCTGATCCCACATCTGTTACAAAACCTGTAAAAAAAATGCATCCAGGTATACCCACTCATCTCTCTACATCACATGTTAGAGGATGTCATCCCACTTTGTAGCAAAATTGGCAACAAAACAAAATAATGTTCAAATGGTCACAATGACCATATACATACAGTTCAATGGTCACAATGACCATATACCCCACTTCAAATGGTCACAATGACCATATACCACACTACAAATGGTCACAATGACCATATACATGCATAACTATCCAAATAGTCACTATAGTACTCAAAATGGTCATCTTTCACAACCTATCTCGCCATAAAAGTCTACACAGTTATAAATAAACAATTCAAAATACAAAGTAAAACATCAAACCAAATTCATGTAAAGGAACTCTGCCCAATCCTCTAGCATATCATTGATGGTTTCTCTGGCATATTCTTCAACATTAGAGAAAACCTTTAAAGAATAAAACAAGACCCACACTTCGAACTCCTGGGTTGGCGTGGACACTTAAACACAATAAAACAAACAAACATTTACATAAGACGTGTGTAAGTGATGACTACCTATCAATGATAAAAAAAAATGTGCAAGTGATGACGTATGTACCTTTACTGAACTACACAGGACGAAACCTTTCAACCTTACCACACTTTGATATACACTGCACAATTAATATCATAAACATAAATTAATTATATTAGAATATGCACAATAAAATTAAGTTAAATGAAAGAGTTAAAATGTATAAAGTATTCATTCATAATGTACCCACATGTTAAGGTGTGGCTTTATCTTGTTGTCTCTTGAACGTCCAACCTGAAAGGGATCAAGAAATAGTATCTGCGTACGATCCAAACACAACACTAGTAGAGCCCAATGACCACTGTATAATACCAAAACACTAACATATTACTATAATGTCATAATCAACAACTACAATATTTGTTCAATAAAAATGATAAACAAGAATTACTACATTTGATGATATGGTAGCATAAGATATTTCTTGTTCGTTCTGATGCTGTTAGTGATAGCACGCTACAAGTAGCTCTTACACGACTCTAAATCACACCTTAAAGCAGTGTATGACCCTCTTTCAGGACACAAAAATCCATAGTGGGTAAGCACAAAAGTTTACATTTTCTCATGAGAAAACCTGTTCATAACTTAAAGATACGATAATTAACATTGTTTCAGGACACCAAATTATAACTTAATTAGAAACAAAACTAATACTTACAAAATGCATGAGTGCATCATTGTGGTAGTGACCCAATTAGATTTCAGGACGCCCTTCACATCGGTCGTATACAAGTCGACTTCTACGTCGTTTGGGTAGTGAAGAAGGTCATCATCAAAACTAAGCAAGAAAGAATTCTGCCCTCTGGTCATCATGCAAGGATTTCATGTTTGGCTCCAAGTGTGCCAATATGGAATCATCCACCAAGTTTTCTTTCTGAACAACATTGGTGGATGATTAGTATTTAGAAGATTTAGCAAGCTTTGACTTCTTTGTGTCAGGAGACCCATATTTCTTTTTTATTTCCTATTCACAACCAACCTACAACACTGGTCATGAACTGAGCATCCACACATACTAAACTCATATAATTAACAATAATAAATGTACTAGTGTTTATATTAGGCATACCTTCACACACTTCTGAATTAGACGACCATGCCACTAAACAAATGCACTCTTTGTAGGCCAAACTGTATTATACTTGTGCTGAGGTACTGGGAGTTCTAGATCAGGACACTGATAGTCTGGTTCGTCCACAGAGACTCCCCATGATAAGACTGTAGTGGATTCCCATGAGTCTTGTCATTCGGGCCTGATGAGTTCACTCTTCCATGTGCGAGAAAGATATATTCATTGTTGTATGGGAGTAAAAGATTACAGTTTATTGGTTCCTACAATTTCATCAAATTAGTAGATGATTACAATATGAAATATGTAGCAAAAGATATGATAAGTAATAACACCATTAAATATAACAAAAATTACCTGTACATATGCGTAAGGATACTGGTCATTAGACTCAACGCTTGTGTACAATCTAGCAGGAGTAGCATCGTCATTGCTTGGGAATGACAGAGGATCATTCTAACAATTGGGGTTAGAAGGATCAGCAAGAGGAGCATATGGTTGGGTTGCACCACTACCCTCACGTAATTCAGCAATGACCTCCCTCTTCCACTTCTCTCTCATATCATTAATGACATACATATGCTCCTCATATGAGATTGTGGGTCCTTGACTACTTCCTTTCCTCGACCCGAGGTTTCAAAAAACAGTTCTTATTCCTATGTTAATCCCCCCACACCTCACTGCTCGGCATGGATGATCTTTTTTCCTAGCGCACAAAACAACTGATCATCATGTCGATCAGGAGCTCAAGTCCCTTACGTGACTTGCTCATTCAGCTCACCCTTTAGAAGTAATTAATGCATCAAATACTTATAATAAATTTTAAGATTCTAAAACTAAATTGGAAGATAAATTTAAATGTTAAGAAAACTTACCTTCTTGTCAACAACTTTCTTCGTCTTTCGAAGGGATATAGACACTTTCCAGTTTTAGGGTCTTTCTTAGTGTGTGAAAGCTTCCAGAAGGTACCCCGTGGCTGGTGCTCATCCATAGCTCTCCTATCCGATGGCAACTCCCCTTCTGCCACCCATTCAGGCACTCTTCTGTTAACCCCTTTGGCACTGAGCATATGACGATATTCATTCTTCTTCACATTCGCTGATTGAGTGTCACGATACTCCTGTTATCAAGTAAAACATATAATCAACATGATAAAATATATACATATATAAATATAATAATAGTTAATTATTTATATAACATGTACATACATAAATTATATAACAGTTAATTATTTAAGAGTTAGTACATTCGTTTCCATCTTCTTGTAATAGAACTACTGCCACTTCTCTTGGGTTATTGGTGTGTAGATCTCCCAAGGCTGGCAAGTGTCGTCGTCAGGCCTCTTTAGCTTCTAGGTGATGAACCACTAGATCAAATCGTGCTTATGTTTTGAAATTTTTTTGCGCGTCATCCCTTTGACCAAGTTGTAGTACTGACTTTTTGCAGGTACTTGATATCGTTCATGCATATTACCATAAAAGAAATAAATGTTAGTTATGGATACGTACAAGTTGCACTTAAAAATATACTTAAAACTATTGTTTATTTACCTGTGCGATCTCAAACATTTGCTTGTTCAGTCCTTCTTCAACCCGAGGCCAGCTGAGGGTGATATCACAATAATCTTGTACTATGATGCCAAGCTCAGTAGTGAAGTCTCCAGCCCATCCCCAGTCGGGTGTAGATACTCATTGAACTGTAGAGGCTTTGAATCTATCTTTATTTTGTTGTCTTATATGTATATATACATTTATAATATATATGGTTGGTTAATATATATATATATATATAGTTGGCTTTCTTATTGTATTATACTATTTATGTATAGTTACTCAACTAACTATTCGATATAAATCAACTAATTACACAAACAATTATGAAAAATGGAAAGTGAGGTTGAAAAAATAAATTAACCTGTTTTTGGTATATGTATACCACGTATAAGGCTGAATGGAAGGACGAGGAGCAGGCGGAACGCAGAGGAGGTAGCAGGGCGGAGGACGGCAACAGAGAAGCTCGTAACATATGAAAGAAATGTGGTCTCAAAGGGTGTAACTGTAGTGAACCATATAAATTAGAAGTGGGGATAATAGTTGTAGTATTGTAAAAAATTACAATAAAAAAACCTTAAACTCAACTGTTTCCCCTTTTTGAACTCGAGCGGCAGGAGAGAGCAGAGGCAGGCGGGGACAACGAGTTGATAGCGACAGTGGCGATCAAGACACTGCTCTCTGTTCTGCGTGTGTGTTCATCGTAAATTTTTTATCTATATTAGGATGAACGCTGGTAATTAATAATCAATCCAAATTTAGTTTTCTAAATTAGTTTTATACTCTATACAACTCTACTTGTATAGCTACGAAGTCATTCAAACTCATGGAGCATATATACATATTTTTGTTTCAAATGAGTAATTTGAATATATCAACTAATAAACATTTATGTTAACTTATCGAACTTTATATAGGTCTACATTAGTATCCTTACACATTAAACATCACTAGCTATCAATTACACTACACAAACAGTAAAACCTAAAAAAAACAAGGAAACTAGTAGGGATATTTTGTCGAACACGTTGCGGGCATACTCATTGTGTACCCACAAATACCAATTTTGTAAAATTCAAAGCATACCAATTCGTTCATCACACATACAAAGACATAATTACACTAAACAAGCACATACAGTTTATCATTTACCAGAAAATTGGTTAAAATTTCGAAATTTAAATTTACCATAAACTCACCTCTATATCTTTAATTTCCGGACTGTAGGATGAGCAGCGATGTTGGACTGGGGCGGCGACTCGGGCGACGACTCCGGTGGCAACGACACCAGAAAACGCGATGAAGGGAGGCGGCACAGTGGCACTCAGAGGAGGGTGCGACGGTGGCGATTTTGGTTATTCACTTTTTCTGTTCGAAATAAACTGAGAATGGCGATCGCTGCCAGCAGCGTTGGGCCGCGCAGAGTATTAAAAAAAAAGTTTTTCAACGATTCTTAAGTAAAAACTGCCAAAAAAGAGTTTTTTTTTAAAGACCATTTTCGACAATTCCGGGTATAGAACCGCAAAAATGGTCTTTAACAAAAATTCTTTTTCATCGGTTTTTACTTAGGAACCACCAAAAACCCCTTTTCCCTCACTCTTTTTAGGCAAATACTAAAAAGCCCCCAAAAAGGGGACGACGAAAATGATATGTTTTGTACTAGTGAATACTCTCTATATTTTTAGATGAGCTTCCCATACCATCAGATTTTGAAATGCCAAATTCTTGGCTACAAGTGGATGTAGCCATCCTAGCTACATCCAAGGATATTTTAGTCAAATTACAATAAAAAATATCTTTATAGTAGGGTAATTTTGTAATTAATAAAATATAGTGGCACAAAACTAAAAATAGAAAAAACAAACACCGAACAATGTTCCAGCGTGAGCATCAATTTTTTTTTCTTTTTTTCTTTTTATTTATCTTTATCTTACAACAATAATTTAAATAGTTATATCTTTTAATATATAAGTCCAAAATGAAAAAAAATTACATCATTGTTCATCTGAATTCGAGCTCTTCAAAACAAGACCAGTCATAGATATATTTTGACAACTTTTTAAAAAATTTATTTTTACATGTATCCCATGATATTTTAATGTGAGGATGTATGTACATATTTTTAATGTGATAATGTACATGTTTTAATGTGACGATGTACATGTTCAAATGTGCGAATGTACATGTTCTTTAATGAACATCTGTACATGTTTGTATGGTCATATGTACATGTTTGTATGATGGTTTGTACAAGTTCTTCCTTATATGTACAGGTTTTAATTTAAGGATATACATATTTAATTATTCGTACAGGTTTATATGACTATCTATATGTTTTTAATACGAGGATGTACATGTTTTAGTGAACATTTGTACAGGTTTGAATGACAATCTGTACAAGTTTTCTTTTACGTTCTGTGCTCCATACATGTAAAAATAATTTTTTTAAAGTTGTCAAAATATATCCATGACTGGTCTTGTTTTGAAGAGCTTGAATTTAGATGAACGATGATATAATTTTTTTCCATTTTGGACTTATATATTAAAAGTTACAACAATTTAAAGTTGTTATGATAAAGAAGAATTTTTTTAAAAAAAGACAAATGGCTCCGGTGTTAAAAAAAAAGAAAAAAAAAACTGCATGTAGCCAAATTGGCTACATTCGGTTGTAGGCAAGACACGCTCTTTTGAAATAGAAAGTATTTTTGAAAGATATTTATATTGTTTAGATAGAAGTTTCCATTAGGCATAATTGTAGATAGACATCAATTCTTTTGTTATAAATTTCCTCTTGGCATAAATAGTACATTATTTTGTTCTTTGAAAACTTGTCAATTGAAATTTAAGTTATGCTAACTGACAGTGAGAAAAAGAACTCGCATACGAATGATACAATTATGTATTTCAACTTATAGCAGTTAGCATATTTGTATTAGTTAGGAATGATAAGTCAAGTTATATGTCCATTGATTTATTATATGTGATGCATAAACTAAGAAAATTATATTTTATTATGGTAGACAATTATTTTATAGTCTTTATAGATGTGTGCAAAAGATTTTAATAACTTGTTTCGTAGTTAATCGCTTAGAATGGAACACTAACCAGGGAGTCAGACGATACACACACCTCATGGCATGGGTCACCCAAGGATCTGGAATGCCCATTCGTCGTAATACTTCCTAGAAACACCAGACCTGGCCATACGTCATGGACATACTCATCTTGAGTGTAAAAGATCCTTTCTTTTTAGCTTGACACTTATTCATGGGGTGTATTAAGTAATAAGGATGTTATTTAGGATTAGCTAATTGGTAAAGACCCACTGCCGGGAGATCAAATACAGAATGGAGAACATGGAGCTTGCTCCACCTTTAATATGGCTTCATGCCACATGTCAATACATTATTGGTCCAACTAAAATTAAGAAAAGAAAAAAGTGAAAAAGAGAAAAAAAAAAGAGAAATACGTAGAGTTAAGTTGGGAGGCGAGAGAAACAAATTTTTTTTTCAAAATGTTATAACTCACAAAATATAAGTGTAAAAATAAAAAAAATTATATCATTGTTCATCATTCTTCGTGCTCTTCAAAACAAGATGCATCATGGATATGTTTTGATAAACTTAAAATTTTATGTTTTTATAAGGAGTATATATTACATATTTTTAAAGTGAATCTTATTCATTAACAAAATAAATCTTCTTTAACAATAAAATGAACCTTATTCATTAAGAAAATGAATCTTATCCCAAACACTCTAAAAACCACCATAGTAAAGTTAAAAACGTCGATGACATTTGTATGGTTTGTAGTGTAGGGTTTAGGGTTCACTTTCAATAAATGAAAGGTTCATACTTTTCTCGCATAAGTTTGTGGCAGGATTAACTTTTACTAGTATTAAACAAAATATTTACTTTTCTTAAACCTTTGATTCACCTTTAGAAAACATTTGATTCATTTTCTTAAACCTCTGATTCACTTTTCTACCTCTTATTCACTTTAGTTAAACAATTTCTATTTACGAGAATAACTTTTCTTAAACCTTTGATTCACTTTTCTTAAACGTATGATTCACTTTATAAAAACCTTTGATTCACATTTCTTAAACCTCTTAATCACTTTAGTTAAACAATATGCGCTTATGAGATTCACTTTTCTTATTACTCTGATTCACTTTGTAACAACTTGTGATTCACTTTTTAACAACCTTTGATTCACTTTTCTAAAACCTCTAATTCACACTAGTTAAACAATCAGAATCATTTTAGTTAAACAATCTCTGTTTATGAGATTCACTTATTTTAAAACCTCTTATTCACTTTTACACATCTCTCTAATTCACTTTTTAACAACCTTCGATTCACTTTTTAACAACCTTTGATTCACTTTTCCTAAACTTAAGATTCACAATGAATTGTTTAAAAATATGTACGTACAAAAATTTAAAAAATTAAAATTTATCAAAACATATTAATGTTTGATCTTATTTTGAAGAACTCGAATTATGATGAACAATGGTATAAAATTTGTGTTATTTGGACTTATATATAATAAAATACAATATTTTAAAGTTTTACAAAATGATAAACCACAAAAAGACAAAATAGGTGCCACCTTGTAAGGTGGCACCACCTCCATGTTCTAGAGGGGAGCAGGGCACGACCCCCGAAACTTTTAAAAATTTGTAAAATGCTTTTATAAATTTTTTAAAAATATGAAATAACATGATGTTTTAAATAACAATAGTGTCAAATTTTTTTTACCTTTTCTGAATCCACTACTGAATAGGTCACATATTATTTGGTAGAGTCTTGAATATGATCTTATAAAGATAGTTGCACGAATCACGACGCAATAGGCCTGTACTCTTAACGTCTTAGAAGATTCTTTAAAATTGGGGATAAGTATCAAGTGAGGTTTAGTAGTTGATGTTGGCAACCGATCCTTGTTAAGAGCTTGCAAGACTTGATCCTGTAAAGAGGAAACGATAATATAAACAGTCAGTTAGTTCTGTTTTTAGTATAGAAGGATATAAGTGTAATCTGTTTCTTCTGTCCAGAATAAATACCTCCTGATTGTAGCTCAAATGACTAAGGTAACACAATACAGTTTACATCATTACGTTCTCTCATTTTCTTGGCTTTAATCCTCCCTTCTCAGTTCTCTAAACTTCTACATGGTTTCAGAGCAATTCATGCTCTAGATCTGTCTGCGCCTAACAAATCTTTCTTAGCCAAAATAAAGAAGACGAGATGAATCTGTCGGATTGCAAGTTAACGTCATCAAATCTACATCAGGTTGTTAGAATCTCAACAATTAAACTGCAACGGGAGAAAATTTTCCTCAGCTGGCATACACAGATGATGAATCTGTTTGAATCAGTAGGAGTTGCTGGCATGATTGAAGCAGAATCCATGCCTAACCGGAAAATCGCAAAAGACGATCAAGAAGTTGATAATCTAGACTACAAAAATGGAAAGAGATAGACGACTTGGTCCGATCTTGGATTCTTGCGACCTTATCAGAAGATTGCATTGCTTTGACAATCGGTTGTACTACAGCGTGTAAAATCTGGGAAGAACTAAAAGGAGAGTTCCTCCAGTCGACCAAGGATAGAGAGTTTCAGCTCAAAAATAGGCTGAGATCTTTGAAGCTAGGGGATACACAGCCGGTGAAAGACTATGTGAAGGAATTCAAATCAGTTTGCGACAATCTTGCCGCGATTGGAAATCCAGTGGTTGACGAAGACAAAGTGGTTATGTTGGCTCAAGGATGTGGTGGGAGGTACAAAATTCTTAGATCCGTGATGTTAAGTAAAGCGCCATATCCAAGTTTGAAGCAGTTTGTTACTGCTTTGGAGGATTATGATGCAAGAGAAGGGGATAATGGAACTGATGTTCTTGAGAAGCAAGGAAACATACTTACGAATGCCGCATTCAATGTTCAGACTAATTCTGGAAATCAAAATTGGGGACAGAACACTCGAACTGAGTCAAGCTATGGTCGTGGTGGTAGATATGGTGGCCGTGGTCGTGGTCACCAAGGAGGAAATAGAGGACGCTACCAGAATTATCAGAGTAATAATCATTCTTGGAGTCAGAATCAATCTGGAGTAAACCCTTGCCAGATTTGCGGAAGGACTAATCATACTGCGATTAGTTGTTTCTATCGCTGGGATCATTCCTACCAGTCTTATGATCCCAAACCTTCGTCGACTCCGCAGACTAATAGTCCTCAGCAAGCTCTAACTATTGTATCATACAGTACAGGAGATGATTCCTACTTCGTGGATTCTGGAGCAACTGCGCACATGCTCACTTCTCCAGGTAACGTCAGTTCTTTAACTTCTTATACTGGGAATGAATTAGTTTTTTGTGGGAAGTGGACATGAGATTCCAATTCAGTTTACTGGTAGCACTTGCATCGAAGGAATGGAACGAGATCTGAAACTAAAATACGTGTTAGTTGTTCCTGATCTCAAACGAAATCTGATTTCAGTTAGCAAACTGACTAGTGATAATTACTACTGTGTTGAGTTCATTGATTCTGGGTTTGTTGTGAAGGACCGTCTGACAGGCAAGATCTTGGCAAAGGGCAGTAGAAATGGAGACCTGTATGCCTTAAAGGAGCCAGTTTTTTAAGCTCTACAAGTTGTTACTGCTGGTAAGACTACAAATGATATTTGGCACCAAAGATTGGGCCATCCAAATTCAAAGATTTTGAAGATGCTTAGTTCACAGAATAAGATTGATATTTAAGTTTGGAAAAAAGATCTTATGATTTGTAGTAGTTGTCAACTAAGTAAGAGTTGTAAACTACCATTCAATAAGGTAGATAGTCGTGCTAATGTTGTTTTAGAGAAAATCCATTGTGATTTGTGGGGACCTGCCCCTGTTCCTTCAAGCCAGAATATGAAATATTATGTCATCTTTAGGGATGATCATTCACGGTTTACTTGGTTTTATACACTGAAGAAGAAGAGTGATTTTTATGATGTATTTGTTCAATTCCAAAATATGGAGGAGCTCCATCTTGAAAGAAAGATTAAGTTTTTTCGTTGTGATGGCGGTGGAGAGTTTACTAGCCAAAGATTTACCAGCAGGCTACACCAGTGTGTGATTATACAACAAATATCATGTCCACATACACCGGAGCAGAACGGTGTAGCAGAACACAAACATAAACATATTGTTGAAGTTGGTCTTTCTCTTCTTCTCAGTGCTGGTCTGCCGTTATTCTTGTGGACAGAGGCTTTTATGACAGTTGTGTTTCTGATAAATCGCTTGCCAGCAGCACCAGTGCAGTTTCAAGTGCCATTAACTATGATTTTTCAAAAAGAACCAGATTATGGAAGTCTTAAAGTGTTTGGGTGTCGTTGTTTTCCTATGTTGAGATATAATGCCACTCACAAGCTGCAGCCTAGATCCCTCCCTTGTGTGTTTATTGGATATAGTAACCTACATAAGGGCTATCGCTGCTATCACCCTGAAACCCGAAAGATTTACATATCTAGGCACGTGGTGTTTGATGAACGTGTTTTTCCCTATCTGAAAACCCATTTACCCTCAACAGATTCAGATTTATTTGTTACTACTTTCAATCTGTTCACCCAAGAACAACCTGATAACATTTCAGAGGTTATATCTGATAATGGGAATGTTAATCTACATCCTGCTTTTCCAGATCTAAACTCCTTAAACATGCTACATTCCACTAACCAGCCACGTCTTGCACCAGAATCACATCTTACCCCAGAACCCAATTCTCCTACTTCAAAACCCTCTATGTCTATAACTGATTTTGTTCTTCCTTTATCCAGAACAAGTTCTTCTGGTTCAATAACCTCTTCACCAGAGTCTGTACATGATGAAACACCAACACCAGAAAATGATAGTGTGCCTACCATATCAGGTTCCACGTCTGCTATAAACCTAGTGGTGGATCTTCCTGTTGATCAGAACAATGGAAATACTCATCAGGTGATCACAAGATCCAAAAATGGTATTTTCAAACCCAAAACTGCTACCGCCTTACTTGTGCAGCAACAACTGGAGAAAGAGCCACACACTATTTGTGAGGCTTTTCGATATCCACAATGGATCACTGCCATGACTGAAGAAATGGAGGCATTACATCGTAACAACACTTGGAAGCTTGTTCCACGGTAACTAGGAATGAATATTGTGGGGTGCAAGTGGGTTTTTAAAATCAAACGACATTCTGAAGGAACAATTGAGCGCTACAAGGCTCGACTTGTTGCTAAGGGATTTCACCAAGTTGAAGGAGTTGATTGTGGTGAGACTTTCAGCCCTGTGGTCAAGAGTGCCACGATTAGAATCGTTCTGTATGTTGCTGTAACTCGAAAGTGGGAAGTTAGACAGCTGGATGTTAAAAACGCTTTCTTACATGGTGAGTTAACTGAGACCGTTTTCATGGAGCAGCCTCCAGGGTTTTGCGATTCTTCTCGGCAAGATTATGTATGTCAGTTACAAAAGTCCTTATATGGACTGAAGCAGTCTCTGCGGGCCTGGTTTCAGAAGCTTAGTTCCCTTCTTATACAGATTGGTTTCTCCTGGAGTAAAGCTGATACAACATTATTCTACTAGCATTCTGCAAGAGGAACTGTGTTGTTATTGGTTTATGTTGACGATATCTTGATTACAGGGAGTAATAAGTATCTGATACAGGAAGTGATCGATCAACTCAGTCATGGTTGTGCCCTTAAAGACCTTGGAAAGCTGCACTACTTTCTTGGAATCGAGGCTAATTTTACTACTCAAGGATTATATCTGACTCAGACTAAATATATCAGAGATCTACTTGAGAAAGCAGAGATGCAGGATGCTAAACCCATGCGTACTCCATTGAGTATTAAGCCAGATACCTCAGTTACAGCAACAACACCTGTTGACGCTACGTTCTACAGGTCTATTATGGGCGCTTTACGGTATGCGACACTCACAAGGCCAGATATCTCTCATGTTGTAAATCTTGCCTGTCAGCATATATCATGCTGTTAAACGCATCATCAGGTACTTGGTGGGAACAGCAACCCTGGGTATTCTAATTACTCCTCAAACCTCTCTGGCTCCTGTTGCTTATTCGGATGCCGACTAGGCAGGATGCGAATTACCCCGGCGTTCAACAACTGGTTAAAATCAAATGACTAAGGTAACACAATACAGTTTACATCATTACGTTCTCTCATTGTCTTGGCTTCAATTCTCCCTTCTCAGTTCTCTAATCTTCTATAGATCCCGCTCTGAACAATATTCCTTTAAAAATATCTGATTATAGATGATTAAATGTAACTATTTTTTGGAAGCCCCATCCATTTCATTAACATCAAACCCATCGAGTTTCAACCAGCGTACCGATCCTTCTTCTTGCAACACAAAACCGAGGGCAAACACAAATTAAGACAACTACTACTAACAACTGAATTCTCGTGGGATGTTACTTGAGTAGCATAAAAGCATGTCAGTTGATGCTTAGTCCTAGGAGAACTAGTTGTTTTGCCAAAGAATTTCCAACTACTAGACAAACAGGATGTTCTTCACCTGCATATCTTTTTTTATGACTATCGCTGCAAAGACAGTTAAGTTGATGATTTAGATCAAAAGGCATAGCCCGGGAAGACCAGTGCGAAATGGAAAATACATCTGAGTAATCACCTTAAAGAAAGAAACTACTTACTCAGGAAATTATTACTACCTCCTAGGAGATATAAAAGAAGAACATAATACTAGACTTTAAGATTTTGATGTCGATTAGTCTCATCAAGCCTGGACCATGACACAAATTCTTGGTGTCGGCTCGACCACAGTTGTCGTCTAGAAGGCTTGACTACTTCAATTTTGACCCTTCGGGACATCATCCCACATATCCACCACTCGGTTAAACATTACGAGAGGACCTATAGCGCTCTTCACCTAGACATCTAAAACTACTTAGCATAGCTAAATTAGCCATAATATAGAACTAAGATAGCTAGCACTAAACATATTAAATATAAAGCATGATCAAAAGGTGTGATAGACACCATAAACATCTCCTCCATTGGGCACCTTACGATTTGCACAAAATGAAAACCTTCAAGGTGGCAACTCTTATTCCCCTGATTATGGGGAGTCAGCCCTGAAACCTGTCACGTGACTCAAGGTTGTTGCTGCAACCTTCGCTTCGGCTTGTCACGACATCAAACCGCCATAGCCCCGGCTAGGACTCTCTTCTTGTGCAGTGTTTGCTGGCTTTAGCTTCACCGCATGGCATGATAGAATTTTTGGAAACTGATTTTTAAAGTGTGAATTTTTTGCTCTGTATTCTCTCGTGAATAAGCATTGTATATTAAACCGTGAACATTAAACCTCTGCTTCTGATGTATATACTAGTTACAAAATAAAGAACCTGGAGGTTGTTACTAAAGATAAATATTCTCCTAGGTTTTCTATGTAACACCTAGATACTCTTAATAACAACTTTTATTTTATTTTAATATTCTAATACCCCCCCCCCCCCCCCCGCAATACCGCCCCCCCCCATAAGCCATAGTAAACTTGTTTACCAAGGCTTGACTTTGGAATGATCATTCATTCCCATGCAATATATCTGCTCGCGATATCTTGTTCCTGGCAAGATCTTGGTCAACATGTCGGCTAGTTGTACGGAAGTGTGAGTATAAATAACATCGACAAGACCTTGCTGTATTTTCTCACGAACAAAATGACAATCGATTTCAATATGCTTGGTTCTCTCATGGAAATAGGATTGCGGGCGATGTGGATAGCGGACTGATTATCACACTTGACCGGAACGTGTGTAATACCATCAACACAGAGCTCAGACAAGATGCGTGTCAGCCATGTTAACTCTGCTACCACACGACGAAGAGAACGATATTCCGCTTCTGCACTGGAAAGCGATACTGAGCCTTGCTTCTTGGTTTTCCACGATATTGGACTGTCGCCAAGAAATATATAGTACCCAGAGACAGACTTTCTTGTGTTAGGACAAGCTGCCCAATCTGAGTCACAAAAAGCTGTCATATTCAACCTAGAAGAGTGTCCATCAGTAAGAATTATCCCATAATTAACAGTACCCTTGACATAGCACAATGCATGCAGAGCTGCTTCCATATGCATATTAGTGGGACTTTGCATAACTGACTGAGGTTCTGGACTGTGTAGCTGAGGTCCGGACGGGTGTTAGACAAATAATTGAGTTTGCCTACAAGTCTTCTATAAGCAGTAGGGTCCTGTAAAGGAGCACACCATCACCAAACACAATTGTTTGCCTACAACCATGGGTCCTTGGACAGCCCTTTTATCGTGACAACCAAACTCTTGTAAAAGGTCCAAACAAAACTTACGCTGAGACAAAATATAGCCCCTCTCTGCACGTATGAACTCGATGCCCAAAAAATAGTTGAGAGACCCCAAATCTTTTATCTTGAAATTCTGATCCAATGCCCCTTTGATTTCATCGATTTCTACTTGCCGTGCTCCCACAACCAAAATGTCATCTACATAAATGGCAAGAAAAAGTCTGTCGTGCTCTGTATCCTTAAAGAATAGAGATAATCATTCTTTGACTGAGTGAACTGGAGAGTTCGTAAGAAACCGGCCAACTTGGAGAACCATTGACTGGAAGCTTGCTTAAGGCCATACAAAGACTTTCTCAACAAACAAGCTTTATTAACCCCGTCAACAGTAAGACCATCCGGTATTCTCATGTAACCTCCTCATCTAAATCCCCATGCAAGAAGGCATTATTAACGTCGAGCTGATTAATGATCCATCCCTTGTTAAGCGCAACAACTATGAGTGCTGGAATCGTTGTGAGTTTGACAACTGCGGAAAAGGTCTCATTGTAATCAAGTCCTTGACGTTGTTGAAGCCTTTTGCAACCAACCTTGCCTTATATCTTTCAAGTGAGCCATTTGACTTGAGTTTAATTTTATAAACCCATTTACATCCTATGACCTTTTGACCGCGTGGAAGTGTGACTACATCCCATGTGTCATCTGCTTAAGAGCACGCAACTCGTCATCCATGGCTTTCTGCTAATGAGCATGTCTAGAAGTCTCCCTGTAAGATGTTGGTTCCTTCATATCAAAAAAGGGTGCCACAGTACCGTGTGCATCAGATAACAGAGCAATGCGAGCGTTCGGTGTGATCCCTGTTAGACTTTCACAACCCGTGACCAGATTTGCACAAACGCCACTGGTTCAATACACCCTTTCATCCAGGACCTCTTGAAACGCTGTGTTACATACATATTCACTCAAGTAACTTGGTCTGTGATTCCTCCTCGGCTGGAACGACGAACTTGTGTTTCTTGTTCGATGACTTCTTCAGGAACAACTGATACTGGATGATGAGCAACAGTCTATTGCCCTTCTTCATCAGGAAAAACGACGTAATCTGCATTCAAAGGGTTTGTGGTCGGAACCGGAGGAGCCCATAAACCACTACCCTGCAAGTCAGTGGAGAACGAAAAGACATGTGAATGAAACTTAACATCTCTGCAAACTTCCACTACTCGAGTGTCAATGCTCAAAACTTTATGTCCTTTCTTCCGTGGATCTTCTCCAAGATAGACACAAGCCTCTCCTCGTGGACCAAACTTTCCTTTTGCACTATGAACGATGGTCTTGTAACACAAGCACCCAAAAGGCTGCATCTCATCATAGGTAACTTTATGATTGTACAACTCTCATATGGCGTCTTCCCCCCAAAACTTTAGTAGGAAGTCTGTTAATAAAAAAAGTAGCATGCAAAATGCACTCTCCCCAGTAAATGAGTGGGACTTTGGATTGGAAATACAAGGCCCTGGCAGTCTCCAGAAGGTACTTATGTTTCCTCTCTACCACTGCATTTTGTTTGTGGTGTATATGCGCAAGTAGTCTGATGAATTATCCCTTTCTGAGAAAAATAAATTGTGCCTTCATTTGAGCTGCCAAGTTCTCTCGCATTATCTGTACGAACTATTTTGACATTTGCTTCAAACTGCCGCTCAATCATGTTAATAAAACTGACTATCATCTCCCAGGCGGCACTCTTCTGTTTGATAAGACGAACCCATGTGGTTCTTGTAAAATCATCGACAAAACAAACAAAGTATTTGTAACCATTGTATGTGTCCACTTTGAATGGACCCCCACACATCAATGTGAAGCAATTCAAAGGTTTCGTTGTTTTAATGGAAGAATGACCGAATGGCAATCTCTGGGCTCTACTCTTATAACACACATCACAAGCATAATTCTGATGAAAATCTGACTGCTTTATTAAACCCATTGAAACCAGTTTCTTGAACGGAACATGACCAAGTTTAATGTGTATGTCTTGTGCTTTAGACGTTACAAAGAAATTTCCTAAATCTGCTGAATCAACAAAAATCTGATCTCTCGAGCCCAACCCAACTGAATCGGCCCGCTTCTGGATCTGCCCATCGAAACAGCCTGAATTCGGCCCAACTGAAGCTCCTTGTGCGGAAGTCTCGCGGCCCAAACTGGAAACTGCTGGACCACCGGTAGAATCCCACACGTAGAGACCACCCAGCTCTCTCCCAAATGCTCAACTCTCCCTGTCGAACGGTCCTGAAGAAGACAGCCATGGTTTTCAAAAATCATAGCAGTGTTACTATCTTCTGTCAATTTCTTCATAGAGAGTTAGCTAAACATAAATTCTGGCACAAATAAAACTCCCTTCAACTCAAATTTCTTCCCGATTCGCACATCCCCCCACCAGATGAACGGTGAGTGCGCTTCCGTCGGGCAAGACAATCGATTTCCCATTCCGTAATTTCCTCAAGTTTACGAAACAATTTCCTTTCCAGATATGTGGTCTGTTGACCCTGAATCTATGATCCACTTCCCTTCAAGCAGGTTATGTGTACTCATAAGACAAATTTCATTGCAAAAAATACTGTTACCTGAGAAATTACTGTATGATGGCTCTTCTGATTTCGCTACTGTAGTGACGGTGCGAATAAGGTCGGTTATCTGCTGTATCTGTTTGGTGGTGAAACCACTGTCCTGCTCTACATTCACTGTATGTTTCTCTGCCTGAACTTGATGTGCGTATGCGCCTGTTTTTGCTTGCGTGTGAGAACTTTATCCCTCCCATGGAGGTGATAACAGTCGTCCTCGACATGTCCCGATTTTTTACAATGATTGCATTTTAATTTCTGGAAACAAGCTTCAGAGGTATGCCCACTCTTGTTACAGTAAGTGCAGTGAGCTTTCTTCGGTCTGTTTCTATTAAGCTGCTAGGGCTAGAATTCTGGAATTGTCGATCTGTGCCGATTTGTGACTATAGAAAGACATCCCGTCCTCCTTCGGAAATTTTCCACCCCTCTGTTCTTCCTCCTGAATGATGAGGGAAAAAGCCTTTTCCATGCTCGGTGGTTGTTGCATTGCCATAATCTGCCCACAAATCGACAAATAATTTCGATTCAAACCCATCAGGAAGTGAATCAACTTATCTTCATCGGTGGCCCTTGAAATAGATTTGTTTATACCACAAGTGCAACCGTTACAGCTACACCTATTCGGTGGACGAGCCTGCTCAAGTTCGTCCCATACTTTCTTTAGCTTAGTAAAATACTCAGTAACTGATTCGTCACCTTGTTTTGTTTCTCCTAGATCCTGTATCAACGAATGGACAACAGCGAGGTTGCTGTGTTGATAGCGAGTTGCAAGCGCGTCCCAAACCTCTTTTGGGTCATCAAGAAACCGGACTCCTTGAAGAGCATCAGTACCAAGTGCATTCTTCACCCAAGACACGACGAGGGAATTCGCCCTTTCCCAAGCCGCGTATCGTATGGTATCCTCTTCGTATGGCTTTTTAACTTTGCCTGTTACGAAAGCATAGTTGTTCTTTGATTTGAGTGCTATGATCATATCAAATCTCCAACCTAGGAATCCCGTCCCATTGAATTTTGAGACAAGATTTAATCCCGGGTTTTCTGCAGCATGAACATGGTCGTTGATGTCGATAGAAGTTCCGGTTGTTGCTGAAGGTGTCTCTGCATCCTTCTTGCCCTTACCAGTTGCGTCCGCCATGAGAGCCAAACAGCAAAAAATTTCCTAATTTTCCTGCACTCTAATACCATGATAGAATTTATGGAAAATGATTTGTAAAGTGTGAAGTTTTGCTCTGTAATTCTATCGTGAATAAGCATTGTATATTAAACCGTGAACATTACACCTCTGCTTCTGATGTATATACTAGTTACAAAATAAGAACCCTGGAGGTTGTTACTAAAGATAAATATTCTCCTAGATTTTCTATGTAACAACCTAGATACTCTTAACACAAACTGTTTATAATTATTCTTATATTCTAATATGGCACAATCAAAACCTAGGGGAAATTCAAATCGAGCAGGGAGTAGGAAACCAGTGAATCTCTATACAAAGCACTTCCTAAATATCACCACCTTAATCGTAGTGGCCGATCCAGATTTATACTTTCATGTCGTCTCTCTTTCCATTATCGATTGCAACCACAATCCACATCTATACCAGATGGCTTCACCTCCAGAAGCTTCAGCTAGGATCGCGCAAGAAGCCTCTGTCGTTTCGTTTGGATTGCAGAGCAGCTGAAGCTCACCTATGTTGCACCGGGACAGATATGCGGACGGGTACGGGTACGAGAACAGGTACAGTAAAACGACAATTATTAAAACTTTAGAAAACGTCGATACGACTGAAGAAATATAAATATATTAAATATAATAAAAATAAATCTTGTCTAATAATTAAATTTTGACTATTTCATGTTTTTTATCCTACTTCTCTCCCTCAAAAGAATTAAAAGTTATATAATAATCTACCTTCATCTTCCACCTTCCCCTCACATGTTCTTTTTCCTTCTTCCCTAAATGTGTAGGGTCTATCGTTGCTTAGGCTTACAAAAAAAGAACAAGAAGAGAATGACATCCTCATCCGTATATATGTTCCCCCGTACTGGAACATTTCCGGTATGTGGAATGTCACCAATCTGCTGTACCAGTGCAACATAGCTTGGGCTTAAAATTAGAAGGTCTTGTTATTGTAGTCAACCCATATCTATCTTTATAATCAAATCACCTTACTACTCATATTCAGACGTGGATGTGGGTATTACATACTCTCTCACTCAAAGAACGTAACGTCCTTATCACAAGCCTAATATCCAAATCCCATGGACCTCCTCGGTAGGTGTCGGGTAGCCCATCCCGACACGGCCTCGATCATTCGGGCTTGAAAACTAGCCTTTTAAGCCTTTTGTCCTTACTTGAGCTTAAAATTGGAAGATCTTGCTATGTATTCTTTTAAATCAATCACCTTACTACTCATATCCTGATGTGGGATGATGGGTATTACACCTTCTCTGCCAACTTTGTTAAGGCTTTTATTGTCATTATAATTCTTGTTTTTCTTGTAATGCAACCAAGGTCGTTCTAACCAAGATTAAGTCATGATATGAAGAAATGATATGTTGATCATGGATAAAATCCACTTTTAGATGCAAATGTGAGTTATCAAGTGAAGTGAAAAGGAAATCGATAAATAAAAGATAAATAAAATTTTTAGTAAATTACAACCAAGCAAGTTGCTTAAACTAATGCCAATTAGATTTTGCATGAAACTTCACTTGACTTGTTGGGCTTTAGTGGGCCATTGATGTAGGTCTTTGCAGATGCCCTTGGCAGAGAGAAGAAACTCACACTTGAGGGGAGATTGTTGGATGCTAGTGTGATTGATAAATAGAATAAAAACCTCAATAGAAAATAAAGAAATAATTAAGTAGCTACCATATAAGAGACTACTCCAAGGGTCATTGATGTATGTAATGGTGGATCCCAGTCGGGTCTGTTTCTCTTCAAAAATCTACTAATTTTTGTTCATGAAAGGCTGTCTACATATCTAGATACTGCATCATTTTTTTCAAAAATAGGATCCACTTTTCATTAAAGCAGACAGGAGTACAAAGACGAGCTAAAAGAAGCTGAAAATTAATCAGTATACAAGGATTACTTTGACTAAGCCAATAATCCGAGCTTGGATAATATCTAGTGATGCAATCCAAAATGACTAAACAAGGGAAGAGCTTAATGTGCCTAACACGCTCTTTGAAATCAACAACTCCTTAGACAAGAGTAAAGTGGATAAGTTTTTGATAGAGAAATAAGTTAAAGGTGCTTAAAACCCATAACACAACAATAAATATCGTAGATCTATAACTAGATCCATATTTAATTATTGCTAAAGTCAATAACATAAAAACATAATAGAGGTCAACCAGGAGCTCAAACTCGGCTCCAAATCCGCCCAAAACTAACATGCAACACCGGGATCTACGTCAGATCTGGATACAACAGGTGGGCGAGAGGCTGAATCCGAGAGCAGTTGACGCTAGAAGCTTATTTCTAGAGGAAGAAACGACGTTGATGGGTTAGAGCGGGGTGGCGACAGTGGCGGCGAAGGTGACGAGGCTGCAAGGTGGCGGTGAAGGCATCCCTAGAGGAGGTAGTTCAGGTCAATCGGTTTGGGTTTTGTTCGGTTTCGTTTGGTTCGGGTTGATTTCAAATCGCCATGTATATGGTTCGGGTTGGATCAGTTTGGTGAACACGGATTGTTCGGTTGAGTTTGGTTTATTGAAATTTTTGGTCGGTTTGGATCTGTATGGGTGACTTTTGGTTTGGTTGACTTTTGGATAGGGTGACTACGGGTTGGGTAACTTTAGATTCGGGCTAGCCTCTAGGTTGTTCGGTTTTTTCGGGTCATTGGTCCGATTCCGGTAAATTATTTGGTTAAATTCGTTTTACAGTATAGAATCAAACAACTTAATAATCATGATATGTAAATTTGACTTCAATCATACAAGTAGGAATGCATATAAAAGATTAGCTTAAACAAATAATTATAATTTGCATCATGTTATACATTAGTAATCAACTCCTAACTTAACGTAATTATTGATGTACTTTTAGTTTTTTTTAGTAGTTTCATTATTTTGAGAGGAGTATAAATAAGGTATGTTTGTGGATATTTATCAAATTTGTATCAAAGTGAAGTAACTTTTTTTTTTTTTTTCAATCTATAATGGTGACTACTTCGGTACTCCTCCTATTTGTACCTCTTTCTTACCCCTTTACAACAACTTGACATGTGGAACATAATATTTATATTATTTCTTAGATTTTAAGTAGTGTTTTAATTTATTAACTAGTCCTTAAGTTAACTTCATTTAAAGGAATTAACTGAAAATAGAACACTTTATTAGATATTAGAAATTTGTAACTTCCCACCTAAATGTGAAATACATCAATCGTCCATTTTTTTCTTCACCAACCTATTTAATAGAAGACTTTAGTTTATATAGTTTTTTTTAAAATAGGACTAAACATACTAGTGATTATGTATCGTTGAAGAAAGCTATTATAAACAAAATTTATATGTAACACCCCGGTTTCCAGGATCTAAAACCACCACCTTAATTATTATTCATATATAGAAATACCCCTTCTTCTTTTTTACATCAACATACCTGTATTCATATTTCATAAAAAGAGTTTACATCAGTGGAAGTTTTACAAAAGACAGCCGGGAGTTACCGCCACACCTGCTACCCACTGCAGGTGCACAGGCTAATCCCCACCACTACTCCTACTGTCAAAATTTCCATCGCCAATTTCCTTTCCATACACTATACCACCAACCCCTTCCATTGCTAACCCTACCTTAGCTCCAAGTACCTATTTTACAGCCAAAAGATGAAGAGGTGCCAAAAAGAGTTAACTACATCTCTCTTCCTAGTTTTCACCAACATACTCTACGAAGCTATCAGCCCAGTGTGTTACGGTTGAGTTACTCCCATACTCTGCATGTCTTAAGCCCTCGGTGGTCTGGATCCACTCCTCGTAGGTAATCCTAGTGACTCCTAGCGACAGCTCCTTGTAGCAAGTATAGTAAGCACACTGGTATCTTCATACCATGTGATCTCCCCGAAGAAGTCCGCCTGCAACCATAAATACATATATACACCCAAAGGGGTTGCAAATAAAATCAGCAAAACTGAGTAACAAATACCACACCCTGTAAAATTCATTTTCTCTTAGAAACTCATTTAACCATTATTATAAACACACACAACAATTACAAGGGAGTATAATTATTAAAAATACATCACGCCCGCTTTACCTTCTTTGCATTAATAATAAACTTGTAGGTTACTTATTTTAGAATAATAACATGGGATGATTCCCAATATGAAAGTTCCAACACCACCACCTCACCTTATAATCCTTAAGTGTGCACACCCCCTAAGGTTAACTTAACACTTAGAGTAGACTATCGGTCATTTCTTTTCATGGGATGAAAATGTAAAGAACCCGACTGATAAATCATGAGAGACTTAATTTTAAGGATAGGCTAACCATAGCCTTAAATAATAATTCGCAATATCAATCCACCACCACACGCTACATCAGTCAACTATATGGAATGGTAACGTATTAATAAAATACAATTTAACACCAAGAAATCCTTAAAAACCATACATAATTTCAAGTGCAAACATAAAAGTTCCACATTACAGTTTTAGTGAAAACTATGATTAAAGGAAGGAATAGGTGTGCATAAAAGTTACCTGATTTCTTCCTGCCATTTTTTTTATTATCTCCCTAAGATTTATTATGATTAAAGACCTTTCCTTCCGTTACCGAATCTTCCAGAACCTAGACTTGTTTCCTCTCCTTGTTCCCTTGCACTTGACAACCTTAGTCGACAACCTTACTCACGGTTTGTGCTCCTCAACTCACTCCCTACCCACTTCCGATCTCAGCCTTAAATAACCCCTTGGACTTACGTAGCATATAAGCAGTATTTATAGGATTCACTAAAACATCGAACTCAAATTTAAGAGTTGAACGGGAAGGTAATAAGTACTAGGTAGTGGCGGTATTTATATGATTCAGCAAGATTATTATCTTGCATGGTATACTTGGGTGCTTTAGCTCTTTATCGGTTTTTTTTTTTGTTGGCTAAATTGTAGGAAGCCACCTAACTATGACTAAGAAAAAGGGCAGTAACATGAGCTGTTTAGCAGAGGAAATGATTAGATGGGATAGATTGCAGTAGTCGGTTTAGCTAGCCTTATCATTTAGACAAGGGTCGACCACTCTTAGCATTAAACTAGGATATAATAATAAATAATAATGATAAGACTAAAATACTAAGGAAGCTATATACATATACATAATCGATTTAACTAGGCAAGGTATACATATACATTATCGATTTAACTAAGCAACGTATACATATACATAATCGATTTAATAGTGTACTGTACTAGCAAGTTTACTTGCGATAATGGTGGGCTGATAACATAAATGGATGCCGATAATTTTAAGGCTATGTTTGGCCTGATTTTAGCTGGAAATAATGATTATATTAAGGTATAAACTAGGTAAAGATAACAAGCGAATAAGCTAGCTAACTATGTACATTTACAGCCGGTAATATAAACTTAACATGTCACTGTAACAATGACACATTTTAACATTACAGTCGGTAATATAAATTTAACATGTCACTGTAACAATGACACATTTTAACATTACAATAGGTAATATAAATTTAACATGTCACTGTATTTATTTTTGAAAAAAGTAATTGTCAGGCGAAGAATCCAACAAAGTTAGAAAATTTTGGTTCTAGTTATATTACTGTATGCTAAAATAGCCTAGTATGGAGTAGTTTACTGTAGTTTGAGTGGCGGTAAATTTTGGTTTAATTGATATAAAGCAAACATATTCTATTAGAGAAACCTATTATTTTTAGAAAAATTTACACAAGGCGCATGACACATTTCATTATCAATAAATAAGTCTTGATGAATTAGTAGAAACATAATGAAGCTTGGGGAGGATGACATATTTAGTTATCATCCGTGAAGCCAGAAGAGTAATAGGATCACTATAATCACACTGATTAAAAAAAACTCCTTAATTACATGATAATGTAATCTCTTGCTAAGGTATGATAACAAAATAACTAAAGGTACGACATATTTCTAAATCTATCAAATTCATGTATATAAGCACGTAAAACTTATATATTCCAAACATTTGAGTTTATCCAAGACTATTCTAAAATTGACGGTAATGTATTTGCTTCTTAAAATTTGTAGCTGTTATAATACATGTGTACAAGTCTACAATTTTCATTTGTATTTACTAATATCAATTTCAAGTAAACACATACACACATAAAATAACAAGGAAGATATATTCTGTAACTAGAATTTTCCAGGGTGTTTCATTCTCCCCTCCTTAAATAAAGCTTCGTCCCCGAAGCTATTCAATCATAAATGATTCAGCAACATCACAAAAAGATTTCAAGCCATTCAATACTCACCACATTCTACACATAACTGTTTAAGAAATTTCACATAAAATAATGGTTCTCGTAGAGCAATAACTTATTTTAAAACACACATCGAACGTTTTTAAGCAGAACAAACACATATCATCAAGCAATCACACATCAATTTCAAAGACTATCCCTGTTTTGCCTCAAGCTCTCCCCTACTTCAAAAATATTTCTCCTGAAACTTTAGCTACTAACCTTAACCAAAGAGTTCTGGGTGCTGAGTTCTTATCTTGCTTTCGAGTTCCCATGTAGCTTCTTGTATTCCATGATGAGTCCGCAGAACCTTGACTAAAGCCACAGACTTGCCTCTGGTTTCTCTTGTTTTATGATCCAAAATCTTAATTGGTTGCTCTTCATAAATAAGATTTGGTTCAATTCCCACCTCTTCTGGTTGCAACACATGTGTTTCATCCAGAACATACTTTTTCATTTGTGATACATGGAAAACGTTATGTACTTTATCCAACTCCATTGGTAGGGCTAGTCGGTATGCCAATTTCCCCACTCTTACTCTCCAGAATATCATAGGGACCAATGAATTTAGGTGCAAGTTTCCCTTTCCTTCCAAATCGCACCACACCTTTAATTGGTGTTACCTTTAAAACACCTTATCTCCCACACTAAACTCACGTGGTCTTCTATGCAAATCTGCATAGAACTTTTGTCTGTCTTGAGCAGCTTTCACCTTTGTTGAATATTTTTAACTTGTTGTGCCATTTCTTCTGTTAATTCTGGTCCTATCATAATTGCCTCTCTTGAATCATCCCAGCATAACGGAGTTCAGCACTTCTTCCCATATAATGCCTCATATGGTGCCATGTGGATACTTGAATGATAATTGTTATTGTAAGAAAATTCAATTAAGTTTTTATCAAGCCAAGATCCTTGATAATCCATCGCACAGGCTCTTAACATGTCTTCCAAAGTTTGTATAGTCCGCTCAGTTTGCCCATCTATTTGAGGATGATATGCAGTGCTAAAGTTTAACTTCGTTCCCATAACTTTCTAGAACTATTGCCAGAATTGTGAAGTAAATCTAGGATCTCTATCAAAAATAATCTCCATAGGAACACCATGATATTTAAGCACAAATTTGACATAAGCATCAACAAGTTGTTCCATTGACCACATGCTTTTCATAGGAATTAATCTAGTAGTCTTGGTCAGTCGGTCTACTATCATCCAAATTTGGTTTATCCCTCCTTTAGTGGTGGTAACCCAACTATACAATCCATGGATACAGAATCCCATTTCCATCTGGGTATATCCAAAGGTTGCATCATACCTCCAACTTTTTGACGTTCAAATTTAACCTTTTGACATGTTAAACACTTGGATACATGCTCTGCTATCTCCTTTTTCATACTTTGCCACCAAAAGTATTTCTTCATGTTCTTATATAATTTATCTCCTCCAGGATGCATCGAATAATTGGAGCTATGAGCATCCTTCATTAATCTTTCCTTGAGATCTCCACAAGTACCTAGTACTCACCATCTTCCCCGAAATCTTAAACTTCCATCTTTATGAATTTTAAAGTCTGGAGCTTCTCCATTTTCTACCTTTTCCTTTATTTTCTTTAACTTTTCATCTTCTTGTTGACAGTCTAAAATCTCTGCGTATACATCAAGGAATGTCTGCATACTTGCACATATTTCCTTCTTAACTTCTCCAAGTGTCACTACCTCAAGATTTAATTTCCTAAAATCTTCCACTAGCTGGTCATGAAATATCTAATTTGCTTCACCTTCATGATTCCTTTTCCGACTTAAGGCATCTGCCACCACATTGGCTTTGCCTTCGTGATACAAAATTTCCAGATCATAATCCTTAATAAGTTCTAACCACCTCCTTTGTCTCATATTAAGCTCCTTCTGAGTGAAACATATTTTAAGCTCTTGTGATCTGTATAGATCTTACATGAGGTGCCGTATAGGTAATGTCTCCAAATCTTCAATGCAAATACCACTGCAGCAAGTTCTAAATCATGCGCCGGATATCTCATCTCATATTCCTTTGGTTTTCTTGATGCATAGGCTATTACCTTACGATTTTGCGTTAAGACACATCCTAAGCCGTACTTGGAGGCATCACTGTAAACCTCAAAGCCTTTTATACCACAAGGTAATGTAAGAACCGGAGCTGTAGTTAGTTTTTCCTTCAAAATTTGGAAAGCTTCCTCGCACTTACCATCCCACTTGTATGGTACTTCTTTCTTCTTCATGAAGTTCGTAAGTGGTTTCACAATCTTGGCAAAATCCTGAACAAATTTCCTGTAGTATCCTGCTAATCCAAGGAAACTTCAAACTTCTCTAACATTCGTTGGTCTAGGCCAATCTTTAACTGCCCAAATTTTTACAGGATCCACGGATATCCCATCCCCTGTTACCACATGACCAAGAAACGATACTTCCTTGAGCCAAAACTCACACTTTGATAACTTGGCATACAATTTCTTTTCTCTCAGAAGCTTAAGAACTTGACGTAGATGATCCGCATGCTCCTCTTCACTCTTTGAGTATACCAATATATCATCAATAAATACTATGACAAATTTGTAAAGAAATGGATTAAAAACTCGATTCATCAAATCCATAAAGACTGCTGGAGCGTTGGTTAATCCAAATGGCATGACTACAAATTCATAATGCCCATACCTTGTACGAAAAGCTGTCTTAGATATGTCTTTCTCTGCTACCTTCAATTGATGATAGCCTGATCTCAAATCAATCTTTGAAAATACCTTAGCTCCTTGAAGTTGATCAAATAAATCATCAATTCTAGGCAAGGGATACTTATTCTTAATAGTAACATTATTTAATTCCCGGTAGTCAACGCATAATCACATGCTTCCATACTTTTTCCTGACAAACAAAACAGGAGCTCCCCAAGGTGATGCGCTTGGACGGATATAACCTCTCCTTAGCAATTCTTCTAACTGCTTCTTTAATTCTTCAATCTCGTTTGGTGGCATCCCATAAGGAAGCTTAGATATTGGAGCTGTCCCTGGTACCAAATCTATAGTAAATCAATCTCACGGTCTGGTGGTAAACTTGGAATCTCATCCGGGAATACATCTGGAAACTCTCGTACAACAGCCACATCTTCAATTGCTAGGGTTGCCTCTTTATTTTGCCCGGAATTTTCTTCTTGAATATATAGCATATAAAAGTTTGATCTTCAGGCTGGAGGTTTTCCACAACTTCAAAGCAGATACTACCTTCTTGTTTTGGGTTCCATTCCTAATGTATGACACCCTTTTTTCCTTCCTTTCCTTGTAAACTTATTTTCTGTTTCACACAGTCTATACATCCTTTATTCCTACTTAACCAATCCATCCCTAGGATTATGTCAAAATCTCCTCGGTCGAATTCTATCAGTTCCATCTCGAACTCATTGCCATCAATACCTATCTTTACACCTTCAACCTTTTTAGTACATCCTACTACTTTCCTCGTGGGTGTAGAAACAGAGATGCTAACATCTATATTAGGTACAACTCCTACCCTTTTCAGAAACGCAGAAGATATGAAAGAACATGATGCACCTGAATCAAATAACACCTTAGCATGAGTTCCAAGAACCGGACACATACCTGATATAGTGTTTCCTTCCTGCTCAACTTCAGCCTCAACCTTGGTTATCATGTTGATGTGTCCTTGCGTCTTATAACCTCCTTCTGGTGCACCTCCACCCGTATACTGAGGTTGTTTCCCTTGCCCACTAAATTGATTTCTTGGGCCACTATTATTATTTCACTGACCACCCTGGCTGACTTGTTGAGCTCCACCTTAATTACTACTGTCAGGCCTGTTGTTAAAATTTTGACGAGGAGTAAATGTAGCAGCCTGGTTACTTCCTTCGTTGTTACCGTCACCCTCCTCAATCCTAACTCTACATTCATAAGCTCGATGTTCCATCCTTCCAAATTTAAAACATTGCACCTGCCTACCTTGACAATCCACTATAGAATGATTTTGCCCACAAATTTTACAATAAAAGTACCTTGCCCTCCTACCCTGATTGGCAGTCGAGCTCTGCCCTTGGTACATAGGTCTACTTGGTTTTGCCTCCATCTTAATCTTCTTGTCCAAATTTCCAGTCTTATTTGATTCCCACCTTCTTTTTCGTCCTGATTGTACTTCTTTCTCCTCTTTTGCTGTACACGATATAGGTTAGCAACCTTTTCGTATGCTTCTTGTAAAGTAGTCAGTGGTATAACACTCAGAGCTTCCTGTAAATTCTAATTCAACCCTTCCAAAAAGCGTTGCACTTTTGAAGCTTCATCCGGTACCATATTTTGCGCAAATCTTGCAAGCTCCACAAACTTAGCATGATAGGTTTTGACATCATCAGCTCGCTGTTTCAATCCAGCAAATTCATGATATTTCTTCATCCTTACATTGTGCTTTTTAAGACCTCCCAACCAAAGTTGGGTAAAGCCTTCCACCTTTCCTCCTTAGCTGTCCACCAGAGATCAGCCTCTCCCTTAAAGTAGAACACAGCTCCACTCACCCTCTTATGCCCGGGATAATCCACCACATAAAATATTTTATCAAGCTCCCGTATCCATTCTTTTCAAACTACTGGTCCTCCTCCCCTGTATAAGTACTGGGTTTCATTGTAGCTATTTTCCGGGAGATATCTGTAGTTACTTCTGCTCCAGCTTCATGTTGTTCCAGGATTCTCCCCATGCTTACCGTCAATTCCCTTAATTCATCCAGCTGACCTCTCCCCTCACCATCAGAACTCTACGGTACATACATTATTTATACTAAGATAATCAATTAATGCGAACAGTCACACAACATAGATATAACAATCAAATCACATTTACAGAACTTAGTTAAGTTCTGCCAAGGCTGTTGGAGTTGTGCCAGAGTCTTCTTAATTTCTTAATACATTTAATCTCCCTCTTATTAAACTATGGCTCTGATACCAAACTGTAACACCCCGGTTTCCAGGATCTAAAACCACCACCTTAATTATTATTCATATATAGAAATACCCTTTTTTTTTACATCAACATACCTGTATTCATATTTCATAAAAGAGTTTACATCAGCGGAAGTTTTACAAAAGACAACCGGGAGTTAGCGCCACACCTGCTACCCACTGCAGGTGCATAGGCTAATCCCCACCACTACTCCTGTTGTCAAAATTTCCATCGCCAAGTTCCTTTCCATACACCATACAACCAACCCCTTCCATTGCTAACCCTACGTTAGCTCCAAGTACCTATTTTACAGCCAAAATGAAGGGGTGACAAAAAGAGTTAACTACATCCCTCTTCCCAGTTTTCATCACATACTCTACGAAACTATCAGCCCGGTGTGTTACGGTTGAGTTACTCCCATACTCTGCATGTCTAAAGCCCTCGGTGGTCTGGATCCACTCCTCGTAGGTAATCCTAGTGACTCCTGGCGACAACTCCTTGTAGCAATGTAGCACCCCCGAATAAACATCCAACAATACAAACATCGCTCCTTGCTATATTATAAGTTAACTACAGCGGAATAAACTCTATCCGGGTGTCACAGACGCCAACCACCCACGTGGTTGACACGACCATTCTTCCAACACCAAGTTACAGTCTGCAAGACTGGAAACAGCCCTCACCAAAATTCATATACAATATAAGATACAATTTCCAATACCGAGTGTCTACAACATGATTGCTAAAACATAAACCGAAAAGTACAACCCGGGTTTGGTAACAACCCATACACTAAACATACTATTCCAAACTCAAAATTTCATGCCCTGATGGGCTACTCCCATGGTAGTCATCCCGCCTACGCTCCGTTACCGTCCGACACAATACCTATAAAAATTGGGTTGTAAAGGACTCAGCAAACTACGCTGAGTATGAACGTGTGTAGCCCGTATGTTGTCGGGCCACACGACTACTTGGTCGAATATTATTAAGTCAATTTGCATGTTATAAATAAGCAGTAAAGCAGGCCACAATACATCATGGTTTCTTACACACTCAAAGGTAGTAAAGCGTTAGCAACAAGCAACCAAACATAACATGCTGGCGTCATAGCCACATCAAACACACACAACCAAGCACAACAAGCTGCTAGTATCGTAACAACAATCATGTAAATAATAAAACATGTGCATAGGTACGTTATACTCCTGATCCTCACTATGGGATCATTCGAGCGTTGTGTGGTTTCATTTCTTTTCTTTGTTCTCATAATGGGTATTTTTCTTTCTTTTCTCTTGCACCAGGTCTGGGAATATAGTTTAGATCCCGTGACCATACTCTATAGGTGTCAATCTTTCCTTGGTTCTTAAATGATTTTGTGAGTTCTCTTATCACCACAATTTGGAGAACATCTTGTCCATAGCCAATCCTCCATTCCCAGATAGCTCTCTTTCTCTCTCTGTTGTTTCTAAATGTTACTAGGCACTACCCCGGATACCAAGGGTCCGTCTCCCTATTCCTTTTCAATTTTACTAGCCTCTGCCCCGGATACGAAGGGTCCGTCTCCCTATGCCTTTTAATGTTCTGGTCTCTACCCCGGATATAAAGGGTCTGTCTCCCTATTCCTTCTAATGTTACGGGTCTCCACCCCGGATACAAAGGGTCCGTCTCCCTATTCCTTTTCAATGCTACTAGCCTCTGCCCCGGATACAAAGGGTCCGTCTCCCTATGCCTTTTATATTATTGGTCTCTACCCCGGATACAAAGGGTCCGTCTCCCTATTCATTTTCAACGGGTATTGGCTTATCATTATCATTGATAGTTCGACACCATAGTGGGTGTCTTTAGAGGTCCTTTATAGTTAAGAGGAGTTTTCCCTTTATGTAGTTCCTTTGTTTTGTTTACGAAGTTCGTTGTGCTTCATCTCAAGGTTTCATCAACGAGAAGGGACTACACTATTGTGTGCACACAAGCAATATGCACAATAATAGCAAGCGGGTAAGCAAGGAAAATAAGAAATCCATTCACATGCTTTACACAAGCTCACACAGACAAATAAGCACGGTAAAATAAACATCCGTTTCCATGCATTAGTCTTGCGGTCATAGTCAAACAAGGCACACAACACACAAGTCGTGTAACACGGCAACATACAAACCACACATGTCCATACCTTATTTAGAAGTAGGAGTAGTCTCACACACGGGGTCCCAGTTGGCGTTCGTTACGGCCCTAGCGTTAATTAAAACAACTTGTCAGTTTCGTGATTTCATGCGACGACCGTTGTAACATTTTCCTAGTTTATCCCATTTTATCGGGTGTTGTTCCCTAGGTGGTCTTTTGAGTGTTCAACTTATACTAGCCCTTAGAAACTCTCCAGGTATTAACCTTAGACTTTTTCAACCCCTAGGACGTTTTAGATTGTCGGTTTACAAGTTTCACTAAGTCCTTACTCTAGTTATTGTTCTAGAGTATCTTTAAGTACCGACATGTAACGAGTTCACCTAAGATTGATTTTAATCTTCCTACAAGGTATCCCTTCTTAACTAGGCATCTTAGCAAAGCTTTATACTCGTATCCAACCTAATACAGCATTGTAACCACCTTGAAACTCACTTAGACAGAACAGAAAAACAATACCGAACTGCAACACAAACTGCACATATCTTCGTTCTACGCCATTGTTTAAGTTACCAAAACTGGTCCTTAAATTTCCTAGGTGTATCCCTCATTACCCACATATGTTAGCAAGGTTTTTAAGTCCGGTTCCAACCCATTACACCCTCTTAAACCAGCTGTACTACAATCTTACAAAAACATGAATTTCAGAAACTGAAACATCCATCCTGCACAAATCTCCATTCAACCTCTCCTTTTAATGTATTAAACTGCCTTCTAATTCCTCTCAAATCGTTTACTCACTTAAGGTAGATATATTAGCAAGGTTGGAAGTTCATTTCCAGACTAATTAGACACTCTTATTCCAACTGCATTCCCGTTATACAGAGATGTTATGGTTCTGAAAAACTGAAGACCGAAAATCTGCACATCACCCTCCTCATCTTACTTTAAGTTCATTAACCAGTCTCCAAATCTTCCCAAAACTTTTACACAACTAGATACTTGTATTAGGAAGGATTTGGGCTTAAGAACAACTCAAAACAAAGCTGTTAGCATCTCTGAAAGGTCATTTTACAAAATTCATAATCTACAAGAAACTGAAAACAACAATTCTGTTTAGTTCCTCTTTAAACTTATCTTTAGGTTATAAATCAGTTTCTAAACCTTCCCAAAGTTTTTATCCAACTACCTAGGTGTATTATGAAAGTTTTAAACCCAAACCTAACCCAAAACACTTCTGTTATCACCTCTGAAAGTCCATTTTACAGAAACTATAATTTGCAGAAAAACAGTAAACTCTAGTTCTGTACAGCTCCTCTTCAAACTTTCTTTTAGTCCATAAATCAGCTTCTAATCTCAGCCAAAAGTTTTACCCAACTAGCTAAGTATGTTAAGAAGGTTTTACACTTAAACACAACCCAAAACAGAACCGTTAAAACTACTGGAAGTTCATTATACAAAAACAAGAACTGCAGAAAAACTGTGAACTCAGATTTTGTACAACAACTGTACAACTTTCTTTTGGGTATAAACCAGTTTTTCTAATCTTACCCAAAGTGTTTATAACTTCACTTAAGTGTATTAGGTATGTTTAGGTTTGTTAACCACTCAATATACCCCTTATAAACCCTCTGAATTTCGTTTATACAGAAGCACCTGTTATAGCAGACTGAAACACCACTACAGTGTACTCCTCCTCTATTGAATTGCATCGGTTTCTATTTTGTTTCCCAAAGTGTTCCCAAACTTACTTAAGTGTGTTAGAGGTGTTTCAGTGCATTAACACTCAATACAATCCTTTATAAGCCCTTTGTAGCAAGTTACACAGAAGACACCAGTTTAGGAAAAACTGAAACATGAAAATAGGTTACCATCACTTTACCCTTTCTTTTATGTTATTAATCTGTCTTCCATCCTGTCCCATGGTACTCATCTGTTTAGTTAGGTGTTATAGCCATATTTCAAACTTATAACCAACCTAGCACAACTCTGCTATGATGTTACACAGAAACTCAAACCTTCAGTAAAACTATAAAACTGAAATATCCAATACTGATATCCTTGCTTTTATCCTCTTCTGTTTCTGTTTTTTTTTCGCATAACTGTCTCCCGATTTATCCCTAAGAACTTATCTACTTAGTTAAGTGTTGTATCTATGTTTTAGACTCAAATGACAACCTGAGCATCCCTGTTAACCCCACTGATGGTTCACTATACAGAAGTATGAAAAGTGCAGAAAATAACCTGCATACTTCTTCTTGGTTCTGGTTTTTTTATTAGTAAATCGAACTTCCTACTTCTCAAATTTATATACCCACTCAGTACACCTTTTTAGCCATGTCTTGGGTAAATTCTTAACCCACCACAACATTCCTAGAACCTCTGTACATGGGTTACCCAGAAACAGCCAGGTATTGAAAATCTGAAACCCACAACCTGCGTATTTCCTCTTTCATTCCCTCTTGTATGTATGTTAAACTGACTTTAACTTCCCGCATGAATCTACCACCCTAGATAAGTGTATTAGCATTGGTTTAGATTCATTGTTACCCACTTATACAAAACTAGAAATAAAATGAAAAGAACTGGTGAAACCGGAAAGAAGACAAAACTGTAACACAGAACTAGTATTCTAAACTTCTATCTTTCTATTCATTCACTAATCTGATTCTCATCATTTTTTTTCAAATTGCTTACCCAAGTTAGCTGAGTGTTTTCTCAGGGCTTTAACCTTAAAACAGATCCAACACAGTTTGGTTAATGTTACTGATATGTCCAGGTATTGAAACTGGGCAAAATCGAAAACTACACTCAAACCTGATAACCCCATCTCTATCTTTCCTTTCTGTTCTCAAATCTAACTTCCCCTTCATTGTCTAATTACCTAGTTAGTTGTTTGATCAAAGTTTTAAACTCATTTCCGTCCCATAACAATATTGATGATGCTACTGAACTTACCTTTACTGAAACATGAAGTTTCAGAGACTGAACAAAACCGAAGAAATTGAAACACCAAACCGGTACTACCTCTTCTATCATTCTCTTTATTCACCAAATCTGACTTCCAATTCCTCCTAGATTGATTTCCCACATAGCTAGGTGGTTTAGAAAGGTTTCGAATTCAAAACAGACCTAAAATCACTTAGGAAAACTCTCTGGAAATTCTTTATACAGAAAACAGAAGTTGTAGAACCAAAATCATGAACTGATGCCATACTTTTCTGCTGATTTATTTCCGCTCCCAGACCTAACCTCTAACTTCTCCCTCTTCGTTGGCTTAAGTAGTTGAGTATCCTAACAAGATTTTAAACTCCAGACAACTCAAGACAATCTGCTAATCTTATAGTAACTTGCTGTTACTGACTCGAGAATAAGGACTGTAACACTAGAAACTGAAACCTGGTTCCTTTTCTCTTTTTTTTTCTTTTACATTCTTACATGTCTACTAATTTAGTAACGGTTTAAGCATTGTCTTAAGTGCATTATCAAGCCAACTCAACCCTTATATGACTTCTGGGAGTTTAGCATACTGCAGGCCAACACTCGAACAACTTGAATTAGTTATCAGGTTAGCATCGAACAGATCTGTTCTTCTTTGTTTTCTATTTATGAGGTCAGTTTAAGGGTAGCTCACCGCTTCAGTAGATTAGTTGTTTTCCCTTGGCTGTCTCTTGGCACCAATGTGAACTCTCATGCTCTTGGTAACTGAGAGAGAGAATGATCACTTGTTAGATCCTATTAAAGCCAGCAAATGTGGAAAGAGTTGCAGAAACCATAGGCTTGGTCTCTTCTTCCTGTTACGACCTCACCTTCAGGTGTGCTCCAACGAGGAACTGGTAGCTTTTACTCAGGGATCTCTTGTGAAGAAGCCTAGGGAACTGCATGAGGGTTAACGCGTGAGGGGAACAAAAGGTTTGGATGAGTAATGCTGTGGTGTTTTGTTTCGGACACCAGGAGAAAAAGAAATAGGGAGTCTTTAAACAGAAACAGTTCATGATCTTACCTTGAGCTGCTATACAACCCAGTGAATTGCTTGGGGAAAGCTCACAGCACCCTTGTTGGTTCACGACAGTTTGCCCATACTTTTGCAACTTGCAGAACACTATGGCCATGCACCAAAGGAATGAAAAACCCAAGTTTCTTGTGCCAGGATTCAGAGCAACAGAGAAGGAAGAGGGAAGATTGGTTATCTGGGTTAGTGCGAGCCTGCAGCCTTTATCAATCGAGACACACACACATGCGATAAGGAGGGAAAAGCACTGGCGAGAGTGGGTGTTAGAATTTTTTTTTTCTGAACCGTGCAGAGTGCATCAGCATGCGGGGGACACTACATAGAAGTTAATTACTAAAGCCCTGCTCTAGACTGTGAAGGTGAAGGTGCTGGGTGTAACGGTTTCGAGACATGCATTAGCATGTGGAGGGGGACAGTGCGTGAAAATTAGCAAGCAGAATGGGAGTTCGTGAATGGTAAAATTTTCGGACATAGTGGCACGAGGTGGGGTATGATTTGGTACTTGATCAGTGGTTTACTTCAGTGGGTAAGTTCATTTAATGACAGGTATTATTACTCTTGTGTCTAGAGGTGCAATTTACTAACGAATACGAGCACCAGCTCAATCGGTTAAGGCATTCACTAGAGCTACCAAGGGTACCAAGTTCAAATCCTGGTAGGAGCATGTTTTGTTCCTTTTGTATAAATAAATTTATATGCATATTTTTGTACAAGTATACATATATATACGCGACTATTTTATTTTTTCACATTATTAATTATATGTACGTGACTATTTAATTTTGTCGCGCTGTTACTTATATATATATACGACTATTTTATTTTGCCCCGTTGTTACTTATATATATAACGTTGTAATATTGTAACGTTATGTATATGTATATTCATATACGTATATATATGTACGTGTGTGCGACCCGTATTAATATGCCACGTTGTTATGTTCAAACAATTCATTGGGCGCACTAGGGGTATTTTTTTGTACCGATATGTACATGCGGTATAAGTATCCGGTTGGATCTATATTGTAAATACCATAATGTTTCATGGTAATTCTTGCACATAATTTAATTTAAACTTCACTAATTTAAAGTTGTAATTACTCGGGGTATTTCAGTCTACCCCCCTTAAAAGAACTTCGTCCCGAAGTCTTACTTTCTTAACTGGTGTTTCCCGTTCTTGTTAATCCTAGGGATCAAGTTTCCTTAATTAAAATTCTCAGTGCTTATACGCACTATGCCACCTTAGTGGCTCCACACACAAGTTCTCATCGCAGAGTATATATAACACGCTGAGGTGTAACTCACAGGTACACACACTAGTGCAGAAAATGTTTTTTACCACGGTTATTTTGCCTATATACCACGGTTATAAACCGTGGTTTATACTCGCGTGGTATATCGGAAAATCGCAATAAACCACGGTTTGAAACCGTCGTTTAAAAGACGGATTATAAACCACGGTTGCGCTAAAACCGTCGTTTAAAGTCGTTTCTGTCGCGGGATCAGACCGATTTTATACCACGGTTTGGCTTTATAACCGTGGTATATAAGGCTTTTATACGACGGTTCATCTACATAACTGTAACGCCCCTATTTAACATATTTATAGCGGAAATAAAATACTAAAGGCGTACAGATCATCGGGTTCCAAACACCCGGCACCAAACCTCACCAATTACAACTTAAAGATTACAATTGTCACGGCCTGAACCTCGAGAAAACTTAACAAAAGTAAAACAGTAATATAACACATAAACTCTCAAAACCTAATCCCATCCCAATCACTCGTTCTCTTCGTGGCCACCTGTAAAATAACTCGTACCTGCAAGATAAAACCAAGCAGCCCACCCTGAGAGGGGTGGGTCAGTTCCCTGGAATGGAACTGGTACGATCCTCCAAAAACAAACTTATAATACAACTCTTAAATAAATAATAGCTTGAAAGCAATCACTTAAACCACACAGAGGAACAAGCATTTCACACATCATCATACCAAGATAACAAATTAGGAATAAAGATAAATAACAGAAAGGTAAAGTTAGTGAAGCAAAACCACACCGTGTGTTAGTGAACATCCAATGCCTTAGTTAAACCCAATTCCCATTAGGAGTAGAAAGACTCAGATAGTCACAAAGAACTAGGAATGAAAAGATAGATCCAAGAACCAATAACTCAAGAGTGGAATAATTCAACTGGGAGAGATGGCCCCCACCGCCAAGTACGTCCTTTTAGGACAGGGGATATACAACCTCTCACTGTCTACAACGCCCCTTTTGGGACAGGGGATATACAGCGCCTCACTGTCTATCATGTCCCTTTTTGGGACAGGGGATATACAGCCCCTCACTGTTACCATTGAAGACGCGCGCACGTCGAAACCTCAAGAACCAGCTCATGGATGAAACGATATCCAGAGTCAAAAGAAGAATTACCAAAATTGACCTTCTCCACATTCCCACTAGATCACTAACTACCCAGAGCAATACCAAAACACTCAGTCCTACAGAGTGCAGAAGCGTAAACCCTAAGCAGTTAATGTCTAACGGGATAACCAAATAGAAGGAACCAATACCCATGTAAGTTTCACATTCAAGGCTCAGTTAGTCACACAAGCTGAGTTAGTCATACACACAGTTTCCTTTTGAAATCCATTCAAGCTCAGTTAGTGTTTTCCAAAACATTCCATAAAGCCCATTAGCAAAAGTATCTGAGTACCAGAAATCGTACCTGGGTAACGCTGTAGCAGTTCTAGCCAACTTGCGCAAACAATCAACAGTACTCTGAAGAATATTAAAGGTAGTCTATCATCAATCACTTGTAGCCCACGTTAAGCTTAAATAAACTCCTCACTCTTATTTCTAAGTCTCAATTGTCCTTTAAGCCCTCACTTAAATGTTATGTATAACCTTTGACTTATTTTAGAAGGTTGTATAGCCCAAGGTTGTAGGATCAAGGAATATATTTTATTAACACCTGCTAACTGTCCACTCCTATCCACTTTATTCATATTTAACCACAATCCTCACATTCAAGACTTTTGAGACCTTTATATCATAAATGTGTTTATATTATATAATTAAATCTAAGAATTTCAATAATAATCTTAAGCTCAATACCTTTATTCTTAGTTTAGAATAAACATTGTATTATGACCTATGATGGACTCATCTCAGAATAATATACTATTATCTCACAATGTAAAGATTATGTATTTAAACAATATCTACTAGATAACCCATTATGATTAAGTATTTCCCTTAATTAAGATCTACATCGTGTATATTGGAATCGTAGTGTTGTAGACGCGTTTTATTATAACTTAATTGAACTGCTAAACTCAATTATCTCATCTTTAGTTCATAATGACTTTTAATTACAATCATCTAATAAACTTGTCATAAGATGTTAAATTGCTTCTCATCCTGAATAACTATACTATAGTTAACTTAGATTTAACGAATTAATCTTACATTTAGTATTCACAAGGTATATTATATGTTTTATTATTACCTATACAGCAAGGTGTTTAGTATATCCTTTTATGTATCCTTACTTACATTTAATTTCCTAAATGTTTTATTTTTACACACATTCTCTCTATAGACTATGTATAATCCTTTGTACTAAACTTCATTAAACTTAAGCCTTAAATACGTTTTAAATTGTTTTATAAAACCTAAGGTTTCAAAGGAATAACTTAATAAATTAATTTCCTTTATTGTATTTAGGATGGACAATATATCTACATAGAGTAGAATTTATCAAAGAATTAAATTTTGGTTCGTAAGTGAAATTGTTAATTATTTAATAAGATAATCTATTATGAAAATTCTCATATTTTATATTCAAATAACATATCATTATTTCCCATTACCGTAAAGTATATCAATATAATTGTAACACCCCATCCAACAACAAATACATAACAACAATCTGCAGCGGAATACACAACTCATCAAATAACTCAACTCGCTGGTGTTACACGCCGTTAACCACCCATGTGGCTAACAAGGCTAATACACATACATTGTACCGGTCTGATGGGCTAAATTCCCGAGCGACTACACATTACTATCCCTTTCCATTAACAACAACAACAACGTACAACTTTCACTATACCGAGTATTTATAAACTGGTGCCGACAACAATTTCGGTCTTACTACACCTACTGTATACATACACTTAAATGATTACCCATGTACAACGACTACCCGTCCTACTCTCGAACGGCTTCCAGCACTTCGTACCTGAAATAGGAAAAGAAGAGAAAGGGTGGCCCCCAAGGGGCTCAGCACCTTTGCTGGTATGGTAATCCCGCAGCCCACATGCTACCGGGCCACGCACAACTAATTGTCGTCTTAGCATGCGGTTGATTATTTTTAAATCATGCATGCAACTGTAAACACACAACACATAACCATTTCGCCTCAACGGGCTCAACAAACGGATAATATATCCTTACTTAATAAGTCACTCAAGGTATTCAATATCCCTAGAGTGTTCCTCCTCTAATGGAGCTACTTCCTTAACAGACGACACTTACCCTTAAATCGGGTTATCCTTAAACGCCTCTTATCACACACTGGGATTCATATCCATGATCCACATACTCCACATTTTACAACATATAACATACACTACATAACATCACACAACAACACTTTGCACGTTTCAACGTGCTCAACATAACACCGCAATAGATATTGCATCACAACAAAATACATAACATAACGGAAATGGTTCTCTTAGGAACCGACCCAAACACAGTTAGTTCACTGGGAGAGCCTAGAGGATGCTGTCAAACTCATGCTAAGCTCGTTTACATAACTCGTTACCGTTCTGTTAGGCGAACGAATAACTTAACATAAAGATGGGTCGGGTTTAGTGACCCGAACACAACATACATAATCCCCAACAGACGTGAGTCAAGAGCCTTGGTTAAGCTCAGGGGTGATCGAAGACCAATGAAGGAAGACAATCAACAAGAGGAAGCTGAAGAAACTGTATACAACAACTCCCAAAAACGCGCGACCGGAACAACCGGATTCCTCACCCCCCATAATATATAAATATTCACAGTTAAAGACTCCGCTGTGGAACCTATCACATCATCACACAATACAGTATTACAACTGAGTTAATCACGCAAAGGAGGGTCATACACTTACAGCAACATCACACGACTAACTCACGCATAGCCGTGGTTAGAACGTTCCTTAGGTCGGAAACGTTATTACCGGATACCGTTCTCTTACGTTTACCTAATAGTGGTTAACTAGCCCTTCAAGCGCATTTGAGGTTACCGGTATCGGCACGTAAACATACAACAACAATAACGACTGTAAACTCGTTTCATGATTTATCTTATAACGTGGCAAACACACAGAAAAACACATTGGCATACAAGCCGGTGTAATCCGGTAGGACACAGGTTGCAAGAAAACCATACCTGTCACCGGAGTCCACTTTATCATGTCCACTTACGTTCCTCGAGCAATTCTCGAACAACTGATAACATTACATGTACTTTTATTAACATCGGGGTAACATGATTGTTTAAAGTCTAATGCTTATAACTTATCCCCGTTAATTTAGTTATATAACTTCACATTTTAACTTGTTTTACTTTTACATTTTATACAATTTTTCCTCCACTAAATTGTCATTATAACTCACTTAACATGTCCTTAACAATCTTATAACATCATTACTTAACAATCCCCTCATTACATATCATTTTATAACCTTAACATTTAAATCATCTTACTTAACTTAATCTCTCAAGTCCATATATATTTATCTTTCTAACCATCAATACTCTCTTAATGGCATACCACTAATACCACTTAACATTCTTAAAATTAATTTTTTTTTTTATGGTCCGACCGACCCACCGACTGACCCACCCCCTGGGTAGGTCGGCTGCAGAGATCATCTAAGTTCACAGTTTCAGCCCGACCGACCCAGACTGGGGTCGGTCCCCTGGGTAGGTCGGCTGCAGAAACTTCCTAAGAATTGTCCAAATTGTTCCAAACTTTTCCTTAAGTCTCCCAATGTGTTGCAACACCATATGACACCTCAAACACACCTTTAGCCATGTACTAAACTCTTTAAATCACACACCAAAACCATCTTATCATTCACAAATTCCTTACAAAATTCTTAGCACTTGGAATGTTTCCTCCTTAGGATTTCTAAGTGGTACTTCACCAATATTGACCACTATACCAAGGTGTTTCCTCTACACCTTAACATCATCTCTCAAACTTCTTCTCTTACTAACTAAATCTCCTTTTCACATCTTGCCTAAACATCACTTCTTCCTTGTACATCAACATTCCTAAACCTTAAACAAACTTCTCCAAGACTTGAATACATTCTCAAAAACACACATTGAATTCCTAGAACTTCCAAGATAATACCTAAATCCTTGCATCACTCTAAATCACCTTAATACATGTTTTCTTCCCTAGTAAAACATTTGTTCACCTTTAACACTTCCTAGTTCACCAAAACTCATTTAAAACACCTAGAACTCCTTATACATTTTCCAAATTTTGCCATAGCTTCTCTTGTATATCCTCACATCCAAACACTTAGGTTTTTACCTTATTTCATTCAAGAACACCTAAAATCCATCAAGAACTTCCTCACACACAAAACTTCACCAAATTTACACTACATCACAATATAGTGCATAAACTTAAATTGCTTGGCACTTAGGCCCTTAAATAGCATAAACCATAAACACTGAATTTCCACATTTAAATGCCTTCAACCTGCGAATACACACAACAATGCTCCCATGTCCTTTTAGTCCACCTTGTGGATAGTTTCCTAGCTCATTTTCCCATTGGCTCTTTAGGTTATTTATTAAGCAAATATAGCTCAATTCCCTAGTACAATAAACCACATTAAGAGAGGTTATTTACCTTTTGTTTTTCCAAGTTTTCTCACTTGTTTTCTCTTGTTTTTCTTGATTGAAAATCGGCAAGGAGCTTTTATCACTTGTCAACCTTCTAACCAATATACATATAAGGGTAATGAGCATTAAGTTTAATACTCAAACTCATAATTAAACCCTAGGTTTACATAAGTGTCTTAAAACACTAAAATTGATGTTTACCTTTGGAATTTGAAAGAGAACTTGAACAAGTGGCAAGATAGGACTCCTCCTAGCCCTTTGAAGTTTGGATTAAGCTAAAAAGATAGCAAGGTAATGCACCATTGTAAGGTGAATTTTCGGCCACACACTAAAACAAGAGGAAATGTTGTTTTTCTTTGATTTTCCTTACCTTGAAGCAAAGGAGAATGTCAAGGCATGAAAAGGTGAGCTCAAGCTCCTTCAATGGAGAATCTTCATGGCACCAAAATGGAGTTCTTGAAGATTTGAAAAGAGAGAAGTGTAGAGCTTGACCTAACTAAGACAAATATGGTCTTGGAATTTGATTTGGTGCATGGAGCTAGAAGTTACAAGCATTCAAAGATGGAGAATGGTATATGGCTGTAGCAAAACGAGATGGAGAAGGGAGGATGAGGTTGGAGACGGTGGGAACCAAGAAGAAAAGAAGAGAAAGTGAGAGAGGAGAGAGGTTTAGTTTGGAGATATTTATGTTATAAGGCATAAAGTAACTTTTCACTTTATTCTTTCTTCTTTTCTTTATTTGCTAGCCAAGTGTGATGACTCACACACTAAAAACCGTGCCCCCTTCAATATATAAGATACTTATGGTCTTTGTTGACCATTTAACTAATTAAAGTTGACTTAAGTCAAAACTAGCACTATTTGGGCACTATTCACAAACTAAGGCACATATTTGTGAAATTTTTGATTTCCCATTGATATAGACTTCCAAATGTGATACTATATAGTACACATGTTAATTAAAGAGTAATGATGGACATCTAGCCATTCAAAACTCATTTACAAGACAATTTTTCAAAAACGTGCTTTAAGACTCCTTAGAGCACATTTTGTGTTTTAACTTGTTTTCAAGCTTGGTTTTCTTTGGTAATTGATTAAATATGTTCATTAACATACTTTTAAGGTATAGGTATGACCATTAGGTCTTATACAAATTTATCCCAGGCTTAGAGCACATTTTTGCTCATATTGACTTTAAGGTATTTATTTGTGTTTTGTTTGGTTTCATTGTCTACCAAAGTTCCTAAGGACTTAATTAGCCTTATTAAATCATACTTGAATATTATTAAGCCTTGGTAGGCTCTTTGGGTCCTAACCAAGTTCGCTCATAGCTTAGAGCATGTTTTTGCTCAAACTGTGTCTTAATGCTTTATTGCATTTTACTATGGTTTAAATTGTACACTGATGTTCCTAAGGCACTTTTAGCCTTTACATACCATAGTTTAATATTTAAACCGCATATCAAGGTTTGGGGTATTTCAATCTACCCCCCTTAAAAGAACTTCGTCCTCGAAGTTCACATTTCCCACACATCATTAGATTAGAATACGGGGATTACTTACAGCCATAAAACTTCCATAACCAAACACACTTTACATCACAACCTCGGACTTAATGGTCCGGGCAACACATTCACATCCACACATAACATAACATATTCACATGATAACCTCGGACTCAATGGTCCGGGTATCTTAACAACACTTACACATACATAACAACCCCTTTGACTCACTGGTCTTGGGTAACATAACAACCTTTAGACACATAGGTCTATGTAACACAACACATTTAGACTCGTAGGTCTTAATAGCATACACTTTAGGAACTCAAGGTCAAAATAATATTTATTACACATACCACACAACATGTCATAGCATGTATAACAATCAAAAATATCTTTGATATACACTGTGATCCCGCAGAACCCGGTCGCGATGGACACCTTCCGTCCCCGTGCCTTTGGGAGATTAAAACAATCACTTAAATTTGAAATTTTTTCCTTGTGAGGTTAAGTAAGAGAACTTTAATTATGTAAAGTATCTATCGACGTTTTATAAATACCAATTCAAAATCCTTTTGAAAACACACACAACTCCAAGTCCAACTTATGCTCTTTGCTTCCTTTCTTAGCGTGGTTATTTGTGACCACTTATAGGGAGCTTCAAGAATCATCCAACCCTGATGTGATCAGCATCAGTGTTGAACTATCCTTCCACCCCAATTTGTGTTCGGCTTCCCTTGATCACATGCAAATCAAGTTCCACCTCCCACTTCATTTTCAAGCATCAATTAAATCACTCATTTCCAATTTTCTATCTTTTAAATCATTCTAGTCATGATCATAACATCTCCAAGGGATAGGACTTCGTCTATCAGTTATTTCCATTCACTTAAATGTAGTTACCTAGGGAATCTCATTCTCACTAGGTTCTATGTCAGTTTCGTATTCTTTCATGAATCACTATATAGTATATATATACATATATATTTTATCAAAATACAACACACCATTTCACATTTATACACTGTCGGGGCTTTTGTTCCCCCGGGAGTTTCTCTACTCCCCACACTTGTACTATCACACACAGCTGTTAACAAATACACACACTTATCACAATGGTATTCGCATCTTCTGTGCGCAATTACCACAATTAAACCATGAATGAATGTGTATGTTTACGTAACACACACACCAATCATCAAAACAATAATATAATTTTGTGCTATGCACAATATAAGTCACATACACTACGTACACTTGTACGGTAATATACACTAAGTGGTTTTGCGCTCTACCCCCCTTAAAAGGGATTACGCCCACGTAATCAATCACTAAACATTGGCTTATAATGTTCTGCCGTCGTGAAGTGTTTTAACTTCCACGCGGTCTATTACACAATGGATTCTGATTAGAGGATCTTAACCATATTGGCGGTTTAGTTCCTAAACCAAGAATTCTCATTGGAGTTTGTTTAAACTCTTAGTTGGTTTCGATTCTGGCCTGTTAGGCTTCTAGGCGTTAATAATTAGCCATTCACTCATGTTCACCATGTACATTCAACACTTGAATCACTGGCTCACTAGTTTCTGCTGCGAAACTCTAATAACTGTAGAGCTTAATTGCTCCCTTTTGTTATTCTTACTGTATTGTACATCCCCAATTGTCACCTTCATCTTGGTAACAATGGTTTCTCAACCGACGCGTGGTATCTCTTACCGTTAGCGAATTCGGTGAGTTATACACTTTCTATCCACTTCCATAACAATTTACTGTGTATACCACTATGTATTTCACAATGATTGACTTGTTCCCTTCCGACTTACAGTCGGTTGAGATTGAGCTACTACCTAGTGTGTAGTGCTCTCTCAGGTATTTACAACATTTGGGGTATATTCCATACCGATATTTGGCAGTTAGTGCTGCTATAGTCACTTGCTGTTAATCATGTCTCCACATTTGGTTTTGTACAAGTACTCCTTTATTGGTGCGGCCTTGCATTTCCTATGCATCGGCCATTATAACATTATTCCTCTATAATTAACATGTTTCCAATTCCTAGCTATCCCACTCGATCATTACTGCGCAAGTGCAATACCAAAACACCCAGTCATATAGAGTGCAGAGGTGTAAACTCTTGACAGCAAATCTCTCATGTGATTCGCATGGAATTCACACTGTGTTTCATTGAGATTCCGATCTCGTAATACTGGCTACTGGCTTACTGCCGAGTTTGTTTATCATCACTTATCTTGTATCTCCACTGAGTTTAACTCATAACTGGTCTTATCTGCCACATTATTACTCAATAACATTGATACAACGGTCGCTAGCTGCGAACCGTGCTTATTGTATAACACTAACTTACATGGTATTTATTGTCACATTAACTTCCACACATATACTTACATCATTCGTATTATGGTTCATCACTCATTTGGATGGCTACTGAATGCTCCTTGAGCATCGATCATTCGAGTCATAAGCCGGCATTATTCAGCTCGGTGTTTCACTTTATACACACATGTTACTAAGCTAACTGCTCTCTTTCAATAACAATATGGTCAATCCTTAACATATTTCTTGAGCTTGATTCACATAACTACCGCTCCTGCGGTCTCACAATATCGAGAGGTATCCCCACTCTTAATGCAGTGGTTCGTTCTCCACTCTATTCACTTATATAACATAAACTTCTGCAATCAATCTAATTTATATAACATATCTTGCTTATGGCTTATAAGCCTTATTTGCCTTGAGCTGGGCTCATTGTAGGCTGTCCACACACATGTACTCCTCTGTACAACATTATATGGTTTGGATATTATACTGAGCTCCATGACAAGGTCGTTGCATTCCGTTTCCTTTCATGGGATGCCCCTTAGGATTGTCAGTCCGTCTCCTGACAACTTATGTCTAAACTGGGTGTTAGTTTCAACCCTTGTGTTTCTGTCATGCCATTTCGTGCAACACTTGTTGATGCGAACACCCTTCAAGGATTGCTCCTGGGTGTTGCTAAGTTATGCTTTTACATTTAGTTCACACTTATTGATATATTGAGTTAGCCACGCCGTTTGCGTTCTTAATTGGCTTATTATCTTCTTCTGTGAAGATCAACATTTCTTGATAGTTTCATCCCGTTCATTGTACATTAATGTGTCCACATTAGGCATTTGCTTGCCATGTACAGGCTGGGTCACCGTTCCAGCTAACATGTTTATCCCTAAGGATCCTTAAGACATATGTGATGTCTTTACATAACAGTTTGTGCCCTTCGCACTTCCTAACTCTTAAACATTTCCTTGAGAGGAATTCACTAATCCTTTTAGTCTCGTTAACTTAACTGAGTTCCTTAACTTCAACCATTCCTTGTAATCTCTAGCTCTTGTTTGATTTATACTGCTGACCGTAGACGGAGTCGACTACTTCCCGTGTTTCGGACTCCACTCGTATACATATGTGGGGTACCATAATGATACATTGCTACCTACCCAACTAACCCATAAGTAGGTCTGTCAGGCCCACAAGCTCCTATCGGAGTGCGGTCGTCCCACAATTCAGTTGGTACACTCGTAGTGTCCGTCACACGCCTAGGTGAAGTATTCTGTTGTCAACTCCCTTATATTGTCCCCTGACAATATGCGTCCCGTGCTTCCCGAACTTAATCGAAAGAAAGTTTATCCACGGTTGTATCCTTGTCAACTATCCTTGGTTTTACTGGTTTGGCATAAAAGAAGGTTAGAAAGAAGTGTTGGTTTGAAAGAAAATCTGGTTTTGAAAAGAAGAAGGGTTTGAGTAAATCTGAGTTTGAAAGAAAATCTTCATGGTTTCACAGCATCTTCTTACCTTAACCAAGTCTAGCTTCTTGCTGACTGGTGTACTTACAGTTATAGAGGTTAGGCTATCAAGCCCTTCCATGGTCATAGTGGTCTCGTTTAACTTCATGGTACTTTACTAAGTACCCTGTGGTGGTTATAAATTTCCGAATAGCCCTGTTATAGCAGCACTTGCTATAGCAAGTGCGCCATGCTAACTGGCTATCGGTTTAACACATACCGGTTGTGGTATTGTTTTTACCCGCACTGTCATCAGTGGCCTTGTTGGCCCTCACTGATCTTACTGTCTTGACAATAACTCCTCTAGGTGACTTCTCACTGTCTTCACATGATAATCATCAACTAGGGTGTTTCCCATTCTGGGAGACCCCTTTTACTTAGTATTATATCTCCTTCGTAGCCCATTCCACGTATTTGTCGTGGTTACTGAGACTTGTCTCTTGTTTGGGCACTACGTTGTAGTTCCCTTGTCGGTTGGTATACCGTTGGTGTATTTATCAACTGTGGTCCCGTAGGCACTCGTCTCGGGTTTTATTAATCCACTTCTTGCCTGTTGCACGGTTGGTGCGTTGCAAACTGGTTATTCTCGACTGCTCGGCATGTCGACCCAGGTTGCCGGAAATTCTATTCTTCTATACACAAAATTCTTCATTCTTCGCTATTGCATGCGGTTAACATTGTTCAGATGGAAACCGTCTCCGGGATTCTCAGTTTTCAGGATCTACCGTATGACAGGTTCTCTGTACCCTTAGAGGTATTCAATAACAGCCAGATCGGGTATTCCCGAGTAAGAGAGGACTTCCATCTCTCTGGCGTTGTTTCCCAAGTTATAAAACAGGGATTGTGGAGGGCGGGAAGGATATAGTAGGTTTCCAGTATTCACTGGTAATACCTAACTAGCGTATCTCTCACGCTATCACTCAACCCTTAACCCAAAGTACTTAAATCCTAACTCGGTACTTCCTAAGCTCGGTAATTCAGTCATCAGAGCGATACTTCGCTCTGATACCACTTTTTGTAACACCCCATCCAACAACAAATACATAACAACAATCTGCAGCGGAATACACAACTCATCAAATAACTCAACTCGCTGGTGTTACACGCCGTTAACCACCCACGTGGCTAACAAGGCTAATACACATACATTGTACCGGTCTGATGGGCTAAATTCCCGAGCGACTACACATTACTATCCCTTTCCATTAACAACAACAACAACGTACAACTTTCACTATACCGAGTATTTATAAACTGGTGCCGACAACAATTTCGGTCTTACTACACCTACTGTATACATACACTTAAATGATTACCCATGTACAACGACTACCCGTCCTACTCTCGAACGGCTTCCAGCACTTCGTACCTGAAATAGGAAAAGAAGAGAAAGGGTGGCCCCCAAGGGGCTCAGCACCTTTGCTGGTATGGTAATCCCGCAGCCCACATGCTACCGGGCCACGCACAACTAATTGTCGTCTTAGCATGCGGTTGATTATTTTTAAATCATGCATGCAACTGTAAACACACAACACATAACCATTTCGCCTCAACGGGCTCAACAAACGGATAATATATCCTTACTTAATAAGTCACTCAAGGTATTCAATATCCCTAGAGTGTTCCTCTAATGGAGCTACTTCCTTAACAGACGACACTTACCCTTAAATCGGGTTATCCTTAAACGCCTCTTATCACACACTGGGATTCATATCCATGATCCACATACTCCACATTTTACAACATATAACATACACTACATAACATCACACAACAACACTTTGCACGTTTCAACGTGCTCAACATAACACCGCAATAGATATTGCATCACAACAAAATACATAACATAACGGAAATGGTTCTCTTAGGAACCGACCCAAACACAGTTAGTTCACTGGGAGAGCCTAGAGGATGCTGTCAAACTCATGCTAAGCTCGTTTACATAACTCGTTACCGTTCTGTTAGGCGAACGAATAACTTAACATAAAGATGGATCGGGTTTAGTGACCCGAACACAACATACATAATCCCCAACAGACGTGAGTCAAGAGCCTTGGTTAAGCTCAGGGGTGATCGAAGACCAATGAAGGAAGACAATCAACAGAGAGGAAGCTGAAGAAACTGTATACAACAACTCCCAAACAACGCGCGACCGGAACAACCGGATTCCTCACCCCCCATAATATATAAATATTCACAGTTAAAGACTCCGCTGTGGAACCTATCACATCATCACACAATACAGTATTACAACTGAGTTAATCACGCAAAGGAGGGTCATACACTTACAGCAACATCACACGACTAACTCACGCATAGCCGTGGTTAGAACGTTCCTTAGGTCGGAAACGTTATTACCGGATACCGTTCTCTTACGTTTACCTAATAGTGGTTAACTAGCCCTTCAAGCGCATTTGAGGTTACCGGTATCGGCACGTAAACATACAACAACAATAACGACTGTAAACTCGTTTCATGATTTATCTTATAACGTGGCAAACACACAGAAAAACACATTGGCATACAAGCCGGTGTAATCCGGTAGGACACAGGTTGCAAGAAAACCATACCTGTCACCGGAGTCCACTTTATCATGTCCACTTACGTTCCTCGAGCAATTCTCGAACAACTGATAACATTACATGTACTTTTATTAACATCGGGGTAACATGATTGTTTAAAGTCTAATGCTTATAACTTATCCCCGTTAATTTAGTTATAACGTCACATTTTAACTTGTTTTACGTTTACATTTTAGTACAATTTGTGCCGACACTAAAGGGGCAGGAGACGCGACGGAACAGGGCGGAAACAAGCGATAACATCATTACTTAACAATCCCCTCATTACATATCATTTTATAACCTTAACATTTAAATCATCTTACTTAACTTAATCTCTCAAGTCCATATATATTTATCTTTCTAACCATCAATACTCTCTTAATGGCATACCACTAATACCACTTAACATTCTTAAAATTAATTTTTTTTTTATGGTCCCGACCGACCCACCACCGACCGACCCCCCCTGGGTAGGTCGGCTGCAGAGATCATCTAAGTTCACAGTTTCAGCCCGACCGACCCAGACTGGGGTCGGTCCCCTGGGTAGGTCGGCTGCAGAAACTTCCTAAGAATTGTCCAAATTGTTCCAAACTTTTCCTTAAGTCTCCCAATGTGTTGCAACACCATATGACACCTCAAACACACCTTTAGCCATGTACTAAACTCTTTAAATCACACACCAAAACCATCTTATCATTCACAAATTCCTTACAAAATTCTTAGCACTTGGAATGTTTCCTCCTTAGGATTTCTAAGTGGTACTTCACCAATATTGACCACTATACCAAGGTGTTTCCTCTACACCTTAACATCATCTCTCAAACTTCTTCTCTTACTAACTAAATCTCCTTTTCACATCTTGCCTAAACATCACTTCTTCCTTGTACATCAACATTCCTAAACCTTAAACAAACTTCTCCAAGACTTGAATACATTCTCAAAAACACACATTGAATTCCTAGAACTTCCAAGATAATACCTAAATCCTTGCATCACTCTAAATCACCTTAATACATGTTTTCTTCCCTAGTAAAACATTTGTTCACCTTTAACACTTCCTAGTTCACCAAAACTCATTTAAAACACCTAGAACTCCTTATACATTTTCCAAATTTTGCCATAGCTTCTCTTGTATATCCTCACATCCAAACACTTAGGTTTTTACCTTATTTCATTCAAGAACACCTAAAATCCATCAAGAACTTCCTCACACACAAAACTTCACCAAATTTACACTACATCACAATATAGTGCATAAACTTAAATTGCTTGGCACTTAGGCCCTTAAATAGCATAAACCATAAACACTGAATTTCCACATTTAAATGCCTTCAACCTGCGAATACACACAACAATGCTCCCATGTCCTTTTAGTCCACCTTGTGGATAGTTTCCTAGCTCATTTTCCCATTGGCTCTTTAGGTTATTTATTAAGCAAATATAGCTCAATTCCCTAGTACAATAAACCACATTAAGAGAGGTTATTTACCTCTTTGTTTTTCCAAGTTTTCTCACTTGTTTTCTCTTGTTTTTCTTGATTGAAAATCGGCAAGGAGCTTTTATCACTTGTCAACCTTCTAACCAATATACATATAAGGGTAATGAGCATTAAGTTTAATACTCAAACTCATAATTAAACCCTAGGTTTACATAAGTGTCTTAAAACACTAAAATTGATGTTTACCTTTGGAATTTGAAAGAGAACTTGAACAAGTGGCAAGATAGGACTCCTCCTAGCCCTTTGAAGTTTGGATTAAGCTAAAAAGATAGCAAGGTAATGCACCATTGTAAGGTGAATTTTCGGCCACACACTAAAACAAGAGGAAATGTTGTTTTTCTTTGATTTTCCTTACCTTGAAGCAAAGGAGAATGTCAAGGCATGAAAAGGTGAGCTCAAGCTCCTTCAATGGAGAATCTTCATGGCACCAAAATGGAGTTCTTGAAGATTTGAAAAGAGAGAAGTGTAGAGCTTGACCTAACTAAGACAAATATGGTCTTGGAATTTGATTTGGTGCATGGAGCTAGAAGTTACAAGCATTCAAAGATGGAGAATGGTATATGGCTGTAGCAAAACGAGATGGAGAAGGGAGGATGAGGTTGGAGACGGTGGGAACCAAGAAGAAAAGAAGAGAAAGTGAGGAGAGAGGTTTAGTTTGGAGATATTTATGTTATAAGGCATAAAGTAACTTTTCACTTTATTCTTTCTTCTTTTCTTTATTTGCTAGCCAAGTGTGATGACTCACACACTAAAAACCGTGCCCCTTCAATATATAAGATACTTATGGTCTTTGTTGACCATTTAACTAATTAAAGTTGACTTAAGTCAAAACTAGCACTATTTGGGCACTATTCACAAACTAAGGCACATATTTGTGAAATTTTTGATTTCCCATTGATATAGACTTCCAAATGTGATACTATATAGTACACATGTTAATTAAAGAGTAATGATGGACATCTAGCCATTCAAAACTCATTTACAAGACAATTTTTCAAAAACGTGCTTTAAGACTCCTTAGAGCACATTTTGTGTTTTAACTTGTTTTCAAGCTTGGTTTTCTTTGGTAATTGATTAAATATGTTCATTAACATACTTTTAAGGTATAGGTATGACCATTAGGTCTTATACAAATTTATCCCAGGCTTAGAGCACATTTTGCTCATATTGACTTTAAGGTATTTATTTGTGTTTTGTTTGGTTTCATTGTCTACCAAAGTTTCCTAAGGACTTAATTAGCCTTATTAAATCATACTTGAATATTATTAAGCCTTGGTAGGCTCTTTGGGTCCTAACCAAGTTCGCTCATAGCTTAGAGCATGTTTTTGCTCAAACTGTCTTAATGCTTTATTGCATTTTACTATGGTTTAAATTGTACACTGATGTTCCTAAGGCACTTTTAGCCTTTACATACCATAGTTTAATATTTAAACCGCATATCAAGGTGGGGTACTCAATAATATCTTATGTAACTTAGTTTTATCTAATAAAAGGTTCAAAGGTTTTAAGTATCAAATTCCTATTTAAACCTTCTATAAATTCTAACTACAAATACCTCACTTAATTGTAAAACTCACATCCTAAGTATTGGTAATAAATGTTATAAATGTATTTCATATGGCTTATCTAATGCCAAGAAACTTAAGGATTACTATTTAGATAAATTTCCAAATCATAGTTTAATATAGTTTATATCATAATCCTTTTAATGATTTTATCCTAAAACATTAAGTTATATTTCAATACCATAAATGTTAAGAAATGATTAAATCTAGACTTACTAATCCACCTCACATTTAGATGTAAAGTATTTTATTTATTTTATTATTGTTTATAATTAAGAACATTTAGATGTAAAAGTATTAACATTATTTATTAATTATATAGTAAGTTCTATTGTGTAAAATCTAATTACAAAATATTCCTAAGTCCCAAACTTATTAATTACTAACCAAATTATAGATTTACATTCTGGTCTTCGACAAATATTACACATGTATTTTAATATGGTTTATATAAATCTTAGAAATCCAAGATAACTCTTTAAGCTTAATTTCGTAACCACAATTCAATACTACCCTATAAATTCTTTAACAGTATTATGTATAGGTTAGTTTAACTTATTAATTCCTCCATATTCTATTTGTATAAGGTATTTTATGTCTTTATTTATTTATTATCGATATGTATACTAGGATTATCAAGACATCTTTAAGTAGTTTTATTGCATTTAATTATTTATATTAACTTTTACACATATCTACATCCCAAAAATATGGTTTATAGATAAAGTATTTTCTTAGTTTCAATTAAGTATATTAACACCATATTATTATAATTAATATAAATGTAGATTAATTCAGTTCCTTGATTTAACCTACGTTACTACTTTATTTTCTTTTATATAAGTATATGTATATATACCTCATTTTAAAAGTTTATTCCATCAAAATATTTTAAACATACTGTTACTAAATGTTAATTTGTCCTTTTTATATTTACCAACTAAAAAGTTTATTAACAAACTAGTATCTTAAATTTGTTACATTAAAAACCATATATTATAGATATAAACTTATGAAAACTTCATAAACACAATTTTTAAACCCACTTACCCTGGTCCAAAAAAATTCCCAAATTTAATATATAGTAACTATAATATTTAGACATATGATAAAATTTTATTTCATAAAATATCTTTTTAATTTAACCAAATAATTCCATAATCCCGTAACTTACAAAAATCATAACTTACGTTTAAAAACTCTAAAACCTTATTAATTTATCATACTAAACTAGATTTTCTAAGGAATCTATGGTTAAAAATATCAAGTCAAAACACATCGGAAGGCCATTAACTAAATTAAACAAGTTAGAGCTAAATTCTGAAATATTATAAACTTAAAAATCTTATATCCATGATCTAATCTCGGCCGTCCGTTTCATTAAATCCAGATCGGACGGCCCCGAACACTGAGTATCAGCGATTACAGAATCGAACTCGAGTACTTAAATCGGCAATTTCTCACAATCTACCGAACCAAATTGAGTGATTCTTGTTTCTATGGTTTCAAAATTAAATTCCGGTTCTAATGATTAAAATTTGCTAGTAACATGCGGGATTAATCGGTTTGCGATTTCGGTTCGAAGTTAGGGGTTAGTTTGGGGTTTCGGAATTCGAATCTCTCAAATTCACTCAATCTAATGCGTTAATTGATGCAATTGAAACATGGGTATTGACAATAATGTAAGGGCGATTAACAAGGTTAAAGGAATTGAAGTAAATTACCGGAATTGCTCGAATCGAAAAGGATTCGAAATCGGATTCTGGAAAAACGCCCCTTTAAAACCGATTGAGTAGCCTACTTGCAACGCTTATAATTTACAGTACGACCGAGTTAGAACTAGTTCTTGGCTTAATCTAAAGAGGAAACGTAACTCTACACAATGATAGCAAGAAACTCACCTAACTTGCTACACAGAAAGAAATCGAAGCTGGACGTTACGAGTACCTTACGTTTCTGGAGGAAAGAAAACTATGATGTTATGTTGTGACGAATCGAAACTTTAGATACTCGTTCTTCCAAACGGTTGGGAATTGGCTTAGGTCATCAAACATGAAAGTTTTTAGAGGGATTAGAGCTCTTCAAAAGACCTAAAGAACATGAAATTGGAGAGAAAGAAGAAGTTATGATCGAACGAATTTACCTGAATTCCGGTAAAAGCTGGAATTCTGGTACGAGTTTCACAAGTGGTCAACTTTAGATCGAATTTGTGGCTGATGTTGAAATACCCCAAAATTAATCTAAATTAATTTAGGGGATTTCCTTTATTGAGCCCTAAATAATACTATTAAATATTAAATTATTATATTGTATTATGAATTTAATAGTAAGTTTTATAAGTCAATAAATCTTGGAAAAATTTCAAGACACTCCAATTATATTATAAAAGATTTTAGAAATATATGGAACATTGATTTGGATCATAAAAGTCAATATAAAATCATAGTTGAAATATCCCTAATAATAATAAAAATAATAAGGTCTAATTATATAAGGCTAACATGTTGCAATAATGGATTAAGTAAATATTTACATGAATTAAGGTTTCAATGAACCTCAATTATATTTATAAAAATAAATATATAGTCTAAAAAGATATATCAAACCTAACATGAAATTCTACATTAAGGGGTTTCCTGATGAGCTCGACAAAACTGGGCCGTCCGATTGTAGTTAGGGGAAACGGACGGCCAAGATTATAACGTAGATGATTAAGTGATATACATCCTAGAATAAAACTCTGACTTGTTGAATTTATTTAATGACCTTCCCTAATGTATTTTGACTTGAAATTTTAACCATAGATTCCTTATAAACTATAGTTTATTTTCATGTAAATTAATATGAGTTTTGAGTTTTTAAACGTAAGTTATAATTTTTGTAATTTCTAAGTATTATGGAATTATTTAGATAATTTTAAAGTTTTTTTTATGAAACAAAATGTTTATAATATGTCTAAAATATCGTAGTTACTATATGTTATATTGGGAATTTTTAGACAAGAGTAAATGGGTCTAAAAATTGTGTTTATGAATTTTTCATAAGTTATCTTATAATATATGGTTTTTATTGTAACCAAAAATTAAGGTATAGTTGAATAATGAACTTTATAGGTTGGGAAAAATATAATAAGACTAAACTAACATTAATACAGAATTTCAATAATATTTTTGGGTATAAACTTTTAAGTGAAGTAAAAATTATATATATATACATATATATAAAGGAAATAAAATAGTAAGTTAGGTTAAATCAAGGAATTGAATTAATCTCCATCTATATTAATTATATAACGTGGTAGTTAATATACTTAATTGAAACTAAGGGAAATACTTTATTTCTGTAACACCCCAACTACATCCATACATTAACAACACATTGCAGCGGAAACTCAACTCATCACATTACATAACTCAATGGGTTACACGCCGTTAACCACCCACGTGGCTAACAAGGCTAATACCTGTGCATTGTATCGGTCTGATGGACTAGATTCCCGAGCAACTACACAGTACAATCCTTATTCCATTTCCAACATTTATTATACACAAACACTCCCACTGTACCGAGTATTTAAAAACTAATGCCGATAATAATTTCGGTCTTACTACGCCTACAGTACATACTCAATTTAGATGGCTACCCATGTACAATCAGCTACCCCGTCCTACTCTCGAACGGCTTCCAGCTCCTTGTACCTGAAATAAGAAAGAAGAGAAAGGGTGGCCCCCAAGGGGCTCAGCACCTTTGCTGGTATGGTAATCCCGCAGCCCACATGCTACCGGGCCACGCACAACTAATTGTCGTCTTAGCATGCTATTGATTATTTTTAAATTATGCATGCCACTGTAAACACACAACACACAACAATTCGCCTCAATGGGCCTAACAAAGGATAATACATCCTTATTTGATAAATCACTCATGGTATTCATTATCTCTAGAGCGTTCCTCCTCTAACGGAGCTACTTCCTTAATAGACGACTTACCCTTAAATCGGGTTATCCTTAAACGCCTCTTGTCACAAACTGGGATTCATTTCCGTGATCCACACACTCCATATCTTACAACATATCACATTCCTCACATAACAAAACATAACAACACTTTTCTCGTTTCGACGTACACATGATAACATCGCATTCATTTTAAACATCTAACATATACATATCATAGCATAGCAAGGGAAATTGCCTAGCACAATAACAACACAAAACACCATAAGATCGGTTCACACAAGGAACCTTCCACCATAGTTAGTATACATAGTGAGCCTAGAGATTATTGCCAATCTCATGCTAAGCTCGTTACCAACCTCGCTACCGTCCAGTTATATCGAACGGTTAACTTAAACCCGAGGTGTGTCGGATATAGTAATCCCAAGCACACCGAAATAACATTTGTATGCCCCTGTGGCCCGACGTGAGTCAGTAAACTAGCTTTGGATAAGCTAAGGGAAGATTGAAACCAGATTGGAATACAACCTATACATACACCAAGAGAGTCGAACCGGATATGACATCGACTCCCGTCCTCACACGCGTGGCCGGAACCTGACCGGACTCCTCACCCCCATTAGTACATATATACTTATAAGTAAGTAGTTAGAGATCAATTATGGAGCCTACCACATCCCACACCATGCGGTATCATAACCGAGTTAAGCACACAGGGAGGTTCACACACTTGCATACAACAACAATATCCATCTACTCACACATAGCCGTGGTTAGAACGTTCCCAAGGTTTGGGTCGTTAACTCCGAATACCGATCACTCATGTGTTCCTAGATTTGGTTAGCTAAGGTTTAACACGTATTTGAGGTTAAACGATATCGGAGACCAAGTTCACCACATAAATGAATTACTATAAACTCATTACATGTCTTAATCTTACAAGGTGGCAAACATCAGAAAACACATTGGCATACAAGCCGGTGTAATCGGTAGGACACAGGTTGCAAGAAAACCATACCTGTCACCGGAGTCCACTTTACCACGTCCACTTATGTTCCTCGGCAATTCTCGAACAACTGAAAACATTACATGTACTTGATTAACATCGGGGTAACACGATTACTTAATGTCTAATGCTTATAACTCTTTCCCCATTAACTTAGTTACATAACTTCACTTTTTAACTTGTTTTACTTTTACATTTCAATACAACTTTTCACCCACTTAATTGTCATTAAAACTCACCTAACATGTCCTTAACAATTTATAAATCATTACTAATCAATCCCCATCATTACATATCATTTCATAACCTTAACCCATGTTTTTGGTCCGACCAAACTACCGACCGACCTTGCACAAGGTCGGTCCATTCCAGAACACTTACCGTCAAATTTCTACTCCGACGACCTTGTAAGTTCGGTCGCATGTTCGGTCCATTCCGAGAGTTTCTTCCCTTTGAAAATTCAAGCCCGACCGAACTTACCAAGTCCCGGTCCCATGTTCGGTCGGTTCCAGAAACTTAATCCGTACACAAAATGCAAGCCCGACCGACCTGCAAGTCCGGTCCCCAAGGTCGGTCCATTCCAGAAGCCAATTCTCGCAGGGTAAACTGGGCTCGACCGAACTTGCAAGTTCGGTCGCAAGTTCGGTCTGCCCCAGACCCTTGTTTTCCTTTTCTCATTCAACTCCAAACTTCACCCCATATGTCCTAGTACACCCTAACCTCATTTGGGCACTTCAAACACACCTTTAGCCATGTACTAAACTCTCTAAATCACACACCAAAACCATCTTATCATTCACAAATTCCTACAAAATTCTTAGCACTTGGAATGTTTCTCCTTAAGATTCCTAAGTGGTATTTCACCAATAATGACCACTATACCAAGATGTTTCCTCTACACCTTAACATCATCTCTCAACTTCTTACTAACTAAATTTCCTTTCACAACTTCTTAAAATTCCTTACTCAAAACCTTACCTAAACATTATTCTCTCCTTATTCATCAATCATTACCTAAACCTTATAAATTCTCCAAGACTTTGACACACCCTAGAAACACTCATTTGATTTCTAGAACTTCCAAGATAATGTCTAAATCCTTGTAGCACCTTAGAACACCTTAATGCACGTTTTCTTCCTTAGTGAAAATTTACTCATTCCTAACAATTCCTAGTTCACCCAAGTTCATTCAAACACTTAAAACTCCTTATACATTTTACAAATTTTGCCATGGGTCTCTTAGCACATCATCATTCCAAAACTCATGGTTTCACCATTAATCATTCAAGAACACCTAAATCCATCAATAGTATTCTCACACACATAACTTCACCAAATTTACACTACATCACATATAGTGCATAAGCTTAAATTGCTTGGCACTTAGGCCCTTAAATTGCATAAACCTTAAACACTGAATTTCCACAATATATGCCTTTGACCTGCAAATACATACCCAAGACATATGTTCTTTTACTAGTCTCCTTGAGAACACTTTACTATGTCATTCACATTTTGCTCTTAGGTAGTTTAACAAGCATATAAGCTCATTTCTCCTAAGGCATTAAACCACATTAGGTTAGTATATTTACTCTTTTCCACCCAAACTTCTTTCTTGTTCCTTATAAAACCGGTAAGGTATTGATTCCTCCAAACTACTAAACAATACCAACATTGAAATGAGTATATAAGCTTTATGCTTCATCTCATTGTAAACCCTAGGTTTACATTGTTTCAAAAAAACATTAATGTAGTTGTTTTACCTTGGTCTTTGAAGAGAGTTGAATATCTATGAAGAGAGGACTCCACCTAGTCCATGAAGGGTGGAATGAAGCTTAGAACAAGGTCACACAAAGAGCACCATTAATGTGCAATTTCGGTCAAGGCAAAACATGAAGGAAACTTGATTTTTCTTTGAGATTCCTTACCTAGAAGCAAAGGAGGTCAATAATATGTGAAAAGGTGAGCTCAAGCTCCTTCAATGGTGAATCTCCATGGCACCAAAACTGAGCTCTGAAGATTTGAAAAGATAGAAGTGTAGAGCTTGCTCAACTAAGAGAACGGTAGTCTCGGAAATTATTTCGGAGCATGGAGTCATAAGTTACAAGTGAAGGAAGATGAAGAATGAGATGGTGCTGTTGGAAACCGATGGAGAGGAGAGAGGAAGAAGATGGCTACCGGGGGAAATGAAAGGAAAGAAGGAGAATGAGGAGTTAAGTTTGCTTTTGTTAAGATATTTATGTATAAAGCAAATAGTACTATACTTAAGCTTTACTTTACTTATTTGATTTCTTTTACAAGTTGGTGACTCACCTTGAAAAACCGTCCCCCATATATTAGAAGGGTATAATAGTCTTTGTGACCAATTTAATTACTTATAACAAACATATGTTACAAACTAGCTTATAAAAGTTACTATTCATAAAAACAAGGCACATAGAAGTGAAATTTTTGATTTCCCATTGATATAGATTCCAAATGTGATACTATATAGTACACATGTTAATTAAAGAGTAATGATGGACATCTAGCCATTCAAAACTCATTTACAAGACAATTTTTCAAAAACGTGCTTTAAGACTCCTTAAGCACTTTTGTGTCTTAACTTGTTTTCAAGCTTGGTTTTCTTGGTAAGGGTTAATATGTTCATTAACATATTTATAAGGTATAGGTATGACCATTAGGTCTTTACAAATTTATCCCAAGCTTAGAGCACTTTTTAGCCCATTGACCTTAAGGTATTACTTATGTTTTGTTTGTTTCCAATGTCTACCAAGGTTTCCTAAGGACTTAATTAGCCTTGTAAAATAATAATTAAATATTATCAAGTCTTGGTAGGCTCTTTGGGTCCTAACCAAGTTCACTCCGAGCTTAGAGCACGTTTTTGCTCAAACCGTGTCTAGTGTTTTATTATGTTTTACCATGGTTTAAAGGTTCATTGATGTTTAAGGCACTTTTTAGCCTTTAAATACCCTAGTTTAACATTACACAACATACCAAGGTTTGGGGTATTTCAATCTACCCCCTTAAAAGAACTTCGTCTCGAAGTTCTCATTTCCTCGCATCATTGGATTAGAATACGGGAATTATTTCGAAATTAACTTCCATTACCAACCATCCTTTACATCCAACCTCGGACTTAACGGTCCGGGCAACATATCCACATCCATTCAAAACCATATCGTAACACACTTACATGATAACCTCAGACTCAACGGTCCGGGTACCTAATCAACATTAAACTTGCACTTACATACTATCCCTCAGACTCTTAGGTTTGGGTAACATAACCACATTTGGACTCGTAGGCCCGGGTAACACAATCAATTCAGAACCCATCCACATTAGAACTTAAGGTCTAAAATAACATTTATCACTTATACCACACAACATGTCTTAGCATGTATAACAAACAGAAATACCTTTTCCATCTCTCCATGGGCTCGAGTCCCATGTTGAGTACATATCACTGTGATCCCGCAGAACCGCGCGTCGATGGACACCTTTTGGTCCCCGTTCCTTTGGAGATCAAAAATTCACTTAATTTTAACATATAACTTCTCATGTCACCGGTCCGGAAGACAAAGGCTCATGCGTCCTCAGCTCGTGAGCAAGTACTACAAAAATATTCTTTACTAGGTTAAGTATAAGAGAATCCTTATTCAAATATTAATCGTTGTTTGAAAACACCAATTGAAAATCCTTTTGAAAACACAACCCAACTCCAAGTCCAACTTATGCTCTTTGCTTCTTTCTTAATGTGGTTATTTGTGACCACTTACAGGGAGCTTCTAGAGTCATCCAACCCTGATGTGATCAGCATCAGTGTTGAACTATCCTTCCACCCCACTTTGTGTTCGGCTTCCCTTGATCTCATGATAATCAAGTTTCACCTCCCACTTCATTTTCAACCAACAACTAATTCAAGCATATCCCATTTTCCATCTTTAAATCCTTCTAGTCATAATCATTACATCTCCAAGGGATAGAACTCCGTCTATCAATCATCACCCAAATCCAACTTAATTCAAGTTACCTAGGGAATTTAATTCTCACTAGGTTCTATGTCGGTCTCATACCCCTTTATAAATCACAACACTGTATATATATACATATTTTTTATCAAAATACAATACATGGTTTACATTTATGCACCGTTGGGGTTTTAGTTCCCCGGGAGTTTCTTTACTCCCTTCCACTTGTACTCTCACACACCACTGTTAACAAAATAAACACACTTCCCACAATGGTATTCGCATCTTCTGTGCGCAATTACCACAATTTAACCATAAATGAGTGCGTATGTTTGTATAACGCACGCGCCAACCATCATAACAAATTATTTGTGCTATGCACAACACAAATCACGTACACTTGTACGGTAATACACACTAAGCGACTTTACGCTCTACCCCCCTTAAAAGGGATTACACCCACGTAATCAATCACTGAACATTGGTTTAAAATGTTCTGCCGTCGTGAAGTATTTTAACTTCCACGCGGTCTGGTACACAATGTGTTTTGGTTAGATGATTATAACCATATTGGTGGTTTAATCCCTAAACCAAGAATTCTTATTAGAGTTTATCTAACTCGTAACCGGTTTCGGTCCTGGCCTGTGAGGCTTCTAGGCATTGATGACTAGCCATCCATTCATATTCATAATGTATATTCGGCATTTGATGCATGGGCTCACTAGCCTCTGTTGTGCAACTCTGATAATTATAGGGCTAATTTGCCCCATTCGTTACTGTTACTGTATTGTACATCTCCAATGTATTACCTTTATCTTGGGAAGAATGGTTTCTCAACTGACGCATGGTATCTCTTACCCTGAGCGAATTCGGTGAGTTTCACAATTTTCCATCCACTCCTCCAATAGCTTACAGCGTAAACTACTATGTAATTCACAATGATTGACTTGCTTCTACCGACTTACTGTCGGTTGAGATTGAGCTACTACCTAATGTGTAGTGCTCTCTCAGTTATTTCCCACACCTGAGGTATATTTTATACCGACATTTGGTATTTAGTGCTACTGTAGTCACTTACTGTTAATCATGTCTCCACCTTTAGTTTTGTACATGTATTCTTTCATTGGTGCGGCCTCGCATTACCTATGCATCGGCCATTATAACATTATTCCTCCACAATTACCATGCTTCTGATTCCTAGCTATCCCACTTGATCATTACTGCGCAAGTGCAATACCAAAACACTCAGTCATACAGAGTGCAGAGGCGTAAACTCTTGACAGTAAATCTCTTATGCGATTGCCATAGGAATTTTCACTGTGTTTCACTGAAATTCTTATCACCTAACACTTGCTTCCGGCTTACTGCTCGGTTCCCTTGCTATCACTTACTGTTGTACCTCCACTGGGGTTTACTCATAACTCTGCTCACTCACCATTTTATCATCTAACAATACTCATACGACGGTCGCTTATTGCGCACCGTATCCTTACTCATTATACAACATCAACTTATACTGCATCCGCTATTATATTAGCTTCCGCTATTACACTGGGTTTATCTGGCCACTTATTTGGCTGATTTTTGAATATACTATTTTTTTTTAGCCTTTATGTTCCTTGAGCGTTGTTCGCTACATATTCAGCATCACACACCTGTGGTGGTTGCTATCAGACTTATCACTCTTCCTGTCTACACAACTGGTACAAACATTTCCTTTCGTATTAGTCTCATTCAAATCACTCTTGGGCAACAACAATATGGTTAATCCCTAACATATCTCTTGGACTTGGTTCACCTAACTACCGCTCCTGCGGTTTCACAATATCGAGAGGTATCCCCACTCTTAATGCAGTGGTTCGTTCTCCGTTCTATTTCCTTGTGTAACATATACTTCTGCAACCGATCACATTTACATAACTCAATTTGTTGTGGCTTATAAGCCTCACGGTCACGGTTCCTTCCAAGTTGTCTATTTGGCAACTTAGGGTCTTACTGTTAAGTAGGTTATCTTCAGCGTTTACTCCGAGTATTTGTTTCAACTCTTGCGTTTCAATTATATTGCTTCGTCCAACAATGTTTAATCCAAATACCCCTCAAGGATTGCTCCTGGGTGTTATTAAAATATGCCATTACATTTGGCTTGCACTTATTGGTATATTCCGTTAGCCACGCCGCTTGCGTTCTTAACTGGCTTTTTATCTCCTTCTGTGAAGATCAATATTTCCTGGTAGTGTAGGTACTCATTCTGGGAGTTTCATCTCATTCATTGCACGCTAATGCGTCCACATCAGGCATCTGCCTTGCCATGCATAGGATGGGTCTCCGTTCCAGCTATCATGTTTATCCCTGAGGATCCTTAAGACGTATACGATGTCTTTACATTATAGTTAGTGCACCTCGCACCTCCTGACTCCTAGTTATCTTAACTGAGTTCCTTAACTTCTACCATTCCTTGTAATCCTTAGCCCTTATTTGACTTATACTGCTGACCGTAGTACGGAGTCGACTACTTCCCGTGTTTCGGACTCCACTCGTATACATATGTGGGGTACCATACTGATACATTGCTACTTACCCAACTAACCCATAAATAGGTCTGTCAAGCCCACAAGCTCATATCGGAGTGCGGTCGTCCCACAATTCAGTTGGTACACTCGTAGTGTCCGTCACACGCCTAGGTGAAGTATTCTGTTGTCAACTCCCTTATATTGTCCCGTGACAATATTCATTCCTTGCTTCCCGAACTTAATCGAGGGAAAGTTTATCCACTGTTGTATCTTTATCAACTGCCCTTGGTTTTACCGGTTTGGTTTAAAAGAAGGTTGGAAAAAAGTGTTGGTTTGAAAGAAAAATTTGGTTTTGAAAGAAAGAGTTTGGATAAATCTGGGTTTGAAAGAAAATTTTTCATGGTTTCACAACATCTTCTTACCTTAGCCAAGTCTAGCTTCTTGCTGACTGGTGTACTTACAATTACAGAGGTTAGGCTAGCAGGCCCTTCCACTGTTATGACGATCACATTAAACTTCATGGTAGTTTACCAAGTACTCTATAGTGGTTATAAATTTCCCGAACAGCCCTGTTATAACAGCACTTGCTATGGCAAGTACGCCATGCTAACTGGCTATCGGGTTAACACATACCGGTTGTGGTATTGTTTTTACCCATATTGTCATCAGTGGCCTTGTTGGCCCTCACTGATCTTACTGCCTTGATGAATAATCTTCTAGGTGATTTCTCACTGTCTTCACATGATAATCATTAACTAGGGTGTTTCCCATTCTAGGACACCCCCTTTTTCTTACTTAGTATTGTATCCTCTTTATAGCCCGTTCCACGTATTTGTCGTGGTTACTGAGACTTGTCTCTTGTTTGGGCACTACGTTGTAGTTCCTTTTCGGTTAGTATATCGTTGGTGTATTATTTATCAACTACGGTCCCGTAGACACTCGTCTCGGGTTTTATTAATCCACTTCTTGCCTGTTGCACGATTAGTGCGTTGCAAGCTGGTTATTCTCGACTGCTCGGCATGTCGACCCATGTTGCCGGAAATTCTATTCTCCCATACACGAGATTCTTCATTCTTTGTTATGAAATGCAGTTAGCATTGTTCAGATGGAGACCGTCTCCGGGATTCCCAGTTTTCGGGATCTACCGTATGACAGGTTCTCCATACTCACAGTAGTACTTAAACATAGCCAGATCGGGTTTTCCCGAGTAAGAGAGGACTTCCATCTCTCTGGCGTTCTTTCCCGAGTTATAAAACAGGGATTGTGGAGGGCGGGAAGGATATAGTAGGGTTCCAGTAGTCACTGGTAGTTCCTAACTAGCGTATCTCTCACGCTATCACTTAACCCTCAACCCAAAGCACTAAAATCCTAACTCGGTACTTCCTAAGCTCGGTAATTCAGTCATCAGAGCGATACTTCGCTCTGATACCACTTTTTGTAACACCCCAACTACATCCATACACTTAACAACACATTGCAGCGGAAACTCAACTCATCACATTACATAACTCAATGGTGTTACACGCCGTTAACCACCCACGTGGCTAACAAGGCTAATACCTGTACATTGTATCGGTCTGATGGACTAGATTCCCGCAGCAACTACACAGTACAATCCTTATTCCATTTCCAACATTTATTATACACAAACACTCCCACTGTACCGAGTATTTAAAAACTAATGCCGATAACAATTTCGGTTACTACGCCTACAGTACATACTCAATTTAGATGGCTACCCATGTACAATCAGCTACCCCATCCTACTCTCGGACGGCTTCCAGCTCCTTGTACCTGAAATAAGAAAAGAAGAGAAAGGGTGGCCCCCAAGGGGCTCAGCACCTTTGCTGGTATGGTAATCCCGTAGCCCACATGCTACCGGGCCACGCACAACTAATTGTCGTCTTAGCATGCTATTGATTATTTTTAAATTATGCATGCCACTGTAAACACACAACACACAACAATTCGCCTCAATGGGCCCAACAAACGGATAATACATCCTTATTGATAAATCACTCATGGTATTCATTATCCCTAGAGCGTTCCTCCTCTAACGGAGCTACTTCCTTAATAGACGACACTTACCCTTAAATCGGGTTATCCTTAAACGCCTCTTGTCACAAACTGGGATTCATTTCCGTGATCCACACACTCCATATCTTACAACATATCACATTCCTCACATAACAAAACATAACAACACTTTTCTCGTTTCGACGTACACATGATAACATCGCATTCATTTTAAACATCTAACGTATACAAATCATAGCATAGCAAGGGAAATTGCCTAGCACAATAACAACACAAAACACCATAAGATTGGTTCACACAAGGAACCTTCCACCATAGTTAGTATACATAGTGAGCCTAGAGATTATTTTCCAATCTCATGCTAAGCTCGTTACCAACCTCGCTACCGTCCAGTTATATCGAACGGTTAACTTAAACCGGGTGTGTGATATAGTAATCCCAAGCACACCGAAATAACATTTGTATGCCCCTGTGGCCCGACGTGAGTCAGTAAACTAGCTTTGGATAAGATAAGGGAAGACTGAAACCAGATTGGAATACAACCTATACATACACCAAGAGAGTCGAACCGGATATGACATCGACTCCCGTCCTCACACGCGTGGCCGGAACATGACCGGACTCCTCACCCCCATTAGTACATATATACTTATAAGTAAGTAGTTAGAGATCCATTATGGAGCCTACCACATCCACACACCATGCGGTATCATAACCGAGTTAAGCACACAAGGGAGGTTCACACACTTGCATACAACAACAATATCCATCTAACTCACACATAGCCGTGGTTAGAACGTTCCCAAGGTTTGGGTTGTTAACTCCGAATACCGATCACTCATGTGTTCCTAGATTTGGTTAGCTAAGGTTTACCACGTATTTGAGGTTAAACGGTATCGGAGACCAAGTTCGCCACATAAATGAATTACTATAAACTCATTACATGTCTTAATCTTACAAGGTGGCAAACACTCAGAAAAACACATTAGCATACAAGCCGGTGTAATCCGGTAGGACACAGGTTGCAAGAAAACCATACCTGTCATCGGAGTCCACTTTACCACGTCCACTTATGTTCCTCGAGCAATTCTCGAACAACTGATAACATTACATGTACTTTGATTAACATCGGGGTAGCACAATTACTTAATGTCTAATGCTTATGACTCTTTCCCCGTTAACTTAGTTACATAACTTCACTTTTTAACTTGTTTTACTTTTATATTTCAATACAACTTTTCACCCACTTAATTGTCATTAAAACTCACCTAACATGTCCTTAACAACTTTATAACATCATTATTAATCAATCCCATCATTACATATCATTTCATAACCTTAACCCATGTTTTTGGTCCGACCGACCTTGCACAAGGTCGGTCCATTCCAGAACACTTTACCATCAAAATTTCTACTCCGACCGACCTTGTAAGTTCGGTCGCATGTTCGGTCCATTCCGAGAGTTTCTTCCCTTTGAAAATTCAAGCCCGACCGAACTTGCCAAGTCCGGTCCCATGTTCGGTCGGTTCCAGAAACTTAATCCGTACACAAAATGCAAGCCCGACCGACCTTGCAAGTCCGGTCCCCAAGGTCGGTCCATTCCAGAAGCCAATTCTCGCAGGGTAAACTGGGCTCGACCGAACTTGCAAGTTCAGTCACAAGTTCGGTCTGCCCCAGACCCTTGTTTTCCTTTTCTCATTCAACTCCAAACTTCACCCCATAGTCCTAGTACACCCTAACCTCATTTGGGCACTTCAAACACACCTTTAGCCATGTACTAAACTCTCTAAATCACACACCAAAACCATTTTATCATTCACAAATTCCTTACAAAATCTTAGCACTTGGAATGTTTCTCCTTAAGATTCCTAAGTGGTATTTCACCAATAATGACCACTATACCAAGGTGTTTCCTCTACACCTTAAACATCTCTCAACTTCTTTTCTTACTAACTAAATCTCCTTTTCACAACTTCTTAAAATTCCTTACTCAAAACCTTACCTAAACATTATTCTCTCCTTATTCATCAATCATTACCTAAACCTTATATAAACTTCTCCAAGACTTTGACACACCCTAGAAACACTCATTGATTCTAGAACTTCCAAGATAATGCCTAAATCCTGTAGCACCTTAGAAACACCTTAATGCACGTTTTCTTCCTTAGTGAAACATTTACTCATTCCTAACAATTCCTAGTTCACCCAAGTTCATTCAAACACTTAAAACTCCTTATACATTTTACAAATTTGCCATGGGTTCTCTTAGCACATCATCATTCCAAAACTCATGGTTTTCACCATTAATCATTCAAGAACACCTAAATCCATCAATAGTATTCTCACACACATAACTTCACCAAATTACACTACATCACAATATAGTGCATAAGCTTAAATTGCTTGGCACTTAGGCCCTTAAATTGCATAAACCTTAAACACTGAATTTCCACAATATAATGCCTTTGACCTGCAAATACATACACCAAGACATATGTTTTTTACTAGTCTCCTTGAGAACACTTTACTATGTCATCACCATTTGCTCTTTAGGTAGTTTTAACAAGCATCAAAGCCCATTTCTCCTAAGGCATTAAACCACATTAGGTTAGTATATTTACCTCTTTTCCACCCAAACTTCTTTCTTGTTTCCTTATAAAACCGGTAAGGTATTTGATTCCTTGCCAACTACTAAACAATATACCAACATTGAAATGAGTATATAAGCTTTATGCTTCATCTCATTGTAAACCCTAGGTTTACATTGTTTCAAAAACATTAATGTAGTTGTTTTACCTTGGTCTTTGTAGAGAGTTTGAATATCTATGAAGAGAGGACTCCACCTAGTCCATGAAGGGTTGGAATGAAGCTAGAACAAGGTCACACAAAGAGCACCATTAATGTGCAATTTCGGTCAAGGCAAAAACATGAAGGAAACTTGATTTTTCTTTGGATTTCCTTACCTAGAAGCAAAGGAGGTCAATAATATGTGAAAAGGTGAGCTCAAGCTCCTTCAATGGTGAATCTCCATGGCACCAAAACTGAGCTCTTGAAGATTTGAAAAGATAGAAGTGTAGAGCTTGCTCCAACTAAGAGAACGGTAGTCTCGGAATTAATTTCGGAGCATGGAGTCATAAGTTACAAGTGAAGGAAGATGAAAAATGAGATGGTGCTGTTGGAAACCGATGGAGAGAGGAGGAAGAAGATGGCTACCGTGGGAAATGAAAGGAAAAAGAGAATGAGGAGTTAAGTTTGCTTTTGTTAAGATATTTATGTATAAAGCAAAATAGTACTTTACTTTAAGTTTTACTTTACTTATTTGATTTCTTTTACAAGTTGCTGACTCACACCTTGAAAAACCGTCCCCCATATATTTAGAAGGGTATAATAGTCTTGGTTGACCAATTTAATTACTTATAACAACATATGTTACAAACTAGCTTATAAAAGTTACTATTCATAAAAACAAGGCACATAGAAGTGAAATTTTTGATTTCCCATTGATATAGATTTCCAAATGTGATACTATATAGTACACATGTTAATTAAAGAGTAATGATGGACATCTAGCCATTCAAAACTCATTTACAAGACAATTTTTCAAAAACATGCTTTAAGACTCCTTAAAGAACTTTTTGTGTCTTAACTTGTTTTCAAGCTTGGTTTTCTTTGGTAATTGGTTTAATATGTTCATTAACATATTTATAAGGTATAGGTATGACCATTAGGTCTTATACAAATTTATCCCAAGCTTAGAGCACTTTTTAGCCCATATTGACCTTAAGGTATTTACTTATGTTTTGTTTGTTTCCAATGTCTAACAAGGTTTCCTAAGGACTTAATTAGCCTTGTAAAATCATAATTAAATATTATCAAGTCTTGGTAGGCTCTTTGGGTCCTAACCAAGTTCACTCCGAGCTTAGAGCACGTTTTTGCTCAAACCGTGTCTTAGTGTTTTATTGTGTTTTACCATGGTTTAAATGGTTCATTGATGTTTCTAAGGCACTTTTTAGCCTTTAAATACCATAGTTTAACATTTACACAACATACCAAGGTTTGGGGTATTTCAATTTCATAAACCATATATTGGATGTGGATATGTGTAAAAGTTAATAAAGATAATTAAATACAATAAAACTACACAAAGAATGTCTTGAATAAATCCTAATACATATTATATATATATATATATATATACATCAACAATAAATAAAAGAAATGACATACCTTATAGAAAACATATAAGAGGGAAATATTAGAGTAACATTCATACGTAGCAATTAAAATATTAAATGTTAATGTGACAACAAGGTGGACTATTAGGAGGGATATATATATATATATATTTATATCTTAAACTTTAGGACTTCAATCAGTATTGATATAAATTAGTCAATTGTAACATAGGAGTATATTCTCTGAAGAGTCAATTTAAAAAAAAAAGATTTTATGTAACATGTAATACCCATCGTTACACGTAGTAATACCACAAATTTAAATGAGGAAGCTTGAGAGGTTATCTAACAAACTAATTTAATATGAGAGCAATATATCTTGAAATAAAAGGGTCTCTTCAATTTTCCTTCTTTCTTCTTCTTTTTATTTATTATTAATCTCTTCAATTCCCCTTTATTCAAGATTACAATTGGAATATACATGCTAGCGTCTAGCTCCCTCACTCACGGTAATTTTGCAGTTCTGCACATATCTTCATATTTCTTTTTCACTCACATTACAACATACCCGTCAACACTTTCATTTTCTTTTCCCCCACCGTTACAACAATGTCTTTCTGAATTCTGCTTCTCTTTAACTTACATTCACTCATGTTACAACAAAAAAAAATAAAACATAAACGATAGCCCCTCTCTATTTTCTTTTCACTCATGGTTATAATTTAATTGGCAAACCTCTCTCCTTTCCTATTCCCTCATTCACAGTCATATATAATTCTCAACGTTCATGTTCTCTTCATTAACTCATCACTCACGGTTAATACATGTAATTCTCTCTTCATGTCCCTTCTTCATTTCTATTTTTATTCTCCTCATTTATAAAATTTATTTTGCAAACTCATTTCCAAGTGCACTTATCCGGCAAACAATGGATAGACAAACAAAAGGAATTCTTCATTTTCTTATAATTATTGACAATCAAGGAACTTACATGCTGGCCCTCTTCTTCATATTCTTTTCATTTATAATGGAAGTCTCTTTTCATTTTCTCTTCTCTCACGGTTATACATATCAGCTTCCCTTCATATATTCTTCCTCTCACGTTGCAATTTACCGGTGAAGAAACTTACTTGCTCTGCATCTCTTATTTTCTTTACATCTTCATTTTCTTCAGTAACTCTGGAACCCAATATTTTCATTCTCTTCACAGTAATTTGGCAACCCAGTATCCTAATTCTCTTCACGGTAATTTTACAACCTATCACACTCTGTAAAGTTTGCAACCAAAAAAAAACATACACGCGCTCATCTCCATTCTCTTCCTGCATCTGCACGTCTGTTGTGACAACCACTGGAACTGCTTGCTTGCTTTCCAGAACGGGTAACACACCTCAAACTTATCTTCTTCTTCCTCTGGTTACCTTCGTCAGCAAACGAAGGAATTACATGTTCTGCCTTTCTCTTCATTCTCTGCTTGTATCTGCATATCGTTGCTGGAAACCAAAACTAGCGGGCAAGGAATACAAGCTCTCCGCCAGACTTTCTTCTTCTCGTGTCGTGCCAGAGCTGCTCCAAGTCTTCCATCTTGGTTCAAACCGGCAATTAAGGTAAAGTACAAAAAAACTGAAACAATTCTAACTAACTCTTCCCAAATAATTCTTTTACTGTTCTGTAAAAACGAGTAATTATAAACTATGAATTATGTGCTAAATTGGTAATTGATAATTTCATGGTGTGTAATCCGATAAAAGGGGAAACACTTTAAAATGAACAATTAAGTGGTTCAAATGTTTAGTAAATTTAGGATTTAATATTTATATTTATATAATTAAGTTTAAGAAAATAATAGGGATTGAGCAATAGAATAGTATCATTTCTAAGTGGTTAAATTGATAAGAGAAAAATTATCGATATGTATGCTATATGACGCAGAGTATTTGTTAGAAAAGAAAAACATATATGTTAATAGGTATATACTGGTTTTTTAGTTATGATGTAAACAAAACAAACAAAAACACAAAAAAAAATGATTTACATAGGGTAACTAAATAATTACTAAATAGCTGATAAAGTTAATAATTTAGGATTTAAAACATATATATGCCGTTAAGAAAAATAAGAGTTAATAGTGATAATTTGAGTTAATGGATTCAGGGGTTTAAATAGTAAATAAGTTGTTGGTTAGATTAACCAATTATTAGGTAATAAGTAAAAATGGGAGAATTGTTTCAGAGTAATACTTAAAGAAATATTAACTGTTTAACAGGAATATTAATTGGGATTTAGTACGTAGTTAATTTTGTTGAAAAAGAATAATATTCTAGGAAGGTATTGTGAGTAGTGGAAGAGGTTAAGGAGTATTTAATAATTAGTTATCAATAATTAGTGACGCTATAATGTAAAATATACATTTATACATTTGAGATTAAGGAAATAAAAGGAATTGTGTAAAAACCAAATTAATATGGGAGTAGAATATTAGGTGGTTAAAAACAAAAAAAACATTAGGTGGTTACATTGATGAATAAAGTTGATTGCTATTTTATATAGTAAACATTAGTAAGTTAAAAATGGGTCCATAAATCCCTAAGTTCGAGGGTGAAGTAGATTGTAAAACAAAACGGAATATATGGATAGAGTGTAGGTAATTAGTTATTAAGTAACGGGAAGGTTGATAATTTTAGGATTTAAAAAAAATATATAAATATATATATAACTAAGCTCAGGAAAATAAGATGAAACGATAATAAACTAGTAATGTGAGATGTATATATATATAAGCTTTAGTCTAATAATATAGTTTGGATAACATGATAATAAAATTACAAATAAAATATAATGGAGGGAGTAAGTAATTATCAATGTAACACCCCATCCAACAACAAACACATAACAACAATCTGCAGCGGAATACACACCTCATCAAATAACTTAACTCGTTGGTGTTACACGCCGTTAACCACCCACGTGGCTAACAAGGCTATTACATAAATATTGTACCGGTCTGATGGACTAGATTTCCGAGCGTCTACACGTTATTATCCCTTTCCATTAACAACAACCAACATACAAAAGCCTTCCAACTGTACCGAGTATTTACAAATTGATGCCGATAACAGTTTCGGTCTTACTACACCTACTGTATATATACAACTTAAACGATTACCCATGTACAATGTCTACCCCGTCCTACTCTCGAACGGCTTCCAGCTCTCTGTACCTGAAATAGGAAAAGAAGAGAAAGGGTGGCCCCCAAGGGGCTCAGCACCTTTGCTGGTATGGTAATCCCGCAGCCCACATGCTACCGGGCCACGCACAACTAATTGTCGTCTTAGCATGCGATTGGTTATATTTAAATCATGCATGCAACTGTAAACACACAACACTTCATCATTTCGCCTCAACGGGCTCAACAAACGGATAATATATCCTTACTTGATAAGTCACTCATGGTATTGATTATCCCTAGAGTGTTCCTCCTCTAATGGAGCTACTTCCTTAATAGACGACACTTACCCTTAAATCGGGTTATACTTAAACGCCTCTTACCACAAACTGGGATTCATTTCCATGATCCACACACTCCGTATCTTACAACATATCACATTCCTCACATAACAAAACATAACAGCACTGTTCTCGTTTCGACGTACACATGATAACATCGCATTCATTTTAAACATCTAACGTATACATATCATAGCATAGCAAGGGAAATTGCCTAGCACAATAGCAACACAAAACACCATAAGTTCGGTTCACACAAGGAACCTTCCACCATAGTTAGTATACATAGTGAGCCTAGAGATTTTTGCCAATCTCATGCTAAGCTCGTTACCAACCTCGTTACCGTCCAGTTATATCGAACAGTTAACTTATACCCAAGGTGTGTCGGATATAGTAATCCCAAGCACACCGAAATAACATTTGTATGCACCTGTGGCCCGACGTGAGTCAGTAAACTAGCTTTGGATAAGCTAAGGGAAGGTTGAGACCAAATTGGAATACAACCTATACATACACCAAGAGAGCCGAACCGGATATGACATCGACTCCCATCCTCACACGCGTGGCCGGAACATACCGGACTCCTCACCCCCCATTAGTACATATATACTTATAAATAAGTAGTTAGAGATCCATTATGGAGCCTACCACATCCACACACCATACGGTATCATAACCGAGTTAAGCACACAAGGGAGGTTCACACACTTGCATACAACAACAATATCCAACTAACTCACACATAGCCGTGGTTAGAACGTTCCCAAGGTTTGGGTCGTTAACTCCAAATACCGATCTCTCAGGTGCTCCTAGTTCTAGTTAGCTAAGGTTTAACACTTATTTGAGGTTAAACGGTATCGGAGATTAAAAGCGCCACATAAATGAATTACTATAAACTCATTACATTGTTTTTATCTTACAAGGTGGCAAACACTCAGAAAAAAAACACATTGGCATACAAGCCGGTGTAATCCGGTAGGACACAGGTTGCAAGAAAACCATACCTCGGTCCTTGCCTCGTTTCGTTCCCACCTTGAGAGAATCCTAAACACATTAGTAACGTCGGTTAATTATTCGTTTAACTTCCAACTTACTAAGTATTTAACATGATTGCATGACATGTTTCTAATGTCTCACTTACCCTAGGTTACCTTCATTATACCCCCTAGGGTTAACTACATAAGTCACATTTTTTTTTTACAAGTTTTGGTCTGACCGACCTTACCGACCGACCTTGTACAAGGTCGGTCTATTCCAGAACATATTCCCGTCAAAATTTTCTACTCCGACCGACCTTGCAAGTTCGGTCGCATGGTCGGTCCATTCCAGAGAGTTTCTTCCCTTTGAAAATTTAGCCCGACTGAACTTGCCAAGTCCGGTCCTATGTTCGGTCGATTCCAGTAACTCAATCCGTACACAAAATACAAGCCCGACCGACCTTGCAAGTCCGGTCCCCAAGGTCGGTCCATTCCAGAGACTAATTCTCGCAGGGTAACTGGGCTCAACCGACCTTGCAAGTTCGGTCGCAAGTTCGGTCTGGCCCATACCCTTGTTTTCCTTTTTACATTTAACTCCAAACTTCACCCCATATAACCTAGTACCCCCTAACCTCATTTGGGCACTTCAAACACACCTTAAGACATCCTCAAACACTCATAAAACTCATTTTCTAATTCCTTAAGCCTTCACTTATATCTTCACAAAATTCCTAACACTTACAATGTTTTCTCCTAGTCTCCAAGTGGTGTTTCATACCTATGATAACTACTATCTCAAAATACTTTCTCTTCATTTAACATCATCTTTCAAGCATCATTTCTTACCATTAACTCCTTATGTCTTTTCTTGAAATCCTTTTTCAAGTTCACACTTTCTCCTTATTTTACCAAAGTTTGCCTAAGTCTTTACCTAAGTCCAAAATGACTTTGGTACATACTAAAACCTCAAGCTCATGCCTAAGTCCTTGTTACACTCTAGAACACTTAAGACATTATCTTCTCTTGTAAAACACCTAGTCATTTCCTAACACCTCTAATTCACCAAACCTTATGTAAACACTTAGAACTTCTTGCTTCTTACCTAAATTTTGACATGGATTCCCCTAGAACATTACTAAGCCTAAACACTTTGTTTTCTCCATTAAACACACAAGAACACCTAGAATCACCAAGAACACTCTCATACACAACTTCACCAAATTCACACTACATCACATATAGTGCATAATTTAAATTGCATGGCACTTAGGCCCTTAAAATGCATGGCTCTTAGGCCCTTAAAATGCATAACTCTTAAACACTGAATTTCCACAATATATTTGCCTTTGACCTGCAAATACACTCAACACACATATGCCTTTTACTAGTCTCTTGAGAACACTTTACTAAGTCACCATTTGCTCTTTAGGTAGTTTTAATAAGCATTATAAGCTCATTTCTCCTAAGGCATTAAACCACATTAGGTTAGTATATTTACCTCTTTTCCACACCAACTTCTTTCTTGTTTCCTTATAAAACCAGTAAGGTATTTGATTCCTTGCCAAGTTCTAAACAATATACAAACATCATAATGAGTATTCAAGCTTTAAGCTTCATCTCATTGTAAACCCTAGGTTTAGATTGTTTCAAAAACATTAATGTAGTTGTTTTACCTTGATCTTTGAAGGGAGTTTGAACATCTATCAAGAGAGGACTCCACCTAGTCCTTGAATGATTGGAATGAAGCTAGAAAAAAGGTAATATAATGACTCCATTAAGAGTGATTTTCGGACATGACAAAACATGAAGGAAATGTCATTTTCTTTGAGTTTCCTTACCTTGAAGCAAAGGAGAACAAGAATATGTGGAAGCACAAGCTCAAGCTCCATCAATGGTGGAACTCCATGGCACCGAAATGGGGCTCTTGAAGTTTTAAGAAGATAGGAATGAAGAGCTTGATGAGAGGAAGAGATTGGTGGTGTTTGTTTTTGATTTGGATAAGTGAGCTAGATTTTACAAGAGATCAAAGATGGCCTTCCATGGTGGTGGTGCTGTATTACCTTGAGAGAACAGTAAGAAGGGAGGAAGAAGAAGGTTGGAACCGTGTGAAATGAGAAAGGAAGGGAGAATGAAGATAGACTTGCTCTTTAGAAGATATTTGTAACTTATAAATGTAACACCCCATCCAAAGCCTTTCGTGGTTATCGCAATCTGAAGACTTAATCGAAAACGTCGCAGCGGAAATATACAACACCTGGACCTTGCCACGGTCTGATCGTTAGAATATACCGGCTTAAATACTTACAATACTTATCCAAAAATACTTATCCAACTTAAACATCAACATTCATAATACCACAACCAACCGAGTACTAGTATCTTAAACATAATCCCAAACTTACATCAGTTTAATATAAACAGTCGGGTGCACAGGCGCAACCCGAACTCAAAATAAAAGTCCCAACCTAAGTCTAACCGCTCCTACTCTCGTAGTGCGTCCTCATCGGCCTCTTACCTGCAAGTGTAAAAATAGCCCCGAGGGGGTCAGCAAATGCTGGTACACCCTCTCATGGCCCCCAAGCTAACGAGGCTACGACGACTAATTGTCGATAGCATGGAAATTGATTACATACACAAGCATAATATGAAGTGCAATAACAATAACCACAGATGAACATGTATAGTTCACAAACAATGAACGACTCAGGCGTTCTCTTATCAAGTGGGTTAGTAACCCCCTCCTTAGTCCTCATTTCCTTAATCTCAGTTCCTTACCTTACCTTAATCTTAATCTCAGTCTCAATCTTAATCTCAGTATACAAACCTTTCCTGGAAGGGATTGGTTGTAGCTTAATTCGAACCTGGGATTTAGGTGATCCCACCGCACCATCTTAATGCCACCTACTCTGGACGGGAGTCCAGCGTAGCTGAGCCGGCAACCGGCCCTAGGCTACAAGTCCGAAGACAAGTCCTTAAGCGGAGGGCGGATCTGATTCAGATACCGTCCCCCTTTTTCCTTAGCATGCATGACCGGAGATCGGTCCGGGTTTCCTCACTCAAGTTCCAGTTAGTAGACATCTTAAACACCATGTGCTAGCTAAGCCTAACGGCAGTAACCAACAACATCAACTTAACTCTTATTCTTAACTCAGTAAGTACCAAACTTGGTTAGTAACAATCTCAAGTCTCGCGGGTTAGTGTAAATATAACACAATCACAACGAGAACAATATAACCGGTTGCATGCTTTATCTTGTTTTAGTCATAGCAATTAAACAGATAGCACACAAGCCGAGGGACACCTCGTTAGCAAGCAGGTCACAAGAAGGATTGTACCGTTCACCGTCGATCGTTGTTTAACTAATCTTCTTCGGGGTCCCAACTCACAAACCTAAAACATTCATTCATTTTTAGGTTATTAGTTATTTGAACCTTACTTAACTCACTTAGTCCCTAAGGACTTCCACTCAATAACCTCTCAAGTCTTTATCACTTAGTCTTACAAACTTAACTTTAAACATTAAAACTTATACTTAATCTTAACTTAATTCCTTAAGTTCTTAGGGTCCCAATCATTACTACCCTACCAAGGGCATACCTCATTACCCATTACCATTCTTAGAAATTTGAAATTTCTTTTTTTTTTTTTTAGGCTCGACCGGACTTACCGACCGGACTTGCCATGTCCGGTCCATTCCAGTACCTTTTTACCGTTGGAAAATTCACTCCGACCGGACTTACAAATCCGGTCCTATGTCCGGTCGATTCCAGAGACTTATTACCGTACAAAATTCATGCCGACCGGACTTGACAAGTCCGGTCCCATGTCCGGTCCATTCCAGAAACATTTTCCCTCACAAAACACAAGCCCGACCGGACTTGTAAGTCCGGTCCCCAAGTCCGGTCGATTCCAGAAACATTTTCCGGTAGTGTAACAGAGCCCGACCGACCTTGCAAGTCCGGTCCTAAGGCCGGTCGGCTCCAAAAACTTGTTTCTAAATTCCTTTTCAACTCCAAACTTCTCCTCATATATTCTAATATGTTATAACCTCATTTGGGCACCTCAAATACACCTTAAGCCCTCCTTAAAATACCTTAAATCATCCACCAAGATCCACCCTAGCCATTATGCATTTTCCTTGTAATAATGCTAACACTTGTAATGTTTTCCTCTAGGTTTCTAGGTGGTGGTTCATACCTAGTGTAACCACTATGCCAAATATTTTCTTCACCACTATAACATCATCTCCCAAGCATCTCTCAATATCTAAAACTCTTTTAAGCATTTACTTAAAGTTCCTTAACAAGTTTAAACTTCCATCATCATCACATTATTTCCTTCCTAGTTGTGCATCAACATTTGCCTAAGTCCTAAACACTCGAATACATTCTCTTGATTCCTAAATCTTCCACGGTGATACCTAAGTCATCATAAGTCATTAAAACACCTTAACTTCACCCTTTTTCATCAAGACAACCCATAGAACACTCCTAGTACTTCCTTAGTCATTAAATTCCCTTAGGATATCTTAAACACTTAAACTCTCCTTTAAATTTTGCCATGGGTTCTCTAGTATATAGTACCTCCTAACACATGGTTTTTCTCCATCAAACAACCAATACAACACAAATTCTCATCACAATAGCTTAACACCCAATTTACACCAAACCACACCACATCATCATATAGTGCTTAAACTTAAAATGCTTGGCACTTAGGCCCTTAAATGACAATAATCTTAATCACTGAATTTCCACATATATATGCCTTCAACCTGCGAATACACTCAACAAGGCTCCCATTGAAATAAAATGCTTCTTGTACTTCACCTTTATATTCTTAAACTATCTTTTCTCATTTGCTCCTTAGTCACAAGTTCACAAGTATAGTCATTGTTTCTCCTAGGTTTTTATAGCACCTTCCCAATATAAACTCTACACTAAACTCATCATATACCCACATCTCATTCCCTTAAACAACAAAACACCTTAAGGTAAGTAATTTACCTTGTTTTCTCACAAGCTTAAAAGCTTTTCTCCTTAGGTTTTCTTTGTTCAATCTCGGTCACCAATGTGATTCTCCTTGCCAATGTTCTAACCAATATCCAATGACTCCAATGAGTACTAGATAACACATTAACCCTAAGGAACAAACCCTAGGTTTAAAAATATGTTTCAAAGTATTAATGTGATTGTTTTACCTTGGTTTCTCAAGACAAACTTGGATGTGAAGCAAGAAGGACCTCCTCTCTCCTTTGAAGAGTAGAAACAAGCTAGAACAAGGCATAAACATGGAGTCCCATGAGTATATTTTCGGTTATGTGAAGAAAATGGTGGTGGAAACCTAGATTTTCTTACACTTTCTTTACCTTAAGAGAATGGAGATGCCAATGGAGTCTCCAAACTTGAATTTCCTCCTCTAATGGTGGTTTGACTTGGCACCAAAATGAAGCTCTTGAAGTTTTGAAAAGATAGAAAGGAGGAGCTTGAGCTAACTAAGAAGAATATGTATTTTATTTTGGATTTGGAGCTAAAATGAGCGAGATGTGGCCAAGGGAAGATGGAGCTTTCATGGAGGTGAGCTCTACGTGAATGGAGAAGAGAAAGAGAGCAAGGAAACCGTGTGAACAAGGGAGAATGAAGAAGTGAGGAGAGAGGTAAGTAAATGTGTGATATTTATCTTAAAGGTGAATAGTACTTTTACTTTATAACTTACTTATTTTGCTTTCTCTTTACTTAGCTAGATAAGTGTGGTGAGTCACACTTAAAAAACCGGCCCCCTTTAGTGAATGAGGGTAGTTTAGTCTTTGTTGACCAAATGTCTCACTTATATAGACTTATGTTATAAACTAGCTTAATAAATTCACTATTCATCAAAAACAAGGCACATTGTTGTGAAATTTTTGATTTCCCATTGATATAGACCTCCAAATGTGATACTATATAGTACACATATTAATTAAAGAGTAATGATGGACATTTAGCCATTCAAAACTCATTTACAAGACAATTTTTCAAAAACGTGCTTTAAGACTCCTTAAAGCACATTTTGTGTTTTAACTAGTTTTCGAGCTTGGTTTTCTTTGGTAATTGACTTAAAATGACCATTAGGATATTACTAAGGTCTTAGAACAATACTTGGGTACTCTCCCATGTCTCTCCAAGCTTAGAGCACGTTTTTGCTTAAACTGCTCTTTTTGGTGTTTCCTTATATTTTCTTTGATTAGAAATGTTTCTTAATGTTTCTAAGGCATTATTTAGCCTCCTTATATCTTAGTTTATCATTTAAACACCATATCTAAGTTTGGGGTATTTCAATCTACCCCCCTTAAAAGAACTTTGTCCTCAAAGTTCACACATATGCTTAACCATTCACGGTACACATTTCTCTTAATCTTAATACCACATCTTATATTCACATTCATACATCTCAAGACTCAAAGGTCAATCTCAAATACAATACGTGAGTATCATACATAACTCAAACTTACACCGAAGTGTAGCAACTTACACAAATCCACATCTTAAACAACCAAACAAACGACAAACATGATCGTTTCCTAACTCAAAAACGAGGAAGCTCTACCCCCCTTAAAAAGGGGTACGCCCCGTACCCTATACAGACGATCTAGTCAGTAAATAAAGAAGGGTACTTCGCCCTCATCTTATCCTCTAATTCCCACGTGGCCTCTTCGACATCCTGGTTAGACCAGAGAACCTTCACCAGTCGCACTGACTTGTGGCGAGTGTCCCTAGTCTTTCTGTCCAAGATTCTCTGAGGAGTCTCCACGGATCTCATATTTGGTTCTAAAGTCAACCTCTCAGGTTCTAACACATGGGAGGGGTGGTGCATGTATTTCTTTAGCTGTGAAACATGAAAAACATCATGCACTTTACCCAGCTCAGCAGGTAAATTTAACCTGTAAGCAACCGGGCCCACCCGCTCCGTAATCTCGTAAGGACCAACAAATTTCGGGCTTAACTTGCCCTTCTGCCCAAACCTGAATACACCCTTCATCGGTGATACTCGCAGAAATACCCGGTCGCCCACTGCGAACTCCAGGTCCCGTCGTCGAACATCAGCATACGACTTCTGCCTATCTTGAGCAGCTTTCATGTTTTCCCTGATTTGCTGAACTTCAGCCTTAACTTGTTCTAAGTACTCTGGTCCTATAATGACCGCCTCACTCGACTCATCCCAGCAGAGCGGTGTACGACATGGTCTACCGTACAACGCTTGAAAAGGTGCCATCTTGATCGAAGCGTGATAGCTGTTGTTGTATGAAAACTCGATCAGATGCAATCTGTCAATCCAACTGCCCTGGAAGTCTAAGGCACATGCTCTCAGCATGTCCTCGAGTGTCTGAATAGTACGCTCAGTCTGACCATCTGTCTGAGGATGGAACGCGGTACTCAGTTTGAGTTCTGTGCCCAATGCTTCTCTGGTAGCTCTCCAGTACCTCGAAAGGAATCTGGTATCTCTATCTGACACTATGGTCTTGGTGTGCCATGATGCCTCATGATTTCTTTCTCAAATAACTCAGCTAATTTGGTCACCTTCCAAGTATCCTTCATCGGTAGAATCGGGCTACTTTGGTAAGGCGATCCACCACCACCCATATCATGTTGAGACCTCCCCTAGCAGGTGGAAGCCCAACTACGAAGTCCATGGAGATATCATGGAACTTCCACTCCGGAACTGGCATCGACTGTACCATTCCGCCCGGTCGTCTGTGCTCGAATTTCACCTTCTGGCATGTGAGACACCTCAAGACGAACTCGGTAACATCTGTCTTCATCCCCGACCACCAGAAGTATCTCTTCATGTCTTTATACATTTTAGAGGCTCCCGGATGGATGGAAACTGAAGAACAGTGTGATTCTCTAAGTATACGGTCTTTCAGATCCGTGTTACCTCGTGGTATGCATAATCGGCCCTTAAGTCTGATCAGATCATCATCATGAAGTCTGAAGTCGTATTTCTGACTCTCAAAGGTACCATCTGTCAGCTTCTGTCTGACCTCTCTCAAATACTCATCAGTCCTCTGAGCCTCTCGCACCTCATCAACCAAGCTGGAGAAAGAAACTAGCGAATGGAGTGAGTGTGCTCGACAGCTCAGGGCATCTGCTACAACATTGGCCTTCCCTTCTTTGTATTGGAGGTCAATGTCATAATCTTTCAGAAATTCTAACCATCTCCTCTGTCGAAGATTTAACTCCTTCTGAGTGAATATGTATTTCAAACTCTTGTGATCGGTGTAGATCGTGACACTAACCCCGTATAAGTAGTGGCGTCATATCTTCAAAGCGAAGACTAGCTCCCAGCTCTAAATCATGTGTGGGGTAGTTCTCCTCATGTTTCTTCAACTGGCGTGAGGCATATGCCACCACCTTGCCATGTTGCATGAGCACGCAACCCAGCCCTCTGCCGGATGCATCGCAATAAACCTCAAAGCCCTCTGTACCGTCTGGAATGGTCAGTACCGGTGCAGTGGTCAGTGAGTCCTTCAAGCGCTGAAAAGATCTCTCACAGTCTTCTGTCCACAGAAATGGTGCATCCTTCTTCATCAGACTGGTCATCGGCTTCGCGACCTTGCTGAAATCTCTAACAAATCTCCTGTAGTAACCTGCCAGACCGAGAAAGCTCCGGATATCGGTAACAGTCTTCGGCCTTGGCCAGGTACGTACGGCATCAATCTTTGCTGGATCCACTGCGATCCCAGCATCTGAGATGACATGACCTAGGAAAGAGACCTGGTCAAGCCAAAACTCACACTTGGAGAACTTAGCATATAGCTGGTTCTCCCTTAATATTTCCAACACCCTCCTCAAATGTTCCTCATGCTCAACCTTAGACTTTGAATATATCAGAATATCATCAATAAAACCACAACCGACTTGTCCACTGCTCCCGGAACAAGCGGTTCATCAGATCCATAAACTTCGCTGGCGCGTTCGACAAACCGAACGGCATCACTGTAAACTCATAGTGGCCGTATCGTGTCCGGAATGCCGTCTTCTCAATGTCTCCCTCCTTAATGGCTATCTGATGATACCCCGATCTGAGATCAATCTTGGAAAACACAGATGCTCCCTTCAACTGATCGAATAGATCGTCAATGCGGGGTAGTGGGTACTTATTCTTCACTGTCACTGCATTCAGCTCTCTGTAGTCGATGCAGAGGCGGAGACTACCATCCTTCTTCTCACGAAGAGGACTGGCGCTCCCCATGGTGACACACTTGGTCTAATGAACCTTATCCAACAAATCTTTCAGTTGTTCTTTTAACTCAGTCATTTCTGCCGGAGCCATACGGTATGGTGCTTTGGCTATCGGTCCGGTACCAGGTAGCAGCTCAATGGTGAACTCTACCTCCCGAGTGGGTGGCATGCCGGGCAGTTCCCGTAGAAATAAGTCGGGGAACTCCGACACTACCGGTAAGTCGGGGTCGAACTCAGGGTCTCTCTCTATGTCCTGTACATAGCAGAGGTATACTTCTTCCTTTCTCCTTAATTCTCTATACATTGCCATTGCGGTGATGATCTTAGTCGAAGGCTCCCTGGGCCTCTGGCGGTATGATATTTTTACCCCAGAAGGACTCCTGAGCAGCAATCTATGCTCGGCGCAGAGGATACGTCCCTTGTGCCGCTCCAACCAGTTCATCCCGAAGATAACATCAAATCCTAGCTTACTGAACTCAATGAAACTGACTGGGAAGTCTTCCCCCTTAATTCTGTGGTGGCTCCTCGGTAGTAATGAGTGCAACGAACCTTCTCCTTAGACGGGAGCGTAACCGTGAAGTCGGGTAGCTCCTCAGCGTCTAGCCCCAACCTGCTCGCAAATGATGCAGAGACAAAGGTATGCGAGGCCCCTGAGTCGAAGAGAACTGATGCCTCAATCCCATTGATCAGAAAGGTGCCGGTGAGGATAGTACCGCTGGCGTCGGCCTGTGCCTCTATGAGTATGCTTAGTGCACCTTCCGTACCGAGTCCATAACCTAATTGTGTTCACAAGCTCCATGAGTATTGATGGTATAACAAGAGTCATAACAATTTATATGAACAACACTGTTATTTTATTCATGACCATCCTGTTTACAACATGTGCTTCAATCTTACATCTCTTCTCATCTCATTCTAACTTACATGGCTAATATTGTCTAAAGGTTAGGTTTAATCTTCCTGGTCTCATATGCGTCGCATTGATTACTGCTGACGGTGCTGTATTCAGCTTGATTCTCTTAATCCCATGGTATAACATCCTTGATTCTCCTCCCAAAATTAATACATCACCTGACTTAAGTACTATCTTATCTGCACGGTCCGCACGCTTCTGCTCGCCGTTAAAAAACTCCGCATCATCTCCAATGGACCAAGACACTACGGGTATCCCTCTTCGAGAGACTCCGTTGTCTCGTCCTTATCCTGGTGTAGTCCCAGTTTCCCATCTTTTCGTAGAAGTTTACAATGCAAATGTCTGGCTGGATGTCTGGAATCGGTTCAGCTCCAACTGCTGAGCGATTTCCATGACTTGTGTAATAACTGGATGGAACTCTTCGGGTATTCCCGGTGGTGAGACTCCATCTTGCTCCCTTGTGGTTTGGTAATTCTTGGCATACGGATTCCAATCCTTGCCCAAGCTCATCATCTTTAATTTCATCTTGCTCCCCCTGGGTACTCCGGTGTGTAAAAACCTCCCGGTCCCATTCCTAGTTGATTGCATCTCCTGATGATGGCTATTTGTGCGTCGGGTGTCAGGTATCCCCTTAATAAAATCATACCTGGGCGGATAACCTGACATTGTTCGGTTGGAAAGTATGGTTTCGATGTCGGTGTGCTCCGGGTTAGATGTAGATGGTATGGTAGGGTAGCAGATGTTGAATCTTCCTAAAGTGGTAGTAGGTTAGTCTTACTTAGTTCTAATCTCATCTTATTCTTACTTAACTATTTTCACCAAACATGCATGATAATGCGGTAAGCAGGTAGTTTTATTACTAAATGGTTATAGTGGTACCTGGCCTCGATGAGGGCTCAGGCTCATCGTCCGGTCCACCATGTGTAGAGTGGGCCCGTCTTCTGGGGCCCGTGGGTTCTTGTCCGCCGGCTGCTGCACTTTCCTCTGACCGTCAGATCCAGCTCCCTGATCGGTCTTGCCCTTGCCCCTGGTATCGGGCCTATAGGCTCTGCTAGCAGGGTTCCGGTAACACTCGTATGCCGGTGCCATACACTCCGCAGAAGTTGCACTCCACTGTTTCCCTTACAGTCGAGCCCGGGGTGGTCCTTGTGACACCTACAGATGAAGCGTCGCTGGTAGCCACCACCGGCTCCCCTCAGTCTCAGATCCTGATGATTCATTGTCAATTCTCATATCTCAAACGGTTACTAATTTATTTCTTAACTCATTCAATATCAATTTCTTACCCTTTGGCGCCTTAGAGCGCAGGGTGTAGCTGCAATAGCATAGGTCAGCTTCAATGGCTCTCCGAAGCCTTCTCCTTTCCTCCTTCCCTCTTCCGTTCTGATTCTTCTGGGCCTGAGGCTGGTACTTTGTTTCTTGTACCTCCTTGCCCTTGACTCTCTGAGCTTTCCCAGCACTCTTCCTCTTGCATTCTCCTCGTCCCTCAGCTGGACGGTAATCTCAACCTTAGCAGCGGCATGATAGCACTCCTGCTTTTCCATAGTATTAGTCACTTATCTCATAATCTAAATCTTATTCACCACTTACTCAAATTTCAATCATTCTTATTACCTGCAAGGTAGTGTAACTCGTCGGCCCCATGCCGTAGCGGAGTCGATGGCTAAGCCCGCCATAGAAGCGGTCCACCAAGATCTGGTCAGAATACCCTAGACCTGGCAGAAGACGGAGCAAGGCAGTGAACTCTGAGTAATACTCGTCCACTGTCATCTTGTCCGACTGCTTAAGCGCATCTAACTGCAAGCGTTCTTCGTCTGGACATGGGCGGGGTAGTACTTTGCCGTAGCAAGGCGGTGTACTGCTCCCAGCCGAACTCTGGGTTGGCCACATGCTCGGCCCTCACCAGCTTCCACCAATCGCCCGCCGCCCCCTTCAGGTAGAAAGCAGCTAAGCGCACCTTGATCCCAGCAGGGACATCAAGGGTCTCGAAGGCGGTCTCCAGCTCGGAGATGTACGCCTCAAGCTTGGCGGGATCGGTCTCCCCCTTGAATGAGCGGGTCGAAGATCTGAAGACTCTTCACCCAGTTGGTTCCCTAGGTGTGGCGGTGGAGGTGGTGCACCCACACCAGGCTGTAGCCCATGTGCCCTAAAGCGGCAGCTACGATCTCTGCGATCGTCTGCCCTCCAGGTATCCCTGGAATATCCTCACCCCGGCCGCGACCTCGGCCTCCTCTAGGGCGTCCTGCCATCTGAACAAGCATAACTTACATTAGATTCGTACTCACCATTGTTTGGTTAGTAAATTTATAACGTCCGTAGACGGTAAAGACAATCCACACTTATTAGTGGTCATCTGACTCTACTCACTCTAACTTCTCACACCCTTAACCCAATACTTACTCCTTAACTTATATCCTAACTCGGTGGTTACTTATATCCGGTATTTCTTGATCAGAGCGTAACTACGCTCTGATACCACTTTTTGTAACACCCCATCCAAAGCCTATCGTGGTTATCGCAATCTGAACACTTAATCGAAACGTCGCAGCGGAAATAAACAACACTTGGACCTTGCCACGGTCTGATCGTTAGAATATACCGGCTTAAATACTTACAATACTTATCCAAAAATACTTATCCAACTAAACATCAACATTCATAATACCACAACCAACCGAGTACTAGTATTAAAATAATCCCAAACTTACATCAGTTTAATATAAACAGTCGGGTGCACAGGCGCAACCCGAACTCAAAATAAAGTCCCAACCTAAGTCTAACCGCTCCTACTCTCGTAGTGCGTCCTCATGGGCCTCTTACCTGCAAGTGTAAAAATAGCCCCCGAGGGGGTCAGCACGAATGCTGGTACACCCTCTCATGGCCCCCAAGCTAACGGGGCTACGACGACTAATTGTCGATAGCATGGAAATTGATTACATACACAAGCATAATATGAAGTGCAATAACAATAACACAGATGAACATATAGTTCACAAACAATGAACGACTCAAGCGTTCCCTTATCAAGTGGGTTAGTAACCCCCTCCTTAGTCCTCATTTCCTTAATCTCAGTTCCTTACCTTACCTTAATCTTAATCTCAGTCTCAATCTTAATCTCAGTATACAAACCTTTCCTGGAAGGGATTGGTTGTAGCTTAATTCGAACCTGGGATTTAGGTGATCCCACCGCACCATCTTAATGCCACCTACTCTGGACGGGAGTCCAGCGTAGCTGAGCCGGCAACCGGCCCTAGGCTACAAGTCCGAAGACAAGTCCTTAAGCGGAGGGCGGATCTGATTCAGTACCGTCCCCTTTTTCCTTAGCATGCATGACCGGAGATCGGTCCGGGTTCCTCACTAAGTTCAGTTAGTGACATCTTAAACACCATGTGCTAGCTAAGCCTTAACGGGCATTAACCAACAACCATCAACTTAACTCTTATTCTTTAGTCAGTAAGTACTAAACTTGGTTAGTAACAATCTCAAGTCTCGCGGGTTAGTGTAAATATAACACAATCACAACGAGAACAATATAACCGGTTGCATGCTTTATCTTGTTTTAGTCATAGCAATAAACAGATAGCACACAAGCCGAGGGACACCTCGTTAGCAAGCAGGTCACAAGAAGGATTGTACCGTTCACCGTCGATCGTTGTTGTTTGACTAACTTCTTCGGGGTCCCAACTCACAAACCTAAAACATTTCATTTTTAGGTTATTAGTTATTTGCACCTTACTTAACTCACTTAGTCCCTAAGGACTTCCATTCAATAACCTCTCAAGTCTTTATCACTTAGTCTTACAAACTTAACTTTAAACATTAAAACTTATACTTAATCTTAACTTAATTCCTTAAGTTCTTAGGGTCCCAATCATTACTACCCTACCAAGGGCATACCTCATTACCCATTACCATTCTTAGAAATTGAAATTTCTTTTTTTTTTTTTTAGGCTCGACCGGACTTACCGACCGGACTTGCCAAGTCCGGTCCATTCCAGTACCTTTTACCGTTGGAAAATTCACTCCGACCGGACTTACATGTCCGGTCCTATGTCCGGTCGATTCCAGAGACTTATAACCGTACAAAATTCATGCCGACCGGACTTGACAAGTCCGGTCCCATGTCCGGTCCATTCCAGAAACATTTTCCCTCACAAAACACAAGCCCGACCGGACTTGTAAGTCCGGTCCCCAAGTCCGGTCGATTCCAGAAACATTTTCCGGTAGTGTAACAGAGCCCGACCGACCTTGCAAGTCCGGTCCTAAGGCCGGTCGGCTCCAAAAACTTGTTTCTAAATTCTTTTTCAACTCCAAACTTCTCTATATTCTAATATGTTATAACCTCATTTGGGCACCTCAAATACACCTTAAGCCCTCCTTAAAATACCTTAAATCATCCACCAAGATCCACCTTAGTCATTATGCATTTTCCTTGTAATAATGCTAACACTTGTAATGTTTTCCTCTAGGTTTCTAGGTGGTGGTTCATACCTAGTGTAACCACTATGCCAAATTTTCTTCACCACTATAACATCATCTCCCAAGCATCTCTCACTATCTAAAACTCTTTTAACATTTACTTAAAGTTCCTTAACAAGTCTAAACTTCCATCATCATCACATTATTTCCTTCCTAGTTGTGCATCAACATTTGCCTAAGTCCTAAACACTCGAATACATTCTCTTGATTCCTAAATCTTCCATGGTGATACCTAAGTCATCATAAGTCATTAAAACACCTTAACTTCACCCTTTTTCATCAAGACAACCCATAGAACATTCCTAGTACTTCCTTAGTCATTAAATTCCCTTAGGATATCTTAAACACTTAAACTCTCCTTTAAATTTTGCCATGGGTTCTCTAGTATATAGTACTCCTAACACATGGTTTTTCTCCATCAAACAACCAATACCACACAAATTCTCATCACAAAAACTTAACACCCAATTTACACCAAAACACACCACATCATCATATGTGCTTAAACTTAAAATGCTTGGCACTTAGGCCCTTAAATGACAATAATCTTAACCACTGAATTTCCACATATATATGCCTTCAACCTGCGAATACACTCAACAAGGCTCCCATTGAAATAAAATGCTTCTTGTACTTCACCTTTATATTCTTAAACTATCTCTTTTCTCATTTGCTCCTTAGTCACAAGTTCACAAGAATAGTCATTGTTTCTCCTAGGTTTTATAGCACCTTCCCAATATAAACTCTACACTAAACTCATCACATACCCACATCTCATTCCCTTAAACAACAAAACACCTTAAGGTAAGTAATTTACCTTGTTTTCTCACAAGCTTAAAAGCTTTTCTCCTTAGGTTTTCTTTGTTCAATCTCGGTCACCAATGTGATTCTCCTTGCCAATGTTCTAACCAATATCCAATGACTCCAATGAGTACTAGATAACACATTAACCCTAAGGAACAAACCCTAGGTTTAAAAATATGTTTTAAGGTATTAATGTGATTGTTTTACCTTGGTTTCTCAAGACAAACTTGGATGTGAAGCAAGAAGGACCTCCTCTCTCCTTTGAAGAGTAGAAACAAGCTAGAACAAGGCATAAACATGGAGTCCCATGAGTATATATTTTCGGTATGTGAAGAAAATGGTGGAAACCTAGGTTTTCTTACACTTTCTTTACCTTAAGAGAATGGAGATGCCAATGGAGTCTCCAAACTTGAATTTCCTCCTCTAATGGTGGTTTGACTTGGCACCAAAATGAAGATCTTGAAGTTTTGAAAAGATAGAAAGGAGGAGCTTGAGCTAACTAAGAAGAATATGTATTTTGTTTTGGATTTGGAGCTAAATGAGCAAGATGTGCAAGGAAGGTGGAGCTTTCATGGAGGTGAGCTCTACGTGAATGGAGAAGAGAAAGAGAGCAAGAAATCGTGTGAACAAGGGAGAATGAAGAAGTGAGGAGAGAGGTAAAATGTGATATTTATCTTAAAAGGTGAATAGTACTTTATGCTTTATAACTTACTTATTTTCTTTCTCTTTACTTAGCTAGATAAGTGTGGTGAGTCACACTTAAAAAACCGGCCCCCTTTAGTGAATGAGGGTAGTTTAGTCTTTGTTGACCAAATGTCTCACTTATATAGACTTATGTTATAAACTAGCTTAATAAATTCACTATTCATCAAAAACAAGGCACATTGTTGTGAAATTTTTGATTTCCCATTGATATAGACCTCCAAATGTGATACTATATAGTACACATATTAATTAAAGAGTAATGATGGACATTTAGCCATTCAAAACTCATTTACAAGACAATTTTTCAAAAACGTGCTTTAAGACTCCTTAAAGCACATTTTGTGTTTTAACTTGTTTCAAGCTTGGTTTTCTTTGGTAATTGACTTAAAATGACCATTAGGATATTACTAAGGTCTTAGAACAATATTTGGGTACTCTCCCATGTCTCCAAGCTTAGAGCACGTTTTTGCTTAAACTGCTCTTTTTGGTGTTTCCTTATATTTTCTTTGATTAGAAATGTTTCTTAATGTTTCTAAGGCATTATTTAGCCTCCTTATATCTTAGTTTATCATTTAAACACCATATCTAAGTTTGGGGTATTTCAATAAAGCAAATAGTACCTTAATTAGTCATCCTTTCTTTTCTTAGTAATTAACAAGAGAGTGGTGAATCACACCTTAAGGAAACCGGCCCCCTTTATTACATAAGGGCATTTTAGTCTTTATTTGTCAATTTAATTACTTATGATAACATATGTTACAAACTAGCTTATAAAAATCACTATTCATAAAAACAAGGCACATAGAAGTGAAATTTTTGATTTCCTATTGATATAGCCACCCAAATGTGATACTATATAGTACACATACTTATTAAAGAGTAATGATGGACATCTAGCCACCCAAAACTCATTTACAAGACAATTTTTCAAAAACGTGCTTTAAGACTCCTTAAAGCACTTTTTGTGTCTTAACTTGTTTTCAAGCTTGGTTTTCTTTGGTAATTGATTTAATATGTTCATTAACATATTTATAAGGTATAGGTATGACCATTAGGTCTTATGCAGATTTATCCCAAGCTTAGAGCACTTTTTAGCCCATATTGACCTTAAGGTATTTATTTGTGTTTTGTTTGGTTTCATTGTCTACCAAGGTTTCCTAAGGACTTAATTAGCCTTATAAAATCATAATTAAATATTATCAAATCTTGGTAGGCTCTTTGGGTCCTAACCAAGTTCGCTCCAAGCTAAGAGCACGTTTTTGCTCAAACCGTGTCTTAGTGTTTTATTGTGTTTTACCATGGTTTAAATGGTTCATTGATGTTCCTAAGGCACTTTTTAGCCTTTAAATACCATAGTTTATCATTTACACAACATACCAAGGTTTGGGGTATTTCAATCACACTCGTAAATTTGAGGAGATAGGAGTTTAAAATGAAGGGTGAAATAATACTAATATCTTGGTAAAGATTAGCTAGAATAAAATTAGTGTATTTCGTATAGATATAATGTTATCGGTATTATATGTCGAGTTTTGGGTTAGTATCAACTATAAGATATTTTATATATAGAATAACATTTCTATTGTGGTGATTAGTACATTGGTGGGCTTGTAACAATCAAGGTGTCGGTTAATGATAATATGACCACTTAAACTAATGCACCGAAATTAGAATACTTCTAGGAGAATTTCGTTACCAATAACCAGCAAATCCTTAGAAGATGAAATCGGTGGAGAAAGGCAAATAAAATAGTAATATGCTTTTAACTAAGGGAAGTTAGGAGTTAATGAATTTGCATCTACTTTCATAATCTAGGATTTGAGTAATGTGATGCACATGGCTTGATTTGGATGGTTTGGTACACGTGGCAAGGAGTTTATATAAAGCTACAGCATTAACCAGGTACGATTTCTCGTACTCAGATACTTTTGGTGACGAACTTCTTGGAATGTTTTGAGAAACGCTAACTGAGCTTGAATGAATCTCGAAAGGGAACTGTTGTGTGACTAACTCAGCTTGATGTGACTAACTGGGCTTTGAATGTACAATTCACATGATCATTGGTTCTCCTTATCTGGTTACCTCATTAGATATTAACTGCTGAGGGTTTACGCTTCTGCACTCTATAGGACTGAGTGTTTTGGTATTGCTCGTGCAGTTATTAATCTAGTGGGAATATGGGAATGTTGGTCTTGGTAAATTCTTCTTTCGACTGTGGATATCATTTCAACCATGAGCTGAGTCTTTGTTGTGATGTGCGCACATCTTCACCGGTAAAGCGAGGGGCTGTATATCCCCTGTCCAATCGGACGTTGTAAACAGCGAGGGGCTGTATATCCCCTGTCCTATCGGACGTAGTTAACAGCGAGGGGCTGTATATCCCCTGTCCCAAAAGGGACGTAATTGACAGCGGAGCCATCTCTTCCAATTGGTTTTATTCCACTCTTGAGTTATGGTTCTTGGGTCTCTTCTTCCATTCCTAGTCCTTGTGACTACTTGGGTCTTTCTACTCCTAATTGGAACTGAATCTAATACGAGCAATGGATGTTCACTGACTCATGATGTGGTTTCTTTTAATTGTCTAAATTTACTTTCTTGTTATATATCCTTATCCTTGACTTGTTACCTTTGACTTGGTGATTTGGATGTGCCTTGTTCTTCTGTTTTTGGTTTTAAGCATTTGACTTCAAGTTATTGTTTATTTCAAGAGTTATGTTTTAAACTTTTGTTTTGGAGAGTTGTACCAGTTCCATTCCAGGGAACTGACTCACCCCTCCCGGGGTGCTGCTTGGTTTTATCTTGCAGGTACGAAATGTTATACAGGTGGCCACGAAGAGTATGAGTGATTGGGATGGGAATTAGGATTTGTGGAGCGTTGGTGTACTTTGCTATTGTTAGGTTTATGTTATGTTTTCTCGAGTTCAGACCGTAGCATTTGTATTATCATAAGTTGTAATTGGTGAGGTTTGGTGCCGGGTGTTTGGAACCCGATGATCTGTAATCGCCTTAGTATTTTTTTCCGCTGCATTTATGTTAAATAGGGGCGTTACAGAAAGTGGTATCAGAGCGTAGTTACGCTCTGAGCCCGAGAAAACAAGCCGAGTGAAATACTTAGAATGTAGGTGCCCTTAAAACTGGGGAATTGGGGTAGAATTGGGAAGTGAGGATTCCAGAAAGGCACGTTACCCTTACCACATACTTCACTTTACTTGCTTTTATGTTACTTCACGTATTTACGAACACTCCATTTATGCACCGTCCTTAGAACGTTATAAAATTTCACACCTCTACTATTAAGACGGTTTGTCTTTATAGAATCAAAGGAAATTATAGGGCGTTGTGTGGGACCTTAAAAATATATATATAATTGGGTTGAAATGTACTGTGAATATTTAGATACTCAATGACTACCATTGATATTGACATGACATGGAGTCAAACCCCACTTGATTTGAGTTTCTTTATAGGAAGTATGAACGTGGAACCAGGTCTTTGGAAATAGCATGATTACTGTATTAGCCATAACCTAGTATTACAAATCCTTCTAATTTTCTAATAGAGGATGATAGAGAATCATGCCTAAGGTGATAACTTGGAAATAAAAAGTGTGTAACATATTATTAAGGATCAAATATGAGATAACCTAAAGGTTAGAAAATCCATAAGAAAGGAATTAAAAGGTAATGGATTAGTGATGGATCCATAACCCACAGGTTTCAGGATCAAAACTTAGTTGTTGATGGATTATGTTCATTGAGAGTAAAGGTAAATCTTTAGGATTTTAGGAAGGGTTTTTGGAATTTTCATGGTTATCTACTAGAAAGTAATAATTGAATAATTTGGTAAATATGTATTTGATGCTTTATGAATTTCGTAAACTTGGTGAAGGTTGAACTTGGTCTTGGCCAGATCAAGGGATACTGGACACAAAATGGGGTTGAGAGGTAATTCAACTTTGGCACTGGCCATGTCAAGGTTGGGTGATCCTTGAAACTTCCTAATCTGGAAAAAAAGGGGAGTAATTTATTACACAATATACATAGTTACCTTGAGAATTACACTAAGCAAGAGAAGTTTTTAAATGGAGTATCATAATATAGGTTGCTAATAGTGTATTCTACATGAATTATTATTTCTTAAACAAATAGTTAGTTATAATATAACCAGTGTATTCTGTCACTAACTAATATCTTGATAATCCTAGTCAATCGGGAATATATAGTCAATTATATTAGAACCTAAGAGTAGTATGTTATCTCTAGCTTAAATGGTAAGTAAGCAACTACAACAACCTCAAACCTGAAATAACCAACATTACCTGGTATTAGACCATTAAATATTATATAGATCCTCACGCATGCCTGGTACTAGCATAACTCATTAATTTAGTTGTGCTTAAATTTCACTAAGCTGTTTACTCAACCTAATAACTAGATGTTGTTCTAGGATTGAACTACTTACTTAAATCATGGGGTTGAGGACGCTATCTGGGAGACTGAGGACTCCATGAGAGTGAAGTACCCACATCTATTCACATGATATTCCCCTGTATTCATTCCTTCTATGGGTTCTCGTTAGTAGCAGTACGAGGGCGTACCTTAGCTCTTTTAAGGGGGAGGGGTAGTGCATACTCTTCCTTCGTCACCTCATCCAGATTATGCCCTATTTGTTTTATTAGTAGAGTGATGGAGAGGTGTATGTATGTACTTGATTTATACATGATGTGATTCTTGATTTCTATCTATGAAATATCTTGGTTTGGTTGATGTTGAGTATTGAAATATCTTGGTTTGGTTTGATGTTGAGTAATGAAATATCTTGGTTTGGTTTGATGTTGAGTAATCTTGAGTGGAATTTGGGAATGGAAATGGATGGAAATACATTGTGGGAGAAATTACATTAGGTATGAACTGGTATGTAATTACATTTGGTATAGATTAGTATGGAATTTAATTATCAAAAAAAAAAGATTAGTATGGAATTACATTTGGAATTATTAGTGGATGGACGTTTTGGAATTCTTGCCATCACACCCGAAGCAGTGTGAGTAGCTATTAGTTGGTTCTAAACTTCGAGACGAAGTTTCTTTTAAGGGGGTAGACTGAAATACCCCATAAATTAATCTAAATTAATTTAGGGGATTTCCTTTATTGAGCCCTAAATTATACTATTAAATATTAAATTATTATATTGTATTATGAATTTAATAGTAAGTTTTATAAGTCAATAAATCTTGGAAAAATTTCAAGACACTCCAATTATATTATAAAAGATTTTAGAAATATATGGAACATTGATTTGGATCATAAAAGTCAATATAAAATCATAGTTGAAATATCCCTAATATAATAAAAATAATTAAGGTCTAATTATATAAGGCTAACATGTTGCAATAATGGATTAAGTAAATATTTACATGAATTAAGGTTTCAATGAACCTCAATTATATTTACAAAAATAAAATATAGTCTAAAAAGATTTATCAAACCTAACATGAAATTCTACATTAAGGGGTTTCCTGATGAGCTCGACAAAACTGGGCCGTCCGATTGTAGTTAGGGGAAACGGACGGCCAAGATTATAACGTAGATGATTAAGTGATATACATCCTAGAATAAAACTCTGACTTGTTGAATTTATTTAATGACCTTCCCTAATGTATTTTGACTTGAAATTTTAACCATAGATTCCTTATAAACTATAGTTTATTTTCATGTAAATTAATATGAGTTTTGAGTTTTTAAACGTAAGTTATAATTTTTGTAATTTCTAAGTATTATGGAATTATTTAGATAATTTTAAAGTTTTTTTTATGAAACAAAATGTTTATAATATGTCTAAAATATCGTAGTTACTATATGTTATATTTGGGAATTTTTAGACAAGAGTAAATGGGTCTAAAAATTGTGTTTATGAATTTTTCATAAGTTATCTTATAATATATGGTTTTTATTGTAACCAAAAATTAAGGTATAGTTGAATAATGAACTTTATAGGTTGGGAAAAATATAATAAGACTAAACTAACATTTAATACAGAATTTCAATAAATATTTTTGGGTATAAACTTTTAAGTGAAGTAAAAATTATATATATATATACATATATATAAAGGAAATAAAATAGTAACTTAGGTTAAATCAAGGAATTGAATTAATCTCCATCTATATTATTATATAACGTAGTAAGTAGTTATACTTAATTGAAACTAAGGGAAATACTTTATTTCATAAACCATATATTGGATGTGGATGTGTAAAAGTTAATAAAGATAATTAAATACAATAAAACTACACAAAGAATGTCTTGAATAAATCCTAATACATATATATATATATATATATATATATATAATATATATATATATATATATATATATATATAAATACATTAACAATAAATAAAAGAAATGACATACCTTATAGAAAACATAATAAGAGGGAAATATTAGAGTAACATTCATACGTAGCAATTAAAATATTAAATGTTAATGTGACAACAAGGTGGACTATTAGGAGGGATATATGTATATATATATATATCTTAAACTTTAGGACTTCAATCAGTATTGATATAAATTAGTCAATTGTAACATAGGAGTATATTCTCTTAAGAGTCAATTTAAAAAAAAAAAGATTTTATGTAACATGTAATACCCATCGTTACACGTAGTAATACCACAAATTTAAATGAGGAAGCTTGAGAGGTTATCTAACAAGCTAATTTAATATGAGAGCAATATATCTTGAAATAAAAGGGTCTCTTCAATTTTACTTCTTTCTTCTTCTTTTTATTTATTATTAATCTCTTCAATTCTCCTTTATTCAAGATTACAATTGGAATATACATGCTGGCGTCTAGCTCCCTCACTCACGGTAATTTTGCAGTTCTGCACATATCTTCATATTTCTTTTTCACTCACATTACAACATACCCGCCAGCACTTTCATTTTCTTTTCCCCCACCGTTACAACAATGTCTTTCTGAATTCTGCTTCTCTTTAACTTACCTTCACTCATGTTACAACAAACAAAAAAACAAAAAAAAAAATAAAACATAAACGATAGCCCCTCTCTATTTTTTTTCACTCATGGTTATAATTTAATTGGCAAACCTCTCTCCTTTCCTATTCCCTCATTCACAGTCATATATATATTCTCAACGTTCATTTTCTCTTCATTAACTCATCACTCACGGTTAATACATGTAATTCTCTCTTCATGTCCCTTCTTTTTATTTTTATTCTCCTCATTTATAATATTTATTTTGCAAACTCATTTCCAAGAGCACTTATCCGGCAAACAATGGATAGACAAACAAAAGGAATTCTTCATTTTCTTATAATTATTGACAATCAAGGAACTTACATGCTGGCCCTCTTCTTCATATTCTTTTCATTTATAATGGAAGTTCTTTTCATTTCCTCTTCTCTCACGGTTATACATATCATCATCCCTTCATATACTTCCTCTCACGTTGCAATTTACCGGTGAAGAAACTTACTTGCTCTGCATCTCTTATTTTCTTTACATCTTCATTTTCTTCAGTAACTCTGGAACCCAATATTTTCATTCTCTTCACAGTAATTTGGCAACCCAGTATCCTAATTCTCTTCACGGTAATTTTACAACCTATCACACTCTGTAAAGTTTGCAACCAAAAAAAAACATACACGCGCTCATCTCCATTCTCTTCCTGCATCTGCACGTCTGTTGTGACAACCACTGGAACTGCTTGCTTGCTTTCCAGAACGGGTAACACACCTCAAACTTATCTTCTTCTTCCTCTGGTTACCTTCGTCAGCAAACGAAGGAATTACATGTTCTGCCTTTCTCTTCATTCTCTGCTTGTATCTGCATATCGTTGCTGGAAACCAAAACTAGCGGGCAAGGAATACAAGCTCTCCGCCAGACTTCATTCTTCTTCTCGTGTCGTGCCAGAGCTGCTCCAAGTCTTCCATCTTGGTTCAAACCGGCAATTAAGGTAAAGTACAAAAAAAACTGAAACAATTCCTAACTAACTCTTCCCAAATAATTCCTTTACTGTTCTGTAAAAACGAGTAATTATAAACTATGAATTATGTGCTAAATTGGTAATTGATAATTTCATGGTGTGTAATCCGATAAAAGGGGAAACACTTTAAAATGAACAATTAAGTGGTTCAAATGTTTAGTAAATTTAGGATTTAATATTTATATTTATATAATTAAGTTTAAGAAAATAATAGGGATTGAGCAATAGAATAGTATCATTTCTAAGTGGTTAAATTGATAAGAGAAAAATTATCGATATGTATGCTAATATGACGCAGAGTATTTGTTAGAAAAGAAAAACATATATGTTAATAGGTATATACTGGTTTTTTAGTTATGATGTAAACAAAACAAACAAAAACACAAAAAAAAAATGATTTACATAGGGTAACTAAATAATTACTAAATAGCTGATAAAGTTAATAATTTAGGATTTAAAACATATATATATGCCGTTAAGAAAAATAAGAGTTAATAGTGATAATTTGAGTTAATGGATTTAGGGGTTTAAATAGTAAATAAGTTGTTGGTTAGATTAACCAATTATTAGGTAATAAGTAAAAATGGGAGAATTGTTTCAGAGTAATACTTAAAGAAATATTAACTGTTTAACAGGAATATTAATTGGGATTTAGTACGTAGTTAATTTTGTTGAAAAAAAATAATATTCTAGGAAGGTATTGTGAGTAGTGGAAGAGGTTAAGGAGTATTTAATAATTAGTTATCAATAATTAGTGACGCTATAATGTAAAATATACATTTATACATTTGAGATTAAGGAAATAAAAGGAATTGTGTAAAAACCAAATTAATATGGGAGTAGAATATTAGGTGGTTAAAAACAAAAAAAAAAAAACATTAGGTGGTTACATTGATGAATAAAGTTGATGGCTATTTTATATAGTAAAAACCAAGCACATACAAACACCTCTCGTTTTGCCAATAAGGCAACATGGCATAATCTGGATGAGGTGACGAAGGAAGAGTATGCCAGTATATCCCCCTTAAAAGAGCTAAGGTACGCCCTCGTACCGCTACTAACGACACATTCAAAGAATTCAACACCTTATTAACCAGCTTTGTTGTAAATTTTATTGCACCGTTGATTTTATCTGCGATCGATATAAATATATATATATATATTTATATATCTGTATCTCTTGATTGTTTTGTATTTGTATTTTCTTAACTGTTATAAAATTTTATCTTATGATTATTATCCATTCATTTTATGACTGATACGAATTATATGTCCATTATATGTTCATTTTATCATATCAATTATATTAACAAGCTACAACTCAGGTGTAACACACTTGTGTAGTTTAAAATAATATTTTGGATCATTTAATAATCCTAGATAATATTTCAAAATTATCTTCAAGGGTTTATTAGCCAACCATATGTTAAAACTCTATAAAATAAATATTTTATGTGACTTTTCAAGTTTCAATTGTTTTTATAATTAACTATCGTATTTTAGACGAATCATTCAGTGTTTACTTATTATATATTTACATAATTTCACCCAAGGCAGAATTTTAGGAAGTTATTATCAATTATAATGTAGCTCCAAAATCTGATTTCTATATCTTAAGTCAGTGTTTACTTATTATATATTTACATAAGTCAAATGAACTAGTCTAAAGAAAACTCACTCACTCTTGGTAATTATTTTTCTTAAGGTTTGTTCTATGTAAGTATTCTTCTAATTATTAAATCTTAGTACTCCCTTAGACAATGTGGCTTTTGTAAATATCATTCTTAGTGTGACTTCTAAAATTTTATCTATGTATAATGTTAAACTTCTAAATAAACATGAGGATTTCCAAATCTTTAAGTAACTCTCAATTTTTCACTAGACGCTCAACACTCCAAGTATTTAAGGCTCAATAATATTTAGTTTCTTATTACTCATGTGTTTTCACTCCATAGGTAAGTATTTTTCACCAAGGATTTAACTCGGTAAACTCTTTACATGTATGAATTTAGTACTGGATCTTAATATATAAGTTTTGAAGTGTTCATTGTGGCTAGTAATGAAATATGCCTAGCTCAAGATTTCATGATGGTAACGTCTTACCACCACTTCCCCTCAAGTTCAACACAATCAATCACCTGCGTAGAAGATTATATACGGTTAGATGACAAGGCTTGTCTAGCCCCTAAACTTCCAGAAGTGGGTGTGCACCCCCACTACTTTCAGCCTAGGAGTTCATCGCACCAGGCACTTCCCATAGGGTGTTAGGTTTATGTGTTTTCTTTCTAAAGTTAACATAGAGTTTTAGTGTGTTTTACAGGTTCAGATGTTGAACTATATATATATATATATATATTTCTGTAGTTTATTGTTGCATGGTATAACAACACATCACACTCAACAGACATTCATAAAAGGCAAGTGTGTAAAGGAATCACTCACAATTCCAAGAAGGGTTAGGAGTCGTGCCTTACTGGAGTCCTCACTTCCCAATTCTACCCCAGTTGAAATACCCCGAACTTAAATATAGGGATTAAAATTAATCTGAAACACCCCTGAACATTTAAACGCATAAAATCATAACGCGTTTTATAATTCGGACATAAAATAACGTACGAACAATCCGAACGCGCGACGACGTTATATATTAATATAGTCACGTACTTGTACCAAACTACATGTACGTAACGTTACGATATTGTAACATTGTAAAAAAAAATGATAACGTCGCATAACTTGGTAACAATAAATAAATATAACGCGAGATATTATATGGTCTTACATATATAAATAAACAGGTACAACTCATACAAAAAAAAAATGAAAATGGAGCAAAGACGCGCTCCCGCTGAGGTTTGAACCCCGTACCCCTCGTATGCCTAGTGAACGCTTTAACCAGTTGAGCTGTGCTCAAATTCAGTAACTAATACTAACGAAGTAAAATTAGTACTGAGGCTACTAAGTGAATACGAAAAAAAGAGGAGGAACAATACAGCACACACTGTTTTTCCTCCCTGATCAGACGCACTCCAAACCCTTGAACAGCAGTACAAGTGCATTAGCACTTCTTCTTTTTCTTGCTGTCCGGTACAGAGCATCAACTGCCCCACCATGCTCTTCCTTCTTCCCACTGTCGACAGTGGTACGCAGTAAACATACTACTCATTTTCCTAGTCAACAACCCCCAGTAATCTACCTTTGTGTCTGTCGGTACTGGAACTGATCGAACAAAAAAATTAGAGAGGAAAGACTACCTTACCACTGTCGAATTCAGAAACACAAGGGGGGACAGTATATCACTCACTTTATAAAATCTGTAAGATAAAACTTTCATGCACTTTATAGTATAACTAGGTGGGAGGATTTAGAAGTAAAATAAAACAGCTTCACACAACAGAGTTGGAGCACGCAAGGTTTCATAAATTCTCTTGGAACTTACAAGTTACAACCGGTATAAATAAACTAATATCTTGCCCATCAATTCCTTTTCACATGCATCTGAAACATAAGCCTTTACGTTCCTCTTGCAAGTCTGAACAAGACTCTTCAACCTCTTCTAGTCCTGGCGCAAGTCCTCTATGCATGTCCGGTCCCTTGTGCTCAAGCTTTCAATCATCTGGAGCAAACTGGCGTGAACTGCTGCTGGGAATACCTTAATGGGGTGCGTAGAGACTTGCTGAGAACAAACCAGTAATCTCTGTCTCTGTTTGCTGACCGAAAACCCCTACTCATGTCCCTCTGATATTCTTCATTCCACGCATGAACACACACTGCAACCAGCTCTTAATGGCCACCGAAAACTGCTAGATATTTGCCTTCATCCTTGCTCAGAAATTTGCTCTAAGGTAAAGGGCTCAACCCAGATTTTCTGCCACTTACCACGTTCCTTGAAATTCCAAGATCTAACCTCTTTTATTCTAGTGCTGTCCGAAAATTTGGAGTCTCACAACTCCTTGAAGTCACAAAAGGTAATGCCCCCGACTGTCCTCTCCACTTTTGTTGTTTTTTTTCCTCTGTTTGTTGTTGTCCGAAAGTTCTGGTATGTAACTCTCTTCTCCTCACGTTCTCTAACTGCCCAAGCCTCTCTAATTTTCTGCATTTCTCACGCGTGAACCTGGCATGAAGATCTACCAGTACAACCACTGGAAAATTCTGGAACAGAACTCTCTCCAAGAACTCTTGATGGTGAGAGCAAGAAAACCGGTAATGCAGACTGTTTTAAATTTCTTCCATCCTCTCTGTTGATGTCCGAGAATGGGGTGTTGACTTCACTTTTATTTAACCTTCCAGCAACTGAATGTGTGATGCATGTGCCCCAGCAACTGAACTAGTTCTAGAGCAACAACCGGCCTGGAGTATCTTCAAAAAAAAACTAACCAAGGTAACTCCTCCAGAAACTAGTACATGTTCGGTAAAATATAAGCAACAGACCTACAAAATTCCTATGAGCTGTAGTTAATGTGCTGGGATCTGATAACTTAGACAGCTGCTTCAATTGCTTAAGTCCTGCATTAGTAATATGGAAAACATGTAGAATTAATCCAAGGGAAATGAGCTAGTAGGGACTAAGGAAAATCTGTTTCGTAACAGCAAAGAAAACTAATACATTTGGGGATGGAACTTTGTATTTCTTAGTGTCAAATATGTACGGTATTGCCTTAGGTAAATGGCTAGCAAATTCTGGGCATTGAGCAACCAATGTACCAATTACTGCAGGGCTAACAACAGCTAAATGGTTCAGAGAATTCTGTACAAATCAGCTAACAAAAAGAAAACCTGTGCGGAAATGATGAGTTGAATTCTGTAACTTACCTTTGTGTAACCAAATTTCAGAAACAATATAAGGGTTGTATTGACAAGTTGAATAGCCTAAAACTCTCCTAACACATTATACTTAGCGTAGATAAGCTGGGGAAAAAAAACAAATCAAAAAAAAAACGAAGGAAAGAAGTAGGAGATGATGTGGCAGTTTTCATATTTCAGTTACGGTTTCTTTTCATTTTCGGTTAGGGACATTTCAGTAGATTGAGCAGATCGTTTTGGGTCTGCTAAGAAGATTAAAAAGATACCAAGATACTTAACTGAGTAGCTAGACTATTGGTGAGACAAAAAAAAGAATCTGACTAATGAACAATAACAGAAACTATACGTCAACTTCAGTTGCATGTTTCAGGTTGCACTTTGTTTTCAGTCTCGGTGTTAAAGAGTTCCGTGGGACAGACAGAGGGTAGTAGGTTGTTTTTGAGTTTAAAATTGTGCTGAACACCTAATTCAGTAGGTAAGCACCTTGGGAGAGGTTTGAAGATCAGATTTATGAACAAACAGGAAAATAGAAGAAAAAGATATCAGACTGGTGCTTCTGCTTTGCATTTTTCAGTTCTGTAAAACTGTATGCAGAGGGATTAGAAGGGGTCATACTGAGTTTCTAATGAACCTAAAACACCTCTAACATACCATAGTAAGTGTATAAGTACTGAGGGGAAGATAGAAATCGAATTAATCAGAAGAAGAAGAAGGGATGAAGAGGAAGTATACAGATTTTTGTTTCTCAGATTTCTGCAGTTTCTGTCTTCTGTAAAATCAACTTTCAGGAACGTTAACAGACTTGTTTTGAGTTGTTTTTAAGTTCAAATCCTTCCTAATACAATTACCTAGTTGAGTAAAAATTTTGGGAGAGATTAGAAACCGATTTATGGACTGAAAGAAAGTTTGAAGAGGAGTTGTACCAAACTGGAGTTTACAGTTTTTCTGCAGTTACAGTTTCTGTAAAGTGGGTTTTCAGAAGTGATAACCGTATTGTTTTGACTTGATTTTGATTTTAAGACATTCATAATACACCTAGCTAGTTGGGTAAAAACTTTGGGAAGATTTGGAAACTGATTTATAACCTAAAAGCAAGCTTAAGGAGGAGCTGTACAGAATTGGTATTTTCAGTTTTCTGCACTTTCTGATTTCTGTATAATTAACATTCAGAGGTGTTGACAGAGTTGTTATGTGTTGGTTTTGAGTTTGAAACCTCCCTAATACACTTGTATAGTTGGGTGAAAGTTTTAGGTGGAATTAGAAGCAGGTTAATTAACTAAAAGAGAGCCTAAAGAAGAGATATACAAACTGTGCTTTCAGTTTTTCTGAAAGTTGCTGTTTCTGTATAACTGTAATACAGTTGGTATGAGGGTGTTGAAATGATCTGGAAATGAACTTATAACATTGCTAATGCATCAACCTATGAGTGTGAACACTTTGGGAAAAATTATAAATCAATCTAATGCATTAAAAGAAAGGTTGGAATGGAAGTATGTACATAATTGATGTTTCAGTTTTCTGAAATGTGTGCCTCTGTATGATCATTATCCGGAGGTGTTAAAAGTGTGGTGTCGGTTTAAAAATGAACCCAAAATATGCTAATACATTTAGCTAGGTTGGTGAAACATGTTTTAGGAGTTTCCTAAAATATATTACTATGATAATAGGTTTAAAACATTACAATCCTATTTAGCTAGGAAGGGAATACACCCTAGGCAAGTTAAATCTACCTTAGATAAACTGTACATATTAGTGTTTAAAAATACTCTAGAATAACATCTAGAGGGAGTACTTAGTTAACTCATACAACGACGATGTAAACATCCTAGGAGTTAAATAATAATCTAAGGTGAGTACTTGGGAAGTTCTAAGGTTTAGAATAAACTGTACATTCAACGACTCACCTAGGGAATAACACCCGGTATAAACGAGATAAACTAGAAAAGTGTCGTCACATGAAATCATGAACTGACACATTATTTTTAATCAACATTAGGGTCGTAACGAACGCCAACCAGGAACCCGTGTGTGAGACGACACTTGCTTCTGATCCAGGTATGGACATGAGTGGTTCGTATGTTGCCGTGTTACACGGCTTGTGTGCTGTGTGCCTTGTTTGTTTATGACCACAAGACTGATGCATGAAAATGAATTTGTTTTACCGTGCTTATTTGTCTGTTGTGAGCTTGTGTAAGGCATGTGAATGGATTAATTATTTTCCTTGCTTACCTGCTTGCTATTATTGTGCATATTGTTTGCACGCACAAGTAGTGTAGTCCCTTCTCGTTGATGAATCCTTGAGATGAAACACAACGAACTTCGTAACAAACCAAAAGAACTATAAAAAGGGAAAACTCCTCTTAACTATAGAGGACCTCTAAAGACACCCACTATGGTGTCGAGTTATCAAAGATAATGATAAGCCAATACATTGAGAATGAATAGGGAGACGGACCCTTTGAATCCGGAGCAGAGGCTAGTAACATTGAGAATGAATAGGGAGACGGACCCTTTGAATCCAGGGTAAAGACCATAACATTGAGAAGGAATAGGGAGACGGACCCTTTGAATCCGGAGCAGAGGCTAGTAACATTGAGAATGAATAGGGAGACGGACCCTTTGTATCCGGGGTAAAGACCATAACATTGAGAAGGAATAGGGAGACAGACCCTTTGAATCCGGAGCAGAGGCTAGTAACATTGAGAATGAATAGGGAGATGGACCCTTTGTATCCGGGGTAGAGACCAGAACATTGGAAGGCATAGGGAGACGGACCCTTTGAATCCGGAGCAGAGGCTAGTAACATGGAAAAGGAATAGGGAGACGGACCCTTGGAATCCGGGGCAATGGCCAGTAACATTTAAAAAACAACAGAGAGAGAAAGAGCTATCCGGGAATGGAGGAGCTAAGGACAAGGCGTACTCCAAATTGTGGTGATAAGAGAAATCACAAATAACCCTTAAGGAAACAAGGAAAGATTAACACCTACATGAGATGGTCACGGGATCTAAATTACATCCCCAGACCTGGTGCGAGGAAAGCAAAAGAAAATACACTTTAAGAGAACAAGAGAAAAGAAATGAAAACACACAACGCTCGTACGATCCCATAGTGAGGATCATGGGTATTATATACCTATATACACGTTTTATTATGTACATGATTGCTGTTGTGTTACTAGCAGCTTGTTGTGCTTGGTTGCGTTTGTTGTGTGCTATGATGCCAGCATGTTATGCTTGGATGTTTGTTGATATTGCTATGCTACCTTAAAGTGTGTATGACGTCATGATATTGTGGTGTATCTTACTGCTTTATTAATAGCATGTAAAATGATAATAATATTCGACCAAGTAGTCGTGTGGCCCGGTAACATGCGGGCTTCACACGTTCATACTCAGCGTAGTTTGTTGAGTCCTTCACACCCAATTTTTTTCAAGTTTTGTGCCGGACGATAACGGAGCGTAGGCGGGATGGCTACCATGGGGGTAGTCCATCAGGGCATGACTTTTAAGTTGTAGTAGTATGGGTAATATATGGGTTGATACTAAACCCGAGATGTAATTCTTAGTTTAAGATTTGGTAACTTTGTTGTAGACACTCGGTAATTGGGAATTGTACTATGTATTGTTATGAGTTTTTATTGAGGGTTGTTTCCAGTCATGCAGACCGTAACTTAGTGTTAGTGATGTGGTCTGTCAACCACGTGGGTGGTTGGCATCTGTAGCACCCGGATGATATCGAGAATCCGCTGCGTAGTTATCATGTAATATGACTAGGAGCTTGGTTTTGTTCTATCGGATGTTTATTCGGGGGTGTTACATAATCTATTATGTATTTAAGGGCCTAATGGTACCAAATTAATATTGGTAAGGAAAAATAAACCCAAAAGAAATAAAGAAACGCTTAAAAGGTGAAAAACGCTAAATAAGTGTTAAATAACCATAGGAGGTATGAGACCTCGGTTAGCGTATTATACGGATCCTAAGGGTTTAATAAGACCTAAATAATATATGGGAACAACTCCCGAAGAAAACGGATCCAAATAATGAATTAGAACGCTAATAGAGCTTTAGAGCACGTTTTTCGAGAAAACACGAAAACGTGACTTTAAGTGGTCAAACGAACCCGTAAAAATTATAAGTCATTAAGTAAATATTATTAAGCATTTATGAAAGCTTAATAACCAATAAAAATAAAAAGAAACGAGAAAAATTCCGGAAAACGGGCCCGGTTAGTGAACAGTACCTAAACCGGGTAAAATAACGAGCGTTTTCTGTAGAAGACGAAAAACGCTCCAGCTGGTATAACTGTAGGGGGCCGGTTTTTATCAGTAAAAAAAAAAACTCCCTCACACACACATGTAACTAACTAAATAAGAGAGCCAAAAAGCAAAAAAAAAAACAATAAAGAAAAGCTACTTTATTACTTACTCTCACCTCACTCTCACATTTCACTCATCTCCCATTTCTCCCTCTCTCACCGATTTCTCCCCCCTCTCTCCTCTGATGTGGCGATTTCAAAGCTCCACAAGAGCTCCAATGGCAACCTCATCTTCTCCACCTTGCTCTACCTCCATTTGAGCTCCAATCACAAAAATAACTACATATTTGAACTCCCCTCACTCTCCTCACACTTCCCTCTTTTCGGAATTTCAAAATGAGGAAGTTCATTTTCGTGGGTATACCCCATTCAAAGAGAAAAGCACACCATTATGGAGCTTGGAGTCTCCTCTTTCCAACAAGGTAAAAATCTACATGAAAAACTCATGTTTTCTTCATCTCCTTCATAACCGAATTTTACCCTTGTGTAATGCCTTGTTTTCTCTCTCTCTTTTGAGCATAATATCAACCTTGCAAGGGTGGTGGATTCACCTTCTTGAACCAAGGGCTAAAACCCCTTCTAAAACTCTCCAAAGGTAAACCCTAGAAATTTCATTTCAAATACTTCAATGAATTGGCATTAATTTAAGGGTTAGTATATTAATTGTAGTGTTTGTGTTCATTGGGTGATGGGAATGGAGTTTGGCAACTCCATTCCCCACATGGCCGATTTGGGCAAGAAAGGAAGAAGGAGGAGAAATGAGAAAGAAGAAGGAATTATAAGCTCAAGGTAAGAGCTCTTTACTAATGTTAAATTTTAGTGCATTAGAGTAATGGGAATGGGTAAACCAATCTAAAGAACCCAAATAATGTATTAGTAATGTAATTGTGGAAGTTTGAGTAATTGTGCAATAGTATGTGAATTGTAGGCCTTGGAGCCAAATGGTTGTGTATGAGTATTAGTATGGATGTTTGATGGAGTATTGGTGTATTGGGAGGAATTATATTTGCTTAATTGCTGGTAGGACCCTTGTATGGGTGTGGCTAGTGTAGGAATGAACTTGGTGAGATTTGGTATGTGTGGCCAAGTAAGAAAAGTAGATGAACTATGGCCAAATTTTGGTAGGAATATGTATATGTATGGATGACTTGGTAAATGGGAAAACCAAGGTGTGTACTGGAGTTAGTAGAGATGTTTAGTAGCTATAGAGTGGTAGTGGTAGTATGAGAAGTAAGAAGTACAAAATCTGTAGCAAGGTGTATTAATATGCATTGGAGAAGTTAGGAAAGATTAGTGTGTAAGAATTGGTAAAAGGAGTGTTGGGCTTGGGTATAGGTATTGCAATGGCTTGGAAATGTATTTGGAATGCTAATGGTGGCATTGGTTGAGAAGTAATGGATGGGAGAATGGAGTATGAAAATCTGTAGCATAAGAGGAAAGAAAACTATTGTAAGTGTTGAAAGAAAGTGGGAGAAATTGTGTATGTGGATCTAGGAATGAGTAAGGAATTGATGGATGAACTAAGGTGTATTAAGAGGTTTATTTAGTGGTAAAACATGTGGGATTAAGTGTAGGAACAATGGGGAAGTAATGGGTGAAAGATAGAACTGAAAACAGAAATAAAAATACAAATACTGGGCCGGACCGACCTTGGGACCGGACTTGCAAGGTCGGTCGAGCCCAGATTTACAAAGACGGGAAAGCTTCTGGAATGGACCGAACTTGCGACCGGACTTGCAAGTTCGGTCGGACCAGAAAATTCTCCCGTTTGTAACCTAATGGAATGGACCGACCTTGCGACCGGACTTGCAAGGTCGGTCGACTCAAAAATTTTTCGTCTTGTAAGCTACTAATGGACCGACCTTGCGACCGGACTTGCAAGGTCAGTCGGGCTAAAATTTTCCGTTAAAGTAACTCACTAGAATGGACCGACCTTGGGACCGGACTTGCAAGGTCGGTCGGTCCTGTAATTTCCCAGCGTAATTTCTTACTGACTTCGACCGACCTTGGGACCGACCCTGGGTAAGGTCGGTCGAGTCAAAACTTGCAAAAAAAAAACTATAAGATATATATATATATATATGTATATGTATACCCACCTATACATATGTGCATATATATGTAAGTATACCATTGTTAAGCAATGAAAAGTAAGTAAATAAAATGTAAGTATAAGAATGTGAAGACTTAGTAAGTATGAGTTAGGAAGCGTAAGGGTAACCGAATTAGATTAATGATAGTTAGATTAATTATTCGGTTGTATGTACATCATAGGATTTGAATTGTGAACACCGGAGGAACGTTGGGATACAAGTACAACGGTGAAAGGTATGATTTCTTCATGCCCTGTATCCTAATCTGGTTACCCCGATTTGTGTGCTTATTTGATCACCTAAATAAGATAAATGCATGAATCGGACTATATTGCACTTATCAGTGCTTGACTTATGTTGTTCTTGACATTTATTGTCTTGCACACTAGTTTGTATAATTCATGAAATATATGAATGATGATGAATGGTATTCGAATCTTGTATCGTACTAAAATATTGTATTGTATTTCATATGAATGGGTATGAGCAATGTAGTTGTGTATGTGGCTTGTATGAATGACTTCTGCTAATTCCTAACTACCTAACTCCTAACTTAAGTGAGTAAATTGGAATGAGTAGAAGTTCGATATAGTTTCGGCCACGCGTGAGGATGCGGAGTCACAAGAGGTTGGCTGCAATTCCTGACTCTTAAACTGGTCCGCGGCCCAAATCCCTTAAATGGGTAGCATCCCGGATTGGTGAGTCAAGTAAATCCCGGAGGTGGGACGGCGTAGTCCCCAGGGCCGGAGGTCCCGACGACTTAACATGAGTACGAGTAAGAGTAAGTAAGTATGAGTATGAGTATGAGTATGAGTATGTATGCGTATGTATGAAGTAACGAGTAAAAGAGTAATCTCCACTCGATTAACCCGGGTGGACCAATGAAGCTAACAAGTATTGTATATTGTGTATGTAATGTGTATGTGTAATTCGGAAAAAGGTAAGTATGTATTGGATGGTTTATGTTGTACTTCTTGTATGTAATGAAGTGTATGTATGTGTGTATGTCATGTGTAATGTATTGTAATATTGTGTATAAGAGCATGTATGCATGTATGTGTTGTGAAAATGAACCGCATGTATTCGACCAAGTGGTCGGCGTACCCTCACTAGTACGCGGGGTATGCGGTTATCATGCGCAGCGAAACCTGACCCCCTAGGGGGAACGTTTTTAGTGTGCAGGTACCCGAAGCGGATGTGGTCAAGGTAAGAGACCGGTGGCACACCCTTGTACTTAGAAAGTAAGTAGTCGTGAGGAATGGGTAGATGTAGACTCTTAGTGAGTATGTATGAACTTGGAAGAGATATTATAATTGTATAAGGATCCTAGTAGACTCGGTTAAGTATATTGTATTGTATGAATTATGGAGGAGTAAGTATTGAATGGAGCATTGTTGTATTTGATTGATGAATGGAGTATGTATTATAGATGTGTAATACTCGGGATTCCGGTCCATCAGACCGATGCTGTATGTAGAAGCAGTAGCCTTGTTAGTCACGTGGGTGACTAACGGCATTGTATCACCCACTGTATGTAAGTATGTATCCGCTGCGTGTATCTGATGTGTAAGGAGATCAGACAGTAAGCATTGTATTAATGGTAGGGGTGTTACAAAAAGTGGTATCAGAGCGAAGTATCGCTCTGATGACTGGAAATACCGAGTTAGGAATTAGAAGCTTAGGGCTAAGGGCTGAGTGTTAGCATTAGAGATATGCTAGATAGGAACTCCCGGTGAGTACCGGATACCTACAATACCAGTCCCACCCACCGCATCCCCATTGTATAACTTGGGAAAGGACGCCAAAGAGAGGAAAAGCTCTCTCATACTCGGGAAAACCCGATCTGGCAGTAATGAGTTATTCCTACAAGAGGAAAGAACCTGACATATCGTAGAATCCAAGAAATGGAAGACCCGGTTATGGACCCCGGTTGAACAACAATACCCGCACTTAGTAGCGGTGGAATGAGCACTTCAACCACGAGGAGGTTGCAACTTACAACAGCATGGGGCGACGTGCTTAGCAGTCGTGAAACCTAGCTAACCAACCAACAGCAGGAAAGGAGCACTAACCGTGCAACGAAATGGAAAAGGAGTAGTAATGGAACCCGAGACACAAGTCTGCGGGACAACAGTAATAGCCAAGCAACACCACCAACGGTATGCTAGCTGGCTAAGGACATAGTCGGGAGTGATTGACTCCAAAACTACAACGCCAATAGGTTGCAAACCTGGCCAACATAACTCAGACAGCTACAAGAACATTCACAAGATATAATCTGATGCAACGACAACTGTAGTGCCTAAACAAGCTAAGGCTCAATAACCACGGTAAACCGGTGGGAACGAGCAACAAGGAAGAACACGACCAAATCAAAAGGGGAATCTCCAAGGATTGGAGAAGTACCCTGATCAATGACAGCCATGTCAAACTTACTAAGAAGTTACTCGGAAGAGTAATTAACCCAAGTAAATGATCAACAAGATCAAAGGAAGAGTCAACAAGACTATCGAGAACCAGTGAAAACCATACCGTGACCGGTATCGGTTTACCCAAAAACCACCAGTACCACGCACTTGCCACGGCAAGTGCAGTAATAACGGGAGCATTCAGGAGGACTTTTAACATACCACGGGTACATAGTAATGTACCGTGACAGCGATGAAGCGACTATAGGGATAAACATCCAAAAACTGGAGGAATGAACCCTTGGAAAGGCCCGACGGCCTGACCAATGCATGTAGAACATACCAGTCAGCGGGAAGCTGGACTTGGTCGAGACTTCGAACGTGGCTATGCCATGAAAAACTTCTTTTGACACCGTACCATGACTTTTAAACCAATTTTTCTTTCAAAACCACAAACCTTTCTTTTAAAAAAAACCTTGGATTTTAAACCCAAACCAACAGAATTACGGTGAGTATCACACCATGATACAAGAGGAGTTGACAACAGAATACTTCACCTAGGCGTGTGACGAACACTACGAGTGTACCCAATTACGGGATGTGGGACAACCGCACTCCGAAGGAGCTTGCGGGCCTGACATATAGTTAGGTAAGTGGTAACGTATCAACATGGTACCGCACGTATGTACACATGTAGTGTACGACACACGGGAAGTAGTCAACTCCGTTCCACGGATCGTGAGTGAATTCAAACCAGAACAGCTGGACACCTCGGACGATCAAGTATAAGGAACTTAGAGAATCCATCGGAAGATAAGGAGTAAGAACTAAGAAGTGCAAAGAGCACAGACTGATAAGTATAGACATTGGGTATGTCTCAAAGACATCAAGCAAATATACGACCGCTGGAAAGTATACCCAGCCTCAACACAGTAAGGCAGTTGCCTAACGTGAACACCACAATGCTCGACAAACGGGACAGAACTCCCAAGAGCGATCACAAGATCACCATAAAGTAAAATCCATCATTGGAAAAGAATGTAAACCTAGTCAAGAACACTAGGAGAAGGTGTAAATGGTCTACCCAACGACGGGAGACGTTATAAACCTAAAGGGAATAGCTTAATACAATACCATAAGACGGTATAGAGGACAACACATGTTATAAACATTAGCCGGATGTAACGGCACAGCTACCAACACCCAGGAGCGATCCTTGAAGGGTGTCTGCGTTAACAACAGTTGAACAAGCGTAATGATATGAGCACGGGAGCTAAAACAAACACTTGGTTAGGACACCGAAGGGATTTCACTTAACAGGAAATGCCCTAAGATACTGAGAGGCACCTATTAACACCAGATTGCCTAAAGGGTCTCCTATGAACGGAAGCGTGATGTCACAACTTACCATGGAGCCCAATAATATCTCAACCCATGACGGTATACATGGAGTGGAGACATGTATAAGCAGCTTGCAAGGGGCATAGCTTGCAGCAATACGGCTCAGAAGCCGTAAACCAAATACGTTATATGAACTCAAACGGTTGCAAAACCCACACCATTGGTAACAAGACTTGCAAGAGGGATTGCCTCATACGACAAGAAATCAACAACTGGACCATAAATTCAAACCCAACATCCTGAGTGGCTTGGAGTAATGGCCAACTCAATGTCACTGTCACTAGAGCATCAGCCTAGTATACAGTTGACGGAGTTCTTAATTACCGCCATGCCGTCTGTAGCAATGGTAGCACAGAGGCATAAGAATCATGATAATGCCAACATTGGCCTAGTCCACACTTGGACACTACGAGAAACCCAAGGGAAGGTACCCCTCGTTAACCGAAGACCACCAATGCGGTGATGATGTGAACCCTTAGAAAAGGCTTCCATCTACTATAACAATAAAACCACGCAATAGATATTGCCAAGGGGTGATGGAATAAGGAAATGAGATTTCCAAACCATTACGACTTAAAGGATTAAGCATACTCCATATGCACCCAAACATGTGGTGGACCATTGTGTGAACACCAACATAGCAAACCTTGTTATTAGACCTATGAGTGGAGACAGACCCCTCAACAAGAACTTTCATTTATCAGTAATAGAATACTCTCAATTGGAGGACGGGACCAGAAAACCCTCGAAGTTTCTTGGGATGTCCCGGTGAGGTACATACAAAAGTAAAACTACACAGCGGGAGCCTATAACCAATGCTCAGCTTTGGGAGGACAGTAATTGTCAAAAACAATCAATGTGAGTGCACATTGCACACCATGAATGACCAACGCTCAAGAGAGCTTGTAATCCGGTAAATTGCTTTATCCTTGGTCAACCAAGATACTTGGTAAATTGTATCACAAATGATGATAGAATGTGAGGTAAGTTAACCTACACATAAAACCTAAGTGAAATAAGACATCTCCACATTGGGAAGATAATAAGATTGTCGTATGCTACGACAACCGTCATACACACAAACACAGGAAACTCCTAGTGTATTTACAACATAAGGAAATGGTGCCAATGACAATGTCACTAAGTAAAAAGGAACTACCACAGTAACAGAAATAGTAAAAGCAATGTTGTACAATGAGTAAGAATACGGTGCGCAACAGGCGACCGCTATGAGGAAGTAGTTAAGCAATGACACGGAGTATAAGTATGAGATCACAGGCAGAAATATTCTTTCCTATCACATAAGTGACTTACTGTCAAGCGTTTACGCCTCTGCACTCTGTATGACTGAGTATTTTGGCATTGCACTTGTGCAGCTAATGATCTAATGGGATGGCTAGGGATATGCAGAATGTAAACCGTAGTAAATCCTTCCTTTCACCACAAACATGGCATAAGCCAGTCAAGCAAGCTTAGCAACATAAAGTGCGGCCTAAGGCCAAAGAAGCACGAAGAGGGTACAACACACTAGTAATCACAAGATGTGAACTCCATTGGAATATAAGGTGAAAGGAGATACAAGAAAGTCACTAGGACCGACGCACAGAAAATGCAAGGTCATACAAGTAAAGAACACTTGTACTGAACCAGAAGAACTGGTGTAATCTGGAAGCTATTGACAACAGAGGAAGTACTACAACTAAGTAGTGACTTAACCTCGCCCGACAATAAGTCGGAGGAGCTTAATGAATAATCGTGGAAGCATAAATAGCATGTGCAGTAGATTACCAGAGAGCTGGTTATAAATCTTAAACTCGTTGAGTTCAAACACGGTAAAAGAATACCGCAGTTGTTTAGTAAACCTTATCCCCACAATGGACGGATGAGAAGGTGATGTATAGCACATTAAGGATAACAAGAAGGGTGAATAACCCAAGTTATCAAGGTCGCGCAGCAGAAGCTAGTGGGCCCTAGCTAGGAGATTAATGTACCTAGTGAGTATAATACAATGGCTATTAATGCCTTGAAGCCGATTAGGCTAGAATCGAATTAAATATGAGTTAAATAAACTCATATAGGAACTCTTGGTGCAAAGACTAAACCATTGGTATGGTTAAGATCCCTTTGACCAGAGCATATTGTATAGTATACGGTAGTGAAGCTAAACGCTTCAGTTTGCCCAGACTGATTAAACCAAAGTTTAATAATAATAAAATATGGTAGATTACGTGGGCGTAATCCCTTTTAAGGGGGGTAGAGCGAAAACCGCTTAATGTAGGTTTTGTGAATAAAACACATAAACCGTAATGTGCATAGCACAAGTGAGAATCAAGTTGATGATTGATACTATGTTAAATAAACATAAGTACTCATTCATATTGTAATTATGGTAACTAGGCATCAGACATGCAAATACCATAGGAGGAATACACCCATCTTGTAACACCAATGTAAGAGTATTAGTAAAAGAAAAGTAATGAGTAGTGGACGGAGCTCCACAAGTATTGTAACCTTTGAAGAAGTAGTACGAAATGAATGAGGATAGTAGATGAATGAAGTTTATGAGTAGTGGAATCGTAAGTAAAATATTTGAAACAATTGAAGTCAACTAAATCTTATAAGTGTAGTATTCCTTAGTTAGAATATAGGAGATGATGGTGAGTAATGGATGGAAGTAGTGAAGGTTGATGAAATGAGCATTAGGATCGAACCATGGAGTAAAGCATTTGGGAAGTAGAGTGAGGACGATTGATGGACGGATTCCATCCTTTGGAGATGTATGAATTCGTAATTACGACTAGAAAGAGTAAAAGATAGAAAATGAAAACAATTAAATTATTTGTTTGATTGAATCTGATCTGGGAAGTCGAACTTGATCCTGATCAGATCAAGGGAAACCGAACACAAATTGGAGTGGAAAGATAGTTCAACACTGATGCTGATCACATCAGGGTCGAATGACTCTTGAAGCTCCCCTCAAGTGGTCACAAGAATCACACATAGGATAGAAGTAATGAATATAAATTGGAATATGGAGTTGTATGTTTTAGAAATTTTTAATTGGTAGTGGTGGAAGAATTTCCTTTAGTATGGAGAATGAGGATGTGTTAGAAGTGGGTACCGAAGAGGATAGTAAGGTAGTATGTGGTATTATTCCAAGGGCAGCGGGACATGGAGGAGTCCCGTGTCTAGATGACCTGAGCGCCTACGGGATTGGAATGTGTATTGCATTGCTTTGGGAATAGCCTTGCATTGTATGTATGTATAAATTGGTAATGAGGAACCGGATGGTCGGTAGTAATGCGGATTGGAGTGATTATTGTGCATTAGTATGGTATGGTATGGTATGGTATAGTATGTAGGAACCTTGAGTAACGGATTTGGGATTGGAAGGAGGAAGAACGTATGGATTTGGCGATAGATAAGTATGGATGAGTAAGTATAGTAACCACATGACCTCGAGCAACTTTGAGGACAAAGTTCTTAAGGGGGGTAGATTGAAATACCCCGAACTTTAATATAGGGATTAAAATTAATCTAATACGTATTTAAGGGCCTAATGGTACCAAATTAATATTGGTAAGGAAAAATAAACCCAAAAGAAATAAAGAAACGCTTAAAAGGCGAAAAACGCTAAATAAGCGTTAAATAACCATAAGAGGTATGAGACCTCGGTTAGCATATTATACGGATCCTAAGGGTTGAATAAGACCTAAATAATATATGGGAACAACTCCCAAAGAAAACGGATCCAAATAATGAATTAGAACGCTAATAGAGCTTTAGAGCACGTTTTTTGAGAAAACCCGAAAATGTGACTTTAAGTGGTCAAACGAACCCGTAAAAATTATAAGTCATTAAGTAAATATTATTAAGCATTTATGAAGCTTAATAACCAATAAAAATAAAGAAACAAGAAAAATTCCGGAAAACGGGCCCGGTTAGTGAATAGTACCTAAACCGGGTAAAATAACGAGCATTTTCTGTAGAAGACGAAAAACGCTCCAGCTGGTATAACTGTAGGGGGTCGGTTTTTATCAGTAAAAAAAACTCCCTCACACACACATGTAACTAGCTAACTAAATAAGAGAGCCAAAAAGCAAAAAAAAAAACAATAAAGTAAAAGCTACTTTATTTACTTTCCTCTCACCTCACTCTCACATTTCACTCATCTCTCTCCCATTTCTCCCTCTCTCACCGTTTTCTCCCCCCTCTCTCCTCTGGTGTGGCGATTTCAAAGCTCCACAAGAGCTCCAATGGCAACCTCATCTTCTCCTCCTTGCTCTACCTCCATTTGAGCTCCAATCACAAAAATAACTACATATTTGAACTCCCCTCACTCTCCTCTACACTTCCCTCTTTTTCGGAATTTCAAAATGAGGAAGTTCATTTCGTGGGTATACCCCATTCAAAGAGAAAAGCACACCATTATAGAGCTTGGAGTCTCCTCTTTCCAATAAGGTAAAAATCTACATGAAAAACTCATGTTTTCTTCACCTCCCTTCATAACCGAATTTTACCCTTGTGTAATGCCTTGTTTTCTCTCTCTCTTTTGAGCATAATATCAACCTTGCAAGGGTGGTGGATTCACCTTTTGAACCAAGGGCTAAAACCCCTTCTAAAACTCTCCAAAGGTAAACCCTAGAAATTTCATTTCAAACACTTCAATGAATTGGCATTAATTTAAGGGTTAGTATATTAATTGTAGTGTTTTGTGTTCATTGGTGATGGGAATGGAGTTTGGCAACTCCATTCCCCACATGGCCGATTTGGGCAAGAAAGGAAGAAGGAGGAGAAATGAGAAGAAAGAAGGAATTATAAGCTCAAGGTAAGAGCTCTTTACTAATGTTAAATTTTAGTGCATTAGAGTAATGGGAATGGGTAAACCAATCTAAAGAACCCAAATAATGTATTAGTAATGTAATTGTGGAAGTTTGAGTAATTGTGTAATAGTATGTGAATTGTAGGCCTTGGAGCCAAATGGTTGTGTATGAGTATTAGTATGGATGTTTGATGGAGTATTGGTGTATTGGGATGGAATGATATTTGCTTAATTGCTGGTAGGACCCTTGTATGGGTGTGGCTAGTGTAGGAATGAACTTGGTGAGATTTGGTATGTGTGGCCAAGTAAGAAAAGTAGATGAACTATGGCCAAATTTTGGTAGGAATATGTATATGTATGGATGACTTGGTAAATGGGAAAACCAAGGTGTGTATTGGAGTTAGTAGAGATGTTTAGTAGCTATAGAGTGGTAGTGGTAGTATGAGAAGTAAGAAGTACAAAATCTGTAGCAAGGTGTATTAATATGCATTGGAGAAGTTAGGAAAGATTAGTGTGAAGAATTGGTAAAAAGAGTGTTGGGCTTGGGTATAGGTATTGCCATGGCTTGGAAATGTATTTGGAATGCTAATGGTGGCATTGGTTGAGAAGTAATGGATGAGAGAATGGAGTATGAAAATCTGTAGCATAAGAGGAAAGAAAACTATTGTAAGTGTTGAAAGAAAGTGGGAGAAATTGTGTATGTGGATCTAGGAATGAGTAAGGAATTGATGGATGAACTAAGGTGTATTAAGAGGTTTATTTAGTGGTAAAACATGTGGGATTAAGTGTAGGAACAATGGGGAAGTAATGGGTGAAAGATAGAACTGAAAACAGAAATAAAAACAAATACTGGGCCGGACCGACCTTGGGACCGGACTGCAAGGTCGATCGAGCCCAGATTTACAAAGACGGGAAAGCTTCTGGAATGGACCGAACTTGCGACCGGACTTGCAAGTTCGATCGGACCAGAAAATTCTCCCGTCTGTAACCTACTGGAATGGACCGACCTTGCGACCGGACTTGCAAGGTCGGTCGACTCAAAAATTTTCCGTCTTGTAAGCTACTGGAATGGACCGACCTTGCGACCGGACTTGTAAGGTCGGTCGGGCTGAAATTTCCGTTAAAGTAACTCACTAATGGACCGACCTTGGGACCGGACTTGTAAGGTCGGTCGGCCCTGTAATTTCCCAGCGTAATTTCTTACTGACTTCGACCGACCTTGGGACCGACCCTGGGTAAGGTCGGTCGAGTCAAAACTTGCAAAAAAAAAACTATAGACTATGGTTAGTATATATATATATGTATATGTATACCCACCTATACATATGTGCATATATGTAAGTATACCATTGTTAAGCAATGAAAGTAAGTAAATAAATGTAAGTATAAGAATGTGAAGACTTAGTAAGTATGAGTTAGGAAGCGTAAGGGTAACCGAATTAGATTAATGATAGTTAGATTAATATCGGTTGATGTATATCAAGGATTGAATTGTGAACACCGGAGGAACGTTGGGATACAAGTACAACGGTGAAAGTATGATTTCTTCATGCCCTGTATCCTAATCTGGTTACCCGATTTGTGTGCTTATTTGATCACCTAATAAGATAAATGCATGAATCGGACTATATTGCACTTACCTGTGCTTGACATAGTTGCTCTTGACATTTATTGTCTTGAACACTAGTTTGTATAATTCATGAATATATGAATGATGATGAATGGTATTCGAATCTTGTATCGTACTAAAATATTGTATTGTATTTCGTATGAATGGGTATGAGCAATTGTAGTTTGTGATGTGGTTGTATGAATGACTGCTAATTCCTAACTACCTAACTCCAACTTAAGTGAGTAAATTGGAATGAGTAGAAGTCCGATATAGTTTCGGCCACGCGTGAGGATGCGGAGTCACAAGTGGTTGGCTGCAATTCCTGACTCTTAAACTGGTCTGCGGCCCAAATCCTTAAATGGGTAGCATCCCGGATTGGGGAGTCAAGTAAATCCAGAGGTGGGACGGCGTAGTCCCCAGGGCGGAGGTCCCGACGACTTAACATGAGTACGAGTAAGAGTAAGTCAGTATGAGTATGAGTAAAGTATGTATGCGTATGTATGAAGTAACGAGTAAAAGAGTAATCCACCCGATTAACCGGGTGGACCAATGAAGCTAACAAGTATTGTATATTGTATGTAATGTGTATGTAATTCGGAAAAAGGTAAGTATGTATTGGATGGTTTATGTTGTACTTCTGTATGTAATGAAGTGATGTATGTGGTGTATGTCTTGCGTAATGTATTGTAAATTGTGTATAAGAGCATGTATGCATGTATGTTTGTATGAAAATGAACCGCATGTATTCGACCAAGTGGTCGGCGTACACTAGTACGCGGGGATGCGGTTATCATGCAGCGAAAGCTGACCCCCTAGGGGGGACGTTTTAGGGTGCAGGTACCCGAAGCGGATTGGTCAAGGTAAGAGACCGGCGGCACACCCTTGTACTTAGAAAGTAAGTAGTCGTGAGGAATGGGTAGATGTAGACTCTTAGTGAGTATGTATGCACTTGGAAGAGATTTATAATTGTATAAGATCCTAGTAGACTCGGTTAAGTAGATTGTATTGTATGAATTATGGAGGAGTAAGTATTGAATGGAGCATTGTTGTATTTGATTGATGAATGGAGATGTATTATAGATGTGTAATACTCGGGATTCCGGTCCATCAGACCGATGCTGTATGTAGAAGCAGTAGCCTTGTTAGTCACGTGGGTGACTAACGACATTGTATCACCCACTGCATGTAAGTATGTATCCGCTGCGTGTATCTGATGTGTAAGGAGATCGGACAGTAAGCATTGTATTAATGGTAGGGGTGTTACACCAGTTCCCCAGTTTTAAGTGCACCTATATTCTAAGTATTTCACTTGGCTTGTTTTCTCGGGTTCAGAGCGTAACTACGCTCTGATACCAATTTCTGTACGCCCCTATTTAACATATTTATAGCGGAAATAAAATACTAAAGGCGTACAGATCATCGGGTTCCAAACACCCGGCACCAAACCTCACCAATTACAACTTAAAGATTACAATTGTCATGGCCTGAACCTCGAGAAAACTTAACAAAAGTAAAACAGTAATATAACACATAAACTCTTAAAACCTAATCCCATCCCAATCACTCGTTCTCTTCGTGGCCACCTGTAAATAAACTCGTACCTGCAAGATAAACCAAGCAGCCCACCCCGAGGAGTGGGTCAGTTCCCTGGAATGGAACTGATACGATCCTTCAAAAACAAACTTATAATACAACTCTTAAATAAATAATAGCTTGAAAGCAATCACTTAACCACACAGAGGAACAAGCATTTCACACATCATCATACCAAGTAACAATTAGGAATAAAGATAAATAACAGAAAGGTAAAGTTAGTGAAGCAAACCACACCATGTGTTAGTGAACATCCAATGCCTTAGTTAAACCCAATTCCCGTTAGGAGTAGAAAGACTCAGATAGTCACAAAGGACTAGGAATGATAAGATAGATCCAAGAACCAATAACTCAAGAGTGGAATAATTCAAACTGGGAGAGATGACCCCCACCGCCAAGTACATCCTTTTAGGACAGGGATATACACCCCTCACTGTCTACAACGTCCCTTTTGGGACAGGGGATATACAACCCCTCGCTGTCTATCACATCCCTTTTTGGGACAGGGGATATACAGCCCCTCACTGTTACCATTGAAGACGTGCGCACGTCGAAACCTCAAAAACCAGCTCATGGATGAAACGATATCCAGAGTCAAAAGAAGAATTACCAAAATTGACCTTCTCCACATTCCCACTAGATCACTAACTACCCAGAGCAATACCAAAACACTCAGTCCTACAGAGTGCAGAAGCGTAAACCCTAAGCAGTTAATGTCTAACGGGATAACCAAATAGAAGAACCAATACCCATGTAAGTTTCACATTCAAGGCTCAGTTAGTCACACAAGCTGAGTTAGTCATACACACAGTTTCCTTTTGAAATCCATTCAAGCTCAGTTAGCGTTTTCCAAAACATTCCATAAAGTGCATTAGCAAAAGTATCTGAGTACGAGAAATCGTACCTGGGTAACGCTGTAGCAGTTCTAGTCAACTTGCGAAACAATCAACAATACTCTGAAGAATATTAAAGGTAGTTATCATCATCACTTGTAGCCACGTTAAGCTTAAATAAACTCCTCACTCTTATTTCTAAGTCTCAATTGTCCTTTAAGCCCTCACTTAAATGTTATGTATAACCTTTGACTTATTTTAGAAGGTTGTATAGCCCAAGGTTGTAGGATCAAGGAATGTATTTTATTAACACCTACTGTCCACTCCTATCCACTTTATTTAAACCACAATCCTCACATTCAAGACTTTTGGACCTTTATATCATAAATGTGTTTTATATTCTATATATTTAAATCTAAGAATTTCAATAATAATCTTAAGCTCAATACCTTTATTCTTAGTTTAGAATAAACATTGTAGTATGACCTATGATGGACTCATCTCATAATACTATACTATTATCTCACAATGTAAAGATTATGTATTTAAACAATATCTACTAGATAACCCATTATGATTAAGTCTTTCCCTAATTAATTAAGATCTACATCGTGTATATTTGAATCGTAGTGTTGTAGACGCGTTTATTAAACTTAATTGAACTGCTAAACTCAATTATCTCATCTTTAGTTCAGAATGACTTTTAATTACAACCATCTAATAAACTTGTCATAAGATGTTAAATTGCTTCTCATCCTGAATAACTATACTATAGTTAACTTAGATTTAATGAATTAATCTTACATTTAATATTCACAAGGTATATTATATGTTTTATTATTACCTATACAGTAAGGTGTTTAGTATATCCTTTTATGTATCCTTACTTACATTTAATTTCCTAAATGTTTTATTTTTACACACATTCTCTCTATAGACTATGTATAATCCTTTGTACTAAACTTCATTAAACTTAAGCCTTAAATACGTTTTAAATTGTTTTATAAAACCTAAGGGTTCAAAGGAATAACTTAATAAATTAATTTCCTTTATTGTATTTAGGATGGACAATATATCTATATAGAGTAGAATTTATCAAAGAATTAAATTCGGGTTCGTAAGTGAAATTGTTAATTATTTAATAAGATAATCTATTATGAAAATTCTCATATTTTATATTCAAATAACATATCATTATTTCCCATTACCGTAAAGTATATCAATATAATATCTTATGTAACTTAGTTTTATCTAATAAAAGGTTCAAAGGTTTTAAGTATCAAATTCCTATTTATAAACCTTCTATAAATTCTAACTACTAAATACCTCACTTAATTGTAAACTCACATCCTAAGTATTGGTAATAAATGTTATAAATGTATTTCATATGGCTTATCTAATGCCAAGAAACTTAAGGATTATTATTTAGATAAATTTCCAAATCATAGTTTAATATAGTTTTATATCATAATCCTTTTAATGATTTTATCTTAAAACATTAAGTTATATTTCAATACCATAAATGTTAAGGAATGATTAAATCTAGACTTACTAATCCACCTCACATTTAGATGTAAAAGTATTTTATTTATTTTATTATTGTTTATATATTAAGAACATTTAGATGTAAAAGTATTACATTTATTTATTAATTATACAGTAAGTTCTATTGTGTAAAATCTAATTACAAATATTCCTAAGTCCTAACTTATTAATTACCTAACCAAATTATAGATTTACATTCTGGTCTTTGACAAATAATATTACACATATATTTTAATATGGTTTATATAAATCTTAGAAATCCAAGATAACTCTTTAAGCTTAATTTCGTAACCACAATTCAATACTACCTCATATAATATTCTTTTAACAGTATTATGTATAGGTTTAGTTTAACTTATTAATTCCTTCATATTCTATTTGCTATAAGGTATTTTATGTCTTTTATTTATTTATTTATCGTATATGTATACTAGGATTTACTCAAGACATTCTTTATGTAGTTTTATTGCATTTAATTATTTATATTAACTTTTACACATATCTACATCCCAGAATATGGTTTATAAAATAAAGTATTTTTCTTAGTTTCAATTAAGTATATTAACTACCATATTATATAATTAATATAAATGTAGATTAATTCAGTTCCTTGATTTAACCTACGTTACTACTTTATTTCTTTTATATATGTGTGTATATATATATATATACATTTACCTCACTTAAAAGTTTATTCCTAAAAATATTTATCAACATACTGTTACTAAATGTTAATTTAGTCTTTTCATATTTTCCCATCCTAAAAAGTTTATTTACAAACTATATCTTAATTTTTGTTACATTAAAAACCATATATTATAAGATAAACTTATGAAAACTTCATAAACACAATTTTTAAACCCACTTACCCTTGTCCGAAAATTCCCAAATTTAATATATAGTAACTGTAACATTTTAGACATATTATAAAATTTTTATTTCATAAAAATATCGTTTTAATTTAACCAAATAATTCCATAATACCCGTAAATTACAAAAATCATAACTTACGTTTAAAAACTCCAAAACCTTATTAATTTACATCATAATAAACTAGATTTTATAAGGAATCTATGGTTAAAATTTCAAGTGAAAACACATTCGGGAAGGCCATTAACTAAATTCAACAAGTTAGAGCTAAATTCTGAAATATTATAAACTTAAAACATCTTTATTATCCACGATCTAATCTCGGCCGTCCGTTTCATTAAATCCAGATCGGACGGCCCCTGAACGCTGAGTTCATCAGCGATTACTGAATCGAACTCGAGTACTAAATCGGCAATTTCTCACAATCTACAGAACCAAATTGAGTGATTCTTGTTTCTATGGTTTCGAAATTAAATTCCAGTTCTAATGATACCAAATTCGCTAGCTAACATGCGGGATTCATCGGTTTTCGATTTTGGTTCGAAGTTAGGGTTTAGTTTGGGTTTCCGAATTCGAATCTCTCAAATTCACTTAATCTAATGCGTAATTGATGCAATTGAAACATGGTATTGACCGATAATGTAAGGGCGATTAACAAGGTTGAAGGAATTTGAAGAAAACTTACCGGAATTGCTCGAATCGAAAGGATTCGAAATCGGATTCTGGAAAAACGCCCCTTTTACAACCCGATTGAGTAGCCTACTTTGCAACGCTATAATTTACAGTACAGACTGAGTTGGAACTAGTTCTTGGGCTTAATCTAAAGAGGAAACGTAACTCTACACAATGATAGCAAGAACTCACCCTAACTTGCACTACACAGAAAGAAATCGAAGCTGGAAGTTGCGAGTTTACCTTGCGTTTTCTGGAAAGAAAACTATGATTTTATGTTGTGACGAATCCGAAACTTTAGACACCTCATTCTTCCAAACGGTTGGGAAAAGGCTTAGGTCATCAACATGAAAGTTTTAGAGGGATTAGAGCTCTTCAAAACGACCTAAAGAACATGAAATTTGGCTGAGAAACGAAGAAGTTATGATCGAACGAAGTTTACCTGAATTCGGTGAAAAGCTGGAATTCTGGGTACGAGTTTCGCAAGTGGTCAACTTTAGATCGAATTTGCGGCTGATGTATAATGAATTAGGGTATGTGTGAGTAATGGTTGGAAAGAGGATTCAAAGGAGAAGAGAATGAAAAAGACGACATTGAAAAATATTGAGAGATGAGTGAGATATAGCCATCTAAAGTTAGGGCAAAATCTGGTATCGGTTACCGGAAAACAAGGGATAAAATCGGCTAAGTGTTGGGCGACCCGTGACAGTGTGACACGTGGCATATTTCAAATTTTTGGCTCTAAACTTCAATCTATCATAACTTTGGCTAGGATGATCCGTTTTTGACGTTCTTTTTATCGATCTTCATGGTTTTCCATAACCTATTTATTGGTATAGGTTTCATGGGCTGGTTTGACCATTCTCAAAAAGTCAACCCTAGCAAGGCTTAAAAGGCTTTAAGGGTTCTAGAATTTTATTTTGACTTTTATGTTTCAAAACAATGTTCCAACTCTTTCTAAAATCTTTATAATATACTTGGAGTGTTTAGAAATTTTCCCAAGATTTATTGACTTATAAATCTTATTGTTAAATTCATAATACTATATAATAATATATAATAGTTTAATACTTAATAGTATTCTTTAGGGTTAAATAGAAGAAATCCCCTAAATTAATTTCCATAATTCCACATAATATTAATATTCATAATTCCATACAATACTTTAATATTCATAATTCCTTATACTAATTTAATATTCATAATTCCATATAATAATTTCATACTTAATAGTATTATTAAAGGTTTAATAAAAGAAATCCCCTAAATTAATTTAAATTAATTTAGGGGTATTTCAATAACCGTGGTATATGACTCTTTTATACAACGGTTCTCTAACCAACCGTGGTTTAAAACGTCGTTCCACTGAATTTTAAACCACGATTTTTACATAACCGTGGTTTTTTTTTCTTTTTTTTTTTAGTTTTTCTTGTTTTTTAGCCTCTACCATGTGTTTTCCAACACAACCCAATTTACAATCACATATACAACCTATACAGGGCATCCAACTGGTATTGCCCTTTGGTAACCAAGCACACTATATATGACCATAAACCAAGTTGCCAATTTGAATTGCAACATCGAAAACGAATTGCAAACAAACCCATTCAAACTTTCAAAAATAAGAGAGAGTTGAACTTTACAAACTTTGAGAGTCTACGTTGCTTCAGCACAAACAAAAGTCTAAGTCTAACTACACTAGGATAAGATCTAAGAAACGCTCAAGTAATTTTTACACCAAAACTGCGATAAATGATCTCTTACAAAGTCGAGATCCATCTTGGAATACGTGCTCCCTGCTTTTGTGAAAAAAGAAATGATCTGTCCATAAAAAGAAACTGATCATCATTAGTACACACAATTTTATTTAAAATGCAATAACTTTAACTAAAACTTTGATTGGTATGGGTTACCTTGTCATCATCATCAAGCGTGTCAATATTTTGTACAATCTCGAACATGTACCGCATCACATAATAGCCACAGCTCCGTGAATCAGGCTGTTTAGGACACTGTCATCACACCATCCATGGATTACCAACTTTAGACAGATCAAAAAATTAAACGTTTAACTTTAATACAAAAATGCATGCATAAATTAAATGATTACTTACACGTATGTAATGGAAGTCCAAGATGGAGAATGGTTTCTTCTCATCACTCAAACCAAGCTTATGACCCCTGCATAAATACAGCATTTTAAAATGAAGTCATTTATTGCCAATAATCCAGGACAAGCTTAAAATAAATACAAAATGCATTAAAATTTTAAATACTCACTCCTTCAAATATTTCTCTACAGCGATCTCTCGAAGGTCATCAGCGCCCAATGGGTCTAGTATCAACAAGCATGAGGTGTGATACAACACCATCAACATCCAATGATTGCTACCACAGGTAAAACAAAGAATGTTTTGTAGCCAATATTTTTAATTTTCACATAATGTAACAGAGGAAGCAAAAAATTCCAGTTATTGTGTACTTACATCGATGATATGGGATCAGCAAATATTTGTTTTTTCTTTGCATCGCAGTACAAAATCCCGCCTCACGTGCTGCACATCCTTGCTCATCCAATGCGGCCTGACTTGCTGACATCAATTGCGGACACAAGAAAGAAGGGCTAATAATCTCTTGTTCGCTAGCAGTCTACTAGTCAACTACCTAAACAACATTTTTTCATAAGATATGTTAAATAGCTTAAAAAAATGAAAGATAATGTAATAATTTAAAAGATACTTACTCACAATAGGCCTGAATCACAAAGATGTTAAGCAGGTCTCCCATCAAAAATTCTCTTAGATCGCTCACGGTAATCAACAGATCTCTAGGCTCAAGGGAGTGGAAAACATGCTTAGACATTTCATGTTGAAGTTGGTGACAGACTGCGGCCTCGTCATGAAAAAGTCATACAACATTTTTTGTTTGGCTGTCAGCTTCTTCAGATACTTGGGTGTAGAATGGGGGATCTCCTAGGAGTCATATCGAAAGGTTTCACCACTTCCTTTCTCACACTCTGACTCTCCTCATTTGATTTCACAACTTCCTTCCCCTTATCCACTTTCCTCTTCTTAACCGGTCTTAATTCCTTATCAATCTAATAGTATACAAAATTTAAATAATAAACATATCAGTCAACAGTCAAGTTAAAAACTAAACAGTAAGCATGTAAATAGTTTACCTTGTCACTGACATCAATGAGAGAATATGGCCATGGAACAACTGAAGATTGTGCTTGACCTATTTTACTCCACTGATTCCACTCCAACGGAAGCGAAGAGTCCTCTTGGCCTCGCACAATGTCGTCTACCATCACACGAGCGTGAAGAGGTGGGATGAGCTTGAAAGTAATGTATATACTGTTCGGTCCGGTCGCTAAAACCCGACCGTATGCAACATGCACAGTCTCACCATCCAACACTTGAAACAGATGGCATGATTTAGCCACCTACATCAACTCACAACGGTAAGCAAGGTAATAAAATTATATTGTTTTAAAAGTAATGTTAAAATAACTAAGAAGGAAAAAATAACAAACCGGAAGGTTTTGATAAGGAAATGTGTCTCTGGTAGAAGAAGAAGGTGCAGGATGATCCACCATCGGAGTATCCGCCGTCGTGGTAGGAGCAGACGTCGGTGTAGGATCATCGACCATCATAGGATCCGCCGTCGTGGTAGGATCCGGAGCAGACGTCGGTCTAGCAGTAGGTGCCGGTGTAGGAGACGCGGCCACTGTCGATGTATCCGCCGTCGCGGTAGGAGCAGACACCGGTGTAGGAGTAGGTGTCGGTGTAGGAGCATGCACCTGGCCCAATACTAAAGCCTCAAGTCTTCGCAGGCGCTCCTCGTAGGCTTGACGCTCCTCAGTGTGACGTCTTTCCGACTCAGCGTGACCTCTTTCCAACTCCTCCAACCGGTCGTGCACCCGTTCATCCACCATTCTCTCTATCATTTCAGCCTGTGGTACTCTCGATCAAGACGTAGAAAACACGTCTTTTTGGCGAACTTCCCCTCCAAGCCCCCGCGCTCGCCCTGGATGATCCTTTTGCCCAAGGGCCTTATTTAGTGGATCATGCTGAGACGGAGGGGCCGGAACCATCTCCCATCGCTCAGTAGATCCAGACTATTTTAAATTACAAAAATATTAGAAATGAAGTTACTAATTTGTAAACAACAACTTTTAAAAATATATACTTACAATCTTTGAAGCCAACTCAACAGTCTCGCTCTGCGGGAACACATATACTCCCTCGTCATTTTTCTTCATGCGACCCAGCATAAATGTCTGCACCCTACTTGCATCGTCAACATTATCAACAACTGACTGAGTGCCGTCTTCATTAGTTTTCGTCAGTAAGCCCTCGCTCTTCCACTTCTCCAACCGCCCCGTATATCCAGCTCGCCCCATGTAGTGCTTATATATATTCTTCGCCCGGTTACGTCTCGCTTGTTCTTGACGTAACTGTTACAAAATTTGTATATTTATAAGTTATACATAATAAAAAAATATTTGTTAAATTTTATTCCTTAAATAATTAAGAAAGAATAATTGTAAAAGTACCTTAAACTCTTCAGTCTGGCGATGGTTAGAATATCTTCCAGTCCTCCTCCGTGATCATACCATCATACACTACCCACGGCGGTGACCTCTTGGAGCCCGGTTTGGTAATCCAACCATCTACCAACTGATGCTTGAATTGTCGCAGCGATGTCGCTAGAAGTGATTCAATCTTCGTCCGAAGTTCATCCGCGACTTTGTACTTCTTCTGCACCATCTGCCACATGATGTCCTTGTCTGCCTTTTCTTGTTCCTTCCAATCCTTATTAATCGAGCAATGAGATTTTACCATCAATCCCAAGTAAGAAGCAAACTGCTGCTTCGACCCACCAGAATGTCGGAGGTACTAGTCCCAAATCAAATCGATGGGAGAATCTTTCTTCACCTTCAACCCACGAGTCGGTCCACGTCCCTTCCGAGGGTTTTACGAAGTAGATGCAGCTGGTGGTTCTTCGGTAGGGATGTCATCGTCAATATCATCCAACCCCAACAGTAAGTCCTCTTCGACTCTATCGTCAGGATCCATAATCTGAAAAATAATCAATAATTAACAAGGTTAATACGAACATCTAATGAATCAAATATTGAAACATGACAAAAATGAAATAATATAATATTGTCAACAAAACTTACAAAATAACATTTCATCGTTCAATCCACAATCCTTCATTGTGGTCGGACCTTCGATATTCAAAATTAGTTACATTATCTACCTCCATCGGCAACCAAATAGGTACATCTGTTTCATCTTCATAGTCGTATTCATCCTCATCAACAATATTATCAATCCCAACTATCGATCTTTTACTCTACATTACAATAGACCATCTGGGATTAGACTGATCACGACAGTAGAATACTTGTTTTGCCTTTGATGCAACAATAAAGGGTTCATCAGTAGGAGCCGTGGTCGTTAAATCAACTAGCTTCATACCATGATCCTCCTCACGATATCCCTGTTTGTTGTCCACCCATTTGCATCGAAATACGCAAGTTTCATAACTAGTGTAATTCAAGACCCAAATATCCTCAATAACACCATAATATTCATTCTTCAGTGTATTACGACTTGTTCCTGTGAAAATGTCTTGTGAAGCGATAAGATGCACACACTATTCTGGTTTGTCGATTTACAATCTTGACGTTCAGTGTAAAAAGAAAATCCATTTACATCATATCCTTCAGAATGATTCAAAACAACCAGATGTGCCTTGTTCAATGTATCAATATCAACTCTGCATAATTTTTTCCCACAGGTACCAGCCCCTTTAAGCCTGCCATCATGTCTTGCTTTCGGTAATCCAATAACATCAACACCGTCTAAGTAGTGAGTGTAGAAGTCAACTACCTCCTCTGGTACTGTCCCTTCAATTATGCTTCCCTCTGGACGCCGACGGTTTTTCATTTTTTTTTAGTATACCCATATATCTCTCAAACGGATACATGTATCGAAGGTATAACGGACCACAATGTTTGATCTCTCTAACAAGATGAACAAGTAGATGCACCATAATATCAAAAAACAAAGGAGGGAAATACATTTCCAACTGACACATGGTGATCACAAGGTCATTATGTAGTTTATCCAGCGTCTCCACATCAAGCACTTTACATGAAATTCCTTTGAAGAAAACACATAAATTTGTAATAGTTTTCCTGACATCAGCTGGAAGGATCCTACGGATTGCAACCGGAAGTAAGTGCTGCATTAGCACATGATAGTCGTGAGACTTCATCCCTACAAATTTAAGATCAGACATTGATACCAAACTTGATATGTTCGATGAGTAACCAGATGGCACTTTAATATGACGAAGAGAACTACAAAAACTTATTTTCTCTTCTTTGGATAATGTATGACAAGCGGGAGGCAAGAATGTTCTTTTCCCTCTTTGTTGTGGCGCGAGTTCTTCCCGTATACCCAATTCAACCAGATCTTTTCTACCCTTTAAATGGTCTTTTGTCTTTCCTTTCACGTTTAGTAGTGTCGCAGATACACTTTCACCAATGTTTTTCTCCATGTGCATAGCATCAATGCAATGTCTCACCTCTAAATGTTGCCAATATTCAAGTTCCCAAAATATTGATTTTTTCTTCCAGATGCTCTTTTCAGTGGCTTTAATTGGTGGACCGAAGTTGTTCACAACATTCTTCAACTGATTGTAAGTCTCAGCAGCAGATAGTGGTGGTCATGCGACTGCATGATCCGTTTTTCCATCAAACTCTTTTGTCATCTTACAGTATTTGTGACCTTTTGGGAGGAATTTCCGATGGCCCATGTACACATTTTTCACACTGTGTTTTAACCGTATACTGCAAGTTCTATCTCCACATATAGGGCACGCTAGAGCTCCTTTAATTGTGTATCCCGAGAGGTTTCCGTATGCAGGGAAATCATTGATTGTACAAAACAACATAGCCTGGAGCGTGAAGTTTTCCATACCGTATGAATCATACACTGTCGCACCTTCATTCCACAACAATTGTAAATCGTCAATAAGTGGTTGCAAAAACACATCAATTTTGTTTCCCGGTTGTTTTGGACCCGATATCAACAGAGAGAGGAGAATATGTCTGGGTTTCATACACAACCATGGCAGCAGATTGTATATTGTCAATAAAATAGGCCAAGTACTGTGTATACTGCTCAAAGTGCCATAAGGGTTCATCCCATCAGTGCATAAACCAAGTCTTAAGTTCCTTGGGTCTGTACCGAATTGAGGGTATATTCTGTCAATGTTTCTCCATTGTGGTGAATCGGCTGGATGTCTCAATTTACCATCATCCTTTCTATGGGTAGCATGCCATCGGAGGTTCTCAGCATCTTTCTGAACAGCAAACAAATGTTTGAATCGGGGAATTATCGGTAGATACCACAACACCTTCGCAGGAGAACCCACTTTAGTGCTTATGTGGTTTCTCTCACCCTTTTTTACATAGCGTGATTCCCCACATTCAGAGCAATGGTCATCCAACTCATTCTCCTTCCAGTACAACATACACCATTTGGACAAGCATGTATTTTTTTATATTCCATACCCATCGGACACATTAACTTTTTTGCTTCATAAGTTGTTGTGGGTATCAAATTGTCCTTTGGTAGTACACCCTTCAGCAGTTGTAAAAGATCTGTAAAACTCACATCACTCCATCCATGTCTCGCCTTCAGATTGAATAGTTTTAGGACAACGCTCAATTTGTTTTGTGTTTGCATATCACATCCACTGTACAATGGTTCCTTTGATGCTTGCATCAGATTTTTGAATGTTTTGGGTTTGTTGGAAAAATGTTGTTCAACATCTTCCATCATCGAATTAAGGTATTCCTGATCATCTGAATCACTAACTAGTGAATCATCTTGAGTATCCCCAAAATCGTGTGAAGCCTCCATTTCTAATTGTTCTGCAACGACGTTATCAGCACATTCAAACACTTGTACTGAATGTTGACCATGCAGTATTGTTATGGCTTCATAATCTTCTGTAAACCCTCTGCGAATCAGATGATCCTTAATCTTGTCCACACCTCGGTATTTGAAATCATTCTTGCAATCGACACAAGGACATCGAATATATCCCTTGTCCCTTGGTTTAAGATTGTCAACAAGGACTTTGCAAAATTTATTGGCCCCTTCTAGGTACTTGATGTCCAATCTGTCACTGTACATCACTGAGCGCTCCATCTCCTTTTTCAACACACTAGATGTCGTGAACTCGTTCCATTGATCTCCTCTTTTTTTATTTATAGATTTAACAACCTAAAAATATCCAATCACCTTCGATCTCACCTAGGAACAAGTTATTAATATACAGTAGTTCAGTGATAATTTCGGCAGCATTACCCTACAGTTCTCCTAGTGTAGATATATATATATGAATCGTTTCAATTCACATATATATATATGTACACTAGAAGAACACTAGGGTAATGCTGCCGAAATTATCACTGAACTACTGTATATTATCAACTCATTCACATCCTAGATGGTGAGATCAAAGGTCATTGGACAGTCCCAACAGGGACTATCTAAGACATACCTCTATCAGGTAAATCTCAGACAGGTAATTCTATGTTTGAATTGATTTTTCATTGTTTAATAGAAAAACAAAAATAAATTGAAACGTTTTAAATACCAACCTGATGAGTACTGGATGGTCAGCTAGCGTAGACAACACAGAAGAAGGAGAAGTAGGCAAATGCTCTTGCGCGTAGTATATAACACCTATTCAATGAAATTAGAATAAAGTTAAATTCTGGAAAAAATTTGGCATGACCTTTACGTATTTTTAGGTACTCCACACTATTTAATATATGCAAATCCAAACACAATAACAACATTCTCATCAAAACGCACACAATAGACATCACCAGAATGGGAAGCATGCATATATTTATGTCAAGCATGCATATAATCAATTGAATCTAAAATAAGTAAGTTTTAGTTCATAAGAAAAAGGAAATTAATTGCTAGCACTATGCCAGAATACTACCGTGGGTTCAGATCAGGCAAGCCGGTGGCAGAGGTTGACGTGCGTGGCAGCAGTTAGGGCGACAACCGGTCTCGTCAGATATTCAAGACTGCGACTTCAATCAAGAAATGATAAGTTCATCTTAAAAGTTATAAAAACAATCAAAAATGGTATTGTGCAAGAGATGAAAAAATTTAAGACTGTGAGTAATTCTATGTTTGAATTAATTTTCCATTGTTTAATAGAAAAACAAGAATAAATTTGAAACATTTAAATACCCACCTGATGAGTACTGATGGTCAGCTAGCGGGAGGTAGAGGAAAAAGAAACGGGATGTAGTAACACCTAATGATATTATGATAAGGTTATAATAAAAAAACATGAATAATTGAACAAATGATCAAACGAATAAATTTTGAACAAACCATGTTTTTTAATCATTCTTAAAATACTAACCTAGTGAGTAGTGATGGTCAACTCGGAAATGGCCATGGAAGAGGAATTTTTCAACCGTAGTAACACGCACTTATCCAATGAAATTAGAATAAGGTTAAATTCTGGAAAAAATTTGGCATGACCATTGCGTATTTTTAGATACCCCACACTTTTTTTGGCCAAAACAAACACAATAGCAGCATCAGATCAAGGTTCAAGTGATTCTCAATAAAACACACAGACATTTAAGCATCATTCGCAGCAAAACACACAGACACTTAGGGATAAAAATAAGACCTTTGTCATATATTAAGGGTGGGGATCAAGACACTAACCAATTAACAAACAATAATAATGGAGTTGGGCTGCAAATAAATGCTAAAGTTTTACAAATTAATTACCGGAGTGGCGATGAGACTCTGGCGGTGGATGGGCCGCGATGGTGGAGGATGAAGACGACCTTCAGGCAGCGGGAGAACAATGCAATTTCCCTTTGAAGCAACCTACAAATCCCCAAAGAAAAGAAAAATAGTAACATATAATTGTGTCCTTCAATCTTATTGATAACGAGCTAAATGGCATGTGCAATTTCCAATAATAAAAAATAACTCGGTAACTTTCTAAACAATGAAGTTACTTAAACTAATTAATTAAATAAAGAAATAACAAAAGTTCCCAAACAAATGCAATGAATCTGGTTGTTAAGTAAAACTGTCTGTAGCTGATTGCAACTGCTTAGCTACTAGTATTGACAATTTGATGTCATTTTAAGCAGTGAGTACAATAGTATATTATTAATGCAACAGAAAACTTACATCATAAGTCTAGCTTTATCTAGCCTTATCTATTCCATAAGTCTAGCTGATTCTCATATACAAATCTAGGCACCACACCACCTGTTTTATCTTTGGGGATTAAACTTGTGCTACTCATTACTATAGTTTGTCACATTTTACAGCTGTAATTCTTCCAACCTTCCGATCATTTATTTGTTTGTTATATAGTACTCTTGTTTGTTCATGATCTGTTGTGCCTTTTCTTTTGACAATTGACGAAACTAAAGATATTTGTCAAACACATACAAGTGGATGAAAGATCCTTCTTTCAATTTCCTTTGGCACTAGCAGCTTCTAATATCTTCCTGATTAGATACGTACATAGATATACACATCCACACAGATATCAAACTTCAAAGGCAGACATATTATAGATATCGTACGATCAAAATTTTGTAATTCACTCCTCAAAAGCATAATCAGCCACACTAATCAAAAAATTGCTAAAACTTGAGTTTAATTACCGAAGAGATGGTGGAGGCGACAGTGGGCACGCGATTCAGGCGAGAGGGGAGGTTGGGGCGGTGGAGCGCACTTCACTGCTTGGCGAGTGGGGCAAGTGGCGAAGGAGCTGGCGGAACTGGCGGCAAGTGGGGCGGTGGCGCAGACCGTCGGAGGCGTGGTCAATTTTGTCTGGCGTGGCTTTGTCGATGGCGAGCTGGACTTGGCGACGGAGAAGCTGGGACGATGAAGCAGAGGTGGCGACGGCGGGTTAACGATGGCGAGGGTGGTGGGGAGGTGGTGGGGCGACAGCGAGTTGAGGAGTTGGAAGAATCGCCGGAGAAATTCAGAGCAGAGAGAGGGAAAATCAAGCGAGGAAGAAGAAGGAAGGTCGGGGTGGGGTTTTAAGTGAAAGAGTTTTAAACGACGGGTCACTCAAAAACCGTCGTTTAAAGTCGTCACTATACCAGTTTTAAACCACGGTTGTTTAATAACCGTCGTTTAAAATGTTACGAGGCGCAATATAAACCACGGTTACCCCGTAACCGTGGTTTATTTTATCACCGCCGAAACTATAAACGACGGTTTCTTACAAACCGCATTTATTAGTGCCTAAACCCACGGTTCTATGACCAACTGTCGTATAAAGTCTCGCGGTTAGATGTTTTCTGACGGTTTTATTATTAACCGTGGTATATAATGTTTTAAACCACGGTTCCCACTAAAACCGTGGTTTAAATTGGCGTCACATCAATCTTTTTTTTCTACTAGTGACAACATTCATTAATAGCACAGTGTAAATCTAATACAGTACACACCACAAAATTCTGCACAATCCATACACAGAGACCTAACCAACCAACGTGTGGTTATAGGAATCACATAGTCAATTTCTAACCAAGGTCCACAATTCTATTTCACCATTTGTGCTTTATAAGCACCACGCCACATCTGTGGCTCAATAATACTGCAATGTACCAATAATATTTATGTACTGCACTCATAGGAACCAGGTGAACAAGTCATTCATTCATGACTACTATGCATTCAAACCAATCCGCACACAGTTCACACACATAGCATCCAAAAACAACACCACAAACGGGTAATCACCCAGTAAAAACGCAGCGCGCCTACCCCCCTTAAAATGGATTACGCCCCACTAATCCTTTTCTATCATCCTTGAACTTTGTTCCAGATGTTTACTTCTCATGGGGCATTCTAGTTCCTATGCTATTAGCTCACCTAATGATCCTATCAACTGCCTTGACCATGTTAAGGGTAGTTTCTGTCTCAATGATTCTTATCGGTTCCAATACCGATCTATAATGGATTCGGGTTTAGCCTCTGGGTCTAAGGTGTTGGCCGATATGTCACTCGTTATACAGCTGGAAAATGTGGAATATGGTCCACCAGCTTCTGCTGTGCGACTCTGATTACCTTCAGGTTTAGTTTTCCCTCACTATGCCTTTCAAGGTAGTGCATGGCTTAATTGTATAGGAGTAAAACTTCTCTTGACTGGCATGGGGTATTTTAATTTATGCACAATCTCGGTGGGTTGTAATTTGTCTCTTCATTTCCTTTGAGGTCGGATATTTATGCTTTTGGTGCGCTTTTAAGCGTCTGAATTGTTTGTTTCTGGCTGACCTTTTGGGTTTAATTCTTGTATGCACTGTGTAGTACGATTTTGTTCTTAGTACTTGAATGTTACTGACGCGTCGTTGTTACAACGACATGTTTAGTTATAATGTCACTCATAATTATATGTAGATAGCAAGTCTACTTCCTTAACATTTCTACCTCTCTTTTTATCCCCTACTTTGCACAGCCAAATTAGATGTTTTTTGTCTTTAAGAAATCTTTATTTTTCAGCCCCACTTATGGCTTTGATACACTGGTTGACTTCACTTAGTTTCAGTCAAAAGGTTATCGAACTCTATATGTTAGAAGTTTCTCTATGTTGTAACCCGTTTAACAGGGGTATTTTAGTTTCTTATCATCACCATCGTTCTTATGTCTCACCAGGAAGTAAAGTAATTGATTTCTACCCGTTTACTTATTGCATGTGATTACGGTAGTGTATCTTTGTGTATTAAAGCTATGTTATTGGTAACTCACATGATTTCCAGTCTCACGTACTTGTACACCCTTGTGTTTATCCCCGAAATTTTTTGAGCCATGTATCTGTAACACCCCACTCGCAAATCTCGTAATAATCACTCTCGTATAATCACTCACGTAGCATAATTAGACACGTCTCACAGCGAAGTTAATCTACATTAATCCTCACTTGGGTGTCACATGCCATTACTCGCCCATGCGAGTAAAGAAGCATAACCGTAATCCAACAATTAACAACAACAACTAACCGCAGTGATGAACGAGATATTTATTACATTATCCTATATACAAACCAATACCTATGACAAGTGAGCATTTAAAGAGTTCCCAGAATTTCAACGTGCTAAACGATTTAATATTAAACATGCGATAAATAAAAGTCGAGGTCGTCTACCCATATTCCCGCACTCCGGCTTCACGTCCCGATCCACAACCTGAAATGTGTTGGCCCCAAAAGGGGCTCAGCAAACTATATGCTGGTATGCTAAAGTGTAATCCTAGACCCTTTAGGTCACTTAGGTCAATTAGCCGTCTGAACATGAGGTTGATTACATGCTGGTTCATTTTACAGTTTATATAACAGCAGTAACTAACGTGCATAAGCATACAGTAATCCATCAAAGTGACAATCCATACATTACATCCAATCCATGACAACACAAACACCATGTGCTATAACAGTCATACAATGTGTTGTAAACATTAATACAAACGCGTAGATACTTCCATCGAGATGTTAGTAGTTTTTCCTTTAAATTATGTTAGCCACCAATAAGTCTTACTCCCAATATCCAGGGTGTCGTGTTGGGACAACCCGTAAATAACCTCACTGACAGGCAGTAGTCCTCCCGTACACACGAAGTGCTCATTGCCAAGGATCATTCAATCCTGGAACTTCCACTTGCCTAATAAAGGCGTCCATGAATGGCCGAAGCCGTGTGCCAAAGTCGGCACCCTGGTCCAACAGTCTATCTAGGCCCGTCGGAATATAAGGGAGTCGTCCGTTACGGACGTTATACTCCCGGTGATCACCAATGCGCAACCAACTAGTCGAGACTAATTGGATTCCTATACCATTTACCATAACCAACACTCTCCAATGTATGATTAATCTTTAATCAACTACCCTAAGAAAATACTTAGGTCTTGAAGAAGTCTATACCATTATTACCTTTGAAGTCTTATGTACTTCCCTAGACATAGTCTAGGTTATAGTCATGTTCGAGTATCAAGCTCTAGAGACTGGGGATCCCGAGTCTCGTCCTAAGTGTTTTTACTTAGGTTAGTTAGGGATAAAGTTCCCGAAATATTAGTATTTCAACCGCACAAACAATCATAGTAATATTGTCCGAAGACGTCACACACAATAATAATCACTTACCAACCTTATAAATACTCCACACAGTCATCCATAGCAAACATATCGCTCTTGTCACATAGTCAATCAATACCCGAACCGAGGCTTCCCTCAGAGGTTCAGACCACACAATGAACATACCGTACACCGTCGAAGCTCGCGTGATAATCCCCACGTAGTCTCTGGCGCTCACAACGCTCGTGTTTACCAACTCGTACCTCTGGTACATACGTTGTTCTAATATCAGTATATATCTAGAATTTGCACTCGCTTAATCAGCATAGACCAAACTCTAACTTCAATCCCGTAGCTAACCCCTTAGTTGATTCCTTATTCAACTTGACGTTCGTTAATCTTAGGGGTTTACACTTCAGCTACTCGTTATTCTTTACGAGTGTGTAATTGTTGTTACGATAGTAATACTTGTCACGTGGAAGTTTTGTTCACAATTGTTTACGTATTGTCGGGTTGTTTGCACGTAGAGATAATGTTACGTGCGCGCATGTATGAAGTCTAAACACTTCGTTATTCGAAATAGTTACGTAGTTGTTTATGAACATACGCGGACATTTATATATTCACAAGCACGCATGTATTATAGTTGTAGTTATGCGTTGTCGTTTATGCACCCTTTTACGTGCATGTAATATGTCATACATTTGTGTATGCTTATAATGCCATTGTCGTTATTGTCACGTTTCTACTCGTAATTGTATAATCCCGCAAGTAACTTGCTATCCTTTTTATACCCTCATACCACGTTATAAATTCACTTAATATAAATTATTGAACTCTTCTTGTAATGAAATTCCAACCATATCTTATACTTCCAAAATTCGCAAACTTACCCTATCATTTACTGTAAATGTATACAATGCATGTTTGCTCTTTAATAACCCGTTTATAACAAATCCTCCCATACTTTAATATAATTTCCCATTATATCACCCTAAAACTTTATAATATATGTTGTCCATATTTTGGAAATTCTCAAACAGCCCTTGTATTTTCGGTAAATTCTAATTTCTCCCTCATATACTTTGATTGTTTATAAAATCAACCCATATATAATATCTACTACATTTCTAGTCTTATTAATTTATAATCTAAAGTTTCTAACCATTATCACATACTTATATCATGTATTCAAATTTCGAACATCACCAACATTCTCGGCAAATCCTTATGCCATTCCCACAAGTTTTGTTTATTTACAAAAACCACCCCATTTTCCATACTTGTTATATTACCAATCTTATTAATTTATAATCTAAGACATCCAAACATTATAATATACATATGCATGTGTATATTTACGAGTAATCCCCTTAGACTATCCAGATTAATTGTTCCCCATATCTTTCTCATAATTACACTCCAACCCTTCTATTTTATAAACTTTCATTTAATTACGTAACCTTATATTATACACCTTAATTATTTAAATCCTCATTCTAAACCCAATCTTTCTCTATAATTGTACACAACCCCTAAAGTCTTTTAAATTCTTTATTGTACCTCCAGATTTTCGGTAATCACATTATATACCCCTAAGTTTTATAATTGTTACAAATTAATACCTATACCATATATTATAATTCTTAATTAATTTGCATCTCAAACTCACCCCAAAATTTTTCTAAAATTCCCAATAAAACCCAAGGGTTTTAATATTCACATTTTGATTACTATATTTTCGGTAATCACTCAAACACCACTAATCCCTTTGTAATTAGTGTTTTTAACTTAATATCTCTTTAAACATCTAAAATAACCATTATATCATTTAATGTGGTCAACTCTCATATGTGGTCAAGGTTGACCACTTAATTTATCCTTTGACCCATTTGCTATTATTTACAGGAATACCCCCATAATTTCCTAGTCTTATAATCAACCACTAATTTCATAAAATTCATATGTTCTACTTGTAAATATCTTTAAAATTATTCCTTTTGGTTATTATTACCATTACTCCCTATTTTCTTTTAGTTATATTTTGCCTCCCATCTAAAACCCATTTAATTATTTAAAACATTTGGTTTTAAAATTTATTTATGCCATGTAAAAATTCGCAAATATACCAAATCTTTTCCTATCACACTCCTCGGTAATTATGTTTACTAGAATTGTGCATTCTACACCAGAATTCATGTAACTTTATAAATCAACCTATAATTTAATTAATGACTAATCAAGGCTAAACTAATTATAATGAGGTGGCCTAAATATATGGGCTTAAAATAGCATAATAATTATTTTAAAATGGCATTTAAAATTCTCTAAATTTATATCATATCTACGGTTTACCTACCGTTTTCCTCAAACTATTTCTCCATCATTTCCTCCCATATTTTGATCTACGTAAATTGCATATGCCACGGTTTTGTAAACTGTTTTCTTAAATTATTTTCCCACCTCTTTCTCACATATTTCGATCTACATAAGTCATATATATCACGGTTAATACATTTACCCTTGTATATAACCAATTCACGTAAGACCTATATACATACACCCATCACTATACACATTTACCGCTCAAAAAACACATTTATATACTCATCTCAAATTTATATACTCATCTCATTCGGTATATAACAGCATGTAGTTTAACAATCTTTCAAAGCCTTAAAAAGATTTAACCGTAACCTTCAGCCACCCAAGCTTGTCATTTTAAGAGTTTATTTATGTTTCATTGTTCTTTGCATGCATTATACAGAACAAAGATAGCTCTTAAACAACTATAACCCAGAGAGGTAAATTCAGTTTTCTTACCTTGATTTTCTTTTTCCTTTGCTGGGGTTTTCAAGGGTGTTTTCGGTCAGCTATATACAGAGAAAACAAGCTCAGTTTTGAGCAAGAATTAGAGGAAAAGTAGGACCTGTAGCTTAGTTATTCCTAGTTTCTTACCTCACTTATATCCCTCTGGTGTTTTCTGGTGTGGATTTCCAGCTCAAGGAAAGAACTGGAACAGGCTCCTAACGTGGCATGAAGAGCAGAAGAGAGGAGGGTGTTAAGTGGTATTCTTCTCGCATGAAAAATAAAATGCAAGTCTGCGACATGGGAGGAAAAGACTCACTCTGCTGTTGCTGTTTTGCTCTGTTGTAAGGGGGCTGAGAATTAGCTTAAGTTGGAGACTTGTTATGCTGTTATTACTGCAACAGAAAGGAGCAGGTATGTCATGAGGGTGAGAAGCAAGACTGTGGGGAAAAGAAGGAAAGCGTGGGGTGGAAATCACCGTTTCAGTTGTTGTCTTTCATTGTTGTTATTGCTCGGTGGGTTTAACTGGTTTTCTGTTGTCTACTGCAACAGAAAAGAAAACAGAATGGAGTAGTAGTATTTTAGCAGGGTGGAGCAGATCTGGGGAGGGGGCTGTAATATGGAGAAGTAATCAACAATGGTGTTCTCTTAGAGATAAACAGAAGAAAGAAAAGGGAGGAGGAAGGTGTTATGCTTACCTGTTTTTTTTTTCTTTCATTTTTTTTTCTGTTTCCTGTTGTTCTCTGTAGAACTTAGCAAGGGTGTCTGATGTTGTTACCGCAATAGAAGGATAACAGATGGGGTGGGGTTGTGAGTGGAGCCGTGAAGCAGCAAAGAAGGAAATGAACTGATAGCAGATTTTTTTGTTGGACTTCTCCTCTTGCTACTGCTTCTCTGTTAGCCGGCAGTGGCCGAGAAGTTGGCTAGTGATCACTTCCTTAAGGAGGAGAAGAGGAGTAGTGATACTCAGCAAATGATGGGGTGAATCAGATGCGGAAAATAGAAACTAAAATAGTAGTAGAACAAGGAAGGCAGGAGCTATATATCACCTTTTCTGCCGGTTATTTTAGCTCCATTTCCTGTTGCCGTTTTTTTTTTGTCGAGAATGTCAGGGATCTTTAGTGCTTGATTTGCTATACGAGCTGTGTTTGAAGGTCCACCGAAAAGAAGATCAAGTTGGAGACTTTTCTTGCTGTTTACTGCAACCGGACAGAGGGGAAATGTTTGGTTTCATGCCCAGAAATTTCCTGTTGATGCTTTCACCTTGGTTAGCACCGGTATTACAGGTTGCTGGTGGTTTCTGGTTGCGTAGTATTCAGCAAGGATGGAGCAAAGTTCAGTCAGAAAATTGTTGGCAAAATCGTAAGGAAAAAAGAGAAGAATGGGGTTAATCCTACTGCTGCTACTACGCTGTACTACCGGTAATGATTCACTGCTGCAGTGGTCCGTTGGAGCATGGAGAAGGCTCTGTTGGTGTGAGGAGAAGAAAGGAAAGGCGTCTGAATGAGAAGGAAAGGAAGTGTCGTGATCAGGAAGGGATAAGAAGTAGCTGACATGATGGAAGGGGTCAAGACAGTAGGGAAAAGTATGGTGGAAGAGGAGAAAGAAAATATTCAGCATGTACTTGTTGTACTTATATCACTTGTCTAATTCAATCCACTGATGTCTTCTTTTCTTTGCTATGCAGGTGGGCAGCCGAATAGGAGAAATTTGGAGGGAAATTGAATATTTCATTATTAACCAATATTGTAGCATAACATGTTATACATAATTTGTGCATGTGTAACCATGGTTGTGTTAGGTGGTGACTTAGTGTATATATATATTATATATCTATAATTTGTTTAGGTATATATATATATATATATATAGTTTATTACGGCACTCTAGTGTTATTTAACACATGTAATCATGTATTACATGTGGCATTAATTATAGGACATGTAATAATGTTTTGACTATCTATGAACCTATATGACACGGACTGTTGTTTTCTTCTGAATTTAGTAACTTATTATATGTTACTTAATTCTTTTAGGAGTTATATGTCTCCCTAATATTTTTTTTTTGTTCCTCAATTAATTATTACGGAATTATCTCCCTTAATCCACTATTATAATATTAGGGGTATTTCAGTCTACCCCCCTTAAAAGAACTTCGTCTCGAAGTCATCTAATATCGCATACGTACTAAGCTATCCCATGAAACCTCAAGGTTTCCAATGTAATCCATTCTATTTAACCAACAATTTCCAATCCAAACCAATACATATATCATAAATATATGTCACAAGTACTGAAGGACATCCATACACAATAGTTCAAGTGCTCTAGGCATTTACACATCACCAAATACATCTCAGGTGCATAAAGCACACAACACACACAATCTACATACACCATAAACAACCAACATACACACCATAAAATAACACCACAACAACACAAAATGGCTAATATGCCAAAGGCTCTACCCCCCCCCCTTAAAAGGGTTACGCCCCGTGACCCCAAAAGTATCACACAGTCGCTATGGGAAGAGCACTGGGTACTTGGCTCTCATGGAGTTCTCCAACTCCCATGTGGCCTTTTCGCCTCATGGTTTGACCAATGAACTTTGACCCTTTGAATGGTCTTGTTCCTGGTCTCCCTCGTTTCCGCATTGAAACTTTGTAGTGGAGTCTTCTCATATCTAAGAGACGGGCCGATCTCTCGTCACACGGCTCTAAAAGAGAAAAAAAATGCGAAGGGTAAGGCGCGTACTTTTTCAGTCAAAGGCGTAGAATACTTGTGCGCTCTCACAGATACGTTTTATTGGGCCCACTCACTCCATAATGAGGTGCGGACCCACGTACATAGGGCTTGTTTGCCCTTTTCATTCCTAAAGATATATCGTAGATGATTTGCTAGCAGCAAGTTATTGCTTACCTCGTTCCAATATGACAGTGTCATACACGGTCTTCTCTTAATGTGGAAACAGAGGTGTCTTAGTCGGTGCGGTATTGTTAATCGTAGATGCACACGATTTGGTCTAAGTAGTGTCCAAACGTTTTGGATCACTCATTGGTTTCTAGTTGAGGTGAAGTATGACATTGGCTATCGTATGTCATTAGTGCTCTTTGCACTAGTTTGTGAAGTTTTGGATGTATTAGCTTCTAAATTCACGATATTAATTCTTGCCATTCCGAGTTTCCAGGTTGTTTTGTTCCGGAGTATACATTAATCGTAATATTTGTTATGTAGTTCGTGATGTTGTATATTCAGCGTATTGTTTCCGTATTGTTTCCACGTCCATACTTATGCGGTTCGCCCCGCTTTTGTTATGGAATCCATTGTTGTGTTTACATTGAGTTTGGCAATTAGCATTTTTCCTCTGGTATATTTTATATCCTTTCTGTCTTTCCATGTTATTTAGTAAGAGTATGATTGTGCATTAATGACCTCTTGTGTGGGTTATAACGTTGAACGCCATATTTATTTTGGAGTGTGTCCTCTGGCGGTCTAGGCTGTTTGTATAGCCTGCCCATGATTTGTTTCTTATCATTTGAGTCCTTTACGAGTTTCACTCGTCAGGTCGTTGTCAATGTATTCATTCTAAAAGTTTTTCATAATGGTTGCTTCTGTGCACACCATATCTTAGTAGATTCGACGGTTAAGTAATTGTGACAATTGCTCTTTAGTTTAGGGCATTTGCTAGTGTGCTAGCTTGCCTTTGTTTTATGTATATTGGTGTACTTATGTTCAACCCCTTTGTGGGTGAAGACGTATGCAAGATTGTTACCCCATTCGTATTGTTTGTGATCACTGTTCGAGAGTAATTCTTTTTATGTCCCTCTTATGGGTGGCGATGATTACCATTGTATAAGTTCTTTTGGATGCTAAGAATTGTGTTAGTGTAAGTAGTTATTGATCCTTAAGAGTTTTTTTTTTACGTTTATTCACCCGTTTAATGGGTTTTTCATGCTTGTCATTAGGTTGACTATCAGCTCTCTCCTCTTATGAGAGGTTTCCTTTAATGTTATTGTGTGTTAACCATTCCTTTGCAGAGTTCCGACTTAGTCGTGTTCTATTCAAGGTTGTTTGTATCTCTAATCTCGTTGGTTCAATTGGAACTCTTCTTGTTAATATACTTAAGGTAGTTGTTTGTACTGGTCTGGATTTGCATCGCTGACCTTGGTATGGAGATGACTACTTCTTGTGTTTCTTACGCTACTCGTCTACATGTATGGGGTACCCTACTGATACATTGCCACTTACTTGACTAACTTATGAATAAGTCCGTCAAGTCCACAAGCTCCTACGGAGTGCGATCGTCCCATATCTCATTTTGTATACTGGTAGTGCCCGTCACATATTCGTGAGGTATTCTTTGGTCCATCTCCCTTTTTTCATTCATGTTAGGGGTATTCCGAGGAAATTTCTTTTCAGTTCCCTGGGTTCCCAGCCCAATGGTATAATTATGTATCTCTCATTTAACAGGTGTTTGCGATATCTTGCCCTGATGGTGAAGTTTGCCCTTGAGTGGCACAAAGTGGTTTTTTTTTTCCTCTGTTATCTGTTTCGACATTGACATGAGTTCACTGATATTTTAAAGGAATTTACGACTCCTTGTATTGTTAAGTTATTGTTGTTTTATTGTTTAGTAAGTCCTTTGTTGGAATTATTTATGTGTTGATCCTAATTACTGTCAGCTGGTTACCATGCTCGCGGTTTGGCGCTTGTCCATTATTTCCTTGCTCTTGTTTATTAGTTAGTAGGTTATGCACGTTATTTACAGTGCGTATTATGGTTCTTATCACTTTACCCTATCCTTAGGGTTACATCGTCTGATGTAATTTATGAGCTTATGGCGAAGATTTGTGTTTTCTCCCTTTTTTGGATGTCTCCATTGTGGCATGGTTATAACCCGTTTCCATTAATTGTCATGTCATTTTGTTAAATGTTACTTTCAATTTGTACCTATTGGAAGATAGTCGGAGGCGGTATTTTCACTCCTGTAGACTTGTGTCCTCTTACGGTGCGTTGAGTACTTTTACTTAGACTTATGATCTATAGCATGTAGACTTGTTGTCTGGTATTATTGATTAGGCTGCAGGCCATTGTTTAACCTGTATAGTCCTTTCCCTGACAGTCGTTATGTTAATAGGTGGCATGTCTTAAAACACGTATTCCCTCTTTATTACCTATTGTTTGGCGGGACGCCACTGGCGGTAGTCATTCCCTTTTTCATTTGAAACCCTCATTCAATGTTTGGCGTGATCAAATGAATTAACAATGTTTAATTGTTATTTGACATCTGTTCGTCCCTTGTTGGTTATGACATTCCTTGTTATGGTTATTGCCTTAGGTAGTAATCATTTAGGTGTTCAACTCCGATCCGATTCGCGTTTAAGGTTGCAATCGGTTTGAGTATTAATCGTGTTATAACGTAACATTTTTCAATTTTGGTCATTCTAAGGACTAGTATGTTCTTTCTTCTTCCAATATTTATTATGTATCGGCGTATACCATTATGGGTGCAGTATTGCCCTAATTGTCACGTGCTTGTGTTCCCCACCATTTTTCATATAAATATATTCGGGGGTGGAATGTTATTTACGAATATTCGGACTAGGTGCTTTGATTGTTAAGTTGTATGAGTTTTTGCTGCTTGCAGCTGACATATTTCAGTTCCTCGTTTATTTCTAATGTGATTAATTGTGGCCACTTGTAGAGAGTCTCAGGAACCGTCCGACCCTGATGTGATCAGTATCAGTGTCGAACTATCCTTCCACCTCAATTTGTGTTTAGCTTCCCTTGACCTGTACCGGATCAAGTTCCACCTCCCACATCAATTTCAAACATTAAATGATTTACCAAGTATGCTATGATGTTTGGCTCATAGGCCGATGTTATTGATTGATTATGGTTTAATGGTCGTAGCTTATTATGGGCCAGAGTATGCCCTTTAGTTGTAATGTTTGGACTCGTTAGGTCCTCTCGGGGTTGCAGTTTCCATATTCTAAGGGTTTCGTGACCCTATGGTGGCAAGTTGTAGTTATAGAATTTGTACTATAATTCTATGAATATTTAGTGATTACCGGTAGTCATGAATCACACGGTCTTGTAGGATATAATCCTAACTGCTGTTATTCTTGTGGTTACAGTTGTAATCATAGTTGCAATTATAGTTATAATTGCAGTCGTAGTTGTAGCAGTGGTTGCAGTTACGAGATTTATGCTGAAGTTGTATGAATGTTTGGTGATTACCGGTGGACATGGCATTGCACCTGTGGCTTACGCAGCCTGGAAAACTCAGTTGTATTTGTCGTTAAAGTTATAGTTGTGATTGTAGTCATAATTATAGCCATAATTATAGCCATCATTGTAGCACTTGCTGTAGCAAGTGCGTGAGGTAGACAGAATTGTGAGTATAGTATTGGCTATAGCGCTTACTGTAGGAAGCGCGCCATGTAGGTTGAATCATTGCTGCTTGTTTCAGTGACACTTCGGTCCTTTGAGTACGGTTTAGGTGATTAGCCTTAAAGGGGTAGTATTGGGGTTGTTTCATTTCGTTAGGGTATGGTAAGTTTTCTAAGGTAATTCCATTTCTGGGTTCTCTGAGTTAGGCTCTTTTGAGTTTTGTTGGAAACTCCCTCCTGGTAGGAGGAGGTTTCCGACGCATGTTCATGCAGTCCATTCATTAAGTTAAGGATACTCGGTTACTTAGATCGCGTTGCGTACTAGTACTAGCGCCTAAGGTTCCCACAAAATTCGGGTATTTTGCCCCTTGTGACTCATTTCCCCTTCTAGTAGCTCATATTGGCTGGGGTCCGCTCCACGTGGCTACCTTGTGGTGCTACGGGTCCAGCAGATGGAGCACTCTAGTCGTCCTTGGTACGACATTTCTCTCCTTGAGCGTTGTGTTATAGTAATTTAGGAGTTTAGCTTGTAAGCTCGTATGGTTATCATGGTTGTAGGTCAGGTTTTTCTGAGCCTTCTAGGTTTTATCCGGTTGAAGCTATTCCCATTCTGGGAGAGACTTCTATGCAGTTCGTGGTCCCGCATGTTATGCATTTTGATAGTCGTCTAAAACTCGTTCTTCAATCTCTCGATCTTCAAGTGCACCCATGCGTGCTTTTCCTCAGGTTAACTTGACAGGGTTTTGGCGTCTAATAATAAGCCGACCCGATTGTCCTATGGGTTTCCTATCCCTCTTCGAGGTAAGGTTTAAGGTATATTCTTTGTTGCGTATATGTACGCTTCTAGACAGTATGTAGCTATCGGGGCCCCCAGTCCTTAATGACTCCTCGTATCACAAGTTCTCCTGTTCTCTTGATGTCACTGTGACAATAGCAACACACATCGGTCTTCCAAATAGGATGGATTCTTTTTGTCTCCTTGGGTGATACTCGAGATGTGGGCAGCGGCGGTGGGGTACCACTGCTGTTTCCCGGGATGTTCTTCCATCAAGCTAGTGTGGTGTCTGCCATCTCACGCTATTTGGGGTTACAGGACCTCTGTCACCCCCGGCATGCCTCTTCTCGACACCCGCAATGCGCTATGTCGTATTATTACTCGATAGTTTACCGTGTAGAAATCAATAACACAGATATGTCATTAAGGCTATTTTTGTTACGCATTTAGCGTTGCTAAGACACTGGTTCGTTTAACACCAGGCGGCTCGTACCTCACAAACGTTTCCTGTATTTCCCAAGTCCTATGCTCACTGTCTAAATCCTAATATCTCTTCATCAGAGCGGTACTCCCGCTCTGATACCACTTTTTGTAACACCCCACTCGCAAATCTCGTAATAATCACTCTCGTATAATCACTCACGTAGCATAATTAGACACGTCTCACAGCGGAAGTTAATCTACATTAATCCTCACTTGGGTGTCACATGCCATTACTCGCCCATGCGAGTAAAGAAGCATAACCGTAATCCAACAATTAACAACAACAACTAACCGCAGTGATGAACGAGATATTTATTACATTATCCTATATACAAACCAATACCTATGACAAGTGAGCATTTAAGAGTTCCCAGAATTTCAACGTGCTAAACGATTTAATATTAAACATGCGATAAATAAAAGTCGAGGTCGTCTACCCATATTCCCGCACTCCGGCTTCACGTCCCGATCCACAACCTGAAATGTGTTGGCCCAAAAGGGGCTCAGCAAACTATATGCTGGTATGCTAAAGTGTAATCCTAGACCCTTTAGGTCACTTAGGTCAATTAGCCGTCTGAACATGAGGTTGATTACATGCTGGTTCATTTTACAGTTTATATAACAGCAGTAACTAACGTGCATAAGCATACAGTAATCCATCAAAGTGACAATCCATACATTACATCCAATCCATGACACACCAAACACCATGTGCTATAACAGTCATACAATGTGTTGTAAACATTAATACAAACGCGTAGATACTTCCATCGAGATGTTAGTAGTTTTTCCTTTAAATTATGTTAGCCACCAATAAGTCTTACTCCCAATATCCATGGGTGTCGTGTTGGGACAACCCGTAAATAACCTCACTGGACAGTAGTCCTCCCGTACACACGAAGTGCTCATTGCCAAGGATCATTCAATCCTGGAACTTCCACTTGCCTAATAAAGGCGTCCATGAATGGCCGAAGCCGTGTGCCAAAGTCGGCACCCTGGTCCAACAGTCTATCTAGGCCCGTCGGAATATAGAGGGAGTCGGTCCGTTACGGACGTTATACTCCCGTGATCACCAATGCGCAACCAACTAGTCGAGACTAATTGGATTCCTATACCATTTACCATAACCAACACTCTCCAATGTATGATTAATCTTTAATCAACTACCCTAAGAAAATACTTAGGTCTTGAAGAAGTCTATACCATTATTACCTTTGAAGTCTTATGTACTTCCCTAGACATAGTCTAGGTTTAGTCATGTTCGAGTATCAAGCTCTAGAGACTGGGGATCCCGAGTCTCATCCTAAGTGTTTTTTACTTAGGTTAGTTAGGGATAAAGTTCCCGAATATTAGTATTTCAACCGCACAAACAATCATAGTAATATTGTCCGAAGACGTCACACACAATAATAATCACTTACCAACCTTATAAATACTCCACACAGTCATCCATAGCAAACATATCGCTCTTGTCACATAGTCAATCAATACCCGAACCGAGGCTTCCCTCAGAGGTTCAGACCACACAATGAACATACCGTACACCGTCGAAGCTCGCGTGATAATCCCCACGTAGTCTCTGGCGCTCACAACGCTCGTGTTTACCAACTCGTACCTCTGGTACATACGTTGTTCTAATATCAGTATATATCTAGAATTTGCACTCGCTTAATCAGCATAGACCAAACTCTAACTTCAATCCCGTAGCTAACCCCTTAGTTGATTCCTTATTCAACTTGACGTTCGTTAATCTTAGGGGTTTACACTTCAGCTACTCGTTATTCTTTACGAGTGTGTAATTGTTGTTACGATAGTAATACTTGTCACGTGGAAGTTTTGTTCACAATTTGTTTACGTATTGTCGGGTTGTTTGCACGTAGAGATAATGTTACGTGCGCGCATGTATGAAGTCTAAACACTTCGTTATTCGAAATAGTTACGTAGTTGTTTACGAACATACGCGGACATTTATATATTCACAAGCACGCATGTATTATAGTTGTAGTTATGCGTTGTCGTTTATGCACCCTTTTACGTGCATGTAATATGTCATACATTTGTGTATGCTTATAATGCCATTGTCGTTATTGTCACGTTTCTACTCGTAATTGTATAATCCCGCAAGTAACTTGCTATCCTTTTTATACCCTCATACCACGTTATAAATTCACTTAATATAAATTATTGAACTCTTCTTGTAATGAAATTCCAACCATATCTTATACTTCCAAAATTCGCAAACTTACCCTATCATTTACTGTAAATGTATACAATGCATGTTTGCTCTTTAATAACCCGTTTATAACAAATCCTCCCATACTTTAATATAATTTCCCATTATATCACCCTAAAACTTTATAATATATGTTGTCCATATTTTGGAAATTCTCAAACAGCCCTTGTATTTTCGGTAAATTCTAATTTCTCCCTCATATACTTTGATTGTTTATAAAATCAACCCATATATAATATCTACTACATTTCTAGTCTTATTAATTTATAATCTAAAGTTTCTAACCATTATCACATACTTATATCATGTATTCAAATTTCGAACATCACCAACATTCTCGGCAAATCCTTATGCCATTCCCACAAGTTTTGTTTATTTACAAAAACCACCCCATTTTCCATACTTGTTATATTACCAATCTTATTAATTTATAATCTAAGACATCCAAACATTATAATATACATATGCATGTGTATTTACGAGTAATCCCCTTAGACTATCCAGATTAATTGTTCCCCATATCTTTCTCATAATTACACTCCAACCCTTCTATTTTATAAACTTTCATTTAATTACGTAACCTTATATTATACACCTTAATTATTTAAATCCTCATTCTAAACCCAATCTTTCTCTATAATTGTACACAACCCCTAAAGTCTTTTAAATTCTTTATTGTACCTCCAGATTTTCGGTAATCACATTATATACCCCTAAGTTTTATAATTGTTACAAATTAATACCTATACCATATATTATAATTCTTAATTAATTTGCATCTCAAACTCACCCCAAAATTTTTCTAAAATTCCCAATAAAACCCAAGGGTTTTAATATTCACATTTTGATTACTATATTTTCGGTAATCACTCAAACACCACTAATCCCTTTGTAATTAGTGTTTTTAACTTAATATCTCTTTAAACATCTAAAATAACCATTATATCATTTAATGTGGTCAACTCTCATATGTGGTCAAGGTTGACCACTTAATTTATCCTTTGACCCATTTGCTATTATTTACAGGAATACCCCCATAATTTCCTAGTCTTATAATCAACCACTAATTTCATAAAATTCATATGTTCTACTTGTAAATATCTTTAAAATTATTCCTTTCGGTTATTATTACCATTACTCCCTATTTTCTTTTAGTTATATTTTGCCTCCCATCTAAAACCCATTTAATTATTTAAAACATTTGGTTTTAAAATTTATTTATGCCATGTAAAAATTCGCAAATATACCAAATCTTTTCCTATCACACTCCTCGGTATATTATGTTTACTAGAATTGTGCATTCTACACCAGAAATTCATGTAACTTTATAAATCAACCTATAATTTAATTAATGACTAATCAAGGCTAAAACTAATTATAATGAGGTGGCCTAAATATATGGGCTTAAAATAGAATAATAATTATTTTAAAATGGCATTTAAAATTCTCTAAATTTATATCATATCTACGGTTTACCTACCGTTTTCCTCAAACTATTTCTCCATCATTCCTCCCATATTTTGATCTACGTAAATTGCATATGCCACGGTTTTGTAAACTGTTTTCTTAAATTATTTTCCCACCTCTTTCTCACATATTTCGATCTACATAAGTCATATATATCACGGTTAATACATTTACCCTTGTATATAACCAATTCACGTAAGACCTATATACATACACCCATCACTATACACATTTACCGCTCAAACAAAACACATTTATATACTCATCTCAAATTTATATACTCATCTCATTCGGTATATAACAGCATGTAGTTTAACAATCTTTCAAAGCCTTAAAAAGATTTAACCGTAACCTTCAGCCACCCAAGCTTGTCATTTTAAGAGTTATTTATTTCATTGTTCTTTGCATGCATTATATAGAACAAAGATAGCTCTTAAACAACTATAACCAGAGAGGTAAATTCAGTTTTCTTACCTTGATTTTCTTTTTCCTTTGCTGGGGTTTTCAAGGGTGTTTTCGGTCAGCTATATACAGAGAAAAACAAGCTCAGTTTTGAGCAAGAATTAGAGGAAAAGTAGGACCTGTACAGCTTAGTTATTCCCAGTTTCTTACCTCACTTATATCCCTCTGGTGTTTTTCTGGTGTGGATTTCCAGCTCAAGGAAAGAACTGGAACAGGCTCCTAACGTGGCATGAAGAGCAGAAGAAGGAGGGTGTTAAGTGGTATTCTTCTCGCATGAAAAATAAAATGCAAGTCTGCGACATGGGAGGAAAAGACTCACTCTGCTGTTGCTGTTTTGCTCTGTTGTAAGGGGGCTGAGAATTAGCTTAAGTTGGAGACTTGTTATGCTGTTATTACTGCAACAGAAAGGAGCAGGTATGTCATGAGGGTGAGAAGCAAGACTGTGGGGAAAAGAAGGAAAGCGTGGGGTGGAAATCACCGTTTCAGTTGTTGTCTTTCATTGTTGTTATTGCTCGGTGGGTTTAACTGGTTTTCTGTTGTCTACTGCAACAGAAAAAGAAACAGAATGGAGTAGTAGTATTTTAGCAGGGTGGAGCAGATCTGGGGAGGGGGCTGTAATATGGAGAAGTAATCAACAATGGTGTTCTCTTAGAGATACAAAAGAAAGAAAAAGGGAGGAGGAAGGTGTTATGCTTACCTGTTTTTTTTTCTTTCATTTTTTTTTTCTGTTTCCTGTTGTTCTCTGTAGAACTTAGCAAGGGTGTCTGATGTTGTTACCGCAATAGAAGGATAACAGATGGGGTGGGGTTGTGAGTGGAGCCGTGAAGCAGCAAAGAAGGAAATGAACTGATAGCAGATTTTTTGTTGGACTTCTCCTCTTGCTACTGCTTCTCTGTTAGCCGGCAGTGGCCAAGAAGTTGGCTAGTGATCACTTCCTTAAGGAGGAGAAGAGGAGTAGTGATACTCAGCAAATGATGGGGTGAATCAGATGCGGAAAATAGAAACTAAAATAGTAGTAGAACAAGGAAGGCAGGAGCTATATATCACCTTTTCTGCCGGTTATTTTAGCTCCATTTCCTGTTGCCGTTTTTTTTGTCGAGAATGTCAGGGATCTTTAGTGCTTGATTTGCTATACGAGCTGTGTTTGAAGGTCCACCGAAAAGAAGATCAAGTTGGAGACTTTTCTTGCTGTTTACTGCAACCGGACAGAGGGGAAATGTTTGGTTTCATGCCCAGAAATTCCTGTTGATGCTTTCACCTTGGTTAGCACCGGTATTACAGGTTGCTGGTGGTTTCTGGTTGCTGTAGTATTCAGCAAGGATGGAGCAAAGTTCAGTCAGAAAATTGTTGGCAAAATCGTAAGGAAAAAAGAGAAGAAAATGGGGTTAATCCTACTGCTGCTACTACCGGTAATGATTCACTGCTGCAGTGGTCCGTTGGAGCATGGAGAAGGCTCTGTTGGTGTGAGGAGAAGAAGGAAAGGCGTCTGAATGAGAAGGAAAAGGAAGTGTCGTGATCAGGAAGGGATAAGAAGTAGCTGACATGATGGAAGGGGTCAAGACAGTAGGGAAAAGTATGGTGGAAGAGGAGAAAGAAAATATTCAGCATGTACTTGTTGTACTTATATCACTTGTCTAATTCAATCCACTGATGTCTTCTTTTCTTTGCTATGCAGGTGGGCAGCCGAATAGGAGAAATTTGGAGGGAAATTGAATATTTCATTATTAACCAATATTGTAGCATAACATGTTATACATAATTTGTGCATGTGTAACCATGGTTGTGTTAGGTGGTGACTTAGTGTATATATATAATATATATCTATAATTTGTTTAGGTATATATATATATATAGTTTATTACGGCACTCTAGTGTATTTAACACATGTAATCATGTATTACATGTGGCATTAATTATAGGACATGTAATAATGTTTTGACTATCTATGAACCTATATGACACGGACTGTTGTTTTCTTCTGAATTTAGTAACTTATTATATGTTACTTATTCTTTTAGGAGTTATATGTCTCCCTAATATTTTTTTTGTTCCTCAATTAATTATTACGGAATTATCTCCCTTAATCCACTATTATAATATTAGGGGTATTTCAGTATCCATGCATTTTATGTGGTTTTCATCATCTAGTATCAACACCGCTTCTTTCGCATTTTTGCTTATCCAACTTATAAACTCTCACCTATTTGTAGTTTATGTGTCTACTTGATGGGGATTTCGAGAATCATCCAACATTGACGTGATCAGCGTAAATGTTGGGCTACCCTTTCACCCCAGCTTGTGCGCAGTGTCGCTTGACCTGGCCAGGGTCAAGTTCAACCTTGCACGTCCGATTTAAACTACTAATCAATTAGTCAAATTCGGACTCTTATCCCACTTGTCCCTAGTTATCTAGTAATCAATTCATGGGTTAGTATTAACATCTAAACCTTTATTAATTCTTTGAATTCTCCAACTATATATACACCTAGACGTGTACATATATATATTTGCTCGTTCTTGTATCCACTATAGATACACTTATGTGCCATAAATTCCAAGGTCATAATTGTACTTCAATACCCTTTTGACCTATATATATCCCCATATGATTGTTTTCATAGATTTAACGGTATATTGGTACATACAGTTATATTTCCCTGATATCGTAAGTTCTCTTCATCCCAATCTTCGTACCATATGTATATACGTGTTCATGTTCATTTTCTTTATACATGCGGTCTCATAAATTCTAGTGTTAGTCAATTGGGTATACAATGGTATACTTCCCAATTCTCATGTTATTACTATTATCATCAACACTTACGAGTTGAAATTGAATTTACAACAGGATTCTTTATTTATTTTAACCCATTAATTAATCCTTCCATTAGTTCATTAACCTCATTTATAATTTTTTTTAAATTTCAATACCCAATTACACCTAAGTATTTGATTTCCTATGTATGCCCAATCTGGACCTTAACCTACTACCAGAATTTGGCTAAGTTTGAATTATTTCGAGTCTGAGTTCCTAATTGAATTTGTCAGATTTCACTCTTTTTAGACCGGTTAGGTCCACTTCGAGCCGACTTTATGTTATAAATTTTAATTCCTTTGATGGACCATCTTTAAAGCCCAATTTTGTTTTCTTTGCTAATATGATTTGTTAAATCTAACTTATTTAGTTCGGTTTCCATCTCAACCCCTTTTGGGTCTTATAACCCTTCGGTTACTTCCTCATTGCTATTTTTTGTGTGCTCCTCTCACTTGAAGTAGTCTAGCCTTTTTACTTTTCTTGATCCATCAATCTAGTGGTAAGCATTCGGTAATTATCACTCCTGAGGTTCCAATATTTATTTTCGTTCGTTTAGTTGTATTGTTAACTCGAGTTAGGTATGGTTGACTTGTTATTCATGTACTTCTTTAATTGGACCCTATTTACTCCTTGGGTTTTATTGGTATCTTGTCTTTTCTGATATGTATGTATGTACATTGGTACCTATGATTCGGTAAATCCTGTTTAGTGTTCCTTAATATGTAGTATGTTTGGAAGGATATTTCGCACTAGTCGCATTATATATGGCCCTTTAGATATTTACATGGGAGGCCAAATTTGTGTGGCGACGTTTGGGATCTCAATAATACCGTGCGCTGGTAAACTGATTTTAGAATATACGAAATATATATATCTTATGTTTGGAAACCCTGCTTGCAGGTTTGTGTCTGGATGTATCTCCGTTAAATTTTGGTATGAACTTACGATGTTTAGGTATTTGTTGGTTGTTACGTAACCATGGAGTTCCAAATTTGACTGTATTCGGTCATGGTTACTATTCATTTGCTGTAGTTGAGCGGGATTACTAATTAGAGGTTATGATAACACTTGGACCTACTATTGTTGAAAGGTCTTGTACTGGGTTGTGGTTATATTCACAACGAACTAGATTTGAGTCTTACGGCACAGGTCTTATGTATGACTTGAACGTTTAGTTTTCCTTTTTTTCATATTAATTAATGGAGCTAGAGTTTTAATTTCATGTTCTCACTGTATTCGTTAGTGAGACTCCATACCATTTCCTTCATAAACATAGTTAATGACAAACACATAATCTAAAGGGTTTATCTTTTATAAAATTGAATTCCATATTTACTCGTGTCATTGCTTGCGGGTGTTTTAACAGTTTCTCTTTCGGAATTTGTTCTTCCATGATTGAAATTTAATTCTCTATTGTACCCAACTCCTTTTATTTGGTCTCCTTGATCAAGATACTCGATAGATGTTTTTTTTTCATAGTGGCAAATTCACTGCCATTTTCCTATCTGTTTGTTTTATGTTGGGTGGGTAATCAGTGCCTCATGGTAATGGCTATTTACAAGGTTCGAGAGTTCTTTTTATGATCCCTATACCAATGTGTTTTTCTCAGGGAACTGTAATTGTTGTCTTAGAAAATTTGTTATGTCAGAGAATGAAGAGAAACCTGAGAGTAGAGAAAAGATGAGATGTATTTACCCTACGTGGGACGATTGCGGGGTTCCAAAGGAATAAAAACAACACGAACGGGAAGAGAATGAAGGAGACATTAGTATGTATGTTCCTCGTTCGTCGGTTGTAGAAGCAGAAGAAAAATGACCAATCGTGGTCCCTAGTTTCAACTGTCTGAGATTGAGATACTTAGAAGATTAATTGGATAAAGAAGAAGAAAGGATGTGGTATTGTGTTTCTCAGGTAATGCAGAGAATGAAGAGAGACGTGAGAAGTAGCGGGGAATTTATTGAATTTCGTAATATTATACTTTAGTGTGTAAAATTGTGTCATGCTTCGTTAAGCATTATATGTTGTACCAATTTTATGGTGTAATTTCGTCTCGAGCTATATTCTCTTATTTCATTGTTTTACGAGAGGTTTCCTCAAATTACCCTCTCAAGTGTATGAATTGGGGAATTTATCTCAATCCCATCCTTGGCTTAACTAATTGCTTATTTAAGCTTTATTTATTTCAGAAATTTTAGGGTATTTCGGTCCTCTTTGCGTGTGAGGTAGGGTCCTATCGACTGCTAAGCATGTCGACCCAAGTTGCCGCTAAAATTGGTCCCTCTACGAGTATTATCCTTTTGGCAACGTCTATTGTATAGTATAGTCTTTTCTTCACGGGTTGGTTGTATAACATTAAATAGATGCCAGATCGGGTTTCCCCGAGTCAGAGGAGGTTTTCTACCTCTCTGGCGTTCTTCCTCTGGGTTTAAGGAAAGTTAGGGATGTGGAGGTTGGGCGTAAGTGTCTGTTAGGTATCCAGTAGTTACTAGGGAAGAACCCTAACTAACGCGCCTCACATACTAACCTTTAACCCCATTTCCCCGAATTCAGGTTTTTCCTATACTCGGTACTTCTCTGTTCCAGTCATCAGAGCGTAGTTACGCTCTGATACTACTTTCTGTAACACCCCCGAATAAACATCCAACAATACAAACATCGCTCCTTGCTATATTATAAGTTAACTATGCAGCGGAATAAACTCTATCTGGGTGTCACAGACGCCAACCACCCACGTGGTTGACACGACCACTCTTCCAACACCAAGTTACGGTCTGCATGACTGGAAACAGCCCTCACCAAAATTCATATACAATATAAGATACAATTTCCAATACCGAGTGTCTACAACATGATTGCTAAATCATAAACCGAAAAGTACAACCCGGGTTTGGTAACAACCCATACAGTAAACATACTATTCCAAACTCAAAATTTCATGCCCTGATGGGCTACCCCCATGGTAGTCATCCCGCCTACGCTCCGTTACCGTCCGGCACAATACTTGTAAAAATTGGGTTGTAAAGGACTCAGCAAACTACGCTGAGTATGAACGTGTGTAGCCCGTATGTTTCCGGGCCACACGACTACTTGGTCGAATATTATTAAGTCAATTTGGATGCTATAAATAAGCAGTAAAGTAGGCCACAATACATCATGGTTTCTTACACACTCAAAGGTAGCAAAGCATTAGCAACAAGCAACCAAACGTAACATACTGGCGTCATAGCCACATCAAACACACAACCAAGCACAGCAAGCTGCTAGTATCGCAACAACAATCATGTACATAATAAAACGTGTGCATAGGTACGTTATACTCCTGATCCTCACTATGGGATCATTCGAGCGTTGTGTGGTTTCATTTCTTTTCTTTATTCGCATAATAGGTATTTTTCTTTCTTTTCTCTTGCACCAGGTCTGGGAATATAGTTTAGATCCTGTGACAATACACTGTAGGTGTCAATCTTTCCTTGGTTCTTAAATGATTATTTGTGAGTTCTCTTATCACCACAATTTGGAGAACGTCTTGTCCATAGCCAATCCTCCATTCCCAGATAGCTCCCTCTCTCTATTATTTCTAAATGTTACTAGCCACTGCCCCGGATACCAAGGGTCCGTCTCCCTATTCCTTTTCAATGTTACTAGCCTCAGCCCCAGATACGAAGGGTCCGTCTCCCTATGCCTTTTAATGTTCTGGTCTCTACCCCGGATATAAAGGGTCCGTCTCCCTATTCCTTCTAATGTTACGGGTCTCCACCCTGGATACAAAGGGTCCGTCTCCCTATTCCTTTTCAATGCTACTAGCCTCTGCCCCGGATACAAAGGGTCTGTCTCCCTATGCCTTTTATATTATTGGTCTCTACCCCAGATACAAAGGGTCCGTCTCCCTATTCATTTTCAACGGGTATTGGCTTATCATTATCATTGATAGTTCGACACCATAGTGGGTGTCTTTAGAGGTCCTCTATAGTTAAGAGGAGTTTTCCCTTTATGTAGTTCCTTTGTTTTGTTTACGAAGTTCGTTGTGTTTCATCTCAAGGTTTCATCAACGAGAAGGGACTACACTACTGTGTGCGCGCAAGCAATATGCATAATAATAGCAAGCTGGTATGCAAGGAAAATAAGCAATCCATTCACATGCTTTACACAAGCTCACAACAGACAAATAAGCACGATAAAATAAACATCCGTTTCCATGCATTAGTCTTGTGGTCATAGTGAAATACCCCGTAATTAAAAATAGTGATTAATAGGCTAATAAGTAATTTAGAAGCTTAATTAAGTATAAATAATCATGAGGGAACAAATCCCGAAGAAAACGGATCCTTAAAACGGATTAAAATCACTAACGAACCTTAAAGCGCGTTTTTCGAGGTAACCGGGAAAACGTGACTTTAAGCGGGTCAAATAGACTCGTAACAATTTTGGTCAACTAAATAATCATTAATAAATATTAGTGAAGCTTTAGAACCAATAAAATCAAGAAAACGAGAAATTAGTAAAAACTGTCAAAAACGGGAAGTTGTGGGGTAGAAACATAAATAACCAAAACTTATGTGTCCACTTTTAAAATAAAAAGTAAAGTTTGTGTGTGTGTGATGGTGCCAGCCGGCCCCCCCCTATTCCCCTCTCTCACACACTCACTTACTCCCTCTTATTTACAAACAAACAAAATAATAAAGTAAACCACTCTCTCTACTTTACTAACTCACTTTTACTCTCTCTCCTATCTTATTCTTCTTCACTCACGTATACACACAGCCCTCCTCTCTATTTTTCTTCCTTCTCCAGCGACAACAATGGTGAATTAAGAAAACCCCCACAAACCTCTACTTCTCTCCTCTTGAAACTCCATCAAACTTGCTCCAAAAATTATAAAAACTGCACCATTGGAATCCTCTCATCAAGAGCTACACTTCTACCTTTCCAAAATTCGAAAACAACAACTTTCATCTCCATGGGTATGGAGCATTTGGAGCTTCAAGACCACCATTAGCACCACCTTCTTCTCCTTGTTCTTTTAAGGTAAAAATCTTCTTGAAACTCCATCTTTTTCCAGCCTTTAAGGGCAAAACGAAATTTGGAAACTAAACTCTTGTTGTTCCTTGTATCCTAGCCGATTTTGGCTTGTTGAAGGAGTTGGAAATCTTGTTCTTGAACCACTCCAAGCTTCATTTACACCCTTGCAAGGTAAGGAATTTCCTAAACCCTAAAACCTATATTAGAACTTACATAATGGCTAAGGTTAAATTGTGTATTAGAATGGGTATTGAAATATGTATGTTGATGGGCTGTAGCCTTAGAGAGTTTGATCTACAAACCGGTGGAAAGAGGAAGAGGAAGAAGGAAGGAGGAAAAAGAAAACCTAGAAGAAGAAAACAAGGTAATTAAGCTCATCTTTGTATAGCTTTGTAAATGGTTATGTAATAGGTTTTTAGAAATGAAAATATGTATTGTAAAATGTTGGTATAGTGGTAGTGTAATGTGTAGGAGGATATAAGTATTTTGAAGCCTTAAAAGACATTGTAAAACTTACCAAAACAGATTGAGAATGAGATGTTAAGTACAGGAATTTTTACGAGTGTTTTAGTATTGGTATTGTATATGGGAGCTTGTATATTTTTGGTTGTTGAAAACAGGTGAGATAATGTAAATATAGATGAAAACAATGTGGTGAGAGTGTAGAAATATAGGGAGACTATGGCAAAATTTACATAGGAATAGAACACTTAGTGAATTAGAAACTAGGTGAATGGCATAGGTTGTAACAGATTTTAATAGAGAAAGATAGAGGGTATATTAGGAGAGATAGTTAATGTAGTTATAATGTATTAGAGGTGCTAGAAATGACATTAGAAGAGGGAGTTGTAGAAGAGGGGTGTTAGTATCAAAATCTGTAGCAAAATGCATTAAGGAAGAAAGCAATGTGAGTGTTGAAAAGAAACTTAGAGAATTGTGTATAAGTTAGTATAGAATTGTGCAATGAATTAGGAATGAATTAGCATGATTTAGGGTATTTAAATTGTACAAAAACATGTTAGGATGTATGTAGGAAGATTGGGGAAGCAATGGGTGAAATTGGGAAAGAAAAATAAAACCTGTAGCAATGTTCTGACTTCGTCCGACCCAGAGGGTGAGTCGGACGTGGGTCGGACATGGCTTAAATAACAGAACGTAGACATTCTGGAATGGTCCGACCCAGGGCCGTGAGTCGGACATGGGTCGGATAGGCAAAAATTTCCGTCGTCGAAGTTTCTGACTCCGTCCGACCCAGAGGGTGAGTCGGACGTGGGTCGACAGGACTTGGACGACGGAACCAAAACCTTCTGGAACGGTCCGACCCAGAGGGCATGGGTCGGACGGAATAGTGCTGGGTCGGACAGGGTGAATTTCAGAGGACGAACTCTACTGGAATGGTCCGACCCAGGGCTTGGGTCGGACGGGGGTCGGACGGCCCAATACTTACAAAAAAAAAACTGTAAGCTTATAACTAGTATATATATATATGTATACCCACCTATACATATGCATATATATATATGTATGTAAACCATGGACAAGTAATGGGAAGAAAGTAAAACGACATATAAGTGTAAGGGATGTAAAGACTTAGTAAGTATGGATTAGTGAACACAAAATTAGTTGAGTTAAGATTAATAAGTTAGAATAATCATTCAATTGTATGTATATCATAGGATTTGAATTGTGACACCGGAGGACGTTTGGAAACACGTACGACGGTGAACGGTATGGATTCCTCATGCCCCGTATGCTATCTTGGTTACTCTAATTTGTGTGTTGTGTGCTAATTGATCACCAAATAAGATAAATGCACGAATCGGAGTTACTATGCATACTTGTGGAAATGTAGTGTTGTATGTTGTGGATATTTTTCTTAAATCTTAGTTTGTATAATTCATGAAATGTATGGATGAATTTGAATGCTTGTATGAATGTTGCAATGTACTGTGACCGATTGTGAATGTGTTTGGGCTTCTAACTTATTCCTAACAATCTAACCAATCTAACTTAAATTGGTAATTAAATTGGAATGAGTAGAAGTCTGATATAGTTTCGGCCACGCGTGAGGATGCGGAGTCACGAGAGGTTGGCTCCAATTCCTGACTCTTAAACTGGTCCGCTGCCCAAATCCCTTAAGTGGGTAGCATCCCGGATTGGTGAGTCAAGTAAATCCCGGAGGTGGGACGGCGTAGTCCCCAGGGCCGGAGGTCCCGACGACTTAACTTGAGTATGAGTAAGTAAGTAAGAATGAGTAAGTAAGTGTAAGTAAGAAAAAGTAAGTAATGAGTAAAAGAGTAAAAGCATTCCGATTAACCCGGATGCATAATTTGGCTAACCTTGTGAAGGTAAGTAAGATGCGTGCTATTGTATTGTTGCCTTGGAATGTGTAATGTATTGAGCATGATTGTATGATGTATGTAAAGCATGTATGTATGTAATTAATGAACAGTATGTTTAGTGGACGCCAAATAGTCGGCGTGCCCTAGCTAGCACGCGGTATATGCGGAGTTTATACGCAGCGTTTGCTGAGCCCCTTGGGGCACCATTTTTACTACACGCAGGTACTCGCGAAGGATGAAGATGTGAAGACTTAGTTCTAGTTCTTTTGTCTTCTTTTTGGATTGTAAACATTGAATGATGATTGGTGGTGAGTAGTACACGGCTGTAGTTTTTGATTAGGGGGTACCATGGGGTACACCTTTTTGGATAGTGGAAGTATGGATTGGTGGGTATAGATGAGTAGCTTGTAGAAACTCATTCTTTTGGGAAGTTGATTTGGGATGTAATCGAATACACTTAAATACTCGGTGATCCTTTGATGTAAGTATTTGGTATGGTATTTTGGAAGTATTATAGTAGTTTTGGTATTATTATGTTCATCAGACCGTGACTGTAGTAAGGTAAGGCCTAGCTAGCCGTATGGGCGGTTAGCGGCGTTGTATCACCCGCCGTAGTAAGTAGATTTCCGCTGCGCGTAACTCTGGATTATGGGATGATTGGACGGTAAGCATAGGATTAGGTTGGGGTGTTACAAAAAGTGGTATCAGAGCTTAGTTACGCTCTGATGTCCTTAGTTTACCGAGCATAGGGGATTACCGAGTTAGGATTTCAACCGTCTTCTTAAGACGGATACTTAGAAACCTACTAGGAACTACCGTTGTTAACAACGGATACCTTGACGTTCTTAGGAACGATACCTTGTTTTGAATTCAAGACCCTTAGGTCATATCTTGTGGAGCCTAATTAAATGTTAATATTCAGATGTCAGGAAGAGGTCCAGGTCGCCCTAGAGGAGGGGGCAATGAACGGACCCGCGCGCAGACGATAGCTGAGTCGTCCCCCACGGTAGCGCAGATGCTACCCCAAGTGATCCAGCTATGCAACAAAACCAGCAACCAACAGAACCAAGCGGGACCAATCCCTCCCCGCCCACCCAGAGAAGCGAATTGGGTAAAAGCTGTAGCGAACTCCGCCCTCCCTGCTTTAGGGGCGAGAGTGATCCTGCTAAGCTCGAAGCCTACATCTCCGAGATGGAGACGGCGTTCGAAACCCTCGAAGCTCCTGCTGGAGTTCGAGTCGAGTTGCTGCTTATTATCTGAAGGATGCAGCCAATGGATTGGTGGAAGCTAATCAAGCATGAGCAGTCAGCGACCCCACATTCGATTGGAGTCTTTTCGCATCTCTCCTCCGATCCAAGTACTATCCAGAGCACGTAAAGACAAGAAAAGGCTAGAGCTGGATGCCTTGAAGATGACAGACAAGATGTCTGTGGAGAGTACTACGCACCTTCACTTCTATCCTCCGTCTCCCTGATCTAGGATACACCGGCCAGGTGTTGGTCAATCGCTTCTATGGCGGTCTGAGCCATCGCCTACGGTACGGTATGGGCTACACCAGATTTACCTCCCTTCAGGTAAACATCGGTTAACCCCTTAGTATCATTTCAATTCCTTGAAATTCCTTGAATCTTTTCCTTATCCTTTCCTAAATGAGAATCCCGGCAATACCTGAGATTTCAGGAGTGTTATCACGCGGCTTCGCGTTGAAATCATTGCCAACTAAGGATGAAGAGACCGCGCTGAAGCGCAAAGCCAACAATAAAAACACCAGTACTGAGGAGCAGATACCAGGGGAAGAGTTGGAAAAAGAAGAAGGGGAATTTCTTTCAGCCAATCCCAAAAGAAATCCCCAAGTGAGAGCAGTGTCCATATGAGCAGGGCAAAACCAGTTGAGCTTCTTCAGCTTGGTATTCTGCACACGGTGGCAGCAAAGCCACTGAGATCACACCCACCTAAGGGTAAACTCCAATCTAATTCGTATTCGTGTAAGTATATATCTAGTAATCCACGCACACTGTTGCTAACCCTCTAACCTAGGTTCTAGCTCCGGTTCCGCCAAAACCTTCTCCGATGGTCGCGCCTATGGTGCAGAAAGTGCAATCAGGACCATCCCGGTAAAGATTGCTATGGGAGAGAGAATCATGATACATTGCCAGAAGCTAGGACATACAGCCAACAAGTGCCCAGAGAATGGAAGCCAAAGGGGAACTACCCAAACCTACAGGCGAGGGAAGGCAGGAGGTTGCTTGGCGATGCACGACCCAGCAGGCACACAGGGACTGGGATCCCGGGGAACTCCGAGGGTGCACACCTCCAGAGGCAGCCTGTCCTTCATGTCATAGACCATGATGGGTCCGGTTCTAAGTCCGGCCCAGGTAATAATCATAAAACCTTTAATTCTTGAAGTAGCATGTCTAAGTAGTAGCGTAACGTTTGAGTGAATGCATGAATAGATAAATAAAGTGTGTATTAAGCAATGAAATAAAGTAGTGTTGGAACTGTACTCACAGAGATGAAATGAATAACCATAGGAAGCTTTAGTATCTGTTATCCGATACCGTAAACCTGAATCGAGAGAGATCGACATCACCAACCACTACACACCAACGAACAGTGTCAGGTCATCCGACCAGGTATGATCTTATTAAGGGGGATACCTGACACCCGTAGGCACAATCTCAATCATTCGACGATCGTTGCAACGAGTAGCACGGGTCAAGGTGGATTTTCTACCCCGAATTCCCCGGTGGAGCGAAGATGAGGATAAAAATGATGTGCTTGGGAAAGGACTGGAATCCTTATACCAAGACATACCAGGAGACACGAACACAAGATGGAGCGACGCCACCGACAATACCACTAGAGTTTCAGACACTCGTCACACAAGCAGTAGAACTTGCACAACAATGTGAACATGAACCGATCCCCGCACTTGAAGCGGACCTCTGTATTGTTAACTTCTATGAGAAAGAAGGACGACTTGGGTTACACCAAGACAAGGACGAGACAGCGGAATCTCTTGAACAAGGAGTGCCCGTAGTGTCTTGGTCCATTGGTGATGACGCCGTATTTTTGTATAGTGAGCAGAAGCGTGTGGACCTCGCACAGAAACTGGTATTGAGATCAGGAGATGTCCTAATCATGGGTGGAAACTCTAGGATGCTGTATCACGGGATCAACAAGATCAAGTTGAATACGGCACCGCCGGCAATAATCAATGCCACACACATGAAACCAGGACGCCTGAACCTTACCTTTAGAAAGTATTAAATTCATAGTATCATGTAATCTATTAGTAACGTGTATTAGAGACACGGTATGATGGTTGGTTTATCAATAAAGAGCAATGTTGATTTAATTCCACTTGTGTCCACCATCAATACTTATCCAATTGTGAATCCAATAGGTTGTGGACTCGGTACCGAAGGTAACCTGAGCATCCTCACCGAAGCACAAGCCGGCAGAAGCGGCACCATCTTAACGGGAACCTTCCCAATGAACGGCATTGAAGCCAATGTGTTATTCGACTCCGGCGCCTCTCACACTTTTGTATCACCATCCTTCGTGAAGAGGTTGAAGCTAGATGCGGAAGAGCTACCGAACTTCATGGTTACTCTCCCATCGAAGGAGCGAGTAAAGTGCACCAAGTATTATCAATCAGCCACAATCCAAATCAAAAACGAAGCGTTTCCCATTTCCTTCATCGAATTCAATGGATTGGGATTCAACTTAATCATCGGAATGAATTGGTTGGAGCGGCACAAGGGTAGAATCCTCTGCGCTGAGCATCGATTGCTGCTCAAGAGTCCTTCTGGGGTTACCGTATCTTACCGCCAGAGACCGAGAGAGCCTTCGACAACACTTATATCTGCTATGGCTATGTACCGGGAGCTCAGAAAGGGCCAAGAGGTGTACTTATGCTATGTGCAAGACCTGGAACGAGACCCAGAGTTTAGTGATGAAGTACCCATTGTATCAGAATTTCCCGATGTATTCCCTAAGGAGCTACCCGGCATGCCACCACCGAGAGCAGTGGAATTTGAAATTGATCTTTTGCTAGGTACCGGTCCCATTGCTAGGGCACCGTACCGCATGGCACCTGCGGAAATGACAGAGTTGAAAGAGCAGTTGCGCGATCTTCTCGACTAAGGGTTTATACGCCCGTGCGTATCACCCTGGGGAGCACCGGTCCTCTTTGTGAAGAAGAAGAACGGTAGTCTCCGACTTTGTATTGACTACCGCGAGCTGAATGCGGTCACAGTCAAGAATAAATACCCATTGCCACGCATCGACGACCTATTTGATCAGCTGAAAGGAGCATCAGTCTTCTCCAAGATTGACCTCCGTTCTGGGTATCATCAGATTGCAATCAAAGAACAAGACATTGAGAAAATGGCATTCCGTACCAGATATGGCCACTACGAATTCACAGTGATGCCATTCGGTTTGTCAAATGCACCAGCTAAATTCAGGGACCTCATGAACCGTCTATTCAGTGAGCAGTTGGACACTTCAGTTGTTGTCTTCATCGACGACATACTTGTATACTCAAAATCAGCAGAGGAACATGAAATTCATTTGAGGAAAGTGCTTGAGACACTGCGCGAGAACCAGCTGTATGCGAAGTTCTCCAAATGCGAGTTTTGGCTTGATCAGGTGTCATTCCTTGGACATGTCATCTCGAGCGCAGGTATCTCAGTGGACCCTTCTAAGATAGAAGCTGTACGATCATGGCCTAGACCCAAGACTGTTACCGACATTAGGAGCTTTCTTGGTCTAGCCGGTTACTACCGGAGATTTGTGAAGGACTTCTCGAAAGTCGCTAAGCCCATGACTACATTAATGAAGAAAGATGCACCATTTGTATGGACAGATGAGTGCGAGTTATCATTTCAGAAACTAAAAGACTCATTGACCTCGGCGCCCGTCCTTACTCTTCCAGAGGGCACAGAGGGATTTGAGGTATATTGTGATGCATCAGGCAAAGGAATGGGATGCGTACTCATGCAGCATGGCAAGGTTGTAGCTTATGCCTCCCGCCAGCTGAAAAAGCATGAGGAGAATTACCCGAGTCACGACTTAGAGTTAGGAGCCATTGTCTTCGCCTTGAAGATATGGCGACACTATCTCTATGGGGTAAGCATCACCATCTACTCCGACCATAAGAGCTTACAGTATGTATTCACTCAGAAAGAATTGAACTTGAGACAGAGAAGATGGATGGAATTTCTTTCAGATTATGACATCGACTTGCAGTACAAGGAAGGGAAGGCAAACATTGTAGCTGACGCCCTGAGCTGTCGAGCACACTCACTCCATTCGCTACTTGCTTCTTCTAGCTTGGTTGACGAGGTGCGAGATGCTCAGTTGAGCGACCCTTACCTAACCGAAATCAGACACAAGATCGAGAATGGTACATTCGAGAAGAAGAAGTATGACTTCAAGCTACATGAAGATGGTTTGATTCGGTTGAATGGCAGGCTATGCGTCCCCCGAAGCAATGCTGAGCTAAGGGATCGCATCCTGCGAGAGTCACACAGTTCCACATTGTCAGTCCATCCAGGAGCCTCCAAGATGTACAAAGACATGAAGAGGTACTTCTGGTGGTCTGGAATGAAATCAGATGTGACGGAATTTGTACTGAGATGCTTAACATGCCAGAAGGTGAAATTTGAACATCGTAGACCGGGCAAAATGGTACAATCGATGCCAGTTCCGGAGTGGAAATTTCATGATATCTCCATGGATTTTGTTGTAGGACTCCCACTTGCCAGGGGAGGACTCAACATGATCTGGGTTGTAGTCGACCGCCTTACCAAGGTTGCCAGATCATACCGATGAAGGACACCTGGAAGGTAGTAAAGCTAGCTGAGCTATTCGACAAGGAGATTATCAGACATCACGGAGTCCCGAAAACAATAGTATTTGACCGCGACACCAGATTTCTTTCGAGATACTAGAGAGCTACAAGGGAAGCGTTGGGTACAGAATTGAAGTTGAGTACCGCCTTCCATCCTCAGACCGACGGTCAGACAGAAAGGACCATCCAGACACTGGAGGACATGCTTCGGGCATGTGCCTTAGACTTTCAGGGGAGTTGGTTAGATAAGCTTCATCTTATCGAGTTCTCGTATAATATAGTTATCACGCCTCGATTAAGATGTCGCCTTTCCAAGCTCTATACGGTAGACCTTGCCGTACACCCTTGTGTTGGGATGAGTCAAGTGAAGCGGTCATAATAGGACCGGAGTATCTTGAGCAAGTGCAAGCGGAAGTGCAGCAAATTCGAGCTAACATGAAGGCAGTCAAGATAGACAGAAATCCTATGCGGATGTGAGATGACGCGACCTTGAGTTCGCCGTGGGCGACCAAGTGTTCTTGCGAGTCTCACCTATGAAGGGTGTCTTCCGTTTTGGTCAGAAGGGCAAGCTGAGCCCAAAGTTTGTAGGGCCGTATGCTATTACTGAAAGAGTTGGATCCGTAGCCTACAGGTTAGCATTACCTGAGGACTTGGGGTGTGTCCTTGATGTATTTCATGTGTCACAACTCAAGAAGTACATTGCTGATCCTTCTCACGTCTTAGAGCCTGAAAGACTATCTATCGAGCCAACCATGAGATATGTTGAAACCCTAGTGAGAATCCTGGATAAGAAGACCAGAGACACTCGCCATAAGTCTATACGAATGGTGAAGGTCCTATGGTCAAACAATGATGTCGAAGAAGCGACATGGGAGTTGGAAGATGCCATGAAGGCTAAGTACCCACAGTTATTCATAGACTAGATAGTCTAGTATTTAGCAATACGGGTACGGGTCGTACCCCTTTTAAGGGGGGTAGAGCCCTTTTACTTTTGCATTGCTTCGGGGTAAGCATTGCTTAGAGAGTAAGTATTGTAATAGGTTTGTATGGCACATGTAGTGTAAGTGAATTTGGTATGTGTATGTATGTGTAATGTGTAGTGTATTAATGTACTTGTACGATGTGTGATGGATGTGTAATGTGTATTGTGAATTGTAATGGTGTATGGTGTATTGTGGAATGGTATGAATTGAAAATGTTGGATTGTGTATGTGAATTGTGTATGATGCTTGAAGTGTGTATGTGTGCAATGTGGAATGGAGTAAACACCTCATAGGTGGTAGTAAGATGCATTATGGCAATTGGTTTGCCTAATGAGTAGATTTACTAAACCATTAACCTTGAGCAACTTTGAGGGCAAAGTTTCTTAAGGGGGTAGATTGAAATACCCCGTAATTAAAAATAGTGATTAATTAGGCTAATAAGTAATTTAGAAGCTTAATTAAGTATAAATAATCATGAGGGAACAAATCCCGAAGAAAACGGATCCTTAAAACGGATTAAAATCACTAACGAACCTTAAAGCGCGTTTTTCGAGGTAACCGGGAAAACGTGACTTTAAGCGGGTCAAATAGACTCGTAACAATTTTGGTCAACTAAATAATTATTAATAAATATTAGTGAAGCTTTAGAACCAATAAAATCAAGAAAACGAGAAATTAGTAAAAACTGTCAAAAACGGGAAGTTGTGGGGTAGAAACATAAATAACCAAAACTTATGTGTCCACTTTTAAAATAAAAAGTAAAGTTTGTGTGTGTGTGATGGTGCCAGCCGGCCCCCCCTATTCCCCTCTCTCACACACTCACTTACTCCCTCTTATTTACAAACAAACAAAATAATAAAGTAAACCACTCTCTCTACTTTACTAACTCACTTTTACTCTCTCTCTCTCTTATCTATTCTTCTTCACTCACGTATACACACAGCCCTCCTCTCTATTTTTCTTCCTTCTCCAGCGACAACAATGGTGAATTAAGAAAACCCCCACAAACCTCTACTTCTCTCCTCTTGAAACTCCATCAAACTTGCTCCAAAAATTATAAAAACTGCACCATTGGAATCCTCTCATCAAGAGCTACACTTCTACCTTTCCAAAATTCGAAAACAACAACTTTCATCTCCATGGGTATGGAGCATTTGGAGCTTCAAGACCACCATTAGCACCACCTTCTTCTCCTTGTTCTTTTAAGGTAAAAATCTTCTTGAAACTCCATCTTTTTCCAGCCTTTAAGGGCAAAACGAAATTTGGAAACTAAACTCTTGTTGTTCCTTGTACCCTAGGCGATTTTGGCTTGTTGAAGGAGTTGGAAATCTTGTTCTTGAACCACTCCAAGCTTCATTTACACCCTTGCAAGGTAAGGAATTTCCTAAACCCTAAAACCTATATTAGAACTTACATAATGGCTAAGGTTAAATTGTGTATTAGAATGGGTATTGAAATATGTATGTTGATGGGCTGTAGCCTTAGAGAGTTTGATCTACAAACCGGTGGAAAGAGGAAGAGGAAGAAGGAAGGAGGAAAAAGAAAACCTAGAAGAAGAAAACAAGGTAATTAAGCTCATCTTTGTATAGCTTTGTAAATGGTTATGTAATAGGTTTTTAGAAATGAAAATATGTATTGTAAAATGTTGGTATAGTGGTAGTGTAATGTGTAGGAGGATATAAGTATTTTGAAGCCTTAAAAGACATTGTAAAACTTACCAAAACAGATTGAGAATGAGATGTTAAGTGCAGGAATTTTTACGAGTGTTTTAGTATTGGTATTGTATATGGGAGCTTGTATATTTTTGGTTGTTGAAAACAGGTGAGATAATGTAAATATAGATGAAAACAATGTGGTGAGAGTGTAGAAATATAGGGGAGACTATGGCAAAATTTACATAGGAATAGAACACTTAGTGAATTAGAAACTAGGTGAATGGCATAGGTTGTAACAGATTTTAATAGAGAAAGATAGAGGGTATATTAGGAGAGATAGTTAATGTAGTTATAATGTATTAGAGGTGCTAGAAATGACATTAGAAGAGGGAGTTGTAGAAGAGGGGTGTTAGTATCAAAATCTGTAGCAAAATGCATTAAGGAAGAAAGCAATGTGAGTGTTGAAAAGAAACTTAGAGAATTGTGTGTATAAGTTAGTATAGAATTGTGCAATGAATTAGGAAATGAATTAGCATGATTTAGGGTGTTTAAATTGTACAAAAACATGTTAGGATGTATGTAGGAAGATTGGGGAAGCAATGGGTGAAATTGGGAAAGAAAAATAAAACCTGTAGCAATGTTCTGACTTCGTCCGACCCAGAGGGTGAGTCGGACGTGGGTCGGACATGGCTTAAATAACAGAACGTAGACATTCTGGAATGGTCCGACCCAGGGCCGTGAGTCGGACATGGGTCGGATAGGCAAAAATTTCCGTCGTCGAAGTTTCTGACTCCGTCCGACCCAGAGGGTGAGTCGGACGTGGGTCGGACAGGACTTGGACGACGGAACCGAAACCTTCTGGAACGGTCCGACCCAGAGGGCATGGGTCGGACGGAATAGTGCTGGGTCGGACAGGGTGAATTTCAGAGGACGAACTCTACTGGAATGGTCCGACCCAGGGCTTGGGTCGGACGGTGGGTCGGACGGCCCAATACTTACAAAAAAAAAAACTGTAAGCTTATAACTAGTATATAGATATATATATGTGTGTATACCCACCTATACATATGCATATATATATATATGTATGTAAACCATGGACAAGTAATGGGAAGAAAGTAAAACGACATATAAGTGTAAGGGATGTAAAGACTTAGTAAGTATGGATTAGTGAACACAAAAGTAGTTGAGTTAAGATTAATAATAGTTAGAATAATCATTCAATTGTATGTATATCATAGGATTTGAATTGTGACACCGGAGGACATTTGGAAACACGTACGACGGTGAACGGTATGGATTCCTCATGCCCCGTATGCTATCTTGGTTACTCTGATTTGTGTGTTGTGTGCTAATTGATCACCAAATAAGATAAATGCACGAATCGGAGTTACTATGCATACTTGTGGAAATGTAGTGTTGTATGTTGTGGATATTTTTCTTAAATCTTAGTTTGTATAATTCATGAAATGTATGGATGAATTTGAATGCTTGTATGAATGTTGCAATGTACTGTGACCGATTGTGAATGTGTTTGGGCTTCTAACTTATTCCTAACAAGCTAACCAATCTAACTTAAATTGGTAATTAAATTGGAATGAGTAGAAGTCCGATATAGTTTCGGCCACGCGTGAGGATGCGGAGTCACGAGAGGTTGGCTCCAATTCCTGACTCTTAAACTGGTCTGCGGCCCAAATCCCTTAAGTGGGTAGCATCCCGGATTGGTGAGTCAAGTAAATCCCGGAGGTGGGACGGCGTAGTCCCCAGGGCCGGAGGTCCCGACGACTTAACTTGAGTATGAGTAAGTAAGTAAGAATGAGTAAGTAAAGTAAATGAATGTAAGTAAGTGTAAGTAAGAAAAAGTAAGTAATGAGTAAAAGAGTAAAAGCATTCTGATTAACCCGGATGCATAATTTGGCTAACCTTGTGAAGGTAAGTAAGATGCGTGCTATTGTATTGTTGCCTTGGAATATGTAATGTATTGAGCATGATTGTATGATGTATGTAAAGCATGTATGTATGTAATTAATGAACAGCATGTTTAGTGGACGCCAAATAGTCGGCGTGCCCTAGCTAGCATACGGTATATGCGGAGTTTATACGCAGCGTTTGCTGAGCCCCTTGGGGCACCATTTTTACTACACGCAGGTACTCGCGAAGGATGAAGATGTGAAGACTTAGTTCTAGTTCTTTTGTCTTCTTTTTGGATTGTAAACATTGAATGATGATTGGTGTACTGAGTAGTACACGGCTGTAGTTTTTTATTAGCCGGGGTACCATGGGGTACACCTTTTTGGATAGTGGAAGTATTGGATTGGGGTATAGATGAGTAGCTTGTAGAAACTCATTCTTTTGGGAAGTTGATTTGGGATGTAATCGAATACACTTAAATACTCGGTGATCCTTTGATGTAAGTATTTGGTATATGGTATTTTGGTAAGTAATATAGTAGCTCGGTATATTATGTTCATCAGACCGTGACTGTAAGTAAGGTAAGCCTAGCTAGCCGTATGGGCGGTTAGCGGCGTTGTATCACCCGCCGTAGTAAGTAGTATTTCCGCTGCGAGTAACTCTGGATTATGGGATGATTGGACGGTAAGCATAGGATTAGCGGTTGGGGTGTTACACATAGTCAAACAAGGCACACAGCACACAAGCCGTGTAACACGGCAACATACGAACCACACATGTCCATACCTTATTCAGAAGTAGGAGTAGTCTCACACACGGGGTCCCAGTTGGCGTTCGTTACGGCCCTAGCGTTAATTAAAACAACTTGTCAGTTTCGTGATTTCATGCGACGACAGTTGTAACATTTTCCTAGTTTATCCCATTTTATCGGGTGTTGTTCCCTAGGTGGTCTTTTGAGTGTTCAACTTATACTAGCCCTTAGAAACTCTCCAGGTATTAACCTTAGACTTTTTCAACCCCTAGGACGTTTTAGATTGTCGGTTTACAAGTTTCTCTAAGTCCTTACTCTAGTTATTGTTCTAGAGTATCTTTAAGTACCGACATGTAACGAGTTCACCTAAGATTGATTTTAATCTTCCTACAAGGTATCCCTTCTTAACTAGGCATCTTAGCAAAGCTTTATACTCGTATCCAACCTAATACAGCACTGCTAACCACCTTGAAACTCACTTAGACAGAACAGAAAAACAATACCGAACTGCAACACAAACTGCACATATCTTCGTTCTACGCCATTGTTTAAGTTACCAAAACTGGTCCTTAAATTTCCCTAGGTGTATCCCTCATTACCCACGTATGTTAGCAAGGTTTTTAAGTCCGGTTCCAACCCATTACACCCTCTTAAACCAGCTGTACTACAATCTTACAGAAAACATGAATTTCAGAAACTGAAACATCCATCCTGCACAAATCTCCATTCAACCTCTCCTTTTAATGTATTAAACTGCCTTCTAATTCCTCTCAAATCGTTTACTCACTTAGGTAGATATATTAGCAAGGTTGGAAGTTCATTTCCAGACTAATTAGGCACTCTTATTCCAACTGCATTCCCGTTATACATAGATGGCATGGTTCTGAAAAACTGAACCGAAAATCTGCACATCACCTCCTCATCTTACTTTTAGTTCATTAACCAGTCTCCAAATCTGCCCAAAATTTTTACACAGCTAGATACTTGTATTAGGAAGGATTGGGGCTTAAGAACAACTCAAAACAAAGCTGTTAGCATCTCTGAAAGGTCATTTTACAGAAATCAGAATCTGCAGGAAACTGAAAACAACAATTCTGTTTAGTTCCTCTTTAAACTTCTCTTTAGGTTATAAATCAGTTTCTAAACCTTCCCAAAGTTTTTATCCAACTGCCTAGGTGTATTATGAAAGTTTTAAACCCAAACCTAACCCAAAAAACTTCTGTTATCACCTCTGAAAGTCCATTTTACAGAAACTATAATTTGCAGAAAAACAGTAAACTCTAGTTTTGTACAGCTCCTCTTCAAACTTTCTTTTAGTCCATAAATCAGCTTCTAATCTCAACCAAAAGTTTTACCCAACTAGCTAAGTATGTTAAGAAGGTTTTACACTTAAACACAACCCAAAACAGAACCGTTAAAACTACTAGAAGTTCATTATACAAAAACAAGAACTGCAGAAAAACTGTGAACTCAGATTTTGTACAGCAACTTTACAACTTTCTTTTGGGTATAAACCAGTTTTTCTAATCTTACCCAAAGTGTTTATAACTTCACTTAAGTGTATTAGGTATGTTTAGGTTTGTTAACCACTCAATATACCCCTTATAAACCCTCTGAATTTCGTTTATACAGAAGCACCTGTTACAGCAGACTGAAACACCACTGCAGTGTACTCCTCCTCTATTGAATTGCATCGGTTTCTATTTTGTTTCCCAAAGTGTTCCCAACCTTACTTAAGTGTGTTAGAGGTGTTTAGGTGCATTAACACTCAATATAATCCTTTATAAGCCCTCTGTAGCAAGTTACACAGAAGACACCAGTTCAGGAAAAACTGAAACATGAAAACAGGTTACCATCACTTTACCCTTTCTTTTAAGTTATTAATCTGTCTTCCATCCTGTCCCATGGTACTCATCTGTTTAGTTAGGTGTTATATCCATATTTCAAACTCATAACCAACCTAGCACAACTCTGCTATGATGTTACACAGAAACTCAAACCTTCAGTAAAACTATAAAACTGAAATATCCAATACTGATATCCTTGCTTTTATCCTCTTCTGTTTCTATTTTTTTTTCGCATAACTGTCTCCCAATTTATGCCTAAGCACTTGTCTACTTAGTTAAGTGTTGTATATATGTTTTAGACTCAAATGACAACCTGAGCATCCATGTTAACCCCACTGATGGTTCACTATACAGAAGTATGAAAAGTGCAGAAAATAACCGGCATACTTCTTCTTGGTTCTGGTTTTTTTATTAGTAAATCGAACTTCCTACTTCTCAAATGTATATACCCACTCAGTACACCCTTTTAGCCATGTCTTGGGTAAATTCTTAACCCACCACAACATTCCCAGAACCTCTGTAAATGGGTTACCCAGAAACAGCCAGGTATTGAAAATCTGAAACCCACAACCTGCGTATTTCCTCTTCATTCCCTCTTGTATGTATGTTAAACTGCCTTTAACTTTCCCCATGAATCTACCACCCTAGATAAGTGTATTAGCATTGGTTTAGATTCATTGTTAACCCCCTTATACAAAACTAGAAAAAAAATGAAAAGAACTGGTGAAACCGGAAAGAAGACAAAACTGTAACACAGAACTAGTATTCTTCACTTCTATCTTTCTATTCATTCACTAATCTGATTCTCATCATTTTTTTTTCAAATTGCTTACCCAAGTTAGCTGAGTGTTTTCTCAGGGCTTTAACCTTAAAACAGATCCAACACAGTTTGGTTAATGTTACTGATATGTCCAGGTACTGAAACTGGGAAAAATCAAAAACTACACTCAAACCTGATAACCCCATCTCTATCTTTCCTTTCTGTTCTCAAATCTGACTTCCCCTTCATTGTCTAATTACCTAGTTAGTTGTTTGATCAAAGTTTTAAACTCATTACCGTCCCATAACAATATTGATGATGCTACTGAACTTACCTTTACTAAAACAGGAAGTTTCAGAGACTGAACAAAACCGAAGAAACTGAAACACCAAACCGGTACTACCTCTTCTATCATTCTCTTTATTCACCAAATCTGACTTCCAATTCCTCCTAGATTGATTTCCCACATAGCTAGGTGGTTTAGCGAGGTTTCGAATTCAAAACAGACCCAAAATCACTTAGGCAAACTCTCTAGAAATTCTTTATACAAAAAACAGAAGTTGTAGAACCGAAATCATGAACTGATGCCATACTTTTCTGCTGATTTATTTCTGCTCCTAGACCTAACCTCTAACTTCTCCCTCTTCATTGGCTTAAGTAGTTGAGTATCCTAACATGAAATACCCTAAACCTTTATATGTGGTTTAAATATCAAACTATGGTATGTAAAGGCTAAAAAGTGCCTTAGTAACATCAGTGAACAATTTAGACCATAGTAAATGCAATAAAGCATTAAGACACAGTTTGAGCAAAAACATGGTCTAAGCTATGAGTGAACTTGGTTAGGACCCAAAGAGCCTACCAAGACTTAATAATATTCAATTATGATTTAATAAGGCTAATAAGTCCTTAGGAAACCTTGGTGGGCAGTTAAACCAAAAAAACACAAGAAAATACCTTAAAGTCAATATGAGCAAAAATGTGCTCTAAGCTTGGGATAAATGTGTATAAGACCTAATGGTCATACCTATACTTTATAAATATGTTAATGAACATATTAAATCAATTACCAAAGAAAACCAAGCTTGAAAACAAGTTAAAACACAAAATGTGCTTTAAGGAGTCTTAAAGCACGTTTTTGAAAAATTGTCTCGTAAATGAGTTTTGAATGGCTAAATGTCCATCATTACTCTTTAATTAACATGTGTACTATATAGTATCACATTTGGAAGTCTATATCAATGGGAAATCAAAAATTTCACTTCTATGTGCCTTGTTTTAGTGAATAGTGATTTTAATAAGCTAGTTTGTAACATATGTTGTTATAAGTTGTTTAATTGGTCAACAAAGGCCAAATATATGTTATATAATGAAGGGGCCACGGTTTTGGGTGTGTGAGTCATCACACTTGGCTAGTAAATAAAGAAAAGAAGAAAGAATAAAAGAGAAAAGTTACTTTATAACATAAATATCTTAACAAAGTGTACTCTCTCACCTCATTCTCTTCTTTCCTTCCATTTCACACGGTTTCTTCATCTCCTCCCTTCTCCATTTTCGTTTTGCTACAGTAAGTAGCCATTCTCCATCTTTGAATGCTTGTAACTTCTAGCTCCATGCACCAAATCAAATTCCAAGACCATATTTGTCTTAGTTAGGTCAAGCTCTACACTTCTCTCTTTTCAAATCTTCAAGAACTCCATTTTGGTGCCATGAAGATTCTCCATTGAAGGAGCTTGAGCTCACTTTTTCACATATTATTGTTCTCCTTTGCTTCAAGGTAAGGAAACTCAAAGAAAATCCATGTTTCCTCCATGTTTATGTGATGTCCGAAAATTCACCTCACAATGGTGTTTTCACCTTGCTTATTTTAGCTTCATTTGAATCTTCCAAGGGCTAAGAGGAGTCCTCTCTTGATACTTATTCAAGTTCTCTTCCAATTCCAAGGTAAAACAATTACCTTAATGTGTTAAAACAATATGTGTAACTAGGGTTTACAATGAGATGAAGCATAATGCTTGAATACTCATTCTATTATTTGTACATTGTTTAGAAGTTGACAAACAACCAAACACCCCACCGGTTTTACAAGGAAACAAGAAAGAAGTTTGTGAGGAAAAAGAGGTAAACAAGCTATCTCAATGTAGTTTAAATGCCTTAGGAAAATGAGCTTGATTTGCTTAATAAAATACCTAAGGAGCCAATGGTGAATGACCTAGTGAAATGCTCTCAAGGAGTTTATTAAGGGCATATGTATTGATGGGTGTATTTGCAGGTCAAAGGCATTACTTATGTGGGAAATTCAGTGTTTAAGGTTTATGCAATTTAAGGGCCTAAGAGCCATGTTATTTAAGGGCCTAAGTGCCAAGCAATTTAAGCTTATGCACTATATTGTGATGTAGTGCTAAATGTGTGAAGTTTGTGTATAAAATGTGTTTGATGGATTTTAGGTGTTCTTGAATGGAATAAGGTAAAAACCTAAGTGTTTGGATGTGAGAATATACAAGAGAAGCTATGGCAAAATTTAGTTGATGATAAAGGAGTTCATGTGTTGTAATGAGATTTTATGACCTAGAAGGTGCTAGGAATGGTTGAGTGTGAAGATGGTGAATTAAGGTGTTCTTAAGTGTTAAGATGCCTTGGGCACAATCTTGGAGGATTTAGAAATCAAATGAGTTTTATACACACCAAAGTTATGATATGTGAAGTATTAAGTCTTGTTAAAGTTTAGGTAAACAAAGGAAAAGTAATGCTTTGTGAAGGTCCAAGTGTAAACTTGTGGATATAGAAGGAGTTGTGTAATGGAGATGTTTGTGAGGAATGACGCTTGGAGTAGATGTGATGGTGGTGAGAAAACATATTAGTTAGTTGTTATCATAAGTATAAACCACCACTTAGGAACTTAGGGAAAAACATTACAAGTGTTAGGAATTTTGCAAGAATTTGAGTGAATGATCAAGGAGCTTGATGGTGGGTCAACTAATGAGTTTAATGGATGATTTAAGAGGGTGTTTAAGTGGCTAAATGGTGTTAGAACATATAAGGGAACTTGTGGAGGAGTTTGGAATAAGATAGGCATTTTTAGGAGAGTTTCTGCAACCGACCTACCCAGGGGACCGACCCCAGTCTGGGTCAGTCGGGCTGAAACTGTGAAGTTGGATGTTCTCTGCAGCCGACCTACCCAGGGGGTGGGTCGGTCGGGGGTCGGTCGGACCAAAAAAAAAAAAAAATTAATTTTAAGAATGTTAAGTGGTATTAGTGGTATGCCATTAAGAGAGTATTGATGGTTAGAAAGATAAATATATATGGACTTGAGAGATTAAGTTAAGTAAGATGATTTAAACGTTAAGGTTATAAAATGATATGTAATGAGGGGATTGTTAAGTAATGATGTTATAAGATTGTTAAGGGCATGTTAAGTAAGTTTAATGATAATTTGGTGAGGGAAAAATTGTAGCAAAATGTAAAAGTAAAACAAGTTAAAATGTAAAGTTATGTAACTAAGTTAACGGGGATAAGTTATAAGCATTAGACTTTAAACAATCATGTTACCCCGATGTTAATAAAAGTACATGTAATGTTATCAGTTGTTCGAGAATTGCTCGAGGAACATAAGTGGACATGATAAAGTGGACTCCGGTGACAGGTATGGTTTTCTTGCAACCTGTGTCCTACCGGATTACACCGGCTTGTATGCCAATGTGTTTTTCTGTATGTTTGCCACGTTGTAAGATAAAACATGTAATGAGTTTACAGTAATTCATTTATGTGGCGTGTTCAACTCCGATACCATTTAACCTCGGAAGTGTTAACCTTAGTTAACTGAGTCTAGGATCACATGAGAGTTCGGTATTTGGATTAAACGACCCGAACCATGGGACGTTCTAACCACGGCTATGCGTGAGTTAATTATGTGATGTTTGTGTGTGTGTACGTAAGGACCTCTCTTGTATGTTTAACTCAATTGTAATACTGTAAGTTGTGTGGATGTGATAGACTCCATAATGGGGTTCTATCTAATATTTAATAGTAAGTTGTACTAACAGTGGTGAGGAATCCGGTTAGGCCGGTCGCGCGTTGTTTGAGAGAGGGTATCCTTCTTAGCCTTACCCTTCTCTTTGTTATAGTTGTTTCCCTCACGGGTTATGATCTCCCATTAGCTTATTCCAAAGCTTAGCTATTCTGACTTATGATCGGTTTAGGGGGAACATGTGTTTGTGTGGTGTGTTCGGGCCTCCAAACCCGAACCGCCTTAACTTAAGTTACTCGTCCAACTATTAGGACGGTAATGAGTGTTGTTGTTATTGTATAACGAGCTTATCATGAGACTGACAACATTCTCTAGGCTCACCAGTGTATAAACAATGTTTGGGTCGGTTCCTAGGAGAACCACTCCCGTTATGTTATGTATTTTTGTTGTGATGCAATATCTATTGCGGTATTATGTTGTGCACGTGAAAACGTGCAAAGTGTTGCTAAGTGTTGTATGTAGTGTATGTTGTAGGTTGTATAATGTGGAGTGTGTGGATCATGGATATGATTCCCAGTTTGTGATTAGAAGCGTTTAAGGATAACCCGATTTAAGGGTATGTGTCGTCTAGTGAGGAAGTAGCTCCATTAGAGGAGGAACACTCTAGGGATGATGAATACCATGAGTGACTTATTAAGTAAGGATATATTATCCGTTTGTTGAGCCCGTTGAGGCGAATGTTATGTGATGTGTGTTCACTGTTACATGCATGATTTAAATATAATCAACCGCATGCTAAGACGACAAGTAGTTGTGCGTGGCCCGGTAGCATGTGGGCTGCGGGATTACCATACCAGCAAAGGTGCTGAGCCCCTTGGGGGCCACCCTTTCTCTTCTTTTCCTATTTCAGGTACAAGAAGCTGGAAGCCGTTCGAGAGTAGGACGGGGTAGTCGTTGTACATGGGTAATCATTTAAGTGTATGCATACAGTAGGTGTAGTAAGACCGAAATTGTTGTCGGCATCAGTTTATAAATACTCGGTATAATTGGAAGGTGTATGTTGTTGTTGTGATTAATGGAAAGGGATAGTAATGCGTAGTCGCTCGGGAATTTAGCCCATCAGACCGGTACAATGTGTATGTATTAGCCTTGTTAGCCACGTGGGTGGCTAACGGCGTGTAACACCAACGAGATGAGTAATGTGATTAGGTTGTTTTTCCGCTGCAGTTTATTGTAAGTATGTTAATGTTGGATGGGGTGTTAAATAACAAGATTTTAAACTCCAGAAAACTTAAGACAATCTGCTAATCTTATAGTAACTTGCTGTTACTGACTCAAGAATAAGGACTGTAACACTGGAAACTGAAACCTAGTTCCTTTTCTCTTTTTTTTTCTTTTACATTCTTACATGTCTACTAATTTAGTAACGGTTTAAGCATTGTCTTAAGTGCATTATCAAGCCAACTCAACCCTTATATGACTTTTGGGAGTTTAGCATACTGCAGGCCAACACTCGAACAACTTGAATTAGTTATCAGGTTAGCATCGAATAGATCTGTTCTTCTTTGTTTTCTATTTATGAGGTCAGTTTAAGGGTAGCTCACCGCTTCAGTAGATTAGTTGTTTTCCCTTGGCTGTCTCTTGGCACCAATGTAAACTCTCATGCTCTTGGTAACTGAGAGAGAGAATGATCACTTGTTAGATCCTATTAAAGCCAGCAAATGTGGAAAGAGTTGCATAAACCATAGGCTTGGTCTCTTCTTTCTGTTACGACCCACCTTCAGGTTGTGCTCCAACGAGGAACTGGTAGCTTTTACTCAGGGATCTCTTGTGAACATGCCTAGGGAACTGCATGAGGGTTAACGCGTGAGGGGAACAAAAGGTTTGGATGAGTAATGCTGTGGTGTTTTGTTTCGGACACCAGGAGAAAAAGAAACAGGGAGTCTTTAAACAGAAACAGTTCATGATCTTACCTTTAGCTGCTACCCAACCCAGTGAATCGCTTGGGGAAAGCTCACAGCACCCTTGTTGGTTCACGACAGTTTGCCCATACTTTTGGAACTTGCAGAACACTATGGCCATGCACCAGAGGAATAAAAAACCCAAGTTTCTTGTGCCAGGATTCAGAGCAACTGAGAAGGAAGAGGGAAGATTGGTTATCTGGGTTAGTGCGAGCCTACAGCCTTTATCAATCGAGACACACACACATGCGATAAGGAGGGAAAAGCACTGGCGAGAGTGGGTGTTAGAATTTTTTTCTGAACCGTGCAGAGTGCATCAGCATACGGGGGACATCTGAACTCGTACGCTCAGTCGTGTTTTCACTTCGCACAGTCGGAATTTTTAAAAACTTTACGATCTTGCCCCTGCTTTAATATCTTTCAGAAATTACTATATTTACCCACAATTTGTGACATATTACGAGGTGACCCCAAATTTCATTACGCACAGTCAGAATTCCAATACGCTCAGTCAGAAAATGACCAATTTATGGGCTAATGTAGGCAAAATTTATTAAAAGCGGTTCAAAAAAAGCAAAGAAGGATTCCGAAGTACTTATATAGGTAAAAAAATATATCATTAAAATTATCAACAAAGTATACCATGACAAAGTAGACGAAAAGACGAACACGTCGGTGCAAACGGATCGAAAAACGGAGCTATAACGAAGAAGATATGACAATTTTAAGACCGGAACCCGGCGCAGGCGCCAGTAAGGAAGGGCCGGCGCCGGCGCCGGTAAAGAGTGGCGCGCGCCCGCGCGCGGTCTTCTTTACGCGCGCCCGCGCGCGGTCTTCTTTACCGGCGCCGGCGCCGACCCTTCCTTACTGGCGCCTGCGCCGGGTTCCGGTCTTAAAATTGTCATATCTTCTTCGTTATAGCTCCGTTTTTCGATCCGTTTGCGCCGACGCGTTCGTCTTTTCGTCTACTTTGTCATGGTATACTTTGCTGATAATTTTTATGATATATGTATTATTTCTTCTAAAGCACAACATTAACTATCATCGACGTCTTGTTCGAAATTGCCTATCAACCACTAATTACATGTCCGTTGAAGAAGAATCTATTTGAAATTCATAGAAATTTTCTATCATTTCCACCAACGATCTTCTACTAGACTTCAAGAGCGATGAGGAAAGACTAAAGAAGATCAAGACTTCAAAGTGTGCAGTAAATGATGACGACAAACATGAACTACTTCATATTGACGATCTTCTACTAGACTGCAAGAGCGATGAGGAAAGACTAAAGAAGATCAAGACTTCAAAGTGTGCAGTAAATGATGACGACAAACATGAACTACTTCATATTGACGATCTTCTACTAGACTGCAAGAGCGATGAGGAAAGACTAAAGAAGATCAAGACTTCAAAGTGTGCAGTAAATGATGACAACAAACATGAACTACTTCATATTGACGATCTTCTACTAGACTGCAAGAGCGATGAGGAAAGACTAAAGAAGATCAAGACTTCAAAGTGTGCAGTAAATGATGACGACAAACATGAACTACTTCATATTGACGATCTTCTACTAGACTGCAAGAGCGATGAGGAAAGACTAAAGAAGATCAAGACTTCAAAGTGTGCAGTAAATGATGACGACAAACATGAACTACTTCATATTGATGATCTTCTACTAGACTGCAGAGCGAGAGGACGAGGAAAGACTAAAGAATATCAAGACTTCAAAGTGTGCAGTAAATGATGACGACAAACATGAACTACTTCATATTGACGATCTTCTACTAGACTGCAAGAGCGATGAGGAAAGACTAAAGAAGATCAAGACTTCAAAGTGTGAAGTAAATGATGACGACAAACATGAACTACTTCATATTGACGATCTTCTACTAGACTGCAAGAGCGATGAGGAAAAACTAAAGAAGATCAAGACTTCAAAGTGTGTAGTAAATGTCTTTTTTAGTTTTAAACAGCAGGGATTTTCCATATACACTAACATTGTCTATCATTTCCACCGATTCCACTAATTAATTCATTTCGACAACTGATGCCCGAAATGCATTCCATAATCCTCAAATGACTAACATGAAAACCCTAATTGGAGGGTAAATGGTACAACTTATTCGACACACGCATCATTTTAAATCCCAGAACAATTAACAATTCAAATGACTAACACGAAAACCCTAATTGGGGGGTACATGGTAGAGGAAAAGAAGAAATCTGATACATTTTGACAGGAGAAGTGAGAGGATGAACAGTGGTGTTAGGAATTAGTCTAGGTTTTAGTGCTAATTGTGGGTGCGTTAGCCCTTTAGTGTATCATGATTCTCGTGGATTCTATTTAGTGAATTCTTTTAAGAACAACGAGATCGGTTTGTCGTCGGAGATTGCTCAAAAAATGTCTTTTTTAAAGACATTTAATTGTCATCTTTGAAACATATTTTCAGGACTTTAAAAGCGATTCTACTTCGGAATTACATACTTCGACAACTGATGCCCGAAATGCATTCCACAATCCTTAAATGACTAACATGAAAACCCTAATTGGAGGGTAAATGGTACAACTTATTCGACACACGCATCATTTTAAATCCCAGAACAATTAACAATTCAAATGACTAACACGAAAACCCTAATTGTGGGTGCGTTAGCCCTTTAGTGTATCATGATTCTCGTGGATTCTATTTAGTGAATTCTTTTAAGAACAACGAGATCGGTTTGTCGTCAGAGATTGCTCAAAAGATGTTTTTTTTTGACAAATGAAATTGTATACATCTTTGAAACATATTTTCAATACTTCAAAAGCGAGATCGGTTTGTCGTCGGAGATTGCTCCTAAAAATTTTTTTTATAACAAGTGAAAATATATACATCTTTGTAACATATTTTCAGGACTTCAAAAGCGATTCTATTTCGGAGTTTCATTTTCAAACAACATTGTTCGCACGTCATTTCTCATAATGTTAAAACTTATTCGACACACGCATCATTTTAAATCCCAGAACAATTAACAATTCTGTTGACTACCAGTACATGAAATCCAAATGTGTTTGCACTAATCAAGTCTGTGTTTGCACTAATCAAGTCGGGGGACGTCGTCTCCTCGTACTAGCCCTGTAGCGTGCATTGTGTTCCCTACGGTCCGCCTCAGCCCTGCTTCGTTTTACTATCGAATAAGAAGTCAATGATAGTTAATGTCGATAATGATAGTTAATATTGATAGGAAATTTTGATAATTTCAAATAGATTCTTCGTCAATGGACGTGAAATGGGTGGAAATGATAGAAAATTTCAATGAATTTCAAATAGATTCTTCTTCAACGGACATGTAATTAGTGGTTGATAGGCAATTTCGAACAAGACATCGATGATAGTTAATATTGTGCTTAAGAAGAAATAATACATATATCATAAAAATTATCAGAAAAGTATACCATGACAAAGTAGACGAAAAGACGAACGCGTCGGCGCAAACGGATCGAAAAACGGAGCTATAACGAAGAAGATATGGCAATTTTAAGACCGGAACTCGGCGCCAGCGCCGATAAGGAAGGGCCGGCGCCGGTAAAGCGTGACGCGCGCCCGCGCGCGGTCTTCTTTACCGGCGCCGGCGCCGGTCCTTCCTTACCGGCGCCTGCGCCGGGTTCCGGTCTTAAAATTGTCATATCTTCTTCGTTATAGCTCCGTTTTTCGATCCGTTTGCACCGACGCGTTCGTATTTTCGTCTACTTTGTCATGGTATACTTTGCTGATAATTTTTATGATATATTTTTTTACTTATATAAGTACTTCGAAATCCTTCTTTGCTTTTTTCGAACCGCTTTTAATAAATTTTGCCTACATTAGTCCCTAAATTGGTCATTTTCTGACTGAGCGTATTGAAATTCTGACTGTGCGTAATGAAATTTGGGGTCACCTCGTAATATGTCATAAATTGTGGGTAAATATAGTAATTTCTGAAAGATATTAAAGTAGGGGCAAAATGGTCATTTTCCGACTGTGCGAAGTGAAAACACGACTGAGCGTAGTGATCCTCCACTACATAGAAGTTAATTACTAAAGCCCTACTCTAGACTGTGAAGGTGAAGGTGTTGGGTGTGAGGGTTTCGAGACATGAATTAGCAAGTGGAGGGGGACAGTGCGTGAAAATTAGCAAGCAGAATGGGAGTTAGTGAATGGTAAAATTTTCGGACATAGTGGCATGAGGTGGGGTATGATTTGGTACTTGATCAGTGGTTTACTTCAGTGGGTAAGTTCATTTAATGACAGGTATTATTACTCTTGTGTCTAAAGGTGCAATTTACTAATGAATACGAGCACTAGCTTAACCGGTTAAGGCATTCACTAGAGCTACCAAGGGTACCGGGTTCAAATCCCGGTAGGAGCACGTTTTGTTCCTTTTGTATAAATAAATTTATATGCATATTTTTGTACAAGTATACATATATATACATGACTATTTTATTTTGTCGCGTTATTAGTTATATGTATGTGACTATTTAATTTTGCCGCGCTGTTACTTATATATATATACGACTATTTTATTTTGCCCCGTTGTTACTTATATATATAGCGTTGTAATATTGTAACGTTATGTATATGTATATTCATATACGTATATATATGTACGTGTGTGCGACCCGTATTAATATGCCACGTTGTTATGTTCTAACAATTCATTGGGCGCACTAGGGGTATTTTTTTGTACCGATATGTACATGCGGTATAAGTATCCAGTTGGATCTATATTGTAAATACCATAATGTTTCATGGTAATTCTTGCACATAATTTAATTTAAACTTCACTAATTTAAAGTAGTAATTATCCGGGGTATTTCAAGCAAGTATAGTAAGCACACACGTAAAGGGTATCGCACATGGTATCTTCATACCATGTGATCTCCCCGAAGAAGTTCGCCTGCAACCATAAATACATATATACACCCAAAAGGGGTTGCAAATAAAATCAGCGAAACTGAGTAACAAATACCACACCCTGTAAAATTCATTTTCTCTTGGAAACTCATTTAACCATTATTATAAACACACACAACAATTACAAGGGAGTATAATTACTAAAAATACATCACGCCCGCTTTACCTTCTTTGCATTAATAATAAACCTATAGGTTACTTATTTTAGAATAATAACATGGGATGATTCCCAATATGAAAGTTCCACCACCACCACCTCACCTTATAATCCTTAAGTGTGCACACCCCCTAAGGTTAACTTAACACTTAGAGTAGACTATCGGTCATTTCTTTTCATGGGACGAAAATGTAAAGAACCCTACTGATAAATCATGAAAGACGTAATTTTAAGGATGGGCTAACCATAGCCCAGGCTAACCATAGCCCAGGCTAACCATAGCCCAGGCTAACCATAGCCTTAAATAATAATTCACAATATCAATCCACCACCACACGCTACATCAGTCAACTATACGGAATGGTAACGTATTAATAAAATACAATTTAACACCAAGAAATCCTTAAAAACCATACATAAATTTCAAGTGAAAACATAAAAGTTCCACATTACAGTTTTAGTCAAAACTATGATTAAAGGAAGGAATAGGTGTGCATAAAAGTTACCTGATTTCTTCATGGCATTTTTTTTTATTATCTCCCTAAGATTTATTCTGATTAAAGACCTTCCCTTCCGTTACCGAATCTTTCAGCACCTAGACTTGTTTCCTCTCCTTGTTCCCTTGCACTTAACAACCTTAGTCGACAACCTTACTCACGGTTTGTGCTCCTCAACTCACTCCCTACCCACTTCCGATCTCAGCCTTAAATAATCCCTTGGACTTACGTAGCATATAAGCGGTATTTATAGGATTCACTAAAACATCGAACTCAAATTTAAGAGTTGAACGGGAAGGTAATAAGTACTAGGTAGTGGCGGTATTTATATGATTCAGCAAGATTATTATCTTGCATGGTATACTTGGGTGCTTTAGCTCTTAATCGGTTTTTTTTTGTTGGCTAAATTGTAGGAAGCCACCAACTATGACTAAGCAAAAGGGCAGTAACATGAGCTGTTTAGCAGAGGAAATGATTAGATGGGATAGATTGCAGTAGTCGGTTTAGTTAGCCTTATCATTTAGACAAGGGTCGGCCACTCTTATAAATAAACTAGGATATAATAATAATAATGGATAAGACTAAAATAACTAAGCAAGCTATATACATATACATAATCGATTTAACTAGGCAAGTTATACATATACATAATCGATTTAACTAAGCAACGCATACATATACATAATCGATTTAATAGTGTACTGTACTAGCAAATTTACTTGCGATAATGATGGGCTGATAACATAAATGGATGCCGATAATTTTAAGGCTATGTTTGACCTAATTTTAGCTGGAAAATAATGATTATATTAAGGTATAAAATAGGTAAAGATAACAAGAGAATAAACTAGCTAACTATGTACATTTACAGCCGTTAATATAAACTTAACATGTCACTGTAACAATGACACATTTTAACATTACAGTCGGTAATATAAATTTAACATGTCACTGTAACAATGACACATTTTAACAATACAGTAGGTAATATAAATTTAACATGTCACTGTATTTATTTTTGAAAAAAATAATTGTCAGACGAAGAATCCAACAGAGTTAGAAAATTTTGGTTCTAGTTATATTACTGTATGCTAAAATAGCCTAGTAGGGAGTAGTTTACTGTAGTTTGAGTGGCGGTAAATTTTGGTTTAATTGATATGAAGCAAACATATTCTATTAGAGAAACCTATTATTTTTAGAAAAATTTACACAAGGTGCATGATACATTTCATTATCAATAAATAAGTCTCGATGAATTAGTAGAAACATAATGAAGCTTGGGGAGGATGACATATTTAGCTATCATCCGTGAAGCGAGAAGAGTAATAGGATCACTGTAATCACACTGATTAAAAAAAACTCCTTGATTACATGATAATGTAATCTCTTGCTAAGGTATGTAACTAAATAACTAAAGGTACGACATATTTCTAAATCTATCAAATTCATGTATATAAGCACGTACGACTTATATATTCCAAACATTTGAGCTTATCCAAGACTATTCTAAAATTGACGGTAATGTATTTTCTTCTTAAAATCTGTAGCTGTTATAATACATGTGTACATGTCTACAATTTTCATTTGTATTTACTTATATCAATTTCAAGTAAACACATACACACATAAAATAACAAGGAAGATATATTTTGTAACTAGAATTTTCGAGGGTGTTTCATTATACATTACTCTACATTTAGAAGAAGATAAATGAGTATAAAAGATAAATAAAATACATATTTATATCATTAATGAAATACCTCAGACTTAAGTATGGTGATTAAATTATTCTAATATGATTTCTAGAGGCCTAATGACGCCGAAAGAATATTGGTGAAGAAAGTAAAACCAAAAGAAACGAGAAAACGCGTAAAAAACACAAAACATAAAAACGTGTGTTACACAACCATAGGAGGTCGTGACCTCGAATATGGTCCTAGGTGGATTCCTAAGGCTTTATTATGCCTAAATAATATGTGGGAACAATTCTCGAGGAAAACAAACCCATATAGTGGGTTAAAAACGTTAATGAAGCCTTAAAGCACGTTTTTTGAGAAAACCCAAAAATGTGACTTTAAGTGGCCAAGTGGACTCGTAATAATTATAGTTGATCAAATAACTATAATAAAATATTAATGGAAGCTTAAGAACCAATAAAATTAAAGAAACAAGAAAAATCCGAAAACGGGCACGGTTGGTGAATAGTGCCAAAACTGGGAAAATTAACGAGTGTTTCTTCCAAAAAGACGTAAACTCCCCTGGTTAAGTAGCAGTGGGGCCGGTTTTTATTGAGTGTCCAGCACTCTCCCTCTCAACTAATGAGCTAGCTTTTAATTAAAGAGACAAAAGCAAAAGTGAAAAAGGTACAAAAGCACATTTCCCCTCTCTTTCCTCTCATTTCTCTCTTCTCACTCCTCCCTCTCTTCTTCCCAGCCGGCTGCCCCTCCCTCTTTCTTCTTCCTTGTGCGATTTGTGCAGCCTCCCATGGCATCTCACACTCCCAAGCTTGCCCAAGCCACATTAATGCTCTAAATAAAAAACAAAATACATATTCTTGCTCCCCTCATCAAGAGCTTCACTTCCCTCTTTTCAAAATCTTAAGAGGATGAAGTTGACCCCCATTGGTATAGCCCCATTTGAAGAGAAAATCTTATTTTAAGGAGCAAGGTTGCCTCCTCTTTCATTTAAGGTAAAAAGATTATAAGAAAACCCATTTTTCTTTATTCCTTGGTCTTGGCCGATTTTTACCTCTTTTGATGCCTTGATTTCTTCTTGTTTTGAGCATTGGTTCAAGTCTCCAATGGTGGTTGGAACCCTCGTTTGATTCAAGGTTGAAAACCTATTCTAGAACACCCAAAGGTAACACCCTAATTTCGTGTTTTAAGAACCTTCCTTGTTCTAGATTAAATCATGAGCCTTATTATGTCATTTGGTTCTCATTTCATTCAAATTGAATGTTGGTCTAGAGGTTGGCAAAGGTTTTGCCCCATGACCGAGAATGAAAGAGAAAAGGGAAGAGGGAAAGAGAAAGACAAACTTGGAAGCTCAGGGTAAAAAGCTTACCTTATTTGCTATCTTAATGCTTTAGAAATTGTGTGATGGGTAAATAAAAAGAATGAACAAAAATTTGTGTGGAACTGTGGTTGGTTGATAGGAGAGAGGATTATGGTTGTGTTTAATGTAATGGTAAATTATTGATTTAAGGGCCTAAGGGCCATTGCAATTGGGATTGTGTATTATATTGTGTTTAATGGATTCTTGGATGAATTGTGTGCTGGTAGGACCCACTATGGGTTTGGTTAGTTTTGAATAGAAATAGGTGAATGATATAAACATTTGGGCATGCTAAGATTGTAGGGAGGTTATGGCGAATTTTCTGTAGAAACCTAAGAGATTTAGGTGACTTGATAAGTTGATGCTACCTAGGGTGAACTAGGTGTTTGGAGAGACCAATTGGAGTAGCTAGGTACCTTGAGGTGTTAGTTGGAGAAGTAAATAAAGTGGTGTAAAAATCTATAGCAAAAGTTGATGTTTTTGGTGTCTTGAAATTCTAGGAAAGAGCTTAGTGTGTTTGATCTTGTGAATGGTGAGTGACTTAGGTATTGAAATGCAAAAGACTAGTAATGAATGTAGTATGGTCAAATGGTTGGGAGAAGGGTGAAAGCTATCATGGGAATGGTTTGGAAATGCACTGATGTGCATGGTGTGCAGAGAATGAAAATGAGAGTGCAAGTTGTAGAATTAAGCAAGAATTGAGTGATAAGTTGATCAATGAATTGAGGAGGTTCTAAGTGTTTTTAAGGTGTTAGAACATGCTAGATTACATGTGGAAAGATTAGGAAAAGATTGGGTAATAATTGAGGTTTGAAAAGAGTTAGAAACTGTCCAAATGTAACAGGAATAAGCATGGTCCGGGTTTGCAAACCGGTACACAAACCCGAACCACATGAAAAACTAGGCAGAACGTCATCCCAGGTGTTTGTCCAGGTTTACAAATAGGTACACATACCAGGACCAACACAAAAACAAGGCAGAAAGGTTTCCGATGAGATGGTCCGGGTTTGCAAACCAGGACACAAACCCGGACCAACCTAAAAAGACCCCAGAATGTTGAAAAATGACTTTTTAAGATGAGGAATTGATTAGTAATGGTATTAGATGATGATTAGGCCTTGTTTGGTGACATGTGAAGGTCATTAGGATGATTGAACAAGTGTGAGAATGAATGTGTAAGTGAGAACATAAAATCACATGAGTAAAGATAAGACAATGGGACAACGGGGTTAATTACGGGTGAGATAGTTGTTTAAATTTCCGTATTGCCTTGATGTTAATAGAACCCCTTGAAATGTAATCAGTGAATCAAGTTTAATCCGAGGAACATAAGGTGGCACAGTAGAGTAACCCCATGGTGAAAGGTATGGTTTTCTTGCAGCTTGTGTCCTGCCGAGTCCTCTCGACTTGTGTGCTGTTTGCTTGTGCGCCGGTCTAACAAGATAAATGCATGAAAAATGTTTATTGCATTGTTATGTATCTTGAAGCGTGTTGTATGTGCTAACCACTCATGTTTGATTGTGAGGTCTAACTGTAACACCCCAACCGGTAATCACACCATTATCTCCTAATCCGTCTCAATTACCAACCATAATGCAGCGGAATTCAACTACAACCGGGGGTGATACAATGCCGCTAGTCACCCACGTGACTAGCTAGACCAAATCCCAACTCAAATACAACAACAATACAGTATCAGTCTGATGGATCTTTACCGAGTACGCTATACAAAATGTCACACACCGTTTCTTTAACAATTCTCAAACTAAATACAACCTTCAATTCCAATAAATACAAATACCATCTCAAATCCATTCTATACCGAGTATCTAAAACTCCCAAGTTTATCCTTGACCTTTCGGTCTCACAAATCCACAATACAACAATTACAATTCTTAAACGACTACCCATAGTAATAACAACTCTGTCCTACTCTCGACGGTGACCAACTACAAGCCCTATACAATTCACTACTATCTATATTTCACTCCCAGCTATCCCTGCTTAGCTGTCGGTCACTTACTGTGATCATGTCCGCTTCGGGTACCTGCACACTAAAAACGTTGCCCCTAGGGGCTCAGCTTACGCTGAATATGACTTCCGCATACCTCGCGTACTAGCGAGGGTACGCCGACTAATTGGTCGACAGCATGCGATTCATTTTAATTCAAACAACATGCATACAACATACATTATATATGTACATTCACAATCAAGTTCATCACTGAACATAAACACTAACACACATAAGGGGTTAGTTTAATATGTCCTTAATTAGGCTTGAGGGTTCTACCTCACCATGCCTTACTCAATTACTCATGTTCTACCCACTCCCTTGGGTACTCTTACTCACAATCTCAACAAGGTCTACAACACTCAACTCAATTCTCAAGTTCTCAAACGTCTCAAGTCACACTCAATTCTCAATACTCACTTACTCAATTCTCAAGTTTGCCAATCAATACTCAATGCTCAAGGTATATGTTAAGTCTTTCTCACGACCTCCCGGTAGGGTCATACACAAGACCCACCACCGGGCTCAAATACAAATAGGGCTATACAGTTAGCTCCTCAAATACTCAAATGTCCGGTTCACTACCGGGCAACTCAAATTCCCAGAACTCCACTCTCGGAGTTAATACACAATCTCAAGGATTAGTCTAGAAGTATCTCTCTCGATAGCATCTAATGGCTTGGGGAATTCCTCAATGTCTAGTATTCTAAGATTTAAGGTTTCAACCAACTTATCGAATACTTTCATGTTCGGGACATTGCTCATGTTAGTTTGTCCCTCTCATTGGGGTTCGACTATATCTCTAAGGGGTTTGGTGATCCCTTACCATGCTTTACTTTACTCAAGGTTCGTATTTCGAACAACTTTCCAATCCTCTAGTTAGAGGTTACTCATATACTACCACTAATATTTATCGTGTGGATTAAGTAGTTTCGGTTCTCTAACCGTTATCGGGAGGTTGCTACTCCCGTATGTTTTCTCACGTTCTAGTGCGTTCGTAGGTTAATGTTGTCGTGTATTGGTTCAATAGTTGTAGTGAAATACCCCGAACTTAAATATGGTGATTATATTATTTTAATATAGTATTAAGGGCCTAAAAGTGCCTAAGTAATTTTTGGTAAGGAAAATAAGTCCAAAAGAAAAGAGAAAGACGCTTAGAAAGCGGAAAACGCCAAAATGAGCGTTTAATTAACCATAAGAGGCACGAGACCTCGGTTATAGTATTGTAAGGATTCCTAAGGCTCATTCATGCCTAAGTAGTATACGGGAATGATTCCCGAAGAAAACGAGTCCAAATAAAGTATTTAAAACGCTAATAGAGCATTAGCGCACGTTTCTCGAGGAAACTCGGAAACGTGATTTTAAGTGGTCGAACAGACCCGTAAAAATGTAAATAAATAATTAAATAATATTATTAAGCAATTATGGAAGCTTAATAATCAATAAAATGATTAAACGAGAAATTCCAGAAAACGGGCCCGGTTACTGAATAGTATCAAAACCGGGTAAATAACGAGCGCTTCCTGTAAAAGACGAAAAACGCTCCAGCTAGATAACAGTGTGGGGGCCGGTTTTTTATTAGTGTAAACAGCTCTCTCTCACACACACATGTAACTAGCTAAATAATGTAGAGTCAAAAAGCAAAGTAGAACAAAAGGACAAAAAGGCACTTACCTTTTCTCTCTCCCCCTCATTTCTCTTCTCTTCTTTCCCTCCTTCCTTCTCCATCGGCTCCTCCCTCTCCTCTCTCTGCTGGTGGCGATTTTGAAGCCCAAAGGAAACAACAATGGCTTCCTCTTCTTTCTCCCCTTGCTCCATCCACATGTGAGCTCCAAATCAAAAATAAATTACATATTTGTAATCCCCTCATCCTCCTCTACATTTCTATCTTTTCAAAATTCGAAAGGATGAGTTTCATCTCCATGGGTTTTCCCCATTTGAAGAGAAAGCACACCATTGTGAAGCTTGGAGTCTCCTCTTCCTCCTAAGGTAAAAGTTTCAAGAAAAACCCATCTTTCCTTCATTTTCTATGGTGGCCGATTTTTAGCCCCTTGTAATGCCTTGTTCTCTCTTCTTTTGAGCATCAATTTCACCTAGCAATGGTGGTGGATTCTTCTTCTTGAACCAAGGGCTAAAACCCCTCCTAAAGCACTCTAAAGGTAAACCCTAGAAATTGTATTTTGAACACTTCAATGAACTAGCATAAATCTAAGGGTTAGTGAATTATTATGCTTGTTATGTGCTTGGGGTGCTGGGAAATGGAGGTGGCAACTCCATTCCCCATGTGATCGGTTTGAACAAGAAAGAGAGAAGAAGGATTGGAAAGGAAAGAAGGAAAATAAAAGCTCAAGGTAAGAGCTCCTTCCTAATGTAAATTTTATTGCATTAGTGTAATGGGAATGGGCAAAACATTTAAAGAACCCAAAACCTTGTACTAGTATTGAGAATTGTGAAATTTGTGTATTTAAGAGTAAGTATGTGGATTGTAGGCCTTAGAGCCAAGTATAATTGTATATGCGTATTGGTATTGTGATTGAAGGAGCATTGTTGTATTGGGATTTTGTATGTGCTGATAGAACCCTTGTGATTTGGCTAGAATAGGTATGAATTTGATGAGAAAGGATGTGTGTGAATAAGTAAGGAAGGTAGATGAGTTATGGCAAAATTTCGGTAGGAATTGTGCATTAAGGAATGACTTGGTGAGTGGGAAAAACCAAGGTATGTATTGAGGATAGTAAGGATGTTTAGAAGCCATGGAAAGATGATAGTAGTATGTGGAGTTAAGCTACAAAATCTGTAGCAAGGGAGGCATCAAAGTGTATTGTGAAACTAGGAAGAATTTAATGTGCAGAATTTGGTAAAAGGAGTGTTGGAACTTGGGTATAGAAAGTGTATTGACTTGGGGATGAACTGGCATGGTAAGTAGAGATAAGTAGAATGCTAGGAATGACATTGGTTGAGGAAGTATTGGATGGAGAATTGAGTTGTAAAAATCTGTAGCATTAGAGAATGAAAAACTGTTGTAGGTGTTGAAAGGAGGTGAGGAAATTGTGTAAATTGTCTCATGGATTTAGTAATGGAATTGGTGGACGAAATGAGGTATTTTAGGAAGCCTAAGTGGCATTATATCATGTGGGATTACATGTAGAAAGATTGGGGAAGGAATGGGTAAGGAAAGAATTGAGAAACAAAGTCTGTAGCAGAGTTCTGCTACCGACCGACCCAGAGTCTGGGTCGGACCGTGGGTCGGTCGGAGCTTAGGTAACGAAAAAAACCTCTCGGGAATGGACCGACCCAGGGGCCGTGGGTCGGACGTGGGTCGGTCGGACTCGAATTTTCTGTTGTCGAAGTTTCGCACTTCGACCGACCCAAAGGTGGGTCGGTCGGTGGGTCGGTCGGAGCTTGGACAACAGACCCGAAACTCTCGGCAATGGACCGACCCAGAGGTGTATGGGTCGGTCGGAACAGTTCTGGGTCGGTCGGGACAATTTCAGAAGACGGAAAACTTACTGGAATGGACCGACCCAAAGGGTTGGGTCGGTCGGTGGGTCGGTCGGCCCTAACTTATAAAAAAAAAAAAAATAGTAACATAGTAATCATATGTATGTATATATAAGGATATGTACATATATAAAGGACCTTGGTAATACACCATTAGTGTAACATTAATGGTAAAGCAATAAGTATGTAAATGGGAAACAAGTGAGAGGATTAGTAAGGAAGCGGTAAGTATAAGAACGTTAAGTACACCGGGATAACGGGGTAAATACGGGAGTAGCGATTATTTGTGTATTGTAAGAATATAGTATTAATAATGTTGGAACATTATCAGAGGAACAAGTGTGAACCAAGGAACGAGGGAACACACGGTAGAGCTAACCCCGGTGAAAGGTATGATTTTCTCATGCCCCACGTGCTAACCGAGTTACATTGATTTGTGTGCTGTATGCCGGCTAATCAAGACTAAAGCATGAAAACGGTTTATTGCCTTTCTTTGCATGTCTTGCTGTATGTTGCATGAGCTAACCTTTCTTGAATTGATTGTGTGGCTTACTTGGTGCGTAGGTCGACTCATAGATGAGTCTTGTATGTAATGACTCGTAGTAAGAGTCTTATTGTGAGACAATGGAGCAATAACAACGCACTAAACTATCGAATCACAACGATAACGCAACCCAATAAACTCACTAGAATGTGAGAGAGTGTACGGGAGTAACAACCTCCCGATAACGGAAGAAGGATCGAAATGGATAATCCACACACAATAAGTAGTGGAAGTAAGTAAGTAACCTCTGGTAGAGGAACTAATCTTGGTAAACATGAACCATGAGAGTAGTGAAGAATGATGAGGGATCTCCAAACCCCTTAGTAATTGGTCGACCCATTATGAGAGGACCCGACCAATGTAAGTATGTCCCGTATATGAGAGCATCCGATATGTTGGGGAAACCCTTAAACCTGAGGATACTAGACAGTAGTAATTCCCTAAGCCAGTGGAGGTTATCGAGAGAGATACTTCTAGGCTAATCTGTAAGATTGTATTATACTCTGAGAGAAGAGTGTTGGGAATACGAGTAGTCCGGTAGTACGGACATTTGAGTATTTGAGGAGCTGATCGTACAGCCCTCGTATTGTAGGTCCGGTGGCGAGTCTTCAGTATGACTCAGCCCAGAGACCAAAGTATGAGTAACGAGTATTGCGTATGAGAAGTAAAGAGTATTGAGTAAGAAGTGAGTATGAGTATGTGATGAGTACCGAGTATTGAGTATGTATGAGTAAGCAGTAAGTATTGAGTACGTATAAGTAAGTAAGGAGTACTGAGTAGCGAGTATGCACAAGCATTAGTAACGAGTATGGAGTAAAGAGCATGTACGAGTAAGGATATGAGCATGGAGTGATGAGTATGTAAGAGTAAGTAACGAGCAACAAGTGAGGAGTAGCTAGGAATAGTGTAATGAATATCGAACAACCCCGAAGTAGCAACGAGTAAGTAACTAGTACGAATGGTTGACTACTGAACTGTCTTCCTTGGTAAGTATTGGAATTGTATGTATATGCATGTATTGTGGCAGTATGAGTATGTATGTATGCATGTAAATGAACTCCATGTATATTCGACCCAAGTAGTCGGTGTACCGCGGTTAGCACGCGGTATATGCGAATTTCATATCGGTAAGCTGACCCCTGGGGACCATTTTTAGTGTGCAGGTACCCGAAGCTGATCACCGTTCGAGAGAGTAGGACGGGGGAACTGCTGGTAAGCATGGTAGTTGTGTAGTAGGGATTGGTACTTGTATTGTAATGCGAATTTGGAAGTTTAAACTGTATCAGTAATTTAAGGGTTGTAGTATACTCGGTATAGTATCATAATGGAGTTGTGTATGTATTATGGATGAGTATGCAATGGGAAGTAATGTAATGTGTAGAGTACTCGGTATGTTCATGTTCATCAGACCGATAGTAAGTAGTATTGTAACCGCCTTGTTAGTCACGTGGGTGACTAACGGCATTGTACACCCGCCGTCGAGTAAGTAATATCCGCTGCGAAGGTAAGTATGGTACGGTAATGACGGTATTAGCGGTAGGGGTGTTACAAAAAGTGGTATCAGAGCGAAGTATCGCTCTGATGGATGAAATACCGAGTTTAGGAAAGTACCGAGTTAGGAAGTAGAGACTTAGGGCTAAGGGTTGAGTGCTAGTGTGTGAGGACGCTAGATAGGAACTTCCGTGTGATCGGAACCTACAAACCATACCCCCCTCCGCAACCCCGGTAAAGTATGGAATAACGCCAGAGAGATGGAAAGACCTCTCACACTCGGGTAAACCCGATCTGGCAGTTGCAAGTAAACCTTATTAGAAAAGAACCTGTCATACGGTCGAGTCCAAGAACTGGAAGTCCCGAAGACGGTTCCCGTTAAATGACAAGGACCGCACTTAATGGCGGAGGAATGAAGATCCTAAACACAAGGATGATGAAATTTATGGCACCATGGGGCGACATGCTTCGCAGTCGCGAGAACCATGTGTAGCCACAAGAAGAGAAGCACAGTCGTGCAATGAAGCAAGGAAATGGAGTAACAAGCCGAGACAAGAGAGTCTACGGACCGTAATCTTTGATGATACCAACAACGGTATACAAACCGACTAAGGAATTAGTCGAGGTTGGATTAATACCAAACCTACATGCCAAGAGGCTGTAATAACCAAACAACATAGTTCAGATAACCATGAAAGAAATCATAACACAGACACCTATAGGACCACAACATGTTCCTAAGGACAAGCCAAGTCTCGTTAACCACACTGAAGGTGTGAGACATGTCAAGTATACTGAGAAGCGACTCAGGAGATCGATCACCAAGATCAAAGGATCAAAGGAAGATCTAATAAACCACCATATGGATGGAAACGATGCCGTAACCGGTATACGTTAACTGAAAAACAACTTACCCGCGCACTTGCCTAGGGCAAGTGCAGCACAACAGAACGGTTGGAATACTTTTACCAAATCGCAAATACTTACTACAGTACCACTATGACGAATGGAGCAAATGCAGGATCACCAATCCTAAGGATGTTAAATAATGAACCCTCGGGAAGGCCTAGCGGCCCGACCATTGTATTAAGGACGTACCAATCAGCAAGAAGCTGAACTTGGTCAAGACCACAAACTTGGCAACGCCATGAAGAATTTCTTTAACACCGAACCGTTATTTCAAAAACCAAAATTTTTCTCCAAAAACCACAAACCTTCTTTCAAAACATTGGATTTTAAAACCCAACAGATGGAATATCGGTGAGTATCATAGAGTGATACAAGAGGTTGACAATAGAATACTTCACCTAGGCGTGTGACGAACACTACTAGTGTACCCAAATACGGGATGTGGGACGACCGCACTCCGAAGGAGCTTGCGGGCCTGACAAATAGTTAGGTAAGTGGTAACGTGCCAAGACGGTACCCCACGTATGTATACATGTAGTGTACGAAACACGGGAAGTAGTCAACTCTGTTCTACGGACCATAAGTAAATACAAAACAGAACAGTTAGATACCTCAAACGAGCAAAGGAAACTCAGGTAAGCTACATGCTAAGGAGTCAGAAACTCCTCCAGGAGAACAATGAAGAGTTTAAAGTGCGAGAAGCACCAACAACTGAATAAAGACATTGGACATGTCTCGAATATACTAAAGTAAAACATGACGACTGGAAGGAATACGCAGTCTAAACACAGTAAGGCAATGCCTAACACTAACACTTTAGTGTTCAATGAACGGGATAGGATTCCCAGAACAACTACCACAAACACACAGAGTGATGTGGCAAGGTACCGGAAATACCATTCATCGCCGGAAGGAATACCAAATCCGTTATAACACAAGGAAAAACACCAATGGTCTACCCTAAGAACGGGAGCCACTGTAACCCTCAACGGATAACTCAGATCCAGAACCGCAAGGTGGGATAACAAACTGAACATACTCATAAACATCAAGCAGATGCAATAGCATAATCAGTAATACCCAGGAGCAATCCATAAAGGGTATCAAGTCAACAGGTTGAACGAAATATCGTGATAAGAACACCACAATTGGAACGAACATTCGGTTAGAACACCGAAGGGATCCCACTTGACAGGGGATACCCCAAATTAATAAACGGTATCAATCAATACCAGGATACGAAAGGGCCTCCAACGAACGGAAGCGTGATGCAACGATCTTATCATGGAGCCCAGTATCACCTCCAAGCTATTCTATGGCATATGGAGAAGTAACCACCTTGGAACAGCCTATGATGAGTAGAGCTCTAGGCAATATGGCCAGTACGCCATGGAACTATTACATTACAGAGTTCAACGGTTGCAAAACCAGTTATGGACCACATGGAAAATAGTCAAGGACGACACTAATAAAGTTTATTGACCAACAAGCAAGGATACCCCTCATAAATGTGAGACCGCAAGAGCGGTGAACATATGGATCCCAAGAAAGGGATACCATCAGTAACTGTCGGGAAATATATTCCTTTCAGAACTACTAACGTAGTCAAGCTTGAGCATATAATTATTGCCAAACAATGTGAAATAAGCTTCAACAGCAATTGTGACAACCAAGGAGTAACCGGTTATAAAACCAATGATGCTCAGAGAGCTCAGAAAAATAAAGGAATACCATATTCTGTATTTGCCAAATACATGGGGAACCATTGTATAAAGGATAAAAATGCATGAGCTGAAGCCAGCAACGGTGGATGCCATGTAAACCAATATTGGGGAATCTGTAAGAACATGGTGCGCATCAGGCCACCAATGTACATGAATAATCACCAATGCTATGGACTTGTTAATACAAGATGGTGGACAGACTGGGCAATAAGCCAGAAGTCTGCACCAAATGATGAAGCACCACTTGAAAGAGTAGCAATCAGTCCTATTGCGATCTCAAAAGAGAGTTACTGTCAAGTGTTTACGCCTCTGCACTCTGTAGGACTGAGTGTTTTGGTATTGCATTTGAGCGGTAATGATCGAGCGGAATATGAGGAAAGGTAAATTGTGGTAAACTATTCCTTTCACCAGTAGACATGGCCTAAGCCAGTCAAGCAAAAGCCTAGAAACAAACCATGCGACCTAAGGCCAAGGAGACACGATGAGTGTCAAACACCAACAATCACAAGATGTGAATTCCACAGGAATAAAGGTGAAAGGAGACTTAAGAAAGTCACAAGGACCGATGCATTGAGAATGCAAGGTCATACAAGTAAAGAACACTTGTAATGAACCAGGAAAACTGGTACAATTCGGAAGCTACTAACAGTAGAGGAAGCACTACAACCCAGTAGTGACTTAACCTCAACCGACAATAAGTCGGAGAAATCAAGTGAATGATCACTACAGACACGACAGTATGCATATAGATTGCCAAAGAGCTGATATAAATCTAAAACTCATCGAGTTCGAGCACGGTAAAGGAATACCACACTTGGTTAATAAACCTTGTTCCCACATCAAGAGGGACAAAAGGTGATGTGTAACACGTTAAGGATAACGAGAAGGGCGAATCACCTAAGTTATCAGGGTCGCGCAGCAGAAGCTAGTGGGCCCAGAATTATACACCTAGTGAATAAAAGGCTAATCACCAATGCCTCAAAGCCATTTAGGCTAGAACCGAATCCGGTTAAGAGTTGAATAACTCCGATGAAAATTCTTGATGCAGGGACTAACCGATAATACGGTTAAGACCCGTTGATCAAGAAACATTGTATAATAGACCGCATGGAAGCTGAACCACTCCTTGACGGCTGAATGCCCTCGACCAATGTCCAATGTTGACACATGGTAGATTACGTGGGCGTAATCCCTTTTAAGGGGGGTAGAGCGAAAACCGCGAAATGTATGTTTTACGTGATAGGTGCGTAAACTACAATGCGCATAGCGCAAAGGTATTTGTTTTAATGATTGATACTTATGTTACATAAACATTTGTATTCACTCATTGTATAATTGTAGTAAATTGGGAAGTAAGTATAGGAAAAGGAGTAGAGAAACTCCAGGGGAATGAGTACCCCGACTGGTAACAGTATGAAGAATGAGTATGTATGGGAGACTTGAGGAGTATAAATCGGTATGGAACCGATGTATGTAATGAGTATGTATGGAACCGAAGTATGTAATGAGTATGAATCGGTGTACAACCGATGTATTTTATGAGTATAAATTGGAGTATAGCAACTTAATGGGATGGTATACCCACGAATTTCTTGAGTATAGTAGTTGGAGGAAATGTAGTAATGACGGATGGAATGATTAGTAAGCAAGTAAGTGAGCAATATAAATTGGAAAATGTATGTGTATGATTACGAGTAGCAAGACTAACAAGATAGAAAATGAAATAATGCTTGACAATCTGTCTGTTTGTATTGAGGTGGGAAGTGGAACTTGATTTGCTAGCGATCAAGGGAAGCCGAACACAAATTGGGGTGGAAGGATAATTCAACACCAATGCTGATCACATTGTGGTTGAAGGACTCTGGAAGCTCCCTTAAGTGGTCACAACAATGACACTAGTAATAGGTATAATCATCATAAATGAATATTGGGAGATGTATGCAAGTTTTCAAAATGAATTTCCAAACTATTTTGGTACAATGTTTTCTTCAAAATTGAGAATGAGGATCGGTTTTGAAACCGCTCCCACGGGCGCTAGTGGACCTCCATGCCTAGGCACGGGTATCCGGTCGAAACCATAGGAGGAGAAGCTAGTTTTGAGTCCGTGGAAGTGTAGAGTAGTTTGAAACCACTACACCGATGGTACGGTAACAGTGTGTGTTTTGTATTTTTCCAAAGGCACTGGGGCAGCGTAGTCCCGAGTAAGTATGAGTAAGTATGAGTACAGTATGAGTAAGTAAGTATGAGTAAGTGCCGGAGGATCTCTATATGTGCAAATGAATTTGATCAGAACCAAAGGACCGTAGAGCCAGAAAGCGTAAGTGCTCAAGTCATGACGGCCGTGAACCAGAAAGCGTAAGTGTTCAAACGTGACCGGTACCTGAGGGATCACTCTCCATTGGGGGAGGATGGTACCTAATTGCCTTCGGGTGGACCCCCTTGGAGAGAAGTAAAACGGATATTTTTGATTGCTATGCATGCAGTGACATGCTGTTTGGATGCGTAGTATGCATCATGTCAGACAGTTGGAGTTTGACAAAGTATATGTAGAGGTCATAACCTTAGCATGAAGTATATGTACGAGTAACAATATTAGATTCACCAACTTTGAGGGCAAAGTTCTTTAAGGGGGGTAGATTGAAATACCCCGAACTTAAATATGGTGATTATATTATTCTAATATAGTATTAAGGGCCTAAATGCCTAAGTAATTTTTGGTAAGGAAAATAAATCCAAAGAAATGAGAAAAACGCTTAGAAAGCGGAAAACGCTAAATGAGCGTTAATAACCATAGAGGTACGAGACCTCGGTTATAGTATTGTAAGGATTCCTAAGGCTTATTCATGCCTAATAGTATACGGGAATGATTCCCGAAGAAAACGAATCCAAAAAAGTATTAAAACGCTAATAGAGCATTAGCGCACGTTTCGAGGAAACCGAAACGTGATTTTAAGTGGTCAACAGACCCGTAAAAATTGTAAATCATTAAATAATAATTATTAAGCAATTATGGAAGCTTAATAACAATAAAAATGAAACGAGAAAATTCCGGAAAACGGGCCCGGTTATGAATAGTATCAAAACGGGTAAAATAACGAGCGCTTTCTGTAAAAGACGAAAAACGCTCCAGCTAGTATAACAGTGTGGGGGCCGGTTTTTATTAGTGTAAACAGCTCTCTCTCACACACATGTAACTAGCTAAATTAATGTAGAGTCAAAAAGCAAAGTAGAACAAAAGGACAAAAAGGCACTTACCTTTTCTCTCTCCCCCTCATTTCTCTCTTCTCTCTCCTTCCCTCCTTCCTTCTCCATCGGCTCCTCCCTCCTCTCTCTCTGCTGGTGGCGATTTTGAAGCCCCCAAAGGAAGCTCATGGCTTCCTCACTTTCCTCCCAAGCTCTACATGAGAGCCCAAATGCAAAATAAATTACATATTTGTAATCCCCTCATCCTCCTCTACATTTCTATCTTTTCAAAATTCGAAAAGGATGAGTTTCATCTCCATGGGTTTTCCCCATTTGAAGAGAAAAGCACACCATTGTGAAGCTTGGAGTCTCCTCTTCCTCCTAAGGTAAAAAGTTTCAAGAAAAACCCATCTTTCCTTCATTTTCTATGGTGGCCGATTTTTAGCCCCTTGTAATGCCTTGTTTTCTCTCTTCTTTTGAGCATCAATTCACCTAGCAATGGTGGTGGATTCTTCTTCTTGAACCAAGGGCTAAAACCCCTCCTAAAGCACTCTAAAGGTAAACCCTAGAATTGTATTTTGAACACTTCAATGAACTAGCATAATCTAAGGGTTAGTGAATTAATTATGCTTGTTTTATGTGCTTGGGGTGATGGGAATGGAGTTTGGCAACTCCATTCCCCATGTGATCGGTTTGAACAAGAAAGAGAGAAGAAGGATTGGAAAGGAAAGAAGGAAAATAAAAGCTCAAGGTAAGAGCTCCTTCCTAATGTAAATTTTATTGCATTAGTGTAATGGGAATGGGCAAAACATTTAAAGAACCCAAAACCTTGTACTAGTATTGAGAATTGTGAAATTTGTGTATTTAAGAGTAAGTATGTGGATTGTAGGCCTTAGAGCCAAGTATAATTGTATATGTGTATTGGTATTGTGATTGAAGGAGTATTGTTGTATTGGGATTGTATATGTGTGCTGGTAGAACCCTTGTGGTTTGGCTAGAATAGGTATGAATTTGATGAGAAAGGATGTGTGTGAATAAGTAAGGAAAGTAGATGAGTTATGGCAAAATTTCGGTAGGAATTGTGCATTAAGGAATGACTTGGTGAATGGGAAAAACCAAGGTATGTATTGGGGATAGTAAGGATGTTTAGAAGCCATGGAAAGATGATAGTAGTATGTGGAGTTAAGCTACAAAATCTGTAGCAAGGGAGGCATCAAAATGTATTGTGAAACTAGGAAGAATTTAATGTGCAGAATTTGGAAAAGGAGTGTTGGAACTTGGGTATAGAAAGTGTATTGACTTGGGGATGAATTGGTATGGTAAGTAGAGATAGTAAATGCTAGGAATGACATTGGTTGAGGAAGTATTGGATGGAGAATTGAGTTGTAAAAATCTGTAGCATTAAGAATGAAAAACTGTTAGTGTTGAAAGGAGTGAGGAAATTGTGTAAATTGTCTCATGGATTTAGTAATGGATTGGTGGACGAAATGAGGTATTTTAGGAAGCCTAAATGGCATTATATCATGTGGGATTACATGTAGAAAGATTGGGGAAGGAATGGGTAAGGAAAGAATTGAGAAACAAAGTCTGTAGCAGAGTTCTGCTACCGACCGACCCAGAGTCTGGGTCGGACCGTGGGTCGGTCGGAGCTTAGGTAACGAAAATAAACCTCTCGGGAATGGACCGACCCAGGGGCCGTGGGTCGGACGTGGGTCGGTCGGACTCGAATTTTCTGTTGTCGAAGTTTCGCACTTCGACCGACCCAGAGGTGGGTCGGTCGGTGGGTCGGTCGGAGCTTGGACAACAGACCCGAAACTCTCGGCAATGGACCGACCCAGAGGTGTATGGGTCGGTCGGAACAGTTCTGGGTCGGTCGGGACAATTTCAGAAGACGGAAAACTTACTGGAATGGACCGACCCAAAGGGTTGGGTCGGTCGGTGGGTCGGTCGGCCCTAACTTATAAAAAAAAAAAAAAAATAGTAACATAGTAATCATATGTATGTATATATAAGGATATATACATATATAAAGGACCTTGGTAATACACCATTAGTGTAACATTAATGGTAAAGCAATAAGTATGTAAATGGGAAACAAGTAAGAGGATTAGTAAGGAAGTGGTAAGTGTAAGAACGTTAAGTACACCGGGATAACGGGGTAAATACGGGAGTAGCGATTATTTGTGTATTGTAAGAATATAGTATTAATAATGTTGGAACATTATCAGAGGACAAGTGTGAACCAAGGAACGAGGGAACACACGGTAGAGCTAACCCCGGTGAAAGGTATGATTTTCTCATGCCCCACGTGCTAACCGAGTTACATTGATTTGTGTGCTGTATGCCGGCTAATCAAGACTAAAGCATGAAAACGGTTTATTGCCTTTCTTTGCATGTCTTGCTGTATGTTGCATGAGCTAACCTTTCTTGAATTGATTGTGTGGCTTACTTGGTGCGTAGATCGACTCATAGATGAGTCTTGTATGTAATGACTCGTAGTAAGAGTCTTATTGTGAGACAATGGAACAATAACAACGCACTAAACTATCGAATCACAACGATAACGCAACCCAATAAACTCACTAGAATGTGAGAGAGTGTACGGGAGTAACAACCTCCCGATAACGATAGAAGAATCGAAATGAATAATCCACACACAATAAGTAGTGGAAGTAAGTAAGTAACCTCTGGTAGAGGAACTAATCTTGGTACAATGAACCATGAGAGTAGTGAAGAATGATGAGGGATCTCCAAACCCCTTAGTAATTGGTCGACCCATTATGAGAGGACCCGACTAATGTAAGTATGTCCCGTATATGAGAGCATCCGATATGTTGGGGAAACCCTTAAACCTGAGGATACTAGACAGTAGTAATTCCCTAAGCCAGTGGAGGTTATCGAGAGAGATACTTCTAGGCTAATCTGTAAGATTATTATACTCTGAGAGAAGAGTGTTGGGAATACGAGTAGTCCGGTAGTACAGACACTTGAGTATTGGAGGAGCTGATCGTACAGCCCTCGTATTGTAGGTCCGGTGGCGAGTCTTCTGTATGACTCAGCCCAGAGACCAAAGTATGAGTAATGAGTATTGCGTATGTATGAGAAGTAAAGAGTATTGAGTAAGAAGTGAGTATGAGTATGTGATAGTACCGAGTATTGAGTATGTATGAGTAAGCAGTAAGTACTGAGTACGTACAAGTAAGTAAGGAGTACTGAGTAGCGAGTATGTACAAGTGTAGTAACGAGTATGGAGTAAAGAGCATGTACGAGTAAGGATACGAGCATGGAGTGATGAGTATGTAAGAGTAAGTAACGAGCAACAAGTGAGGAGTAGTAGAGTAGTGTAATGAATATCGAACAACCCCGAAGTAGCAACGAGTAAGTAACTAGTACGAATGGTTGACTACGAACTGTCTTCCTTGGTAAGTATTGGAATTGTATGTATGCATGTATTGTAGTATGAGTATGTATGTATGCATGTAAATGAACTCCATGTATATTCGACCCAAAGTAGTCGATGTACCGCGGTTAGCACGCGGTATATGCGAATTTCATATTCAGCGTAAGCTGACCCCTCGGGGGACCATTTTTAGTGTGCAGGTACCCGAAGCTGATCACCGTTCGAGAGAGTAGGACGGGGACTGCTACGTAAGCATGGGTAGTTGTGTAGTAGGGATTGGTACTTGTATTGTAATGCGAATTTGGAAGTTTAAACTGTATCAGTAATTAAGGGTTGTAGTATACTCGGTATAGTATCATAATGGAGTTGTGTATGTATTATGGATGAGTATGCAATGGGAAGTAATGTACTGTGTAGAGTACTCGGTATGTTCATGTTCATCAGACCGATAGTAAGTAGTATTGTAACCGCCTTGTTAGTCACGTGGGTGACTAACGGCATTGTACACCCGCCGTCGAGTAAGTAATATCCGCTGCGAAGGTAAGTATGGTACGGTAATGACGGTATTAGCGGTAGGGGTGTTACATGTAGTGTGTTTCCACCATTTTATTAGTTCGCACTTGACTCCTTCTACGAGTCTCTACTCACACAAGACTCAACTACGAGTCGCACTACCATACACAATCACAATCAGGCAATCCATTCACAATCCACATTTCATGAATTATACAAACTTCAGTTTAGTCAACAAACCAATCTCAAGCATTACAATACAAACACAAGAGGGTACACACAATCCGATTCGTGCATTTATCTTGTTAGGTGATCGCACAATCAAACAAGCACACAAATCAGGGTAACCAAGTTAGGATATAGAGCATGAAGAAATCATACCTTTCACTGGGGTTTTACTTTTACCGGGTCACCTCTTGTTCCTCGGATCTCACTTCCGAATCACTAACCATATATCAAGTGATTCCATTATTATTAAGGTAGTACGGTATGTAAAATTAGTACTCCCGTAGTTAACCTCGTTAACCCATTATTCTTGGTTTAGTTTATGTGCTCTCAAACTCACAACTTCCTCAATCACTTCCAACCTTTGTTAATACTTCTTAGGACCTATAAAAGTCACCAAACAACTCCTAAACATCATCTAAAACCAATACCATTCAAAACCCCATCTTAAAAACCCTCAAAAACACTTTCTGTGCAATTCTGGGGGTGGTCCGAGACATGGTCCTTACCTAAAGTCCCGGACCAATGCATTGTTAAACTCTCGGCTGATTTTTCACTATGGTCCGGGACCTTGTCCTGGAGTATAGTCCCGGACCAGGTACAGACTTCAACTCTCGGCAGAAAATAACATGTGGTCTGGGACCTTGTACCTAGGCCAAGTCCCGGACCAAGGTGGGTAATGTACTCTCGGCACAAAATTGAGTGTGGTCCGGGACTTTGTCCAAGGACCAAGTCCCGGACCTTGCTAAAACCAGCTACACACTTGATTTTTCACCCCCAATTCAATCCATAATCCACACTTAAACTTTCCCTAATCTTTCCACAAGTTTTCCACCTAATTAAACACCTCAAAACATGCACTAAACCACTCCAAATCATTGGTTTAATAAACCACCCAATTCTTGCTCAAATTCATCAAATTCACATCCCCACATTTTGCATTTGCACTCTTCTGCATTTCTAACTTCTTCTTGCTAGTTTTTACATCCTTCCAACCTCACCAAATGCATCTATGACCATTACAAATCATTCCTAGACAATTTCATTAACTAAACCCAAGTACAACTCCCATTTTCCTAAGTCTTGCACACTAACTCATTCCTAAATTTTCCAAAGCATTCCAATACCTTTTTGCTACAGATTTCTACCTCTCTTCTTCTAGTTCTCCAAATGCCATTTCAAGGCTATCACTCAACTCCAAGCAACACTACAAACACCTAGGTTCTTCAATACACTAAGTCATCTTTAAACACTTGTTTTTCTACCAAAATTTTGTCATAACCTCCCCATAAATCTTATATATCCCAAACCACCGACTCTCACCAATTTTATTCCTAATCTAGCCACACCCTTACAAGGATCCTACCAGCACATAATATATCCTCTAAATTATCCAAACAACAATATAGCTCAACATACCACAATAGCTCAAAAGCTTGGCACTTAAGCCCTTAATTCAAACCAACAAGTCACAAGTTTTCTCAAAATCAACTAAACACATTATTTCTCACACTTTGGGTTCATTATTCAATTTAACCCATCCCAAATCCTAAAACAATTAAGACAAGGTTTAAGGTAGATTTTTACCTTAATCTTTTCAAAGCCTCTTTTCAATTCTCCTCCTCCTCATCTCCTTCTCCAATTCGGTCAAGTGGGAATGGAGTTGCCAAAATCCATCCCAACATTCAAGAAACACAAAAATACACTCAATTAATTATCTAAACTCTTAAGAAGTTCTAATTCAATTAAAGGGCTTAAACACAAGGTTAGGGTTTACCTTTTGGAATGTTCAAGAGGGGCTTTTGCCCATGAATCAAAGGGGAAACTCCACCACCATGGGAGATTTGAATTGAAGCTCAAAATCAAGAAGAAACAAGGAGTGAGAGAGGGCAAAATCGGCCAGCTCTACAAGATGGAGAAAAATGAGGTTTTTCATGGAGATTTTTACCTTAGGAGAGAGAGGAGACTCCAAGCTCCAAGATGATGTGCTTTTCTCATCAAATGGGGAAAACCCATGGAGGTCAACTTCATCCTTTTGGAATTTTAAAAAGAGAGAATGATAGAGGAGGATGAGAGGAAGAAGAATATGTGATTATTTTTGTGATTGGAGCTTGTATGAAGCTTGGGCATGGCATTGAAGTTGAAGTAGCCATTGGAGAAGGAGGAGAGAAATCGGCAGCTTGGGGGAGAAGATGGAGCCGGCTGGGAAGAAAGAGAGGGAGGAAAGAGAAAAGGAAAGAAAGAAATGAGAGGAGAGAGAGGGTGGGGGCACCTTTTCCTTTTATTTCTTTCTTTTCTTTCTTTTCTTTCTAGCTTATTAGGTGTGTGAGAGGGATGTCTCACAATTAAAAACCGGCCCACAATATTAGTACCAGCTGGAGCGTTTTTCGTCTTTTACAAAAAACGCTCGTTTATTTACCCGGTTTAGCACTATTCACTAACCCGGCCCGTTTTCCGGATTTTCTCGTTCCTTTAATTTTAATGGTTATTATACTCCCATTAATGTTTATTTATAGTTATTTAATGAACTATAATTTTTACGGGTTCGTTTGACCACTTAAAGTCACTTTTCGGGTTTTCTCGAAAAACGTGCACTAAAGTTTTATTAGCGTTTTTAACTCGTTTTATGGATCCGTTTTCTTCGGGAATTGTTCCCATATATTTTTTTAGGCATTATTAAGCCTTTAATTTCATTTAATACCCTTTCTAAGGTTGTATTTCTCCTAGGGTCACTTAACGCCTAATTTAGCATTTTTCTCTTTTCTTTTGGATTTATTCTTTTTACCAATGTTCATTAGGCACTAATAGGCCCTCAATATCGTATTAGAGTAATTTAATCACCCTAATTAAGTTTGGGGTATTTCACTAACTTAGTGTTGTAGACCGACTCATAAATGAGTATTGTTTGGTTAGAGACTCATAGAAAGAGTTGTCCCGCAAAATACTGTATACGTGGAAAACACACAAAAACTATCGATTAGTGAACTACGATAATGCAACCTTATGAACTCACTAGAACGTGAGAGAGATGTCCGGGATTAGTAAACCCCCGTTGTTGAATGGAGAACCGAATCGAAACAATCCACGAAATAATTAATGGTGGAAAGACATAAAGAACCTCTATTAAGAGAACGATGCTAGTTCAAAGTTATGAACTCATGAGAAAGGTAAAAAGAGATATAAAGGACCATCAAACTCCCTTTAAAAGATAGTCGACCTCCTATATGAGGATCCGACCCGGTACGAGAAAATGACCCGAATGTATAAGTATTCGAAACGTTGGGGAAACCCTTAAATCAGAGAATACAAGAACTTGAGAAAATTCCCTAAGCTATTAGATGACACCAAGAGCGGTGCTTCTAGGCTAATCTACGTGATTACATTATAACTCCGAGAGAGGAGTAGTTGGGAATGTGAGAAGTCCGGTAGAGATACAGACGTTTGTGTAAGTAGGGAACTAAGAGAGTAGTTCTGGTAGCTAGTTGAACCTTCCTACCATGCTAGACCCAGTGTAGGGTCGAAACCGGGGAAGTAAGACTAGGACTTTAAAGCCCGGTGGTGAGCCTTGTGTATGTCTCTACTCGGAGGCCATGTGAATTGGCTTGAGAATTATTTAAGAGAAGAGTAATTGAGAAAGTAAGTTTGAGACCTGTAGTGTCTATTGAACCAAAAGAACAAGTAACGGTATCCGAAGAGAATGGATATGATATTGAACAATGAGAAGTGGAATTAGAGAGGTAGAAACCCTCAAGGCCTAAGAGCAAGATAAGTAAACTAACCTTAGTTTGTGATTGTATTCCTATACTTGAATACTTGTGAATGCGAGCATGTTGTACGTTTGTTGCACTTCATGTTTTGATTTAAATAAAATCAATCGCATGTTAAGATGAGAATTAGTTGAGTGTGGCCCGGTAATAGCGGGTTGCACGATTACCATACTAGCAAAGGTGCTGAGACCCTTTTGGGGCTACCCATTCTATTTCAGGTACAATGAAGATGAATACCGTTCGATAGTAGTACGGGGATGGCGGTTAAGCATGGGTAGTTGAATTAAGTACAATTGTATTTGTATGTATTGGTAGGGTAAGACCGAAAATGTTATCATCATGGAGATTGTAAATACTCGGTATATTGGATTGAGTAAGTATGCTATTGAATTAAGGATGTAGTATGTGACTCAGGTTAGTAATGAATGAGATTTGTATTTGTTAAGTACTCGGAATAGTCTATCAGACCGTTATTGTATGGAGTTAGGCCTTGTTAACCACGTGGGTGGCTAACGACATTGTTTCACCCACCGTAGTATTGGAATTGTCCGCTAAGATTGTAATGATGAACGAGGTAATTATGTAGTAATATCGGGATTAGCGGTAGGGGGTGTTACAATTAACAAATAAAATAAAAAAACCACTAATCAAATTTTCAGTAACAAACCTTTGAACTTTTATTTTAAAATAAATTTCTAATGACTCAAAAATAACATAATAACTATATTTGTTTTTATATTTTTTCCTTTATTTTTTTACTTAATTGGATTTTTAATTGAAATCAATTTTTTGGAATTGATACCTAACTTTACTTATAAATAATTTTAGTTATGATGAGTTAAAGAAGTTTATTTTTTACAGGTTTTTTTCACATACTTAAAGCAAAATTTTCCTATCGACTAATTTATATTCATGTCTCTTTTTGGACCAAACCCAATGATACTTCATTGTAAACAATGTTCAGTATTTTAATGTTATGGTACTTACGTTTTTGGTATAATGGTAGTACTATGGGACATTGTTCAGTGTTATATGATACAAATGCTAAATACTGATTTGTATTCAAAATAAAGATCTGGTATGAATATTTTTTTCATCCTCATTATGCTCTATAATTAATGTAATATATTCTTTCGGGTCACATTGGATATATTCATTCGGGTTTTCATTCGGGTTTAGTTCGGTTGGTTTCGGTTCGGGTCAATTCGGATTTTAGGTCATCATTGGGTTGTGGATGACTTCGGTTTGGTTGATTTTGGTTTAGATAACTTTTGGTTTGGATGGTTGTGGACTGTGTTTTGTTCTCGGTTTTACAATGATACAGTTTGGTTTGGTCCAAGTCAGTTTGTTACGGATTTCGGATCATTTTTTAAGATTTGGTTTTCGGCTGAGATTCAGATTTGGATTGGATTGGTTCAGTTTTTTGGGTTCAAACCACTTTTGCCAGGTCTAATCAACCCAACGATAACGGGGCCTAACAGAGGACTAACTACCTTATTTCTAGAGCAAACACTGAGTGAGATTTGGAAGAGAGTGAGCTTGGGGAAGAGGATGACTACGGAAATTGCATGCTACAGAAACCCACAAAGCAAAAGAGAAAGAGGAAGGGAAGAGAAATGAGAGAGTTTTTCTCTCTCTCCCTCCCCCTCTCCGACGAAGCATCCCGTGAGAGTCCTAGATATTGCCTGTAATTAAGAACATTTTCCTACATTTTAGTTAAAACGACACTAATATAGACAACCAAGACCATTTGCCCTGACCATACTCCTTCATCAAGGTTGTAGTAGGAGTCATGCATTTTCAAACCAAAGTTTTGGCTGAGCACGAGCATTGAACAAAAGGTGAGTCAAGAGATGAGATTATCTAAAGAAAAGAAGTGTTACTTGAATATAAAGAAATAAAATAGACTATCAAGTGCTTACCAAAACACTGAAAACCCTCCTCTACACGTTTTATCCGAATATGTTCTTTTGTCATAAGTGAAAGGGTCCCACGCATGACGCATCCTAACTTGTTAGTTGGAAACTATCATTGGCTTAATTAAATGGTGCAATGAACCAATTCGGTCTGGACAACCTCATTGGACATTTATATGGATAAAGCTACTCATCAAAATTACTAGGGCCCATACATATCTACTCTCAATATGTTAAAAAGTTTCTAAGAAAGATTTTTGTCATCATATTCTAGTCAAACATATACTGAAACTTTATTGATTCCGTAAAGGCAAAAAAAACAACATAGTGTCGAGAATAGGAATAAAAGCATACATCTTGTATTTTAACCGATACAAAGCCAGTCCTCTAAGTGTCCTAACGATTCTTCTACAGTTCCACTAACGACCTCATGAATATTCCATGGTACAAGAAAGAAATGGATAATCTATGCTCCATTTGCTAAATGGATAATCATAAATGTTTTTAAAAATATTAATACCACTTTAAATTATTTATTCAAAATAACTTATACTGTTTTTAACTAATATTCAGAAAAATCTTTTAAAAATTATCTTATATTTACAATAATGATTTAATATTTTTTTTATTTACAAAATATTATGTCATAAATAAAGTAATCCACAAAATAGAGTATAAAAATATTATAAAATATTTTAAAAAATAAGTTAAAAGTATAATTTATTATTAATAAATAATTTAAACTTGTAGAAAAAAGGATAATTTGAAATGTATAGTATAATAAATTATGGTACTTAATTGGTATACTTTATGGTATTTAATTGATAGAAAAATTGGTATAAATTATGTGTTTAAAACTTTATATTCATTTTATGGTACTCAATAATTTAAAAAGAAATCTATGAAATATTTAATTTTTTAATATCTTGTTATTCAATTTTTATAAATTTTTTATTGTATTTTGATTTTTTGTGATTTTTTTAAAACTTAGGAGCATATTGTGAACTTTAAAAATACTTTGTTTATTAGGAGCATATTGTGAACTTTAAAAGTACTTTGTTCACTAATAGGGGTATTTTTATTGTAATGGTATGAAATATACCATGCGGAAGGTCAAAGCATCTACCGAAGGCCTGCTAACGGAAGGCCACAAGTCTATCGGAAGACCAATTGTCGGAGGGCCAATTGTCGGAAGGCCTGCTACCGAAAGGCCCCGCTTCCGGAAGGATCTACCAAGAGAGAGTCTACCGGAGACCAATTATCGGAAGGCCTATCGTTGGAAGCCCTACTTCCGGAGGACCCGCTACCGGAAAGGCTGCTGCTTAAAGAATCGCTACCGACGGAGTAACTACCGGAGGGGTTATTATCAAAGTGACGGTCCGGAAGAGTAGTCCAAGGCGGAAGCAGTATTTCAGTCCGGAGACCTATAAAAGACTGATAGCTGTATTTATGTAATACTATCACATGTATAGGGGCTTAAGGGTAACATGGCCATAGGAAGTCTATAAATAGAGGTAGAGGGGCTCATTTGTGAAGGACTCAAGTTAAAAAAGGGAGCTCACATCCCAAAAGCTCTCTAGTGTTGTAAACCAAAGAATGAATAATAGCTCTGTCTAGAAGTGGACGTAGGCCGGATTATTGGCCGAACCACTATACATCACGGTGTGGAAATTGTGTTGGGAGAGTAACATCTGTTACATCTTCATTGGCGCCGTCTGTGGGAAACCAAACATCAACCACGATTGATCCACGCTCTAGAAAATCATGAAAGAATCGACTCATTCTACGATTTCATTATGAACAACCAAGGAAATGAAGAGAGATGGAGTAACAGATCGGAGAATTTTTCGATCGAGATACGAAGCTAAAGGAATTCATCCAAGAATTCCGTTTTACGGGACCAGAATTTCAAAACATGGTGAATAAGCGGGACTTGCGAAGAATTAAAGAAGTGCAATCGACGATTCATCCACGGTCTGCGATCGCCATCGATTTACGACTTGCGATCCAAAGATGCGACTGAAGGTTAAGGATTGCTCATCGCACTCTGGAAAAAGCGTCAGTTCGGTTCTAGCAACATCGAAATCTCAATCCATAAGGCAAGACAATTCAGAAAGTTTATTATCGCGAGCAAGGTCAAGCTTAAGAATTCGAAGTAGCACAATCGGAAACCACGAAGGAAGACGCCCTATTCAACGTTTTCGACGAAGTTCTTGATGAGAAGAATCAGTTCGCTCGACAAATGATAAAACATCGCAAGGACGATATCCAAAAGAAAAAGTACCGATTCACGTAAAAGATGTATTAAACCTCCAATCCTCATGTTCTTGGTGCATCGATCGAAGTTTTCTCCGCGATCTGTCCATACAACTCAGGAAACCACGAAGGAATCAACTCAAAGAAATTAACGTCTTCGTCGATTCACAACGCATTGGAAAAGACTGATCGTTCAAGTTTTCTTCACTCGAAGATTAAACGCTTACAGATTGCTTTCAAAGGAGTCCGCGGACGAGTTCGAGCCAGATATCCATTGGCTAAAGAAGAAAACCGCTAAAACCAATTCACATCCTTACCTTAGACAACCAACTGTTACATTAATTATGTCTTAATTCATGTACTAATCAGGCCTAAGCTAACTACAATTCATTCAAAAGCAGGAACACGGCTGAAAAATTCAAAAGCAAGAAATATGACCGTCTAGTGTTCTGTTAAAAGGAGGAGGTCGATAGCTTTTAAGAGACGATGAAAGATCGGCGTCGACCGATGATTCTCTTCAGGCCTGGAACGCAAGCCACCCCGATCTGGACCAGAACGGCTAATCAAACCAAAAAGGGAAGGAGTTTCTATCTGTTTTCCTCTTCAACAAGGAAAGAAAGAGATGGAACTCATTTCATCCAGCACCCCCGAGTAACAGTGCAACTGAAGTCTCGTAAATCAAGGCTCGTCCAAGAATCTGATATCATCCAGATAAGTTTAAATTTTCCCTACTACGGATTACCGAGTTTTGTTTTTGAATTTACCTGCACTATCTCTGCAAGATTAAGATCCGAAAAACCTGTTTATAAGATAAGGATCTAAATGTAATTCGCTCTTAATTATCGTTGTATTCAAGGTCAATCAGCCCCGAGTGACAATGTTAGTTTAATTTAGCCTCAGATTAAGTTTTATTCACACGTATCTTGCCATGCCCCCAGAGAAAACGCCTTGGCACTCTTTCTGTTGCTATATAAAATGTGATCTTCTTTATTCCAGTGTTGGCTTTGCTTATTGATATGCCTGTTGCTACCGGTATTTTTGATAAGCTGAAACATGTTTTCTTTTATTAACGATCTTAGATCTATCTTGACAGATCCCTTGGCTGTGGTTAGTTCATTGGTGTTCGAATTTTATCTCTGTTTATTTTGTGCTTTCTTGAATGAATTTGCGGTGCCCTGACTGGTATAAAAAGTTCTTTCTTATTTTTTACTGTTGGTTATCAGATTTATCCTACCAATAGACTTGGGACATGAAGTCTGTTTCTTTAATAATAACAATGCATCCTATGCTGGCGTGCATCCCCAGAGCGATCTGCTAGGTACGTCTATATGCTGTGAGAGTAAAATCAGAAGTTTCCTCGGTATCTATCTCTGGTACCATATTATGTATGGTAAGCACATTCGTACTAACGAGATGCAAAAGTGGTTCAGGTTTACTTCTCTATCCCTCTTTCTCCGTTTCTCAGTCTCTATTTTAGTATCTTTTTCATTTAAAGTTTGTTTTTACTTCTGTTATGAGCTGAAGGTATGGCACATCATAAGTCTTCATTACTTTGTTTGCCTCCTAAATAAAGTTGGCAACTGTTTTAAATCTCTGGAACAATAAGTGTGCAATGTTTAAGTCTCAACAGTTCCAAGCTTCTAAGTTTTGCTTTCGGTAATATGTTTTAAACTAGACGTTTTGTTTCAGATTTTTTTTTTTGTTACAACAGATCATAAGTTTTCGGACAGTTTCATAAGTTTCGCTTGGTGTTGCTATTGCTTTCATCCTGTTTTGATACATGCTAGGATACTTCATTATGTTTTTGCTGTTGTGCTAATCCCTATTTCAGCAGTTAGAGATCCTAAATAAATTTCGTTCCAGTTTCCATCTCTTTTTATGCCACCATTTGAACATGATTTTTTGTTTCACACTCTATTTGCTCCTGATTGAGCATCACAGCTCCTGCATCTTTTTAAGCTATTACTACTCTCAACTTTCAAAGGGGGCATGATCTAATTATATGTTACGAGCCTCGAAGTGACTCTTAGCTTTTTTACGGCCAATGAATCAGGAAAATGTTAGTATCTATCGAAATTTCTATAGCTACTCATACTTGAAAATCAGTACAAAAGGTAAATGTTTATATTAAATACATTCTCTGATTTAACTCTTTTACAAAATAGAAGTATAGTACAAATTCAGCCTAAAAAAAAAGAGAAAGCTTTGATTGTGCTGTTGTTACAGTTTTTGGGATAACTTCGTAGTTCTGTTTGGTTAGGCTGTGATTTTCATTATGTTTTAATGCTTTATATTGTAACCGTTTGGAGCTTATAGGGGACCGTTTATAAAAATCTAATTTTATCTTGATTCTATTGTGAAACAGCATATTCTTTACTCTGGATCACAACGGTTATATTTACACTGTCATTTGTTTCTATTCACATTATTTCTAGCTTGAAGAAAGCTAATACGCTTCTGTTTACATAGCAAAAAAAATGGAAGTATGTTTCAGTAACTCATTTCCCATTGATAAGACATGCTAGTATTTGCATCATAATCATTTTTGTTGAGATTGAACTTTTGTTTGAAGCTAAATACGTGCATATCATGCCTAATTCTGTTGCTATCCACCTTACTTTTGCTATTGTGACGACTTTGAACTTTGAAATCTGTTTTGACCCAAAAAAGCGGTTGCAATTAAACTGATATTGTTTGTTACTGCTGGACGTTTTCAACAGCATTGGGTAGTCCGAAGTATGCCCTTATTCTATTTGTTTTGACTGCTGTTTCATGCTCCGTTCTAAGCGTTAGTTTTCCGCACCTTGGAAGCTGATGTGCACACAATCTGTTTGTCCGTATAATACAATCTGGCTTTAGCTGTTAAAAACTGTTTTTAACGGATTTGTGCTTATGAATGGATTTTTGAGCCTTACTAACCTCTGTGACGATTATTGCTACTGCGCTATTTAAGTGCCTCAATAGTGTTTAAAACACTCTATCAGTAAGTGGAGGTATCTATTTACCACTCTTCTTGGTTGTTACAAGAGGCATATATGAATGTTTAAGATCTGAGAAACTAACCAGAATTGAGTTATGATTCATGGTCACCATATGAGCATGATTGTACCTGATTATATTTGACTTTTTTAATCCTTGACTACTTTTACTAATGCTGTGTTTCCGGCAGTCTAAAACTTGTGAAATAGTAATGTACAATTACAAGCTATAGTGGCTTCTTATTTCGGCTGCTCAATGATGTTTAAATATAGCATCTGACAAAATACATGTTGTTTCTATCATGCTTAACAGCAGCCTGCTCTCATAAACTAATGCTACTCCTTTCCTCTTTTCTTCAAAATGGGTATAACTGCCCGCTGCTGCTACTCCGGAATAATGAGGAAATGAATACGGTGACTCATGCCGCTGATTCAACGTGTGTCAATTTCATGGTCTGGAGCTGAAGGAAATTCACCATTTTCTATCCATAATGTCATTCTCCAAATAAGCAGTATCGGGGACAAAAATTAACAGGCACTCCTGGTAGAAACATTTGCTCGGTAGAAGTATTACGCTCTGAGCCTTCCGATGCAAACGTTGCGCTGTGAATTCCCAGTACAAACATTGGGCTGTGGGCACCAGTAGAGGTATTGGACTGAGGGCAGTCCTGGCAGGAAATTGCAAGCTTTACCGGAAATTGGAGAACCTGCTTCCGAAAGTATCTAAGCATGCATTTATACCCAGAAAAGTCTCGGGCCCCTCCAACCATCTAGTCAACCCACCGGTAATATCATTTTCTCACCGGTAAGAAAGAGGTACCAAACCTTTTGATATTTCATTGTGAATATTATTTTGCCACTGGAAGTTTACGAAACTTTCTCTAGAGGATTGATCACCCTCTAGTTTTCAATAAAAGAAATATTTAAAAACAAATTCTGATTTACTTAAAACCAAGACCAGAGAGTCTTGCGAAAAGAAAAGAAAAGAAAGAAAAAGAATGTATCCGACGATCTCACCATTGGCCATGGTAGAGTGTTTTGTATCCGACGATCTACCATCAACGATGGTAGTGTAATTCATCCGACGATCTCACTGTCAGCGTCCTGGCAGTAGAGTGTTAATCCGACGATCTCACCGGCTCAAAGTCGGTAGAGTGATAAACCGACGATCTCACCATGTGTACAGTGGTAGAGAGTGTGAAAGCATGAAAGTGTAACTAAGGGGTTACCAAAAGAGATCTTGGCAAAAAAAAAAAACAAAAGAGCAGTCTAAAATTATTCATTATAAGAATCTCCAACTTTTGGGAAGTAATAGAATTTATAGTAATTCCTTTTGTTCACCTCAGACTTGTGTTATCCATGTACTTAGAAAGGCTGCTCTAAAAAACCTATAGGCTGTATATTTGGGTTTTTTATCCCCGTGATTAATATACTCTAACTAACAAAAAACTTTTGGGAAGTCCGGTCGCTCCGGGCAGCCCAAAAGACAAATATCTTTTAATCTGTTAAATTTAGGTATACAGGTCCAAGGAATAAAGTGATTCAAGCAGCAATCTGATTATGAAGTAATATCCCATTATTATTATTATCTCGGACTTCTTGAGATTATTATGGTCTTCTAGAATTATTATGGTCTTCTGGGATTATTATGGCCCTTCGGAATTCCAGATCTTTGGATTTCTTATTATGGCACGGTCAAGGAACAGAGACCTCTTCTCAGGAGTACAAGTGGGACTTCATCGCCCCAGAACAAATGGGACTTCTTTGTTACCGGAAGACAAGCTCTTACATAGGCTAAAGTTTTTAAGTTCATTTCCTTTTTAGGCAAAAGAAAAAGAACTTGTGGGACTAGGAGATATATAGTAGAAAAGAAAAAAGTACAAAGTGTAAATTTTATCTTCTTTTTATAAGTTCCACTTTTTAGTGTTAAAAAGTAGAACTTGTGGGACTGATGTAATGGTATGAAATATACCATGCGGAAGGTCAAAGCATCTACCGAAGGCCTGCTAACGGAAGGCCACAAGTCTATCGGAAGACCAATTGTCGGAGGGCCAATTGTCGGAAGGCCTGCTACCGAAATGCCCCGCTTCCGGAAGGATCTACCAAGAGAGAGTCTACCGGAGACCAATTATCGGAAGGCCTATCGTTGGAAGCCCTACTTCCGGAGGACCCGCTACCGGAAAGGCTGCTGCTTAAAGAATCGCTACCGACGAGGAGTAACTACCGGAGGGGTTATTATCAAAGTGACGGTCCGGAAGAGTTAGTCCAAGGCGGAAGCAGTATTTCAGTCCGGAGACCTATAAAAAGACTGATAGCTGTATTTATGTAATACTATCACATGTATAGGGGCTTAAGGGTAACATGGCCATAGGAAGTCTATAAATAGAGGTAGAGGGGCTCATTTGTGAAGGACTCAAGTTAAAAAAGGGAGCTCACATCCCAAAAGCTCTCTAGTGTTGTAAACCAAAGAATGAATAATAGCTCTGTCTAGAAGTGGACGTAGGCCGGATTATTGGCCGAACCACTATACATCACGGTGTGGAAATTGTGTTGGGAGAGTAACATCTGTTACATCTTCATTTATCATTTCCTTCTGGTCAATGATGATAGTGGAATTTCATGAATTTTGAGAAAAATGTAGTGACATTTTGTGACTTTCTATTATTTTTGGGTGTATTTCATGAATTAGCAAAAAAAATAGTGACCTTTCATGACATTTCCCTTTTAAAAAAGATTGCAAATCACGATCAGGAAGGAGATTAGTTTCGATGGTGCCTTGATTATGATGTATTAGGTTGGCCCGTTGCCACCTTTTTGGAACCAAAATGCCCCCATTTAACTTGTAAATCCCTGGGTATCTGATATATAGGGCCTCTATGTATGTATCCTTTTGTACAAACTCTATTACTCTTTCAATACATATTTCACCTCTTATTAAAAAAAAGATTGCAAAACTTTTTTGTTTCAAATTCTTAACTAAGTATACCGGTAGTAACATTTTACGGTATTAAAAAAATGAAATGATATTCTTTTAAAATAATTTAATCAAATTAAAAGACTTGCTTTTTTTATTAGAGAATCTCATAGAGCGCCTTCGATGCCGGCTGGGAAACGCAGAAATATCTGCGTTCAGTTAAAGGTGTCCCTGGTTAACGAATGGTGACCGGACATAAATATATTTTGCAGAGTCTTAACGAGTTATAGGTTGACACTTGTCCTGCATGCTTTTTCAAAAGCAAATTAATCTGCTATTCGCACACACTGAACGGGACCTATATGATAGAAATTTGTAAGCCTTTTTTTAACGTTAAATTTTATGCTTTGAACATGAAAGATGCATATACGGGTGCGAATATGTGCTCAACTTGACACTAGTCGATGTTTACTGTGCGTCGGAATTTTCCCGTTATTGTTATAATCCATTAATGGTGGCCACGAATCCAGTTCCACCGGTTCCGGAAAATGTGTATTCGGATTCGGAACCGGTTCCAGACGGTTTCGGGGCGGTTCCGGTTCCGGTTCCGGACTTGTATTCGCTTCGGATTCGCTCAAATCAACGGTTCCGACCGGTTCCATAGCGGTTCCGGTTCCGGTTCCGATCGGTTCCGACCGGTTCCGGGGCGGTTCCGACCGGTTCCGGAAAGATTCAATCGGCTCTAGTTTCTTCGTTTTAACTCCGATTTTAGATCCGTTTGCGCGCACACGTTGCTCTTTTCGTCCACTTTACTCCTAGCTAGGTTATTCCTCAAGTTTATAATCTTAAATGTGTAAGAACCAAAGACTTAAATTTTTGTATTGAATTTGCAAAAATTAAAGAGCAAAGCGGATTTTATTATATGATTCACTGCCTCGTTAAAACCTTATTAGGTAAAAACCCATTGGGAAAACCCTAATAAGGCAAAAGAGTACAGCTACTAATAGGTTACATGATTTCAATTTGGAAGTCTTAAAAGATTACATGGAAAGAAAGTAATACTAATACATTCTAAAAGATTACAATACAAAATAGATGTCCTAAGTGGTGTTGTCCCCATTCATCTCGTACCAATCATCAGGTTGCCCCTCGTATTGCAATGCGTGTGCTTGGTATCTCAGCTCGGCTAAGTCCCAATCATACTTCTCAACACAAACCTTGATTGAGTCCGGTGCAAGGCTTGATCTCTTTTCATCCAACACTCATTTGCCCGCACTAAACGCCGACTCTGAAGCAACGGTTGATGCTGGAATTGCTAGTATATCTCGAGCTATCTTTGCAAGGATGGGGAACTTGCCTTCATGTGCTTGCCACCACTTAAGAACATCTATATCACCATCATCATCATCAAAACTAAAAGTGAAGTTAATGTAATCATCATAAGTACAAAATCCCGAACCCGATTGAACTGATCTTGGTCTTTTCAAAATACTAGAAATCAAAGTACTTCTTTTGCTACTGGCGCGTGGTGGTTTAGAAGAGGAACCACTACCACTAGCAGAAGAAAGCTCATCCGGACGGTACTTTGAAGTGTACTCATCATGTAGCTTTTCAAGGCTGCATTAACTTTTTCTACATATTGTTAAACATAACCATCATTGGGTGGACCTCCTGGAACAATACTATAATAATAATCAAGCAATTTTGTTAGACCATCCAATTTTATTTGAGGATCAAGAACAGTTGCCATACAATAAATCAAAGGAAATTCATTGAAATAGTTAAACCATTTAGACATCATATCATAAATAACACCACTAACCTCAGCAACATTCTTGTTCTCATGCAAGACATGGAAAATACTAATGCATTCATTTATGACAAGATGCACATTAGGTTCATAAACTAATGAAAACACCTTTGTTGCACTGTCAAAACATTTTAAAACATTATGTATGGCATTAGCCTTTACCCAAAAGTCCTCACCCATTAATTCTTGATTTTGTTGAACAACCATAGTGTTATACAAACTAGTTAAAATGGATTGGTGTTTCTTAGTCTTAATTAACAATTCATATGTGGAGTTCCATCTAGTGGGGGGTGTCGGGAGCAAAATGACGAGGACGTAAACCGGATTCCTCACACTTTTTTTTGTACTCATTTTTAACAAGACCCGATTTTCTAATTTTTCTCATGACATGCCTAAGTGGCTCTAGTGTGGAAGTCAAGTAGATAAACCATCTTGTACACACAAATTCACAACATGAGCACAACATCGAACATGCAAGTAATCACCATCATGCAAGAGTATGAGATTCGAATTAGCTTTTAGATAATCTACACACTTAACATTTTTCGAAGCATTATCTAAAGAAATTGAAAATACCTTGTCTAACAAATTCCATTCAGATAATACTTCAATAATTTTCTCAGAAATATTAAAACCGGTATGTGCATCATCAAAAATATCAAAAGCAATAATACGCTTCTGAAGCATCCAAGAACTATCAATCCAATGAAGTGTAACACAAATAAATGCCTCATTAGTAGTAGATGTCCACATATCACTAGTTAATGAAACACGACCATCAAATGCTTTCATCATTTCCATAAGTTGGTTTCTAGTTTTACTATGTTGTGCAAAAGCTCTACGTTTAAGCGTATTCCTAGGCACTCTACTATATTGTGGTTGTAATGTGTGTGCAAACAAAGTTTTCAAAGTAAGGACTTTCACCAAAATTAAATGGTAACTGTTCAGCAATCATAAACCTAGCCATGCCATCTATCATTCTTTCTCTATCATAATGAAAAAAAACCTGAACCGGGTTGTCGTTGGTTAAACCCGGTGAGCATAGTTTGACCACTCGTACCACCCGCCATTGTCGTCGTATCCTTGTAGATCTTGTGCATCTTCATATGTTTTGCAAAGGTTCCGGTTCCGGTGCCCAACGCCCATGCAAGTCCTTTGTGGCAAATATTGCAATGTTGCTTGTATGTCCCGGGCATCTGCGGATCTTCTTTCTTTGTGAAGTATGCCCACACCCAAGAAGCTTGTCTCGATTTTGTTGGAGCGGTGGTGTTGTCGGAATCATCATCTTCTTGATCATGATCTTGACCAAGATTGTGAGCATCGGATGGGGTAGAGGATGTACCTTTAATTGTAAAAAAATTGATTTAGACTATAATTAAGATAAGAATGTAATTAAAATTAAAGTTTGTATAAAATAAGTTGTAACTAATATTAAAACTTACCAAATGGTGGTGATATTCCCGGTTGTGTTGCCCCCATGTTTGTAGATCCGTGCTGAGAAATTGTATAGCTTCCACCTTGCGGGAGTGATGAAGGTGAATAATGTGGATGTTGTTGATGTTGATGATACCCGAATTCCATCTCGTCGATTTGGTCTTGCTCATCAACTTGAAAATTTGGATCGATTCGGAGGTTGGAAGAAGGCATCACTTCCTTTCCGGATCTCCTCGGCATTTTGCTAGAATGTGGGAAATGGAAAATTGAGAGCTAATGTGGGAATTGAGACTTTAGTAGCTAGAATGCTTAATAACACTTAATTGCACAAGAAAATACTAATAATAAGAGAGAGGAAGAGTAGGATGAGTTGTGTGGTGAGAATGATGATAAAATGGTGTATTTATAGGGGTTTTGGGGCAATATAGCCGTTTGGCTTTGTTTGGAGCCGTTACACACATAAAAAAAAGAGCTGTTGGGAATCTGGGCGGTTCCGGTTCCGGCTCCCAACGGCTAGTTGACCAACGGTAAATTTGACCGGTTCCGGGGCGGTTCCGGTTCTGGTTCCGGTTCCGAATCCGACGCGAATCCAGGCGGTTCCGGGTGGTTCCGGTTCGGTCCCGAATCTCAAAACTTGTATTCGGATTCGATTCGCAAAGGGGCGGTTCCGGTTCCGAATCGGTTCCGCCCCGGTTCCGGCCGGTTCCGGTTCCAATCGGTTCCGGGTAGATTCGCCGGTTCGGGTAGATTCGGATTCGGTGGCCACCATTATAATCCATCCCCCTCTCCATCTCTCTTTTGAGCCCGTTATATATTGTGCCTTCATAGATTAATCTTGGGCTACAAAGATATGGCCTGTTCGATAGCCGCGAGTGGAAAATTTCACTTTTAAAAAGTCATGTGTCACTTCTATATTGGACAGTCCACTCTATTAGAGTTCATTTCCTTCTTATTGTTTAACTAGAGGTAACCATATGTAGCTTAATCATAACGCAGTATTCTCCGCGTTATATATATAGAATATTACCTCAGTTGTACGTTAAATGCAGAAACGTTTTGAGATAGGTCCCGTTCTCTACACAGCTCAAAAGCTACTAATTGGAGCTTTAAGATAAAGCTGACCATGGTTAACTAATACCAAATTGACATGTCATTTCTTTAACCACTTACAAGTTGACACCTATTGTACTTGATAAAAGAGAATGACATTAATCTTCTAAATGTGCTGAGAGAACGACACCATAAAGAAACCCGTACACAACTTAGAGCATGATTATGAATGGTTCTTATGGGTTCTTAAGTAAAACAAATTAAAAAAAAATGAGCGGAAGAGAGAGGGGTAAGAACTTTAATTTTGGATTCTTGGGGAAGAACCTTTTAAGAAGAGGGTTAATACGCTCAGTCGTGTTTTCACTTCGCACAGTCGAAAAATGACCATTTTGCCCCGGCTTTAATATCTTTCATAAATTACTATATTTACCCAATTTGTGACATATTACGAGGTGACCCCAAATTTCATTATGCACAGTCGGAATTCCAATACGTTCAGTCAAAAAATGACCAATTTAGGGGCTAATGTAGGCAAATTTATTAAAAGCGGTTCGAAAAAAGCAAAGAAGGATTCCGAAGTACTTATATAAGTAAAAAAATATATCATAAAAATTATCAGCAAAGTAGACAAAAAGACGAACGCGTCGGCGCAAATGGATCGAAAAACCTTCCTTACCGGCGCCTGCGCCGGGTTCCGGTTTTAAAATTGTCATATCTTCTTCGTTATAGCTCCGTTTTTCGATCCATTTGCGCCGATGCGTTCGTCTTTTTGTCTACTTTGTCATGGTATACTTTTATAATAATTTTTCTGATATATGTATTATTTCTTCTTAAGCACAACATTAACTATCATCGACGTCTTGTTCGAAATTGCCTATCAACTACTAATTACATGTCTGTTGAAGAAGAATCTATTTGAAATTCATTGAACGTTTCTATCATTTCCACTAATTTCACGTCCATTGACGAAGAATCTATTTGAAATTATCAAAATTTCCTATCAATATCAATATTAACTATCATTATCGACATTAACTATCATTGACTTCTTATTCGATAGTAAAATGAAGCAGGGCTGAGGCGGACCGTAGGGAACACAATGCACGCTACAGGGCTAGTACGAGGAGACGACGTCCCCCGACTTGATTAGTACAAACACAGACTTGATTAGTGCAAACACATTTGGATTTCATGTACTGGTAGTCAACAGAATTGTTAATTGTTCTGGGATTTAAAATGATGCGTGTGTCGAATAAGTTGTAACATTATGAGAAATGACGTGCGAACAATGTTGTTTGAAAATGAAACTCCGAAATAGAATCGCTTTTGAAGTCCTGAAAATATGTTACAAAGATGTATATATTTTCACTTGTTATATAAAAAAAACCTTTTAGGAGCAATCTCTGACGACAAACCGATCTCGCTTTTGAACTATTGAAAATATGTTTTAAAGATGTATACAATTTCATTTGTAAAAAAAAAACATCTTTTTAGCAATCTCCAACGACAAACCGATCTCGTTGTTCTTAAAAGAATTCACTAAATAGAATCCACGAGAATCATGATACACTAAAGGGCTAACGCACCCACAATTAGGGTTTCGTGTTAGTCATTTGAATTGTTAATTGTTCTGAGATTTAAAATGATGTGTGTGTGTCGAATAAGTTGTACCATTTACCCTCCAATTAGGGTTTTCATGTTAGTCTTTTGAGGATTGTGGAATGCATTTCGGGCATCAGTTGTCGAAGTATGTAATTCCGAAGTAGAATTGCTTTTGAAGTCCTGAAAATATGTTTCAAAGATGACAATTAAATGTCTTTAAAAAAGACATTTTTGAGCAATCTCCTATGACAAACCGATCTCGTTGTTCTTAAAAGAATTCACTAAATAGAATCCACCAGAATCGTGATACACTAAAGGGCTAACGCACCCACAATTAGCACTAAAACCTAGACTAATTCCTAACGCCACTGTTCATCCTCTCACTTCTCTTGTCAAAATGTATCAGATTTCTTCTTTTCCTCTACCATGTACCCCCCAATTAGGGTTTTCGTGTTAGTCATTTGAATTGTAAATTGTTCTGGGATTTAAAATGATGCGTGTGTCGAATAAGTTGTACCATTTACCCTCCAATTAGGGTTTTCATGTTAGTCATTTGAGGATTGTGGAATGCATTTTGGGCATCAGTTGTCGAATTGAATTAATTAGTGGAATCGGTGGAAATGATAGACAATGTTAGTGTATATGGAAAATCCCTGCTGTTTAAAACTAAAAAATCGACATTTACTGCACACTTTGAAGTCTTGATCTTCTTTAGTCTTTCCTCATCGCTCTTGCAGTCTAGTAGAAGATCGTCAATATGAAGTAGTTCATGTTTGTCGTCATCATTTACTGCACACTTTGAAGTCTTGATCTTTTTTAGTCTTTCCTTATCGCTCTTGCAGTCTAGTAGAAGATCGTCAATAGAACTATTGTTTTGAGCAATCTCTGACGACAAACCGATCTCGCTTTTGAAGTATTGAAAAAATGTTTCAAAGATGACATTTTTTGAGCAATCTCTGACGACAAACCGATCTCGCTTTTGAAGTATTGAAAATATGTTTCAAAGATGTATACATTTTCATTTGTTATAAAAAACACATTTTTGAGCAATTTCTGACGAAACCGATCTCGCTTTTGAAGTACTTAAAATATGTTTCAAAGATGACATTCTTTGAGCAATCTCTGACGACAAACCGATCTCGCTTTTGAAGTATTGAAAATATGTTTCAACGATGACATTTTTTGAGCAATTTTGATGATTGTCAAATAAATTCTTCTTTAATGGACATGAATTTAGTGGAATTGATAGGTAAGTTCGAACAAGACATCGATGATAGTTAATGTCGATACATCTAACTATTTAGATTGGTGTCCAATTCATCTGTTAATTAGAATAGAACATGCTTGATTATTTTACTATGGAATAAGAAGTTAATGATAGTTAATATTGATATTGATAGGAAATTTTGATAATTTCAAATAGATTCTTCATCAATGGACGTGAAATTGGTGGAAATGATAGAAACGTTCAATGAATTTCAAATAGATTCTTCTTCAACGGACATGTAATCAGTGGTTGATAGGCAATTTCGAACAAGACGTCGATGATAGTTAATGTTGTGCTTAAGAATAAATAATACATATATCAGAAAAATTATCATCAAAGTATACCATAACAAAGTAGACGAAAAGACAAACGTGTCGGCGCAAACGGATCGAAAAACGGAGCTATAACGAAGAAGATATGACAATTTTAAGACCGGCGCCGGCTCTTCCTTATCGGCGCTGGCGCCGAGTTCCAGTCTTAAAATTGACATATCTTTTTCGTTATAGCTCCGTTTTTCGATCCGTTTGCGCCAACATGTTTGTTTTTTCGTCTACTTTGTCATGGTATACTTTTCTGATAATTTTTATGATATTTTTTTTACTGATATAAGTACTTCAGAATCCTTCTTTGCTTTTTTCGAACCGCTTTTAATAAATTTTGCCTACATTAGTCCCTAAATTGGTCATTTTTTGACTGAGCGTATTGGAATTCCGACTGTGCGTAATGAAATTTGGGGTCACCTCGTAATATGTTATAAATTGTGGTTAAATATAGTAATTTATGAAAGATATTAAAGCAGGGGCAAGATCGTAAAGTTTTTTAAAATTCCAACTGTGCAAAGTGAAAACACGACTGAACGTACGAGTTCAGTTTAAGAACTCATAAATAGGACCCACCATTTTTTCCTTTAATTATAATATGTCAAATATTAATTGTAAAATTATATATATAAAATCTAATATTTGAAAAACTAATAATGATATAAATAAACCAAATATATCAAAATTCTTAAAATCTCATTGTCCACCAGACGAGATCCATATTAACTACTCCCTCCGTCCCACCTTGACCGTCCTATTTACTGTTTGGACATGTCGTTTGATTTCAATTTTTAACATATAAGATAAATTAATTTGAAAATTTAAGTTTTGCATATGATTCCTTATATGATAAACTATATAATACAAAATTTAGTTTTATAAAATTATTTTACCTTATAGTTTAATATTGAGGTGGAAAAACGTGCCAAAAAGCAAACAGGACACTTATGACGGGACGGAGGTAGTATGTTTTTCTTATTTTTAATATTATTTATTTAGGAAATTAATATTTATTATTTGTATTTTAGTGATATAAAAATATACTTATGTGTACCGATATATTCATTTCACATTTTAATCCTAATTATCAAGTGAAAATAATAAAAAATTATATTAATAATTTATATGATTAAAATTTATTTAATCATACATAAAATATTAAGTTTAGTTTATTTGTGTATTATTGAAAATAATAGTAATAATAATTAAATTTTAATATCAAGTATTCTTATACTCCTTCCGTCCTGAATTGACCGTCCTGTTTACTATTTGGACATGTCGTTTGACTTTAATTTTTAATATATAAGATAAATTAATTTTGAAAATTTAAGTTTTGCATATTATTCCTTACATGATAAACTATATGTTACAAAATTTAGTTTTATAAAACTATTTTATCATATATGTTTAATATTGAAGTGGAAAAATGTGTCATAAAGCAAATAGGACGACCAATTCAGGACGGATGTAGTAATAATAATAAGTAAAAATAAAATGATATGACAAATGGAGGGAGATGATGGATGATGGATTTGATGTTGATAAAAATTAGATATGGTTCTTAAAATGATGTGACAGTGAGAGAAATAGGAAAAAATCCAAATTTGGGTTCTTTGTAATGATGCTCTTATATTCATACAATGTTTGTTACAAAAAACAAAAAATAAAAACTTATTGATACAATGCTGCAGTACAGAAATAGAATCAATCTAATACTTTGGAATAATTTGAATTTTGAATCGCTACTACTCCTACTACTACTTATTTTATATTTCAGACTATCTGACTAATTATATAACATTTATCTTAATTAATAGTAAGAATACAATTTAAATTATTTGGAACAGCATTTAATTAAACAATTGACTGGCGCCTGTGCCGGATATTGAGTTGCTTGCAATTCCCATGCGCATGCATCATCTAATTAATTAATTAATTAACAAGGCGGCATATCAGGAGGAGGAGGTAATAATTGCTGATTAAGCTCCTTGCCGTTGTTGACAATAAACGCCATCTCCATACCCCACGATGCGTGACGGTCTAGATGACAATGAAGGAACCAAACTCCTACATAATATATAATTAATTCAATGGTGCAAAGTCAGAATATTATATAATTAATGAAATTTGAGAAACTTGAAATTAATTAATGTGATAATTAATTAAGTAAAATAAGTTACCTGGATTGTCAGCTCTGAATCTAATTGCAGCCCATCCATTATAAGGCACTGCAATAGTATTCTGAAGCGGAGGATCAACAAGATTATAATTGTGAGGATCCTTATGCTTATCAAAATTACCAAATCCCCAACCAACAACGTAGAAACTATAGCCATGTAAATGCATGGGATGATCCGATCCAGACACAACATTAGTCCCTTGAAAAACAAGCTCAACCGTATCATTATAATTCAGCATTTTGATTTTGGTACCCCGAGATGGTATCTCATATTCCAGCGGCAGATACTGAGCTGTATAGTTGAATACCAAGGGTGGGAAATCAGGGAAATCGTTAGTGTAGACGTTATTGATACGGTGATAGTAGGCTTGAAGTATGTCAATAGTTGGATCAACGAAGCTGATATTGTTTATGCTTGAAGCGAGTCGGGTTGAGTTTGGACCTTGACAAGTGGAGATATTGGATGATTGGTCGCATGGGTAAGCGTTGACTGAGAGGGTTGTGAAGAGTTTTGTGTTGACTGTTGTTGGGACTTGGCAGGGATGGGTTTGGGAATTGAGGCTGCGGAGACGACCGGTGAAGAAAGCGGAGGATTGAGTGTCGTTATGGGAGGGAGGGATGGGAGGGTGGGAGTGGAGGTGGAGTTGTGGTTGCTGTTGTATTCGATGATGGCGGTTGTGGTTGTGTTGTCGTAAGGAACGCCTGGTGTGTACTCTCGAGAGCGGAGGCGGCCATGTAATAGCGGTGAGATGGGGATTGGTTTGTGGTGAGGAGGACATCAATGGTTTGTCCTGGAGAGATTGTTATGTATGAGGAAGTGAAGGGTTTTGTGTAAGCGGCGTCTGTTGCTACGACTGTTAAGTTGTGATTGGAGATGCCGAAGAAGAGTATGTTTTGGAGTGCAGCGTTGATGAGACGAAGAAGGTAGGTTTTGCCGTAGTCCACTTTTAGCTTGTAGGTATCTGTTTGTTGATCGATATTGTGTCAGTTAATTACATAGACTTAATTAATAAGCACGTACGGCGGTATGGTAATTAATTTTAATTTAATATGTAGTAGTAGTGATACTTAACCAACCTTGGTTAGAACAAGGGTAAAGATCACCGGGTTGACCGTTGATGGTGTATGCATCGGAAGAATTAGGGTCACCGCCACTCCTTAGAAAAGAGTAGTAGAGTTGTTCGATGTCTGTTTTCCACCATTCACCTGCATATTAAAATAATAATAATAAAAATGTGAAGTTGAAGAGTAGATTAATAGTTCTTTATTATTATTCACGACAAGAAAGAGTTGTATTATTGTATGATTATTAACAGTATTAATTAATTAGTAATATGAGAGAGCGACTGACCGAGGATGACTGGGATTTCAGCGTGGGGTTTAGGAAAGGGATAATTAGTCCCTTTCTTAGGGTAGATGACGATCGCCCCATGCACTGTGGCTCGTGTCCAGTTACTGTGTGCGTGCCACCACAAAGTGCCTTCCTCCGTTGATAGTACAACTTTCTGCCGGAACTTACCGCCGGGTGGGATAGGGCACTGGGTGATGTACTCCGGTCCGTCCGACCACGGATTCCTAGGTTGTTTCACTCCATGCCTAGAATATTAGTACATGTTAACCAATTATTAATTGTTTCTTCTAATTAAACAATATTATTAATTGATGATGTAAGCTAGCCAATTTATGATAATCAGGTAAGAAAGAACCATATCTAGGCTAGGGTTTGAAAAAATTAATTAGCTTTATGTAGGTGCAGGTGTAGGTGTAGGTACCAATGAACTGTGACGTTGTAAGTTCCCTTGTTGTATACGTCGACGATGATGGTATCTCCTTTGTGTGCGTATATGGTTGGACCTGGAAACTGTCCATTGACTGCCAGGATCTTCTTCGTGCTGCTTAGCTTCGTGAATGTTGTTTCTTGAAGCTACGTACATTATAATTTATAAAGTAGTAGGAATATCAGAATAAATAATCATGATCGACCCTAGCTATCTAGCTAGCAATTATTTAAGTTGCTTAATTGAATGCAAGATTAATCACCTCGAAACGATAATGTTTCAAGGAATGAGAGTACGGGAAGCAAGCGGCGATCGCAAGTAAAAAAGTTTGAAAGATAATGAGCTGCTGCTTGGATTTCTTCATATCGTAGTTGATAGTCCTCACATAATATGCAGGCAACTCCTGGATTGAAGTATTTATAGATAAAAAAAGTAAGGAAACCCCCTTGCCTTGCCGGAAATCAAACTTTGAATAGATATGATATGATGGATGGTCCGACGTGTGACCTGATCAAATCCAAACCAGCGAATAGTTGGTGAAGAATAGTTAAAAATTGTTGCAGTTGTTATCTTCCATTTGTTTAAAGTTCCACATATGTACGTATATCCATGGATCCTTCGCTTTTCCCCAGAAAAATCCAACTTTGACACTTCCCATCTGAAATTTGGCACGTATTGAAAATGTCATATTGTACCTTTATAATTAAATGTTGACATATCTGAAAGTTTAACGTTGTTAAAGTCATAGATTTCCATGCACACCATCATGAGCTGCGCGTTGCAAGTGTACATGTGTGACTGTTGCATCCTTCTGGACCTGATCAAGTCAATATTGACTTTTATGAATGTCAAAGTAATAATACTACTACTACATAGAGTCATATATTATGGATCCAAGGTGTAATTAATATGATTATTTTTCCGTATACGCGTGGGTAGGGTAGGTGAAACCATGCATAATGTAAAATTGAGAAATTAAATTGTTATCTGTTCTGGGTCAGAATAAAAAAGATCATCAATCTTCTAACATGAAAGATATCTAATTAATTACTCAATTTGCTAGGCAGCTGTATATAACTTATTCACTCCTCCTAAAATACTTCACTTTTTGACAACTCTTTCACTTCAAATGGCAAATCTCCAATTCTTAGGGCATCTCTTTCATGAAAAAAATCCGAACTAACGCATTAGGAACATACATCTTCCTGTATTAACATCTCCCTCAAATTAATTACTGAAATAACGTTTCTGGGTGAAATCGTCTCTTCAAGAGATGATTTCATTAATTTCGCGCCACGTTGGCGCTGATTTGGCTGGAGTCGGAAGAAGGCTGAAATCGTCTCTTTAAGAGACGATTTGTAGAAATCGTCTCTTGAAGAGATGATTTCAGCCTTCTTCCGACGCGCGAGAAAGTTATTAATTTTACTAATGAAATCGTCTCTTGAAGAGACGATTTCTACTGCAATAAGTACGAAATCGTCTCTTCAAGAGACGATTTCACCTGTTCACAGCACTTAGACAATTTTTTAAGTGTTGGAAACACCAGAATTCAACAACACATCCACTGGCAACATCTTCCAATGGCTGTAACACCACAAATTCATAACAAACAACCTGTACATATGAACATCTCTCCCACATTCACTGTGCTCAGAAGAAATTCAAATCATTTGTAACGTCACAGAAACATAAGAAATCAAATGTGAACCAAATGTAATAGTTTATAAGATAGAAAGTAACAATCTCAAAATCAAGTTGTTTACATAATGTAACAACCTACATCATCGACGTCTACTACGTCGTACATACGTCCTAGTCACTCTAGGTGTAGGATCCTCAACTGCTGATGCAAGAGTAGGATCTAGGTCACGACCACTTAGATCCCCTACATCATGACAATCTCAGGAATCTCTATCCCTAAGTGGTGCTCCAGGAGTAGATGTAGAGGCTAATGCAAGGTCTGCAGCCGGCGTCGTGATGTCCATGCTCGTCCCAGCACCGGAGGATGACGCCCCGGGAAAGCCTGAGCTGCTCCCAAAATATGCAAATCAAGTAGTTGTCGACCTGCTGCGTAGGATCACGATCTGAGATAGGGTCATACTACCAGCGATGTTGTCGAACGCCTCCTGATGATCTACTGCCTCAGGAGCTTCACCACGTGCACGTCCTCTTCCTCTACCTCGACCACGAGGACGACGACCACGCCCTTGTCTCCTACCCTGATCCGCAGCGGCATTAGCATCTTCCTCGTTGGGGCAGCTACTGGGACATGCTGTGGCCGTGGAAGGACGTAGTACGTGTTGTTGTACTCGTCTCTCATCGCCCGTAGACTAGTGAGAGCATCATCGACACGCATCGCATCTAGCATGTCGATGACCTCATGTGTGGTCTCCCCCTATACCACAATTGAAAACATGAATATAACAAAATGATATGTTATAATACTAAAATAAAACAAGTAAAGTTGGAATTACTCACCATGTATCCCAATAGAGCTCCCGTACGGCCAATGTATCTCCTCGTGTTGCGGCCGTACCACTCTTCGTACGCAGGACCAGGATCATCCATGTTTAGATCGACAACTCTCTCAGCGCGCAGGTTCCACAGGGCAATGTACTCTGAATGGTGAGTCGCCCAGTTCCAATCCGTGCGGCCTCTCAAGTCAATGCTGTGGAGATCAACCCGTGCATCATCCCCGTCTGTCCTAGGATCATCCGGTGGAAACTGTCTCGCACCAAACTGCCGCATCACACGATCCGGGAGATGCCACTCCACTATATGAAAGCATATAAGAGGCACCCGAGCTCGTGCAATATGCAGACCAACCAAACAAGCCGGATGAAGAGACCGTAACACCTCATCCGTGTAGGGCTGCCAGACAATCTGAGACAACGAAGACTAAAAGTTAGACACAAAATATTTGTGAAATGAAACCAATGCAACATACAAAAAAATGACACTCACCTGATGCTGTGTCTGTCTGTCGAATGCCTCTCTGTAGTGAGTGAGGACATGCGTGGAGTGCCCGGTCACGTCGAACTCGACATGCCAACGATGGGCAAGAGGAAGTAAAGGAAGTGGACCAGCATGATGGGCACGTCGACGGATGGGAGCTATGTAAGGAAATCTCTCCCACGCCCAAACCTGCAGGACGACCAGCGCCCCGGCAATACCACTGTCCCCAGCATCACACGCCAGACACAGCTGCCTGTACAACCATGCCAGACAGGCGGAACCCCAGCTATACTGTCCAGCCTGAGTAAAATCCTGAAGTAGCGGCAAGAACATAAGATGGACCTGGTTCCCCGATCGATCAACGAAAATGGTCCCACCCAACAGCATAAGTATGTACGCACGGGTGTGCCTCATCACTGTCACCTCATCTGCATGCTCAGCTAACTGACCAAAAGTAGCACCCAGCCAACTGAGCTTGATCCTGCTATGATGTCCAAGATCAGCCGGCCTAGCTCCAAGTAGATCATCACACAATGCTCCCCAATCTCTATGTGTCGTACCCGTAACCGGCAGTCCGTCTATGGGTAGCCCAGTAAGGACAGCAACGTCCTCCAGTGTAACAGTGGTCTCTCCTGTCGGCATGTGAAAAGTATGGGTCTCTCGACGCCATCTCTCGACCAGAGCAGTGATCAGATGCCAGTCCAAGGAGATGAACTCTAGACTGGCCAACCCAATGAAACCAGAGGCCTCTAAGTATGGGCGCATCCTCTCATCGTACCGAACATGCCCGCCACGTCGTACGCTAGCCTCAAAGCGGCGACAGTGCAGCACCTGATACTCATTCCCATCCCAGATAGACGTAGATCTATGACTACGCTGATGTCTAAGTATGGAACCAGGGGGTGGACCGGGATCCATGCGTAACTGAATATTAAATAACAGAGATTCAACCACATCAAAAGCTTGTATCTTAGAAAAGAATATGCATTTTTTTAAAACATAAGAAATATTGCATTAATATTCTACGAACAACACAAATTCAAGTACAAACGTAATCGAATAGTACAACACAACAAACACTAAGTCGACCGTACACATTGAGCTGCTTCTGCCAACTGTACCACGACCCCATAAGAGATGTACTGTCCATGTGTATGAAAGCAGCTGCTGCGCAAGCGTGTGAGCATGGAATCCTGTAAGTCTGCCATTTCTGGCAAGTGCAATGCCCCTCTCTTAGCTTAACAGTGTGTCGATTGCCACCCTTGAACCCATAAGGTGTGGATCTGGTGGCAGTGGTGATTTCGAATAACTTTCTAGGCCCATCAAATCTGGTAATATGGTGAGCGTTGGCCGACTGTCTCCATCTCTGCATTTTCTCCATCGCCCAACCAACATATACCTCTCCTCTAGCCACAGCTGCCGATGCTTGACCCCTTCGTGTGTCGAAGTACTTCACACAATTATAGAACGTCTTCTCCACCAAAGCAGCAATAGGTAAGTTTCTAGCACCGAGCAAAACTGCATTGTAACTCTCACTCAAATTCGTTGTCATCATGCCGAATCGGTGCCCACCATCATGTGCGAATGTCCACTGCTCCTTCGGTATAGTGTCAAAGAAATCAGGGGCAGTGGCACTAGCACTTTGCAACTCTGCCATGCATATATCAAACTTACGGGGCTGTGATGCGCAAGCTGCTCTGGAGGCCATCTTCTTCATCCCTGCACTTCTCTCCACTTTGTTGAAGTTGCTGACAATGTGGCGAACACAATACCTCCAGTGCACACTAGGGGGTTTCCACACCCCGTTTGATCGCTCTACAGCTGCAAGTATACCAGCGTGACGATCGGAAATCAAGCACATCGGAGAACTATCCTCGCGGGCCGATATAACATGGACCCTGAGACAAGAGAGAAACCATGACCACGATGCGTATGACTCCACATCAACAAGCGCAAATGCAAGTATCAGCGTCTCTTTGCTCCGGAACAGCATACCCTTCTTGAACTCATCGCTGTAGCTCCAATCTCCCAGTTCCAGTTCTTGTTCCTCCTCCCATCTCATAATACCACTACCACCACCGGCGTTGTAGAATGGGTATGGATGGACAAGAGAAGCATCGCCCTCCCCTGTGGTGGTAGTGACCACAGCAGCAGCCACATTAGTCGGTGTGGAATCATCGGCACCGTCATTGTCATCACCATCATCATCATCATCATCATCATCATCATCAAAGTGTCCAAACCCTTCCATCTCGTCCTCCTCGAAGTCTTCCCGCAAGTCGCCGTCATCATCAAAGTGTCCAAGTTCATCACCACCATCATGTTCGAGAGGATCTACAACGGGTGTTTGGTATGATGAATGTTCTTGTGTATGTAAGTAGGTTTCATCTTGAGGAGCATTAAGTATAAGAGAAGTGTTTGTGATGTTTTGTGTTTGATGTATGGGATATGAAGAAGGCAAAGGGATTAGGTTTTCAGGTGGTGTGAAGCTTGGAGGAGCTTGGTGTGATAAGATGAGGAAATGAGAAGTGTTTGTGGTTGTCGTTTTTCATGTACTTCAGCGTACAATTCATAGAATATATCTTGTGCCCCATCATGTTGACAATAGAACATGGCACTTTTCAGATCCCCATCATCATCGATGGGTATCACTGTCCATTTTGTGGTTCCGTCATTCTTTGTCTTACCCATCCTTTGTGACACCGTCACTTCATGGGTGCACAAGTCGATACCGAAACGACTACCAATCTCAGCAATAAGCTGCTCATAATTGGTGTCGCCACTAATCGTGAGGAGCTTCTTCTTCCCACCCTCGTAATCAGCTCCGTTTGGCCCATAAACAATTTTGCCACTAAATGACATAAGAACTGGATAACGTCGGACATATCCACCTAATTGCATACACCATTCGTAATTCACAAATTTAATCAACCGTTCCACCATTTGGCTAATTGGAAACAAACAAAGCCGAAAAAAATAAACAAAAACTATAATGTTGTTATACACTACCATTCAACAACTAATTCTACAATTCAACCATATCAATTGCATATAATTATTTAAACACTTCCAACAATTAATTTCCCAACATTCACAATCTCACATAATTCCACAAACATCCACAATTTCCCAAAAATCAAAAACAATCCATATTCACCAAAATTTCACAAATCAAAAATCAATTATCACTAGAATTTCATCAATAATCAATCACCACTACAATTTAACACATAACAACATATAATAAGTTACTAATTTAACACTTATTTAAAAATTCCTAATTTTCTAACAATCCCTAATTTCTAGGGTTAGAATTTAACTTACAACTTGATATAACTGTTGAAACTAACAATGGGTGTTGCAGGTGGTGGCGCCGGAGCTTGGCGGCGTCGGAGGCGGCTGCCGGCGAACAGGGACGGAGGTGGGCGGCACTTGGTCGTCGCTGCTGCTGCTGCTCTCGGGAGGGTAGTCCGACAGACAGAGAGGGAAATAAGGAATGAGGGAGGGAAGGGAAAAATCGGGTAAGTATAGTATAACCCGTGAACTCGTCTTCCCAAAAGACGATTTCTATATTAATAGAGAAATCGTCTTTGAAAGCGACGATTTCATTAGTAAATCTGAAACTTTGGAATTGTTTTCTCGCGCGCATCGTCACAAGGTTGAAATCGTCTCTTCAAGAGACGATTTCTACAAATCGTCTCTGGAAAAGACGATTTCAACCTTCTTCAGATTCCAGCCAAATCAGCGCCAACGTGGCGCGGGAAATTAATGAAATCGTCTCTTGAAGAGACGATTTCACCCAGAAACGTTATTTCAGTAATTAATTTGAGGGAGATGTTAATACAGGAAGATGTATGTTCCTAATGCGTTAGTTCGGAATTTTTTCTCTCTTTCATATTCATAACTTTCCTGTTCTAAAACAAATTACATATAATTTTCAAATATACATCGACAATACAAATGAAAGCTTAATTACGAAGCAATGATTGAAAATTTTAGGTCTACCATAACTTAAATATGACTCTGTTTTTTTTTTTAAAAAAAAAAAACTTAAATATGACTCACATGATGATTTATATAGTTACTTCCAGATATCAGTAGGGACTACAATCGATTGAGACCTAACATACATAAATGGCTTTATAACATAAAACAATCAAGTCACGCAATAACGTTCTTCTTTTTTTTTGTTATTTGCAGTGAAAAGCCACGCCAGTGACTTCTCTCAATCAATGATTATATAAGCTAGCTCGGTGTCTCTAGCTAGCTTAAAAAGCCAACAAACTGCCAACTGAATTGAATGACCACCCACCAATCGTCCAAATAAAACCAAGAAATTGATCGATATGTTTTCTTATGTGATTAAAGGAAAAAAATATGCATATCGATCTCTCTGAATTTGTATGCTAAGCTATTGTTTTATCTTTGTATTTAAATGAGAAAAAACAGTGAAGCGGTATGACATCGATCTAGGGATATATCATATATGAGTAAACACCGTATAACGATGTCTTTATATCTCCTTTACTTCTTGGTTCACTTTAATGGTGGCCACGAATCCGGTTCCACCGGTTCCGGTTCCGGACTCTGTATTCGCTTCGGATTCGCTCAAATCAACGGTTCCGACCGGTTCCATAGCGGTTCCGGTTCCGATCGGTTCCGACCGGTTCCGGGGCGGTTCCGACCGGTTCCGGAAAGATTCGATCGGCTCTAGTTTCTTCGTTTTAACTCCGATTTTAGATCCGTTTGTGCGCACACGTTGCTCTTTTCGTCCACTTTACTCCTAGCTAGGTTATTCCTCAAGTTTATAATCTTAAATGTGTAAGAACCAAAGACTTAAATTTTTGTATTGATTTGCAAAAATTAAAGAGCAAAGCGGATTTTATTATATGATTCACTGTCTCGTTAAAACCTTATTAGGTAAAAACCCATTGGGAAAACCCTAATAAGGAAAAAGAGTACAACTACTAATAGGTTACATGATTTCAATTTGGAAGTCTTAAAAGATTAATGGAAAGAAAGTAATACTAATACATTCTAAAAGATTACAATACAAAATAGAAGTCCTAAGTGGTGTTGTCCCCATTCATCTCGTACCAATCATCATGTTGCCCCTCGTATTGCAATGTGTGTGCTTGGCATCTCAGCTCGCTAAGTCCCAATCATACTTCTCAACACAAACCTTGATTGAGTCCGGTGCAAGGCTTGATCTCTTTTCATCCAACACTCGTTTGCCCGCACTAAACGCCGACTCTGAAGCAACGGTTGATGCTGGAATTGCTAGTATATCTCGAGCTATCTTTGCAAGGATGGGGAACTTGCCTTCATGTGCTTGCCACCACTTAAGAACATCTATATCACCATCATCATCATCATCAAAACTAAAAGTGAAGTTAATGTAATCATCATAAGTACAAAATCCCGAACCCGATTGAACTGATCTTGGTCTTTTCAAAATACTAGAAATCAAAGTACTTCTTTTGCTACCGGCGCGTGGTTTAGAAGAGGAACCACTACCACTAGTAGAAGAAAGCTCATCCGACGGTACTTTGAAGTGTACTCATCATGTAGCTTTTTCAAGGCTGCATTAACTTTTTCTACATATTGTTGAACATAACCATCATTGGGTGGACCTCCTGGAACAATACTATAATAATAATCAAGCAATTTTGTTAGACCATCCAATTTTATTTGAGGATCAAGAACAGTTGCCATACAATAAATCAAAGGAAATTCATTGAAATAGTTAAACCATTTAGACATCATATCATAAATAACACCACTAACCTCAGCAACATTCTTGTTCTCATGCAAGACATGGAAAATACTAATGCATTCATTTATGACAAGATGCACATTAGGTTCATAAACTAATGAAAACACCTTAGTTCACTGTCAAAACATTTTAAAACATTATGTATGGCATTAGCCTTTACCCAAAAGTCCGCACCCATTAATTCTTGATTTTGTTGAACAACCATAGTGTTATACAAACTAGTTAAAATGGATTGGTGTTTCTTAGTCTTAACTAACAATTCATATGTGGAGTTCCATCTAGTGGGGGTGTCGGGAGCAAAATGACGAGGACGTAAACCGGATTCCTCACACTTTTTTTTGTACTCATTTTTAACAAGACCCGATTTTCTAATTTTTCTCATGACATGCCTAAGTGGCTCTAGTGTGGAAGTCAAGTTAGATAAACCATCTTGTACACACAAATTCACAACATGAGCACAACATCGAACATGCAAGTAATCACCATCATGCAAGAGTATGAGATTCGAATTAGCTTTTAGATAATCTACACACTTAACATTGTTCGAAGCATTATCTAAAGAAATTGAAAATACCTTGTCTAACAAATTCCACTCAGATAATACTTCAATAATTTTCTCATAAATATTAAAACCGGTATGTGCATCATCAAAAATATCAAAAGCAATAATACGCTTCTGAAGCGTCCAAGAACTATCAATCCAATGAAGTGTAACACAAATAAATGCCTCATTAGTAGTAGATGTCCACATATCACTAGTTAATGAACACGACCATCAAATGCTTTCATCATTTCCATAAGTTGGTTTCTAGTTTTACTATGTTGTGCAAAAGCTATACGTTTAAGCGTATTCCTAGGCACTCTACTATATTGTGGTTGTAATGTGGTGCAAACAAAGTTTTCAAAGTAAGGACTTTCACCAAAATTAAATGGTAACTGTTCAGCAATCATAAACCTAGCCATGCCATCTATCATTCTTTCTCTATCATAATGAAAAAAACCTGAACCGGGTTGTCGTTGGTTAAACCCGGTGAGCATAGTTTGACACTTGTACCGCCCGCCATTGCGCTGTATCCTTGTAGATCTTGTGCGTCTTCATATGTTTTGCAAAGGTTCCGGTTCCGATGCCCAACGCCCATGCAAGTCCTTTGTGGCAAATATTGCAATGTTGCTTGTATGTCCCGGGCATTTGCGGATCTTCTTTCTTTGTGAAGTATGCCCACACCCAAGAAGCTTGTCTCGATTTTGATGGAGCGGTGGTGTTGTCGGCATCATCATCTTCTTGATCATCATCTTGACCAAGATTGTGAGCATCGGATGGGGTAGAGGATGTACCTTTAATTGTAAAAAAATTTGATTTAGACTATAATTAAGATAAGAATGTAATTAAAATTAAAGTTTGTATAAAATAAGTTGTAACTAATATTAAAACTTACCAAATGTGGTGATATTCCCGGTTGTGTTGCCCCCATGTTTGTAGATCCGTGCTGAGAAATTGTATAGCTTCCACCTTACGGGAGTGATGAAGGTGAATAATGTGGATGTTGTTGATGTTGATGATACCCGAATTCCATCTCGTCGATTTGGTCTTGCTCATCAACTTGAAAATTTGGATCGATTTGGAGGTTGGAAGAAGGCATCACTTCCTTTCCGGATCTCCTCGGCATTTTGCTAGAATGTGGGAAATGGAAAATTGAGAGCTAATGTGGGAATTGAGACTTTAGTAGCTAGAATGCTTAATAACACTTAATTGCACAAGAAAATACTAATAATAAGAGAAGGAAGAGTAGGATAGTTGTGTGGTGAGAATGATGATAAAATGGTGTATTTATAGGGGTTTTGGGGCAATATAGCCGTTTGGCTTTGTTTGGAGCCGTTACACACATAAAAAAAAGCTGTTGGGAATCTGGGCGGTTCCGGTTCCGGTTCCGGTTCCCAACGGCTAGTTTGACCAACGGTAAATTTGACCGGTTCCGGGGCGGTTCCGGTTCCACCGGTTCCGGTTCCGGTTCCACGGTTCCGAATCCGACGCAAATCCAGGCGGTTCCAGGCGGTTCCGGTTCCGGTTCGGTCCCGAATCTCAAAACTTGTATTCGGATTCGATTCACAAAGGGGCGGTTCCGGTTCCGAATCGGTTCCGGCCGGTTCCGGTTCCAATCGGTTCCGGGAAGATTCGCCGGTTCCGGGTAGATTCGGATTCGGTGGCCACCATTAGTTCACTTAGGTACTACTAATGATTAATTAATCGGGTATATCTATAATTATATATGAATTACCAATGCATTGAATTTGTACATATGTAGATCAATTTATAAGCGGAAAGTTTACAGGAACTCTGAAATCTCAATTCTCAAACCTTCACATTCATCACATGCCCAAATATGTACTCTTACTTACAACATACGACACAATACTCCACGCCCTCTTCTATCCTCTTCTACCGGTGAGGGAACATACATGCTGAAGCGATAAAACTGGAACTGTTGTTTGCACACCATATTCCATGAGGCTGAAAGCATTCTTTCTGAAACCGAATTATTTGCCACAAGAAAATTGAACTGCTTGCGAACTTCAAAATCTCACAACATATGCACCGCATATCCCTCGTGCTATTGGTTCACATCCCCGTGCAGTTTGGCTAACTGCAAGCCGACCTCCAATATACCTATCACCATTTTGTGATTCGCGCGAGGAGTGACTCCAGTTCACGGATTTTAATTTTCCCGGCACTGCCATGGTCGATTAATTTGAGTACAGAGATTAATTCGTGGTTGCCGATGGAAAAACATATCAGGGATCGTATAGTTCGTGCGTATCCATCACCATCCTCACCGTCTGAGACAGCGATAGGTTCGTGAGGCAGTTTCATTCGAGTCAGTGCAACTGGGAGTCCTTCACAGGCATAGCGGGAATTTGAAATTTGAAATTTGGGGGGACGCTCCAACGATTTTGTCTGAACCTGGTGATTTAGAATAGGCGAGCACACGTAAGATGAGGAGAGATAGAAGGCAATCGAGTTGGAGTGGCCGCTCAAGACGAAGGGAGGAATCAAGTTGGAGAGGGCATAGCTTTTCAAGTCACAGGGAGTCGAGGTGGAGAGGGCGCAACTACTCTAGACACAGGGAAAGGAGACAAAGATGGAGAGAGAGAGTGGCATATCTCGAGCAGAGATGACCGCCATGGCGGAAGATACAAAGACTCTAATCAGCCAACAACAATCTTTATTGATAACGTCAATAGAGATGTCTCCGAGTACCAGCTGGGAAAGATAATAAGGCGATTTGCATATTGGTCAAGAATCTTCATCAGCAGGAAACCCAGGCCGTCCAACTGCAGCGCCTGTGCTTTCGTGGATGTAGCACATGTAGAGGATGCAAGGAGAGTAATAGAAGGAATTCAAAGCTGGAACATTAATGGTAGTAAGCGGTGGGCGGGAATGGAATTCCAAGGAGCCAAAGAAAGAAGGGTAGGAGCCAAGGTAAGTAGTGTGGAAGATTGGCGATGCAAGAAGCAAAAATCGCCCAAACACTCCAAACAGACGAACAGCTGGAGTCGAAAGGATAAGACCCATGCCACATCCAGATTGTCTCTCAATATTAAAGCGGATGAGGGGATGAAAGCGTGCTTGAACAAGTGAGTCATTATCACCCTCCAAGAGTAAAATTCGGCAAAAGGAAGCAATGGAATTCCTACACAGCCGATGGCCAAATATGGTAAAGGTTTGCTTGCCTTCTCAAGAATGAAGTTCCTTATGGTCTTTAACACAATACATAAAGCAAGTGTAATAGTGGACCAAGCGTAAGCAATCACAGAGGAAAGTGAAGGGATGGAGGTTCGGCGTTGGAACACAGATGATCAAGTTGAAAAGCGAAGAACGTGGATAGTGATACGTGGAATCCCACTACATGCTTGGAATAAGACAAATGTTCGTAAGATAGCACAAACCATCGGTGAAGTTGTCAAAATAGAGGAAGATGATAGTCACTTTATTGAAAATGTTGAGATCTGTATCCAAATTAAAACTTCCACTCTCCAGTTAATCAATCGGAAGATTATGGTCAAGGTCGATGATCAAAATTTCCCCGTGTGTATTGTGAAGGTCCTTGAGCAGCAGTTCAAACGCACAGATAAAAACTGTACAGATAGCATTGTTCAAATTGTAGAGGTAGACAAAAATAACGAACAATTTTTGGTGGTTTTATGACTTAATTAATTATGTTATTGTTGTTATAATGTTATATAATTTTTTTTACATTTATAATGCCCACTAACACCATTTAAATTCGTAATTAAATTTTCCGTTTTTTTATGAGTTACAAAATCACCAATTAAGGTGGTTTTATGCCTTAATTAAATATGGTAATGTTGTAATAATGTTATGCAATTTTTTTACATTTATAATGCCCACTAACACCATTTCAAATTCGTAATTAAATTTACCATTTATTTTATGAGTTACAAAATCACCAATTTTGGTGGTTTTATGCCTTAATTAATTATGTTAATGTTGTTATAATGTTATACAATTTTTATTACATTTATAATGCCCACTAACACCATTTAAATTCGTAATTAAATTTATCCTTTATTTTATGAGTTACAAAATCACCAATTTTGGTGATTTATGCCTTAATTAATTATGTTAATGTTGTTATAATGTTATGCAATTTTTTTTATATTTCTAATGCCCACTAACACCATTTAAATTCGTAATTAAAATTACCATTTATTTTGAGTTACAAAATCACCAATTTTGGTGGTTTTATGCCTTAATTAATTATGTTATTGTTGTTATAATATTATGCAATTCTTTTTACATTTCTAATGCCCACTAACACCATTTAAATTCATAATTAAATTGACCATTTTTTTTATGAGTTACAAAATCACCAATTTTGGTGGTTTTATGCCTTTATTAATTATGTTATTGTTGTTATAATGTTATGCAATTTTTTTTACATTTATAATGCCCACTAACACCAGTTAAATTCGTAATTAAATTGACCATTTCTTATGAGTTACAAAATCACCAATTTTGGTGGTTTTATGCCTTAATTAATTTTGTTATTATTGTTATAATGTTATGCATTTTTTTTACATTTATAATGCCCACTAACACCATTAAAATTCGAAATTAAATTGACTATATTTTTTATGAGTTACAAAATCACCAATTTTGGTGGTTTTATGCCTTAATTAATTATGTTAATGTTGTTATAATGTTATGCAATTTTTTTTACATTTATAATGCCCACTAACACCATTTAAATTCGTAATTAAATTTACCCTTTATTTTATGAGTTACAAAATTACCAATTTTGGTGGTTTTATGCCTATATTAATTATGTTAATGGGCATTAATTAAGGCATAAAACCACCAAAATTGATTATTTTGTAACTCATAAAAAATATAGTCAATTTAATTACGAATTTAAATGGTGTTAGTGGTCATTATAAATGTAAAAATTATTGCATAACATTATAACAACATTAACATAATTAATTAAGGCATAAAACCACCAAAATTGGTGATTTTGTAACTCAAAAAAATATAGTCAATTTAATTACGAATTTAAATTTTGTTAGTGGGCATTATAAATGATAAAAAATTGCATAACATTATAACAACAATAACATAATTAATTAAGGCATAAAACCTCCAAAATTGGTGATTTTGTAACTCATAAAAAATGGTCAATTTAATTACGAAATTAAATGGTATTAGTGGGCATTATAAAGGTAAAAAAATTGCTTAACATTATAACTACAATAACATAATTAATAAAGGCATAAAACCACCAAAATTGGTGATTTTGTAACTCATAAACAATATAGTCAATTTAATTATGAATTTAAATGGTGTTAGTGGGCATTATAAATGTAAAAAAATGCATAACATTATAACAACAATAACATAATTAATTTAGGCATAAAACCATCAAAATTGGTGATTTTGTAACTCATAAAAAATGGTCAATTTAATTACGAATTTAAATGGTGTTAGTGGGCATTATAAATGTAAAAAAATTGCATAACATTATATCAACAATAACATAATTAATTAAGGCATAAAACCACCAAAATTGATGATTTTGTAACTCATAAAAAAATGGTCAATTTAATTACAAATTTAAATGGTGTTAGTGGTCATTATAAATGTAAAAAATATTGCATAACATTATAACAACATTAACATAATTAATTAAGGCATAAAACCACCATAATTGGTGATTTTGTAACTCATAAAAAATATAGTCGATTTAATTACGAATTTAAATGGTGTTAGTGGGCTTTATAAGTGTAAAAAAATGCATAACATTATAACAACAATAGCATAATTAATTAAGGCATAAAACCACCAAAATTGGTGATTTTGTAACTCATAAAAAATGGTCAATTTAATTACAAATTTAAATGGTGTTAGTGGGCATTATAAATGTAAAAAAAATCTTAACATTATAACAACATTAACATAATTAATAAAGGCATAAAACCACCAAAATTGGTTATTTTGTAACTCATAAAAATATAGTCAATTTAATTACGAATTTAAATGGTGTTAGTGGGCATTATAAATGTAAAAAAAATGCATAACATTATAACAACAATAACATAATTAATTAAGGCATAAAACAACCAAAATTGGTGATTTTGTAACTCATAAAAAAATGGTCAATTTAATTACGAATTTAAATGGTGTTAGTGGGCATTATAAATGTAAAAAAAATTGCATAACATTATAACAACAATAACATAATTAATTAAGGCATAAAACCACCAAAATTGATGATTTTGTAACTCATAAAAAATGGTCAATTTAATTACGAATTTAATGGTGTTAGTGGGGGTTATAAATGTAAAACAAATTGCATAACATTATAACAACAATAACATAATTAATTAAGGCATAAAACCACCAAAATTGGTGATTTTGTAACTCATAAAAAATGGTCAATTTAATTACGAATTTAAATGGTGTTAGTGGGCATTATAAATGTAAAAAAATGCTTAACATTATAACAACAATAACATATATTGGGAGGAATAATTATAAACTTAAAAAAAGTTAGAAGAACTAATGGAAGGTAGAAGAATTAATTAGAAGTTAATAAACAATTAAAACACAAAAAAATAAGTACTATAATAAACATAATAATTAATCACAAATAAACAATACAAAAAAAAAAAAAAAATGAAACAATGGGAACTTACTTCTTCCAAATTCGGAGAGAATGAAGATGATGGTTTAGGAGTGTTTTGTGTGAGAATTGTGGGCAGAATGAGTGAGTTAGGGGGGGGGGGGTTATAGATTTTTTTTCTGTTGGAAGGAGCCACGGTATTGTGGCGGTTTCTTTGCAAAGTGGGCAGATAAGGTTATCTGTGCAATCCGGAGAAAATCTCGGATCGACGGCTGTGGTTGGTTGGCGAGATTTTCGGATAAGGGACGACATTTGCACTGAAGCCGCCCCAATCGCGTGGCTTCTTTCGGAAAAATTGCCTGAAGCCGCCCCAAACTTGTGGTTGCTTCAAGCAAAAAAATGCAGAAGCAGCCATTGTCCCGGGGCGGTTTCTGGCAAGCTGCCATGACCCCGTGGCTGCTTCTTTACATGGGGTTGGCACATCTGGGTAATTTTTTTGAAAAAGACCACCGCATGTAATTTTTTTTTAATTTGGTATTTTTATGAAATTTGGTGAAAGACATTCCCATCAATTGCAGTGTTTTTATCAGTGGTACGCTTTTGGAGGGTGATATGTGAGGTAGCAAGGACTGGAATGGTAGGGTGACACAGTAATCTCGGTCTGTATCTGGGCACTTTAGTCAAGATTTGTTGATGTCTTGTTGGAATCTCTAGTTTCGATGTTATGATGTAATTTCTAGTAGTGGGTACTTTTTTTCGTCCCTGGTTTTTTCTAAACGGGTTTTGCCTAGGGAGGTTTTATAATGAGGCCCAACATATACCACTCTTTATTAATAAAATAGCTTTAAGCCCTACTTATAAAAAAAACTTACAACATACGTCACACTTGAAAAGTTAACCCTTTTTGCATTTCTAACATACTAATAATTATTACCATGGCATGCTTCGTGATTACTTGATAAGAAAAGACAAAAAAAAGGAACATACAAAATAGACAGACATTACCTTAATTGTTTCCTTTTTAGCTAGTGCATAAGTTGATTTTAATCGAGTTATGTTTTTTTAAAAAAGGAAAATTGCTATTTTATTAATAACATACAGGGAAATGGCAACTCGAATAGGAAACGGAGCATCATTCTTAATCCTAGACGAGTAATACACCTTGAGATGTTTCTTCAACCAGTCTAACCCAATCAAGCCCCAAAGGCTTCGCATCCAAACCATTGAACATACCGAGACTCTTTACAAACCTGATAAAACTTACCATGTTTTGACATACCAAACGTAAACATAAAAAAAAGAAAGGAACGTAAAAGCCAATCATCACCAAAATTCCCCTCGATGCCAACATCGCAGGAATAACAAGTCTATAGCTTCTTGTGAACGTAAGTAGGTAGTAATAATTGTGTGAGATGTACACCGCACATTATCCCAATTCCATTTTAGACTTCCTTAACTTAGTGGGTCCCGGGTCTTAAATACTGAAGTAATCAACATGCATGTTGTATCATGACATCTAAAACCCCATATGGCTATCCACATTGCAAAGCTAGAATTGGACACTTGTATTATTGAGACAAGGCGGTGCACTGCCATACCACTATTTGTGAATAATGTCTCACCGTTAGACAACAGAGGACATTTCCAGGATTGACTTCCCGTGAAGCTCACCGGAACAGGAGCAGAAGCCGATTTTGCACTAGTGACACCAATCCCGTTAACTAAGCCTCCATCGTTTTAGTTACGTCCAAAGCAGCAGCCAGAGAAAGAAGTTCAGACTTGTCAAGAACAGAAGGTAAGCTTCATTCATTGATGAAAAACCAGGTCCACGCCTAATAGCTATGTGTCAAGCGAAATCCTCTATATCCCCCAATTCCTTCATCAGACCGCTGGACGCTGCTCACCTGAAATGATCATTTCAACCCCAAGGATCTTTTGAAAGCGGCTTTGGTTCCCGTCGGTCGACGGAGACTTCCTCCGACTTGGTATCCCAGCACACCTGAACCAGTTCAGCAAAATGTATTTTACCCTCCTTATCTCATCCATTCCTTCCCGGGCTGATGTGTTTTCATTCTCCAAAAAACGAAGAAGTGCTAAATCACTGAACCATTTACCACTCGCCTTTCTCGCACAATAGCTATTCGAGATCTGCTACTGGAGATCCCGGTAAACCCAAAGAAAGAACAACACCGAAGTTCAGAGCACCCAGGTTCATTATCGACCAATGAGCAAGGTCCAGCTGCTTGAAATCACTACTACAAAAAAAGCCTACGACAACTGTTAAAAATGCATAAGACAACTGTTAATAACTTTCCAGTTGTAATAGGGGTCAAACACTTCATACAACTGTTATTTAACTATTGTCTAATACAACCAAATAACTACCATAATACTACCAAATACTACTATTCATATCAATTTTAGTAAGTTTGGATTAAAACACTGCTAAAAACAATTGTCTTTGTTATATTTTATAGCTAGTGTTCATACCCTTTAACTACTTATTTTAACAGTTGTCTTTGTTCATATTTCAAAGCCAACAATTATCTTGAAGAAGATGAGAAAATCTTTATTTATTATAAAATATAATAACCAACATTTATTTTAAAAAACTACCCTCCTAGTCATGACACTTCCGTTGCCCTTTATTAATTCTGTTTTTAACACTACAACAATATGTAGCTGTGGAGGTAATTTATATAAGATCAAAGGAGCCAACATAAAACTTGTCTTCCAAGGAAAAGTAAAGGAGGCAACAAAGATGGTTGCCTTTGTTTGTTATATGAATGGAGGCGAGTTGGTTGGTTGCCTATGTTGGTATGATCAATGGAGGCGACACAAATATTATGCCTCCATTGATATGTTGGCCTCTTCTATGGCCACAAGGTAATTTCTAACACAAGGATAGTCTCCATTATCCTCGTCCTTATCCTTCATGGCTACATTCTGTTATGCTACGCCTTTAGATGTTGTTTTCAATCTTCTATTCACAGATTTTGAACATGGTTATGCGGATTTATGCCTTGTAATTGTTGGATAATCTTGACATAGGCTCATGGCACCTTCTACTTTATGGAGTGTTATCTTTGGATCTTATCCTTTCAAAAGATTAAGAATAACACTGTTTCAAAGTAACTGAATGTGATTAGTGAAGAATTGGTGATCCAGTAAAGTCTTTGTGAGTAAAAGGAAACGAGAGACCAGAGAAATGAGTGGAACTAAAGGAAAAGGGGAGAGGAACTTTCTCTATGTTTTGTCTTTGAAGTAAAGGTGTAATTGATTCAACTTGAGAGGGGGAGGAGGAGAAAATGTTTATTGCTCTTTTGATGGTCAGATGCCCTGAAAAAACTGTTGAAAGCCACGCATATGTATCCTTTTCATACTTAAATCATAATGTTTATTCTTTATATTCGTAGTGTTTATGCTTAGTAATGTGGAAATTTCTAAAGTTTAGTATCGTTAATAAACAGAAATGAATAACTCCCAAGGAGCATAACATCTCAGGCAAATTGAAGCTATTTCTTATACAGAGAAATGGAATGAGCATTGTAATTCCCATGCCCAGTTTAATGTAGTTTTAGCGACATATTATCTTCATGTTACTAATGAACTATTAGATATTCATCAGACTTGTCAACAAATTTTTCTGTTGAATGTGTGCTTTTGATACTTTCTTTTTACTGTTAGTCTAATCAACGTTTTATTTTATGTTTACTTCACATTGGTGGAAAGGGTAAATTAACAGGAGTATTCATAATTTAGCATTTGGTTGCTTTTACTCTCTTTAACCTTTTTTATAGTCATGAATTGTTAATGCTATGTTTATGTATGATTCTTTGTGGATTTTGATCGCAGTCTTTGTTGTTACCCCTTTCAACAATTTGGGGCTTCATTCTTATGTGTATTCACTTTATTATAATAGTCCACTAGTGATAGACTTAAGGAACAGGGAGCAATCAATTTCTAAGAAAAGAAAATGAAGAATGACCCTTGCCTTCTCCTATATGATGAAACAGTTCAGGTACGTAATCGGAATTATATCAAGTTACTCTATGATTTGAGATAGTTCAGCTAAGCAATCAGAATTATATATGGCTTTGGGTTTTACGTAGTTGATCAATACTAGCTTGTATTTTTTTTTATAAGTAGGCTACGAGTAGCAGATCAACCGAAACACGGTTTGTACAGCATAGGATATACCTAGCCAATGATACAGTCACTAACTAAAACTCGCAGTAGCCAAATAAATTAATACAAAGAAATCAGTAGCAGTAGCTCCATCACTGCAATGTTACATACCATAATTTCTCTGTTCAAGCTTGTCGCAAGTTCCACTGCCGCATCAACCACATCTGGACAGCTAAACAAGTACACCATGTTCTGAATATTATCGGCAGCCATCAAGCATATCTATCAGGTGAGAAACAAACAGAGAATCATGAGGTCATCATCATCTGCTGTGCTTGCCACAGTGTTAGGGATGATGACGATGGGTTGACAAGCAGCCACAGACAAGAATTTAAAAGGGCTGCATGTAGGCGTGTGTCTCCAGTAACTGAATGGTAGATTGCTTCAAGAATGAATGTATCCACCCATGGGCACCCCTCTCCAGGAACTTATCACCATGGGCTGCGCCAACAGCACATTCTGTGATATTCATTTAGATTATACATTTTCTGTGTCCTGCTGTGATGCGTGAGGTGAAGTATTGCGCAGCATCAGCCTCCTCATGACACGGCTACTGATTAGCAATGTGCAGTAAGCACCAGTCCATATTTTAAATGTTAATAGATTGAAACTTACCGTCTCCTCATGGCACCGCTACTGAACTGAGCTTACTGCAAGCAACAGCCACCTCAGTTCACTAGAATGTTATCAGACCATATATTTGATGTTATCAGCAGCAAGCAACAGGCTAATAGATGCTTCCATTTTTCTGTCCTTCAGACCCCATTCCAAAATTTGCAATTTATTTGACAGTGTCGCATCTGCCCACCTTGGTTCAGTGTGTTCAAAAATCACACTGTTTCTAATCCTCCATATATTATACAAGGTGAACTGGAGGGTAGTGTGCCACATCCCGTTGCCTTACATCTTGGGGTGAGCTCCTTCTACTGTTGTAGGCAGCTTTCAGCCTCTGTGTCAAAGCCGCCAGAAACACCCCACCATTTTAACATGTTCCCCCATAACTTTCTTGTTTTACGACATCTGAAGAACAGGTGGTTTGTGGTTTCAGTTGCACGCTTACACAACGGACACAAAGTATCCGCTAAGGTGATCATGTTTTTACCGAAAAGTTTATCTCTTGTTGATAATTTGTTCTGTACCAGAAACCAAACGAACAGCTCAACTCGGGGAGGGGCGAAATGTGACCAGTACGATTTATGCCATGCTAGGGGATTTGGATTTTCCTTTTCCTTTTCCTTCACCTTCTTATAGAAATCCCCCGTTCTATAAATGTTGTCTTTTGCTGCCACCCAGCACAGACTATCTTTCCCAGAGACAGAAGGTTTGGACCGGTTTATCAGGTCCATCAATTCTGTTACCGCATCCACTTCATACTGGAAAAGCTGCCTCCTCCACCGTAATCCCCAAACCCAAACCCCACCCATCCATGTGCCCACCTCCGATATTGTTGCCGTTTTACATTCACTAATCAGAAATAATCTAGGGAACCTAGCTTTGAGTGACGCGTTCTCAATCCACGGATCAATCCAGAATCGCACGATTCCTCCATTTCTAACTGTCCATTTCAGGTTAAGTATGAGTGAATCAGAAATCTCATTTATCCATGTACTCAAACTGACAATCGCCTTCCATATCCCTTTCCTCTTGCATTCCTTCCACGATTGATCATATAAGGGGAGTCTAATGTCTTGCCCGTATACTGAGCATATCACAGATTTCCATAGACTTTGCTCCTGGGAGTGGAACTTCCTCCACCAGTTGAAGAGCAATGCAGCATTCTGGACTTCTGTATCGTATAACCCCCAATCCGCCCATCTGGCTTGGTCTTGTAATCGAAGTCCACCGTATTAATGGCAGCCCGCGGCTCATCCCGTGTGCCCAGAGAAATCTTCGCTGAATCGAACTTATCTTCCTGATGACTCCATTTGGGGCCTTAAATAAGCTCATGTAATAGACTGGTAAGCTGGACATCACAGATTTAATTAGTACCAGTCGACCGGCCCGCGATAAAGAGGAAGCTTTCCAGGCGCACAATCTCTTTTCCATTCTGTCAATAACCGGCTGCAAGTAGCCAGTTTCCGGGTATTAGCACCTAATGGCATTCCCAGGTATGAACTAGGCAGCTTCTCTATTCTACATCCAAACAGATTGTGGATTATTCTCTCATCAGATTCCGCCAAGTTAACCCCATATGCCATCGATTTACTCCAATTAATCTCCAGCCCGCTCATATCCGCAAACCATGTACTAACCCATTTCACCACTTTTAGTTCTGATTCCTCCATTCAACAGAAGATTATTGTATCATCTGCAAATTGCAGATGTGATACAGTAATCTCATTTAGCCCCACTGTAATACCCTTTCTGTCTCCCAAGCGTATAGTATCATTTAAAATCCAGCTCAATGCCTCAGCTACTAATGTGAATAGCAAAGGTGATAATGGGTCTCCTTGACGTAAGCCACGTCCGGTTTGAAGGTAGGTGTTGGTACCCCATTTACCAATATCGAAATCGTCGGTGTTGTTATGCACTTGTTGATCCAGTCACACCAAGTTGCCGGGAATTGGTATATTTTCAGCATTCTCTCGACAAATCTCCAATTGACACAATCATAAGCTTTTTTAAAGTCAATCTTGAGCAGCACACCCTTGATCTTTCTGTTCTTCAACCAACCAATAATTTCATTTGCGATTAAGGGGCCTTCCAATATATGCCTACCCCGGATGAATGCAGTTTGTGTCTCCCCTACCAGGGAGCTAATCACGTTGCTCAATCTGTTGGCCATTAGCTTAGATATGACTTTGTACACCCACCCAATAACACTGATCGGTCGATACTCTTCAATCTTGTTGGCACCCGGTATTTTTGGGATCAGCGTAACCCACGTAGTGTTGATGCTAGTGTTTATTTCTTGTGATCTGAAAAATCTGCTCACCTCATTAATGAAGTCATCTCCCATTACATGCCACATTTTCTTTAGCAGGTTGAAGTTAAAACCATCATATCCCGGGCCTTGCTTCCTTTACAACACCAGACAGCCCCTTTGATCTCCTCTTGAGAAGGTATCTCAATCAGCATTGCTTTCTGACTCTCAGACAACCTCGTCTTCCTTCACCGAAAGGGTAAGTTCCTGAATCCCACTTTCTCTAAAAATTGTAGCAAAATATTTACGTACCCCCTCCCGTATAGCTCCAGGATCCTGTGATAATCTATCGTTCACCATCAGGCCACATAGTTGGTTCGACATTCTATTTAAAGATGCCTTTCGGTGAAAAAATCTCGTGTTCATGTCACCATATTTATCACATTATCCGCGACATTTGTTTCAATACCGTTCCTCCTGTCGTAGTGATTCCCATAACTTGGTTTTGATTTTGGCCCTTTCAGCTATGCGCATCGGTCAGGGCCTGTTTGGTCAATATCATCTATTTTTTCCAATGAACTTATGCCTTCGTCTATTTTAGTATTTATACACCCAAAGCACTCTCTGTTCCAGCGCCTCAGAACAACTTTCATTTTCTTCATTTTAGCATGCAGATCACCGGGCGGCAGATTATCCACTCTTGCTGAAAGAATTTAACAGACGTTTTATCTTCTAGCCACGCATCCAGACATCGAAAAGGCTTGGGACCCCATTCTTGCTGCTGTAGCGAGACCCACATAAACCTGTGATCAGACAAACTCCAAGGTCTTCCTTTTAGTAGCAGATTCGGGAATACCGCCAGCCATTCGCAGTCACAAAAGGCCCTATCAATTCTACTAAATAACCCCCTCCGAGTCAAGTGTATTTGCATCCTGTTAGCAGAATTTCTACCAACTCCATGTTTGCCAACCAGTCTTCAAGGTCCTTCATTGAGGCACTCACCTTACTGCTGTCACCACCCTTCTTTCACTACCGACCCGTACCTCATTAAAGTCCCCTACTACCCCAAAAACCGGTCCATCAGTATCCTTCTAAAGTTCAACAGTTCTTCATATACTTGACTCCTTCCAACCCGATCAGTTGGGTTATAAACAAAATCACATGTCCCCAAAACTTCGTGATGTTACTGTGACTTCCAAAACTATCCATCTATTCCTTTATCTATTTCCCAGCCTTTATTTGTTTGCTGACCAGGCGACAATCAGCCCACCGGACTGGCCACTAGCTAATGATTCTGCCCATTCCACCCCTTTGGCCACCCCCCAGAGGTTTTCTCTTTCGATTACACGGCTTGGTGTGACGAGTCTCTAGGAGACCAATCATTACCACACCTGTTTTTCTGATTTCCTTCTTGACTGCCGCCACTTCTCGGCTTTGCCCATTCCTTGAACATTTTGGAAGGCCAGCTTCATTCTCCGGTCGGTTTCGTGTATACCTGAGTTTTTCTTGTTTCCTTTACTTCTCAATATGCGTTCAATGTTAGCTAAAGATTTCCGCGAGTATGGGGTATGTATTCTCAGCCTTTGCCCATATCTGAGGCATTCTCTCGCTTCTGCTGATATACTTAGACGTTTGCTGTTGATTTCCTGACTCTGAAGTTGCAAGCTTTTTCCTGTTTCGTTGTTGTTTCTGAAAGACACAACAACTTGGAGGTTTATTTCTTTAGCGTCGCACCATGCACTGGGGTGGCACGCCTTTATTTGGGCTGATTGGTAGGGCCTACCGACAAGGAGAAATTATCGGGTACCGTCCCTCCTGGGCTTCCAAAATCATTCCCCGATGAATTCTGAGATATTCATCTTGAATCTCCTCCAGACCTTTTGAATGAATGACTTCTAGTGATGACGGGACTACTGTCTGAAGTGAGAGAGGAAAAGTGCATAGGGATTGGGAGGGGTAGCCGAGAGAATTTTCAGAGTCAAGGAGTGTATGGAAGTTGGGATAGAGATGGAATGTCTAGGGAATGTTTTGGGGAGAGTGATCGGTTGTAGGTGCGGTGGGGTGGGGTAAGAGACATGATAGGTACATGATATATTTAAGTATGAATTGTGAGTGGGAGAGGGTAACGAGGCGCACTGTTATCAACAGGGATGGTACTGTCTGCATGGTGGGGGTGGGTCCGGCTTAGGTGCCATCGCAAAATCGAGTGTCCCGGGGACATCGCTAATTTGGCCGTCAGATCACGTGCTGACGTCATCAAAAATCAGCAAAAATCATCATACGGTCCATAATTATGCGGGCGTTTTCAGGGGTATGACGGTAAAATCGTTCATATATTCAATATTTAACAATCGCACGTGACGATCCTCCTTCTCCCCTCAAGCCCGCAAATGGCCCGACAATTGACCCCCCCACTCTTTCCAGCCCGGCCGCCCGCCCCACAATGCCCATCGCCTCCCCTTGTCGTCCTTCCCAAAACCCCCAAATAATTAATTGTTTACATTGAGTTGAATTGAAGCGTTATATCCCATTGCTGCTGGCCGTATGTAAACGTACTGTCGTTACGGTATCACTTCATTCCCCATTACCCCATTTTCATCCCCTCTAATTACTCTATCTCTTGTTCGTTTGCCACGTTCAATGTCGGCGTCACCGAAACGATGTCCAGGTATACGAGTTTTAATGTTTTACCGATACAGTAGTATACTTCAGGTTTTATAAGGTAATGAAGTATGTGTGATCCATGTGTTTGAGCAGTCGTTGCGGTGATGACGTACCAATTGAAGCAACGGATGTTGAGCGCTGGCAATCTCTTAGGTTTTGATAGTGTTAGCGATGCTTACGCCTTCTATTCCGCTTATGCAGAGAGGGTTGGTTTTGGGGTACGCAGAAGAGGCAGAGCACAAAAGCAGAAGCAAGAAGATAGTACTGACAGTACGACTTACATTTTGTTTGTCTGTAATCTAGAAGGTTTCAGGCGGATAGCAAGAGTGACCCTGGATATGCCATGCAATCAGCTCTAGATATCACTAGCCACAATACAAGAGCCGGAGGCATAATGTAGAGAAAGGTGCGGGTGCAAGGCTCGGATGTCTCTGAAATATTGCTGTAACCGAAGGACAATATTCAATAACAGAATGGGTCGGCGAGCATAATGGACACGTACTAATGCCAGAACCACTAAGGTATTTAATGCGATCAAACAGACATGTCGATCTGAAGTTGGACTGCAAGCTGAGTTGAATGCTATGTTGGGGTTCAGCTAGACACCTCATTCAAGATTATTGCAACCAGCGCTGGTGGGTTCCAGAACCTTGGTGTACTAAAGTTGACCTTAAAAACCATCTCCGCACGAAGAGGCAGAAGAATATGCAGCCGTGAAGCCACCTGCCTGCAAGAGTACTTTAGGCGTACTGCAATGCAAACTCCTGGATTCACTATGACATACAGTATGACTGCGAGGACTTGATAGCAAACATTTTCGGGCTGATCACAGAATGAAGATGGATTATTCTGTTGGTGATGCTGTCACGTTTGATACAACATCTGTACCAATAGTGCGTACAGGCCTCTAGGTAATTCAGTATTTATCCTCTTCATCCATAGCTAGCTGTCATATATATCTCGTCACGCAAGAAAACCTGGCATTGGCCAGGAATCATTGTACCGTGACTCTTTCGTATTCAATGACTATCAATCCTATGTCCGTTGTTGCTTCACTACCTTGATGGGTGAGTTTTTCCTGCAATCATTTGCTAAAACATGAATTTATGTTACAGCTGTTTATAAATTATTATTCCTGCAATCATTTGATAAACATGAATTATGTTACAGTTGTTTATAAATTATAATTAAACATACCGCTTTCTTTACAGTACTATTGCTTGCACTATAACGTGCCCTGTCCATTTCTTGCTCAGCTTTGTTTAGTGGGTTTAATCATCACCGACAATAGTAGTCTTCGGGGCGGCATTGATATTCGACGAGACAATACCTTCATTCGAATGGTTGTTGAAGCGTTTGTTGGATGCATGGACAACAAGGCACCAGTCACGATATTCACAGACCAGGATGCAGCTATGTCAGCAGCGCTACAGTCTCGACTCCCTGACGCATTTCATGGGCTCTGTTCTTGGCACATCTTGCAGAATGCCAAGAAGAAACGTTCATAGTGCTGTAATACGTGATGTAACAAAGACACTTAGTTTACTGATGTATGGGATCCAAGACGAGTCAGAATTTGATAAGGTATGGGATGGTTGTATGTCCAGAGTGCAGTCTGCTGGTCAGGGGCCTAAGATGTTAAGTCCGTGCAGTGGATGCTCCGAATAAAAGAGAAGAGAGAACATTGGTCGGCTGCATGGGTCAACAAGCACTTCACCGCCGGTATGCGCAAACGCAGGCCAGTGAATCTATCAACAGTAGTGTTCGATCATTCTGAAACCTGACCACGGCCTACTGAGTTTTTACCCATTTTAATAATAGATATACTCCATTCGAGAACGTGAAAATCACGCCGAATTCGAAGCTAGAGCTAAGATCCTGCAAACACATTCACAATCGTGCCCCCTGATGGTGGTACGTGCTGCCGGTGTGTACACACCTACAATATTCAGTGCACTTCATTACGAGAGGGAACACAGCATTGGTTACATCGTTGACGCAACTCCTGAACCGACAGAGTGCGGGTTAGACGCTTGGAAAGTGTACAAGTTGGACACAGACAATTCTGAGCTTGATATAAGGGTTGTGCATGCTGGTTTCGATGAAGATATAGTGATTAAATGTAGCTGTTGTCTGTTTGAGGCAATGGGTATCCTATGCCGTCATATTCTTAAACTCATGGATCTTTTTGGCTCAATGGGCAAATTGAGTTGCAGGACATTACCCGAAGTGTTCATAAAGAGCCGATGGCGGCTAAATGCAAGGTCTACCATTCTTCAAAATGGTGACGAGGTTCACGCAACACTGCCAGAAACATCATCGTTCCTATGTCGCTATCAGCGCCTAACAGCAACCGCTGTTCGATTGGCTGCCACCGCATCTTCGGACCCCGATCTGTACAACTATGTCATTGGTGAGGTTAAAGGTATTCTGAAGTACGCCATAGATTATTATGAAAGCAGACCTCAGGACGATGGTGAACGTACAGATCACCAGGGACTATGTGAAACTGGGCAGAGGCGATTTACTTCTGGGATAAAGAAGAGGCAAAATCCCCATAGGAATCGAAAGAGAAGACGATCTGAAACTGAAATTAGAAACCAAAGATATCGGGCTTCGCATCTAAGGGAGGAGTTGCCCCACAGAAATGTTGTGAAACTCAATGCAATGACAACAGTGCACATGCAGATGCCCCTGTACCTTCCACCACCACATATGGATATTTCACAACCTTACTCAATAGTGTATGCAACCCTTCCACACCCCAATGGTTACCGTAGAGCGCCTAGATTACTCGCTAAAACTGAACTTGTCTGCTTTTGCGGGTATACTGAAATATGTATTTTACTTGAGCCTGGATTCAGAAGCAAACCTCTTGTTATTATTTTGGAGTCGCTAATGTTTGGTGCTTTGAACTGTCGTGGATGTTCATTCAGTTAATATTACATACTAATCCTAGGAGGTACGTAGTTACAGTCCCGGAAAAAAAATGTTTTCTGTACCGACTGGTAATATTAGCGTATACTTCAGGTAATCGTGGACATCAATTTGCTCATACAAAATGTAATGGGGTTATATAGTCCAGTCGTTGAATCAATCTCAAGTCATTAAGTAAATGAGTTACTGGCGCAACCCCTCGTCTATCAATTATCATTTTGATTACCCGAGTATATTCCGTAGTTGGAAAAACAAATATTTTCTAATCATCAGGTAATACGAACTATGAAATCCCGTATGACCAAACCAACTTTTCTGTTGAATAGATCGAAAGTATAATTGTGTTTGTTAAGATATCATCGAATTTGTCAAGTGTATTACTGCTTTCTGTAAATTGACCAACGGTTGGTCTGTACGGCTCTTTCCGGCAAATTCTACTATACAACCGGCTCCGTGTTTCCTGTGTACAAGTGGAAACAAAAGTAAACTACAGTTTAATGGATATCACTGACTAAAGTAAACCAAACGGCCTGGTAATGTTAATGTATACCCATCCTTATTCACTCTTAGGTAGCTTCATTCATTATCTTCACACAATGCCGCGTCTTCTCTATCTGTTTCCATCTTATCTACCTGCCCACTCCCATTGTCTGCCTTCATCCTATGCCGTCTATTATATTTACCACGCCACGCATTATATCATTCCATGTCATCAGAAGGGTTGGAAATAATGCTAAAGTCATCGTTAAGCCTACAGTTTAATTGATATCTCTGACTAAAGTAAACCAAACGGCGTTTTTGTTAATGTATACCCATCCGTATTCACCGTTAGGTAGCGTCATTCATTAAATATTCACACAATGCCCCGTCTTCTCTATCTGTTTCCATCCAATCTACCTGCCCACCCCCATTGTCTGCCTTCATCCTATGCCGTCTATTTATATTTACCACGCCACGCATTATATCATTCCATGTCATCAGAAGAGTTGGAAATAATGCAAAAAGTCATCGTTAAGCCTACAGGTTAATGAATACCACTGACTAAAGTAAACCAAACGGCGTGGTAATGTTAATGTATACCCATCCGTATTCACTCTTAGGTAGCTTCATTCATTATCTTCACACAATGCCCCGTCTTCTCTATCTGTTTCCATCCAATCTACCTGCCCACCCCCATTGTCTGCCTTCATCATATGCCGTCTATTTATATTTACCACGCCACGCATTATTTCATTCCATGTCATCAGAAGAGTTGGAAATATTGCAAAAAGTCATCGTTAAGCCTACAGGTTAATGCATATCACTGACTATAGTAAACCAAACGGCGTGGTAATGTTAATGTATACCCATCCGTATTCACTCTTAGGTAGCTTCATTCATTATCTTCACACAATGCCCCGTCTTCTCTATCTGTTTCCATCCAATCTACCTGCCCACTCCCATTGTCTGCCTTCATCCTATGCCGTCTATTTATATTTACCACGCCACGCATTATATCATTCCATGTCATCAGAAGAGTTGGAAATAATGCTAAAGTCATCGTTAAGCCTACAGTTTAATTGATATCTCGGCTAAAGTAAACCAAACGGCGTTTTTGTTAATGTATACCCATCCGTATTCACCGTTAGGTAGCGTCATTCATTAATATCCACACAATGCCCCGTCTTCTCTATCTGTTTCCATCCAATCTACCTGCCCACCCCCATTGTCTGCCTTCATCCTATGCCGTCTATTTATATTTACCACGCCACGCATTATTTCATTCCATGTCATCAGAAGAGTTGGACATATTGCAAAAAGTCATCGTTAAGCCTACAGGTTAATGAATATCACTGACTATCGTAAACTAAACGGCGTTTTGTTAATGTATACCCATCCGTATTCACCATTAGGTAGCGTCATTCATTAAATATACACACAATGCCCCGTCTTCTCTATCTGTTTCCATCCAATCTACCTGCCCACCCCCATTGTCTGCCTTCATCCTATGCCGTCTATTTATATTTACCACGCCACGCATTATATCATTCCATGTCATCAGAAGAGTTGGAAATAATGCAAAAAGTCATCGTTAAGCATACAGGTTAATGAATATCACTGACTAAAGTAAACCAAACGGCGTGGTAATGTTAATGTATACCCATCCGTATTCACTCTTAGGTAGCTTCATTCATTATCTTCACACAATGCCCCGTCTTCTCTATCTGTTTCCATCCAATCTACCTGCCCACCCCCATTGTCTGCCTTCATCCTATGCCGTCTATTTATATTTACCACGCCACGCATTATTTCATTCCATGTCATCAGAAGAGTTGGAAATATTGCAAAAAGTCATCGTTAAGCATACATGTTAATGCATATCACTGACTATAGTAAACCAAACGGCGTGGTAATGTTAATGTATACCCATCCGTATTCACCGTTAGGTAGCGTCATTCATTAAATATTCACACAATGCCCCGTCTTCTCTATCTGTTTCCATCCAATCTACCTGCCCACCCCATTGTCTGCCTTCATCCTATGCCGTCTATTTATATTTACCACGCCACGCATTATTTCATTCCATGTCATCAGAAGAGTTGGAAATATTGCAAAAAGTCATCGTTAAGCATACATGTTAATGCATATCACTGACTATAGTAAACCAAACGGCGTTGTAATGTTAATGTATACCCATCCGTATTCACTCTTAGGTAGCTTCATTCATTATCTTCACACAATGCCCCGTCTTCTCTATCTGTTTCCATCCAATCTACCTGCCCACCCCCATCGTCTGCCTTCATCCTATGCCGTCTATTTATATTTACCACGCCACGCATTATATCATTCCATGTCATCAGAAGAGTTGGAAATATTGCAAAAAGTCATCGTTAAGCCTACAGTTTAATTGATATCACTGACTAAAGTAAACCAAACGGCGTTTTTGTTAATGTATACCCATCCGTATTCACCGTTAGGTAGCGTCATTCATTAAATATTCACACAATGCCCCGTATTCACCGTTAGGTAGCGTCATTCCTGCATCGTTTTCCTCGCATCATCTTCCTGACATTTTTTTATGTTCGACCACCACGAATTCCTACAAAATCCTTAATCACAACTCTTGCCTAAATCAGAATCGAGCAGGAGAAAGAAACAACAAATGGCGGCGAACCCTAGCTTTCGTGATTTTCCCCAATCAGATCGCGTGAGTTCTTCATGTTCTTTGTTTGTGTCTCAAATCTGTGTCCATGATCTGAAACCCTTGGAATTCGATGAATTGAAATTTATTGTTTTCAGTTATTAACATTTTGATTCTCATCGTTTTAAGATGTATTCACATTTCAGAGTGACAAAATCAAAACTGGAAGATCGAAGGATGAGCATCAGTGGCATTTGAGCTGATATTTGTTTTCAGGCCGGTCTTTATTATTGCTTACCCTTCACGAGAATTACAATTCAAATGCGTTAGTTTACTTTCTTCATTCGAATCAATTTACCCTCGTATAACACAAATACTACTTATTCTGTTTTAGTACTGCTTCAATCTACTGTGCTTTGTTTGAAAATCTTCTTCATCCCAATCCTTCTTTTATATTTGGCTTAAACATGTTACATCGACGACGATTTTCAAACTGGTCTCAGCTTACCCATGAGTAATGCTGTAACTACATACGGAGTAGTATTAATTACCATTAATCTACTATTATAGAAGTTTGTTCAGAGAACAGAACGACCCCTGGTATTTTTTATAAATCATTTCTAACAATCACAGTAATAAAGTCCTGATCAAAATCATCATTTATTCTATATGAAATCTCCACAAAGTAGGGAGTGCTACATCTATGGACAAGCGTATGCAATTTGCAATCATCACAAATGCTTATTACGTACCAATAGTGACTACATTGTTTCCTCACAAGTTCAGATGATGCCAAAGGAAAATGGTAGTAGATGAATGATGCTGACGAATCGGAACTTTAATTCCATATTGAAACGAAACAGTATATTAATCCTAGTATCCTTCGATCTGATCCTAATGAAACATCACATTTATCCTAGCATGATCCAATCTGATCTCCTGTCCTACATTACCTGGTCTCGATTACAAAGTCTCACCAGAATAGAGAGAGAGAGAAAGAGAGCTTCTATTGGAATTGAATGTGAGCTTGACTGTCAAGTGTTGCGTGTCTTATTTCATGGGCTATTTATAGTATTTCGGGGCCTGGTTTTTATGGTGCCAGCCTGTATTTTACATGTATAAGTACGGTTCTACCTTTCCCAGTATCTTTGGCTGACCACAGGCGGTCAGCCATATTGTATTTTGCCTTGTCTAAATTCTATTTTCATCCGGCTGGAGCGGCCGGATGTTCTATGCATCTTTATTCTCATCCGGCTAGACTGGCCGGATGCTCTCCGTGTCTTGTTTTGGCCTGGCACTATTTCTTCCCTTCTCATCAGTCCCACAAGTTCTTTCTGAATCCTTGGAGAAGAAAAATAGAACTTCTGTGTGTTATGCCTGTGCTTCGGCGAGAAATTTTGCGACTGCAGCCATTCCTGAGGTTTTTTGGTTTTGCTCTATGCCTCGCCTTTTCCCTATCTCAGTCCCACAAGTTCTTTTCTTCATTCTTGGAGAAAAGGAACTTCTTATTGGCCGCGTGCGAGGCTCGTGACTCGAGCTTGTCGTGTACTGCCCTTTTTTTTTTTAAATTTTTCCGCCTTTTTCTGGTGTTGGATACGTAAGGTAACCAACCGTCGGAAACGTCTTCCTAGGAAGCGCTTCTTTTTCCCTGCGAAAAGGTGCTTTTTGCTTGTATACATATATATTATATATATTTTTTCCGAGCGAGGGAAAACTTTCAAAGTTTGGGTTTTAAGCTTCTTTCTCTTTCCCCTCTGCCTGTTCGCTTCAACTGCCTTCTGCTTTCGCCATCCCTGTTATCGCGCTCCCTGCTTCCCTTCACTGCTACTACCTCCGATTTCGTGCTAAGCCCAACAATGTCTTCCTCTTCCGCAAAACAGAGTAAACTTGCTGCCAAATTTCCACCCGCCATCGAGGCGATTCATGGCTCTCGCTCCTCTAACGGCTTTCGCCCCTCGTACCTGAAATCCACAAGACCCTTCCTATCTGTGCGTCAACCCTCTCCCTCCTCTCTCAATTATTCCTCCCTTTGCGATTGTCTCAGGGATGTTGAAGCCCCGCTTGGCACGCAGATTTACCTGCCATCCTCCGACTCTCACCCTAACGACGACTTTGGCCGTGGGTACGTCGTTTTCGCTGATTTTTTCCGCTCCGGCCTGACCATTCCCCCGCACCCTTTTGTGCTGGGCTTCCTCCTTCGCCGCTGCTGCACTCTCGCTCGCCTTCACCCAAAGGCCATTTCGCACCTCCATGCCTTTGTTTCTCTTTGCGAGGGAATCAAAATTCGGCCGGAGGGTACCGATTTCGTCCGATTCTTCACAGTTAGGGTTGACCCGGATAGCATAACCCTCGTCGCGAAGGCCGGATACTCCCTCTTCGACTACAAGAAGGCTCACGATTGGGGGTCACGGTGGTTCGTGATTGTTCCTCCATCCGGCCGAGTCTTGGGCATCCCATACTGCGCTGAGGTTGCTAAAGGTCAGCTAATCAGCCCTCAAACCCCTCCGGCAGAGCAGCCTATTTCGAAGGTTCTGGGGGCGTTAAGCAAGAAATCGCTGACTGTCGAGGCGTTTTTTACAAAGGAACGTTTGTCTTCTCTGAAGACATATCACAGTAAGCGCCCTTAACTCTTAGTACAAATTCTGTCATTCCCATCGGTCTTCTTATTGTTTTGACATGTTGTATGTAGATTTCTTACAGAAGGGGGAGAAGATCGGCCCCTTTCATAGCTGGCACTTCGTCACCTTCAAGAATGGGGACGAAAAAATCAATTACTACGACACGCTGGCTGCGGCTACTGATGCGGCCGAGCAGCTTTTGGAGAGTGCTCCCCCGGCAAAGCGCTCCAGGCGAGAAGTTGGGGATGACCAAGCCGGCCACTCAAAGAAAAAGAAGAGGCTAGAATCTCCTGAACGTGCTGACGCGGGGTTGTCAGGTACATGGCACGTGAGCCCCAAGTCTGGGCGCCGTGTCTTCCTTCCCCTCACCCCTGGTTCGGGTTTAGACCTTGGTTCCCGCCTGGGGCGGGAGTCCGGTCATCCGACTCCTATTTGCGAGCAATTTCCTGATTTGACGAGTTACTTTTCCTCAGATCCCGCTCAAGAAAACACCCTGGAGGCCACAGACCTCCGCGTTGGTCCTTCGGCTGAAGAAGGTTTTGGCTGCTTCGCCGCTTTTTCCTGTTCTTTACTCTTCTTCCTTTTTAGTATCTTTCCATTTCCAGTTTCAACCTTCTGGTCCTAACTGTTTTTATTATTGCGGCAGTCCCTGCTCCTGCCAAGAAAAGACTAAAAAAGAAAACTACATCAAAGCCGAAGGCCGCAGAGCCAGGGGCATCAGGAGAAGGACAAACCTCTGGTGATCCCGAAGCTTCAGGATCATTCTCCATTGATGTTGCTGCGGCCGTGGATGCGGCAAGGGATAGAGCAATGGAGTATCGTCAGGTGCCGGAAGATCCTGAGCTCCGGAGTAAGCAAAGAGAGGACTACATAGCCTCTTCTTTGCCGGAGGGTCCTGAGCTCCGGAGTGAGCAGAGAGAGGACTACATAGCCTCTTCTTTGCCGGAGGGTCCTGAGCTCCGGAGTGAGCAGAGAGAGGGCTACATAGCTTCCTCTTCTTCTTCCCCTCCCCCTCCTGCTCAGGAGTCCTATACTGGACCCTCCCAAAAGGAAGGGTGGTTCTACCATTGCGGGCACCCTCTTCCTTTGATTACTTGTGATGCTGCCAAGTACTCCTCTGTCTGGAAGGAGGCAATAAAGAGATCTGGTCATCCAGACGGGATCTTTGCTCCTCCGGCAACCTTTACTGCCACCAAAAAAAGGCTGCGGACCGGAGATGGGGGGGCAGATGCTATCATGCGGCATTCCCTCCCAATAAACGAAGTGTTTGACATGATGTGGGGGGGGGAGTCTTTCAGGTTGGCATGCGTATTTCTTTGTGTTGTGTTTCTCTTTTGTTCTGGCTTGGTTTTTCCTTAATTTTATGCATTGTGTTGTTTTTAGGTGATGTCCATGGCCCAAAGTGCTGAGGTTCACTTTGGCAACCTCCAATCTAGGCTTCGCTATGAGGAAAGCCGGGCCAATAGAGTTGAAGAGGAACTGAAGCTGTCCCGCTCTTCTCATGACGCTTACATTGACCAGGTTGAGTATGAGATCGACCGCAAGGCAAAGCAGAGAACTGAGGCAATAAACAAAGACCTGCAGTTGTCCCGGCGAGAATGCGAGCGTCAGCGTGATGAGTATGAGCTGCAGCTGAAGAAACTCCGGGAAGATAACTTTTCTCTAAGAGCCGGATCAACGAAGCTGACAATACTTTGATAGAGGTATGAAACCATCTCTTTTTCCTTGTTAAAGGTAAGCCGGTTCGGTCCTTCTTTGACCTAGATATTATGCTGGACCAGGTGCGCTCTATGCACCGGAACGAGGTGAACAATCTTCAGGCTGAGAAGACCTTTTTCTATCAGGAGAGGAACTCTTTCAAGCAGGAGGCTGAAACGCTCGAGCTGGAGAAGCAAACTCTTCAACGGGAGACTGAAGCCCTTGTGAAGGAAAAAGAAAAGCTTATGCAGGAGCTTGATCGCTTGTCGGAAGAAAAAGCCGCGCTGGAAGAGCAGTCGAGGTCCTCCTTTGATCAAGAGAAACAGTCTCTGCTCCGAGATTGCTCTTTTGGAAGAGGAGAAGAAAAACTCTTGCTGCGGATAAAGCTGCCCTGATAGAAGAGAGGACCAGGCTGGAGGAGAGAGTAAAAGAGCTGGAGGAAGCCAAGTCTCGCTCTCAAGCCGAGAATACTGAGCCATCCGGCCATGGTAAACTTTCAAGCCTTCAACTTTTGTTTCTCCTTTCGCCCTTTCTTTTTCTTATTCTTTTTTGTTCCGGCTAGGCTTGAGCTCTGCCAACTTACTGAAGCACGTCACTCAGTTGAGTGGTCGGATAGCCCGTGCTAAGGAGGAGCTGTCATCTGCCAATTGTGAACGTGACAAGTATCGAGCTCAAGTCCTGACCCTTGAATCTCAGGTGGCCAGGCTCAAGTCATTTTCTCGGCAATCTCAGGAGGAAATACAGAAGCAAGGCACCATTAATGCCCATCTAAAGGAGTCCTTTGCTTCCCAGTGTCGCCGGATAGTTGACATTTGCCAGCAGATTGTCTCGGACCACTCTCTCGAGAAAGGAGAGTTACTGGATGATGATCTGTACAACAAGCTGGAATTCAAGGCTGTTGCCCAGAAGTCCAATTTCTTCTTAGAGCTCGAGAGGTTCTGCCGCAGTCCCGGAGAGACATGTTTTGGCGCCGGCGAACCCTCATTCCTTCCAGCTGGAAGCAACATCCTGCCGTCTGCCGGAGGGATGCAGCGTCTTTCTAAGAGGTCCAAGTCTTCTGAGAGTGTGGCTGGTAGCGGCGATAGATTATTAGCTGTTGAAAAAGAAGCTGTAGAAAAAGTAGAATAGAAGTTTTTTTTAGAGGGGTTTTTGTTTCGGCATGTATTTTCTGTGTTGCCGAATGATCATATTTGTAACTGTTTTTACCCCACACCTTGGGAGAAATATAAGCTATATTTACCATCCTTAGTTATTTGTCTGCCGGAGCAACTCTTTGGAGCCAAGTTTTCTATTGCCGTGATATTTCTCTCTCTTCTTCTTCTTTTCTTTTAAATGGTGCATGTATGGTTATCTTATGCAAGCCAGTGTGGTATTCATTTTTAACACAAGGGGGCTTGCGGCTTTGGACTTTTGTTCTGGCCGGGCCTTTTTTCTTTTAAAGTATGGTCATCTATGGTTTTTAGCCGGATCTTTTAGGATATGGAGTATCGGAACCTGCGGTCTGTTGGCGACGCCTATTTTCAAGGCAATATAGCCTGCGGCTTAATGTCGGATTTTTTTAAGGCATGACAGCCTGCGGCACGTTGGCCGGATGTTTCTTTCAGGGCATGATAGCCTGCGGCTCGTTGGCCGGATGTTCTTTCAAGGCATGATAGCCTGCGGCTCGTTGGCCGGTGCTTTCATTTTCTTTCAAGGCATGATAGCCTGCGGCTCGTTGGCCGGATGTTTATTCAAGGCATGATAGCCTGCGGCTCGTTGGCCCGGTTTTCTTTCAAGGCATGATACCGGGTCATGTAGACAACGGTTCTTGCCCCTGGTGTTGGCCCCCTGAGAGGGAAGATCCAGCGGTAGACTTGTCATAATATGGCTTGTACCTTGACCCTCCCCTTCCGGCATTTCCTCCATGCCCCTCCTTTTCCGGCACCCTGTAGTTTTGAAGCTGTCCGCTAGCTCCTTAGCCTTCTTTCCCGGCACCCTACAGTTTTGATGCGTATGGTGATTCAATGGCGGACGTCTGTATTGTTTGTCTGTTAAAAAAACAGTTGCTGCTGATTGTGTTGGTGGTATTAGCTTTTTTTTTAATTTGGCTGAGAATAGAGAAATAGATATCAACAGAATATATTCTCCAACAAAATAGGATGAAGTAACTGCCAGTTAATTTAATTTTGATTAGTAATTCATTACTAGTTTAAATCTGGACCCTCTGTACATGATTATCCAATCTAATGGTTGGCAATCTGTCCAGGATGAATCAGGGAAGTTGTCCAGGATTCATTACCAGCTTATTTTAGATTTTAAAAAAAACTTTATATGAATGTGTGTTACATTGTTTGATCGAATAAGACTTTAATATTCTTAATGGCCGCGGTACATGAGTTAACACCATCGACCTTGAGTTCGAAACCCAGCATTGCCCATACAATTTTGGCGCTATTTTTTTTAATTTCGTTAGACTTTAGATTACGATTTCCTTGTAAACCGTAATCTAAAGTCCTTTTAACTAGAACACAAAACAAGCGCCGTGTTGACCGCCGCTTTACGGTAGTTGACTTTAGATTACGGTTTTACAAATAACCGTCATTTAAAGTCCCTGCCAAACTATAGTCAACAACCCCACGCTGTCATCCTGAAATCACGTTTGACCAAAACCTAATCCTCCTAGTTATTATCTCCATGCATTGTGCGTGAGAAATGACACACCCCATATTCAAGAAGAAAAAACAAAGTGTGTATTTGTGTCAAATTACTCTTACAATTTTTAAAAGATACAACATTATATAAAGTTTTAAAGAAAATTAGTGAAAATTTTTTTTAGCCCCCCTAAACAATTTTTGTGTGTCAAAAATAAAAATTTAGCTCCCGGTAACAAGATTTCTGGATCCGCCAACTTACATGCTAATAGCAGCACCAGGTTAAAAATCATGCAGGTGTTAAACAAGGTATTATAATCACTCTAATATCATTTGTTCTTATCAAATCCGTGTTATGCAGGTGTTACCCGAACATACATTAATAACATCAACTAAACAAGAATATTAGCGCAATTAGCCTCACCTCCTAATACCATCAACTAATTGACACATATATTCAGCATTACCACACATCGCTCCCATATAGTTGATGTTCCTATATTTTAATTCGTTGTTTGATAAAATTATTAACACGCCCGTCCAGTTTCGTAGTAGGCGAAACGGTGCACGTTCCCCAGACAACTGTCGATAGACAGCACTTCCTATAAACGGTTTACTCATGCTTACAGTCTCTCACATACGTGCCGATTGAAACATAAGGTGTTAAACAGATCAACCGCAACCCTTTTTAGGTTCCGCAAAACCAGAGTTGTCCTATTTAGGTCCCATTTTCCTCGCGGTCGTTTTTCTTTCCTCTATTGCCCGAAAACCACTGTACCGATTTTCCGTGTTTTCTGCCCGGCGTTTGCTTGGTGCCACACCCAAAATAATGCATACCTTTCGCATTGAAAACGCAGTGCTGGCTATGGATCGCTGTCTCATTGGCAAGTCATTCTCATACACCCTGCTAAGCCAACACTCCGTGTGTGCCGCCTTATCTTCATGTTGGGGATCGTTTGGAGACATCCGCTGTGCTCGTGTTAGCCTGAACCTGTTTGTGTTCGAGTTCGCTGAGAAGGATGCCATGTACGGTTTGCTGTACAGGGGCCCGTGGACGGTTGAGGGGATGCTATTTGCATTGGAAGAGGTGAGACCTGGTGTGGGTTGGGAGGACTATGAGTTCGAGTGGATCCCTTCCTGGGTCGTGTTTTTGACGTCCCTCGGGCATGGTGCAACATGGACTTCGCTGCCGATGTCGCCTCAAAAATTGGGAGGTTCGCATTTGTCATTAACGCCCCTGCAAGTACCGGCGGGCTGGTTTTACTTCCGGTTTCAGGTCTTCCTCAATACCAGAAAACCATTATGGCGTTGTCTACCTCTGGATGTAGATGGAAAGACTGTGGTGTACACTATCAGATATGACGGCATGCCACCCATCTGCAGTATATGTGGTCTTTTCACCCACGCAACCAGCCATTGCCCCACCCCCGAATGTCTAGAAGAAGGGGACACGCCGTATGGAGACTGGCTAAGCACTGAGAAGTTCATGTCCAAACTCCAGGCTGCTGGTGATGAGGAGGAGGACGACGACTTTGCAGTCGTGGGTGTAGGCCACCCTTAAAACTAAAATTGGTTGTCTGGTTTACATTATGTTTTACTCCTAAACCGATGGTTGTACACCCTATGCATCTTCACTGCTCAATTTAATTCCATAATTGACGTTTATGTATCAGTAAACAGAAACGAAGGCTACGAAAACATTCAGAAATCTTCGCCGGTGCATGTAACACCACTAGCCTTGTTTTGCATAAGCGATTTTTATTACAGTTTTTCATTTGAACCGGTGAGATGGCAGACCTACCATTATCTCATGGGATATTAGAATCTGATCGATCCTTACAGTTACAATGAAACCAGATGGTGTATTGTTAGAACACGCTGTTAACCAAGTAGTGACATCCTCCTGGGTGATGTCATGGCCCCGACCATTGATCACTAAGATAGCACCTATCCCGACCATTGATCACTAAAGGTTCCAAGTCTTCCATATCTCAGAAACATTACACCAACCGTATTAACCAGTAATGCGCCATAGCCATCCCCACATGACAAGTTTGTCCAATGCATAAATAAAAATACTTTACAATAGATAAAATAGGGAAAATCACATGAACCATCGCCGGGAGGGTTAAACATTAATAAATACATATGCGGGATGATCCGAACAAAAATATCAGACATAAATGGCAACCGTCTCAAAATACGGAATGAACGACCTAACACGGAACAACATAATAAGATTGCAGGTGTGAAGGAGTCTGGGACTGCAGTTCAGCCGAAGATTAAACTCTTCTTTTTGATCTTTTTTTCCGAAATGTTACCCCCCCCGACGGTAAGGGATACTCTGCACCGGAAGCTTGGTCAACGTTTTAGGTGCCGCCGCCACAGTTATGGCAGGGTGAGCAAGACCCGTCAGATGGGCAATATGGAAAGACACCGCCTTGGCCAGATGAAGGGATAACTGGACACATAATGGAGTGGAAGGTAACTCAACTTTGGCACTGGCCATGTCAAGGTTGGGTGATCCTTGAAGCTTCCTAAAACTGTGTATAAAAACTTGGGGTATGTAAGACATTATATATTACATGGTTACCTTGAGGCATTAGTTATCTGGTGTAAACGACATATAGAACCTCGCTAAAAATATTAACATACCTGTACCACCAGAAATTCATATTTCCCTTGTTCACCCTCACATTTATGTTGTACACAAATCACTTATTCTTCTCTACGTATAGTGCTTCTCCCTCGGAACTAAATCTCCACCCATCTGAGTATTAGTCCCGCATTTTTTGCTTATAGATTCCCAAATCCTATACCTCGTAGTCCTTATGTTCAAAGACCATTTACTTTGTCACTTTCTTCCTTCTACATCTTGTCAACACCTTGGTTGTGGTATTGCTTCCCAAATAATTTGTTTGTGTATGAGTTCTCTAATGGTATCCTTGGATCCTCTTTGATTTGTTACATTTGATCTGCTGACAATACACTACATAATTTCAAGCATGTAATCTTCAATTTGTTGTATGTGCTGTTGTATGTTAATAGTGCATTCACCTGCCGGATAAACTTCACGATGTACAAGAGAGAGTTGAGGACCATGATAAGTCCCCATATGTGCAACACTTAAGATGTCGTGAACACGACAACTTGGGAGGAAGATATCGACAGATGGAAAGTGCCCCTCGGGTCAGAAATAATTATGGTAGGGCCTGGAAGCAAGGTCTGACACCTTTTATACGGTGCATCGGTAACTACAAAACATTTTTACTCGGGCCCTTTCAAATCACAGCCGCTCGGCAATCAAGGTTCGAGGTTCATAATTACCGTCTCTGCAGAGAGTTAAGTGCTACCCACTACAATATATTTGAACATTATATCAGTGCATTTGTTAAATAATTTAAATACACCAACATATTTGTTCAATACTGTATTTGGTATATATGAACGCCTTGTCATGGTCGCCCCGCATGATTACCTACTATGTAGATCTTCATCTCTGTAAACCTTAGGGAATATACTAATAGTACTAATAATAACATTCGATTTTACCACCTGCTGTACATACTGTTCCATATTATTTTCCCTAGATAAACATTTATTTCGAAAACAGGAGCGGGTCCGTTCGTTTTCAGCGAAAAAAAATGGGCACGGCAACTAGGTAAAGAGAGGACAGGTGTTAAGTAATGGTTGGTTTCTTTTTCTACTGGGCCCCAGACCACCTCTCACAATATCAGCTTTAAGTGGACGACCTGCGTTTAAAATCACCATAGATTAATCGCATTGTCGAACGGACCGGTTTTTAACTGACGGTTTGGTAATAAGCTTATTTTAGGTAATCACCACCTATTGGCCATGGGATCGAGTGCGTGTGACCATCAGATTACGTTTAGCTGTGCGTGGACGTTTATCAACTGTAATTTACCATAATCAGTAATGTACTACGGCGTAAAAACGTCCCGCCCTCCCCCCCGGGCGGAGCAGCACATAATGATGGTAACTACGGAACTTTTTTACTGTAGGTTCTTTCAAATCACCGTCTTGTGCAATTAATGGCTTGGATCCCTACAGTGCACAAGATCTTGATACGAAGGAGTGACATCCTGGTGCAATCGATTTGATAAATAATTCAACTATATCAGTATGTTTGTTCAACTATACACGCTTTTCAATGGTCACCCGCAGGATTACCTACTCTGTAGACCCTCAACAACGTAAACGATGCTTAAGATTCCGATTACCTCCGACTTGAATCTTACCAGGACAAGCATTTATTGTTGCACCGTGGTACACACTTGTCATAATTAGTGACAACTGGATGGGATAGTCATAGTACTCCACCCTAAAGTTCCCAAAAGGCGTGATCTGTGTTGGTTGACGATAGTACGTATTTTGTGTTCTGATAATAGTAGTAGTATTTTTTTGAACCTGCGTTGTTATCCATAATGATGGGATTACGTGAGTATAACCCTCTGAATTCTGATCAACAACGTCTGCATTTACTCATGTACGACGTTAGTTTACAAAAAAAAATTGAATAAAAAGAAAAAAGACGAATCTGTGTCACTCTTCTGATAAAAATAGACGTGTCTGATTTAGATACCTCACACTTAATTGAGATAAAAAGTTTACATGAGGCAATAATAGCTGAGCCGGTTTAAACTAATAAGGCGAACTCGTAGCCGCCACATTTTTAGACGGAGTTGCTGATAGCTCTGCAATTTTTCTGTACGGTACGGGGTCCTTTCAAATCACGACCCTCGGCAGTCAAGGTTCGAGTTTCATGATTACCGTCTGCTGAGGGTTTGTAAATTAAGTGCTACCACTACTATGGACTACATGTGTATCTGTTCAATTAAGCGATATGAAAATATGTAAATTCAACAACATATTTGTTCAATAAATGTTGATGTCAACTAACTACTGACTGCTCCCACTGAACAGCTACAGTACGGTGAGCATGCGTAAACAATACTATTTCGTCAACGGAGATGAAAATTTGAACCGTAATCATGACCTGTTATTATTTCTCGCGCTTGCGCTGAACAATCACGTATGCTTCGTATGTGGATCCTGTATGGAATCGGGTTTGGATTCGGATCTGCGTCTGTGCTAGGGTTAGGGAGCTGTAGTGGACAGTGGAGCTGTGTTGCTTGCTGTGAGGAGGTTGAGGAGCTAATAATCGGGAATGAAAAGTCAAACTCAACAAACGGAGAACGTGTCACCCCATTCTTTGCACCGAGTTTATTTGATCAGCTAGTTTATTGTCATATCAATTGTCATATCAACTATTTTTCCCCTCTACTTTTTCTAACTTTCAGCTGACCAACTGACATCAGCTGGATTATCAGCTATACAAAGAGAATGGGGCATGATGCACAATCGGGCGGAGTGGAGGATACTAGGGTTTAGTTCTCCTCCCGTCCTCTGTTACAGTGTCCTGTCAATGTCAACAAGTGTAAATAAATACGGAGTACTATATTTTAGAGTATCAAAATGTCATGGTAAAGGCGGTATTTTGGTGGTCAACCCTGGCTAGACTCAGGGTGTTGATCAAGTTAATTAGGTAAGAGAAATACATAAAATAAGAATCTAATAAAGGGTAGACTTAATGCCAAAAAGATTACCCTACCGCCCAAACACCTAAAAAACCACCCAAGGATAGCTAACCCTAAACGACAAACCCTAAAAAACTGCCGGTCACTGACGATTATAAAAAAGCTTCAACGCTCCTGCCCCGTTCTGGGGAGAGATGAAGGGGGCAGCTGCAGTTTTATTTTGGTGGACCCACCAAATGGATGATGGAGATTCATCTCCTATTTTCATCAGACGCTGCTTAGACTAGCCTATCAGTTTTACAATTTTAATCTGGTAGGTCCCACGCACCTTCATCTCTCCCATGTTACCTAAATTTATAAACACTGTTCGCCCTCTCTAAATACTAAGCTCTCTTCTCAATCGAAACCATCCCAGAAATTCATTTCCGCCGCGGCGCCTCTTCTCTTCCTTTCTTCCGATATCTGCGCTCGCCATCTTCATCAATATTATAGCTTCCAATCTCTACAACCCGGCCAAACTGGTGATGATGAAGGCAGGCCACATGCATGCGTCGATATCGATCGGCGCCTCGAGCTCTCTCGGTATCGGTAATATTGAGCTGCGAACATTATACATTCATATCCCTATCCTTATTTTCACACTCTTTCGAACGGTAATTAATTTTTGCAAAATAAATAGCACGAACAGGAACGTACATGGCCTATCGCACGCACGGCGCCTCTGGATTACAACCCCAACTAGCGAAAGGAACAGCATACCTGGGCACTAGATCTATCGGCTATATTCTGCTGATGAGGTAATTTTGCAAACCAAACTTGTTAATTAGGAACATACATGCTCTGTTTGGTTGGGATTATAAGGCGTGAAATAAAGTGTGGGTACTGCTTGGGAATAATTTTGACACAAACCAAACTGTGTCGCGCTTCCACATTTATTGTTAGCCTATGTGCTGATTTTTATGCCCTCTATTCTGCTATATGAGGTAATTTTGCAAACCAAACTTGTTAATCAGGAACATATATACTCTGTTTTTTTGGGATTGAAGGCGTGAAATAAAGTGTATGTGTGCGTGGGAATAATTTTCCATGCAAACCAAACTGTCGCGCCAATCTATTGTTGTACAATAATGGACTTGGGAATTAATGTGGTTGGGCGTCAAATATAGTGCGTTTCGGCATGCATAATATGACCACGTAGTTACATATGGCGAAATTAATTTGGTTAGATGATTATAGGGTGTACATGTATTAATTAATGTTATATTATATTATAGTATAACCCAGGGTGCAAATATTAGATGACTAGTGTATTAATTAATTACAAGACATAGCATTACGTTTCTACAAATACCAACATCAAACTTTTAAGTTCCTTCACATTCTTCTCAGATTTGTTAGCCGGTCAAGCTTGGCATTCCAATTAACCCTCTAGCTACTTACAGCTTCTTAATTTCTTGTAGTTATTATTTTAGTATCCCTCTACATTTTTTGGCTATCGCCTATGCACCGCCGATTGTCATCAACCAGTAATAAAAAAGTTGAACCCAGACGAGCCCACCAACTTTATTTTCCTTCACGACCTTCCTTGTCTCCTTTTCCTTTAGTCACCTCTGACTAGTATATATGCTGTGCAAGCTTCAGTAGATCGAACAATCAGATTTGGACAGCGCTGAAACATCACAGAGAAAATTGGATGAGATTGTAACGAACTCGCACTCAGACTCAAATTGCAAAGAGAGCTCCAAGTGTTGTATTGATAAAAGCGTACCCTATTACATAACTTATGGTTCCTATTTATAGGCTCTCCTACAGTGTATAACCGTTTCTGTGGGCCTACATCATTCTAGAATATTCTCAGTCATACAAGGCTTTTTATGTAACTTTACCCTTCTTTTCGAATAATTACTCCCAATCCCTCGGAGGGGGTTTTGCTTTGCTTCGGAGGCGAGTGACTCTTAGTTCCTCGTAGAGGATCTTTGCTTTGCGTCGGAGGCGATTACTCTTAGTTCCTCGGAGGGATCTTTGCTTTGCGTCGGAGGCGATTACTCTTAGTTCCTCGGAGAGGATCTTTGCTTTGCGTCGGAGGCGATTACTCTTAGTTCCTCAGAGAGGATCTTTGCTTTGCGTCGGAGGCGATTACTCTTCCGCAGTCTGTCCGTGGTAAACCTTTCTTGCCTGTAAGGGTCCGTTCGTCGGAGGCGGAAGAGGATTTGGTCGGAGAGAGTTCCATCTATTGTCTCCGCACGCAGCATGTACCCTCCGCCCAGTCATTTGGTTACTCCGTGTGGTGGAACCCCACTTCATCAGTCCCACAAGATCTTTTCTTGTTCTTCAAGGAAAGATCTTTTCGTTGTTGCTCTTTCTTCGTTTTTAAATTTTGGGTGTTCCGCTCCGCTCCTCCTAGTCCCACAAGATCTCTTGTCTTCGGAGTTCCTCTCTTCCTTTCTCGGAGTTGTTTCTGCTCTAGTTAGCTTCTTTGATTAGCGGAGGTTAGCTCTTGTTCAATTTCTGCCGCTTCCTCTCCTTCCGAAGCTACTTCCCTGAGACATCTGCAGGCGTAGGCTATGATTACTTTTTGGTAGAGCGTGCCCAATTCCCGCCTATTTAAGCCCGTTCTTCTCCCCTCTACTCTTCTCTCTACCCTTTCAAACTTCGAACTTCCCCGACTTTCCTCGCATTTGCCCCCTGTTTTCCTCCTTGCTTCGTGACTCCAATATCTTGCTCTCTTGCCTATACAGTGGCCGTCCTCCTCCTTCTTCTTCCCTGCTCCCTAATTCCCTGATCTCGTCTCTTGCGTATTCTCCTCTTCGTACTCTTCCTCCCACTTGTTCGCCTGTATTCCTTGGCTTCTTCTTTTCGCAACGCTCTATCAAACCCAAACTCCTCTGCTCTGATGCCGGCGGGATCGATACTTTTCACTGACGGGGAAAAGTGCGTCGTTGAAGATCCTGCTATCCCTTGTGAAGATATCGCCGGGGACTACCCTCGCCAGGGCACCGGCTCCAGTCTTACCGTGAAAGACCTAAAAAGCTTATGAGGGGCGTGCAAGTTCCACTGGGGTCGAAGATTCGCGTGCCAGAGCCGTCGGCGCACCCTTTCAACTACTTCGGGGACGGTTTTGTGGTGTATAAGGAGCATCTTCACCGTGGCCTGCGCTTCCCCCCGCATCCCTTTGTTCTTGGCTTCCTTTCCCGCCGGCAATGTACTCTTGCCCACCTGAACCCCAACGCCTTAGGCTGTCTGCACGCCTTCCTCTCCGTCTGTGCGGAAAACGACATTACTCCCGACGCGCGGGAGTTCGTTAATTTCTTCACCACCAGGGTGAATACTACTACCACGGAGGAGGACATCTCCGTTCTGGCTGTGTCCGGATATTCCTTCTTCAAACGCGTGAGTCTGGAGAGCGGTTGGTCCTCCAACTGGTTCGTTTTTTACCGCCGAGAGGGGCGTGCATCGGAGTCTCCCATATCGGAGATATAGCTAAGGGGCAACTTGCCGCTCCGCTTCCCTCTTCCGCAAACCCGTCTCCAATTGGAGATATACTTAAGAAGTTGACTTCTTCTGCGCTCCGTCCTATCACCTTCTTCCTCTCCGAAGAGAAGCTGAACAAAACTCGGGCGAAGATTGACCGTACGTATCCTCCTTGTGTTCCTTCTTTCTTTATTAGTTTCCTGTTGATTTTCTTATCTTATTTTCATCACAGCTTTTGTTCAAACGGGCGGGAAATTTTCTCTCCGCTACAACTGGGAGCTTGTTGACTATAGAGCTGTTGAAGAGAAGAAAGGAGCCCCGCCTGCTCCTTCTGGTGGAAGAACTCGGAGTCCCACTGGTAGCAAGACTGCTGGCACTAAGAGGAAAGCCCCCGAAGGGTCCAACAAAGTTGATCAGTCAAAAATAAAGTTAGTACGAAGGGAAGAGCCTGTTACCGAAACTGGTTCCACCGGTCCCCTTGCTGCTGTCCCTCCAGAAACAGGTACTCCCGTATCTACTCCTGCCTGTAGTCCGGGCAGAGTTAAGAAAGATGTGGATTTAACTCCCATGTCGTCCCTCTTCCCTGACCTGCATGGCTTTTTTTGCGTAGACGAAGCTTTAACCCAAAATACCGATTCCATTTTTTCTACCGGTATACCCTTTCGCAGCCCCTTTTCGTCTTTCTTTCGCTCTTACTCTATTTTTGTTTGATTACTCACGGTTTTGCCTTTCGCAGCCACCGTTCCGCCCTCCGTCGACCCTGAACCTGAACGGGCGCGACGACCCGCGCAGGCGTTGCAATTAAGGAAGGTGGTGCTCCGGAGAGAAAGAAAGCCCGCGAGATCCCGCCTGGCAAAGGTAAGGGGATTGCCGAGGCTAGCGCGGAGGACGGTTCTTCCTCCGATTCATCCGACGGCCCTCCTCAAGAGGCTCCTCCGTCCGGAGTTAGGAGCAAGCATGCGGACGACAGATCTTCTCCTCCACCGCGGGGCGATCCTTCGGTCTGCGACCCTTCTTCAAAATCGGACTGGGGCTACCACCGAGGGAATCCAGTTCCGCGCATTCCGTTTGTTCGTGGAATGACGTACAAGTCCTTCTGGGGTACCGCTGCGAAGGCAGCCAATAATGACAACGGCATCTTTGCCCCTGGCTCCCATCCGACTCCTTTGAAACAAAAACTTCGGGTGGGGAGGTAGTTCTGATGCTATTGTCTGCCACTCTCTTCCGGCGAGAGTGGCCTTTAATCGTCTCTGGACTGCTTTAATCCAGGTTTGTCTTCTTTGTATGTATTTATCGTAAGAAACCTTCTGCTTTTTATTCTGACACCTTTGCTTTTTAGGCCATGGCGATGGCCCAATGTGTTGAGACTCAGGCTAAATATTCGTCCGAAGCCCTCCGCTACCACGGAGCCCGTGCGGAGAGATACAAAAAGGCTGCCGACGAAGAAAAGGCCAAAGCTCAAGATACTCTTGCGCGAGCTGAGGCTAAATTTGAAGCCGAGAAGGCCGCTCTCCGGGAGGAACTTCAAGAAGCGGCATCTATTGATCAAGAAGATACTGTTAACAAGCTGCAGGCTTCTTTCGACGACCAGAAACGGGTGTTGGAAGAGAAGCTGAAGACTTCCGGAAGGTCGCTGAAGAGATCCAGAAATCCACCGAGGATCTTCGGTCTTCTTTCGAGTCTGAGCTGGAAAAAAGAACCAACTCCTGCAAGCAGCTGAGGCCAGACAGAGTGATCTCCAAGCTGGGCTTGAATCGGAGAGGCAGAAGCTTTCGGAAGCCGCTCTTCGGATTGAAGAGCTTGAGGCAGAGGTGGAAGCTCTGAAGAAAAAGGCTTCCGGTAACTTTCATATCTTTGAAAGCTTCTTCTTTTTCTCTTCTTCTTTTTCTTGTTATTTCTCGTTAAACCTTTGTATATTTTTACAGAAAATCCAAGTCCTTCGTCGGAGGCTGCCCGAAGCTCCGACTTTTGGCTTAAAAAGGTGTCCGGACTTAAAGCTTCACTAATCACTTCGGAGTCGGAGAGAGAACGATATCGGAGCCTTACCCTGTCCTATGAGAACCAGGTTGCGAAGCTAAAGGGGGCTCTCAAGGAGACACGGTCGGAACTTCAAGCGAAGGACCGCACTGTTTCGGGCCTTAAAGAGGCGTTCTCTTCCCAATGCCGCAAACTTGCTGGAGAGAGTCAACGTATTGTGTCGGAGTTCTTCTCCGAGAAGCAACAATCCGTGGACGAAGCTCTTTATGAAAGCCTAGAGTTTGAAGCACTTGCTCGCGCCACCGGATACCACGAGGAGCTAGCGAGGTTTTCACGCCCTGCGGGGAATACGTGTTTTGCCCCATCCTTTATGGGGTCAGTCGCTGCGCGGGCCCGGAGTGATGCCGCCCTTACACCGGTAGGCGAGAAAGAAGACTCCGAGGGAAGCACCTCAACTCTTCAGAAAGAGCCCGAACAGCTCGCGGAAGATCCTGCAGAGCCTGCAACATAAACTTTTTTTTTGTTTTACAATTTGTTATAGCTATCACATATTCTGTTTCGGAGTACTTTTGCGTTGTAATTAACATTTTTTTATAGTAAGCCAATCAGATCTAAAGGGTTTCGAGCTATGTTATTGCGAATCATCTACTAAACCCGTGGATGCACTAGACAACCGCATGCCTTCAGATTTCAAACAATAACGCAACGAGCTACAAGCTTACCACCATTGCTCATTTGCTCCACTGTCAGTTAGCTTACCCAAATCGGATATGAGAGAAAACAAGTTTATGTTGAGTAGAACACCATCGTCAGTTCTCAATACTAACAATATCGAAGCCCCGACTGGCTCATGCCAGGTTTCGGTATCAATTGTACTATAAACGGCGAGAAGCCCAAATTATCAAAAAAAAACTAACATATCGAAGCGACATAACTGAATTACAGCTTCAAATAACAGGCTGGATGACCCAAGTTTTTTTTGATAATTTGGACATATAGCCAAATCATGGAGAAGCAGGTGGATGGGTTTGATTGGGCCTCGTTAAAACCCCTCTAAGCAAAACACTGTAGGAAAAAGCTCAGAGGGAAAAAGAGTAACCCAACGCATCCGATTCCAGCCCTAACTAACAAGGTATGCAACCAATACATAACAAAAAATCAACACATCAAAAACCAAGTACGAAATGAAATGAAAGTTCAAAGAAAAACACGCCGTTAACGAACGACCATCTACCGAATTTTAGGCTTTTTATCAATCCGCCTCGGGCGCAGTGCTCTCGCTGGGGAGCTGTACGACCTTGATGGCCGGACACGTTGGACGGGTATAGGAAAGACTCCGCCCGGGCACACTGCTTTGTCGGTATAGTCCGTCCGTAGAGTGTGTAAATACGCCGCATCGGAAACAGACAGGGGGTAGCTTCTCGTATGAGACCTCGGCGGTGTCTCCATACCCGACCAGAAAATCTTCAAACAGCGCAGGATGGAACGATCAGTACGGAACAAACCCTTAGTCGAAGATAGCCACCATCAGATCGACCATTCCGTCTGTCATACGCCTGGAAGATGCCGAGGCGGCCCCCAAGAAGCATAAAAGCCGTCGCTTTACTATGTAACACTAGAGGAACATGGTGAATCCTTGCCCAAATGGAAAAGTGTGTAAAATCATGATCCATTAGGGACTTTGTCTCGTCGATAACCGTCAGGACGAGGAGAGATCCATCATACACCCATGGACCTTCCTCAAACGCGTAGAACATACCCTCCAGGTCTTTGAAAAATAGAGTAAAAGAATTACTAGAGAAAGGATAAATATTGAGCTTACCTTCTTCCATATGCCACAATTTGGCCAACGTGCTCTCCAAAACCTTAAAGTCAGGCATCTTGTTGGTCATGAGTTTACCAAAGAGAGTGTGATTGAATGAGGGAAATGTACGGAAATATCTTGGGTCATCCAAGAGGGTGGGAACGCGTTCGTCATGCGTGAGGGAGCTCTCGTGCAACGGTAAGGCGAATGCGGATGACGGGGTTTCCATTGCTGTAGTAGACAGCCGAGCTGTGTGCTTGCTTGTGAGGAGGATTATGAGCGAATAATCGGGAATGAAAAGGCAAACTCAAGTACTGGAGAACGAGGGGACACATGCACATCGGTGTGGAGTGGTTCAGTGGAGGATACTAGGGTATTAAATACTCCCCCGGTCCTCCCGTCCTCCGGTGCAGTGTCAAGAAATAAGTTTGAATAAATATGGAGTACTATATTCTATATTGTGAAAATGTCATTAGGGCAAAAGTTAGGCTTAGTTTGGATAAAATATGCAAAATATGAATTTTAGAAAGGTAAGAGGACTTAATAGAAAAACCTAAAGAAGATTAGCGGTGAATTCGAAGTTATGGATAAAATATGGTCACTGGGCGGTATTTTGGTGGTCAACCCGGTCTAGACTTAGGGTGTTGACCAAGTTATTCTGGGCCGGGTCGTACTGGTAGATTCATTTGATCTGATTCTATAAGATGGTTATGAGAATTTAGAAATGAAAATTGGGTGACATGGGTGTGACATTTGGGGTCACATTGTAGTAAACAAAAGTAATGGGAGAATACATAAGTTCAGCCTAATGAGTATTATTAAGAACACAGCAAACTTGTTATGTAGTTAAGAGGAATTAATGAAAGCATGTAATAAACATAATTACAGTATACGCATACATATAAGAGTTATATTCAACATATATAAGTGATTACGATAGTGTAGGGTGTCTTCGGCTTCGGGTGATATGGAAACATGCAGTTATATAAATGAATAAGCATGTAATAAACAACATTAAAGTATATGCAAATATATAACAGTTATATCATACATATATAAGTGATTAGGATAATGTAAGGTGTCTTCCGCTTCGGGTGATATGGAAACATGCAGTTATATAAATGAATAAGCATGTAATAAACATAATTATAGTATATGCATATATATAACAGTTATATCATACATATATAAGTGATTAGGATAATGTAAGGTGTCTTCGGCTTCGGGTGATACGGAAACATGCAGTTACATAAATGATTAAGCATGTAACAAACATAATTATAGTTTGTGCATACATATAAGAGTTATATGCCACTACATATATAAGTGATTACGATAGTGTAAGGTGTCTTCGGCTTCAGGCGATATGGAAACATGCAGTTATACAAACGAATAAGCATGTAATAAACACCATTAAAGTATATGCATATATATATAAGAGTTATATCATACATATATAAGTGATTAGGATAATGTAAGGTGTCTTCCGCTTCGGGTGATATATGGAAACATGCAGTTATATAAATGAATAAGCTTGGTACATGTACAAAGGGATCGTTCTGCAAATCAAACAAGTACAACAGGATTGCTTGCGCACTACCCTCGGCTTACGTGTGATGTACAACATGTTTTTTAAAAAGGCGTACACGTATATGGTTTCAAATAAAACGGAAGTACTGTAGGTTATCATACATTCGTAATAATTACGCGAGGTTCCCGTCTTTGATGCTGACAGATGGCAAGAACCTGCTGGGGTCGGAGATAGTATAGTAGGCATGTCATCCCTTTTTACGGTGCATAGGGAACTACAAAACACTTTACTGTGGGTAGACCAGGCAATGCAATTAATGTCGAGGATTCTTATAGACTTGGTGCAAAAGATCTTAAAACAGAAGAGTGTCACCCACTTCAGTCGATTTGATAAATAATTTAACTCCCTCAGTGTATTTGTTCAACTGTACACGCCTTATGATGGTCGCCTGCAGCCACTCTGTAACCCATGCGGAGGATGCTAATAACGTTTGATTTGACCACCTGATGTGCCTACTGTTTCCTCTTATTTTACCGAGACAAACAAGCATTCGAAATCAAGGAAACGTTACTCCACACCGATTATGTAAAACGTTTGTTGTCGCATTATCTTTTGTCCTGTTTTCTTTTTCCCACCGTACAGCGGGAAATCTACATCTACATGCTATTTCGGAAACAATGAACTATGTTAGTGGAGTCGATTTTACGTATTCATTAACCTTGGTTCTTATGTATCCACAATAATTAAAAACGTTTCCATAGGTTATTGGAAACATGTACATAACCTTCTATAATCGTTTCCATCACTGTTTTAAAAAAGGTGACACTAATTGTTATATATATATTTATCCTTGATCGTTTTTATCGAATCATATAAGAACATTTTCTTACTATTTATCAGTTTATAGAGTTCGACTAATTGATAAAACTACATCTACATGCTATTTTGGAAACAATGAACTAAGTTAGTGGAGTCGAATTTACGTATTCATTAACCTTGGTTTTATGTATCCACAATAATTTAAAAACATTTCCACAGATGATTGGAAACATGTACATATATCAGTTTATAGGGTAATCTTTTTTTTTAACCCGCTCGACACTTTATAATGTCGTCATCGACTTAGACTTAGAATTTTTTAGAGTTTGTGGTTTAGGTGTAGGATTTCAAACCCTATAATAAATTAGGTATTGAAAAAGTTATAATTATTTAGTTAAGTATATTGATGTTAATTAGGTTCTTTTTATTTTATTTTAATTATTGCATATATTTCAATTGGTGTACACTCACTTTTTCGTAATAAACAACAAGTATTATTAGATTAAAAAATATTTTTTTAATAGTTATGTATACTCATTATAAAAAAGAATTATTAGAGTGTTACGATTTATAAGGAATTATTTTACTAAAACACTAAAAATAAAAAAGGATATTATAATACAAAATATGTATATGATAGAAAAGGTGAATAAGAGAAAATGAAAAAAAAACTCACTTATGACTATATAAGTGATATCAAAATAGTAGGTAAAATAAGACGGAAATGAAACGCTTCATTTCCAAGTAGTCCACGATCAACTTCAAAAGTCAATCACCAAATCAACTCCCCTTCCTCATGCATAAATGAAAAAGGAAAAAAAAAGAAAAAAAAAGAGGAAAAAACTGGTTCCGTCTGGGACGGAGAATCGCGCTCCGTCACCAAATCCATGCCCCACTACTAGTTACTTCGTACGGAGAATCGTTCCTTTTAACTGCTCCACACCGAATTTGTAGAACGTTTTGTTATCGTACTTTTTTCCTTTCTTTTTCCAACCGTACAGTAGGGTCAAAAGGGATCATTCGTTAAAAGGGATCATTGTTAACGCAAATAAAAAATTACCACCGAATTGCGCAAGCAATACCGTCAGCTTACGTGAATGCAATACCGTCATTCAATAGTATCAGTGCATTTGTTCAATTAAACGATATGATAAATAATTTAAGGACAACAACATTTTTGTTCAATATGTTGACATTAAACTATATACTTTTTACGTCATGTCATGTCAGTTCGGACGATAGCTCAATACTCTTTCATCAACGGCGTTGAAAAGTTAAATCGTAATCATTACCTTTTTACCTGTTATTATTTCCCGCGCTCCGCGGAAAATCGCCTATGCTTCGGATGTTCTGTATGGATTAGGATTGGGTTCGTGTTTGGTTCCGGATCAGGGTCCGGTCTATGCTAAGGTTAGGGAGTACCACCACTTCTTAAACCACTACTCTCTAACCGATACCTCCGTCCACATTTCGGGACTCCCTATTTACTCGCTGCAGCCATGACACATCACGATGAGATTCGAGTCCACGACGCAGAGAACACAATGATGGTATCGTACGATCATGTTGTTGAGCACCCTGAATCTCTGATTATGTCTAACCCGGTTGCCGTCGCTCGAATCCTATGCCCTTGCAGAGTAAGCCCAAGTAAGGTCAAACAATACATGTATATCAAGTGGGAAGTCCTCTGCAAGGTAGAGGTCCTAGAAATTTCAGAAAACCATTTGAGTTACGATTCGAAGATCCGCAAGACATGATGGCGACACTTGACATGGGTCGCTGGCACTACTTCCAGCGGGCAATGATGGTCCAGAGAGCGTCGACAACAAAAACCCTCCTAGGCAAATCCGGTATCAATGACGTTTGGGTCTGATTTGTCGATGTTCCCAACGAGAAAGAGACCAGGCAATGGCCTGGTGCTGGGGGAAAAGATTGGAAGGGTGCTAATAGTGGGAACTTGTTGCCGGCGACGGATTAGACTCGCGTAGATGTCGCGCGTGTGTGAAGTTGAACACCACAGGGAACCCTTGTGCAGGAGGGGTAACGGTTCAGTCGTGGGATATGGACTTTGAAGTGGGAGTATGTATGAAGACCTACCGATTTTTGCTATAGTTGTGGGATGCTTGATCACTCACTGAGTGAGTGTGAACTAGTCGTCGGGCGCGGCGTCTTCCCTATGAGTTCGATCCTTGGATGCGATGGAAACAATGCGGATTCCCGTAATACTGGTGTTAGAGCAATTAAGGAGGAGTCGCATACGATATGTCAAGTAAAAGGTTGGTTAGACCCTTGTGCAGAACCTCCATTCCCAGACATGTTCCCTTCCGGTGACAGAATTAATGTACCTGCCGTACCTAAGTACCCGGGTCATTCTCCCACAACCTCCCCAACTACAGGAAACGACACTCAGACGATTGATGTCGACGTAAGTCATAGACTATTTACTTAGATGAGTAATTTTTAATTTGTTTCAATTAATTTTATGTAGCTCTAGTTTGATTGTAGCGTAACATAATTCTATGCATTTCTCAGTGAGGACGGACAGGAACGGGTTGGAAGTTAATCTTTTTGACAATTACACAGACTGCGACTGGACGCAAGCATACGAAAGTGCGTTTAGATGGTGGGTGGTGTCTTTAGATGGTGATTTTGTAATTGTAACGCTGGTGGTGTGTGATGTACTAACTGTTTGACATGGTTTAAGTTCTTTGTTGATGCGCAGGCCATGTCTGTCAATATAGTTATGTAATAACTATAAGTCCGTCGATCTGTTCTTCAGTTACTTTCCCTATTCCACTAAAGTGGGAACTATCTTGTTTTCCTTTATCTAATCATCCACATAATTTCAAAAAAAAGAAACATCGAGCAAATTACTGAATGTACATTCTCAATTGTCAACTGACGTCCGCTCCACCAGTGAATTAATTGACTTCGAAATTTAACATATTTATTCATAATCTATATTTTTAATGGAATCCTAATATAAAAATTACAAGGCCCACTGCCCCAATACAAAACATTAGGATGTACAAAAAGTTCACTAGCTACGCCTCCTATATCGAGCCAATCAAAGTCCGTGCTGGATGTATTCATCTTCATCCATATGATAGCTTTCATGGCCGCCTTGATGTCAGATATTATGAGAGGGGGTCCTTGGATTAGCTTTCATGGCGCAAAGCAGGGCCGGAGTTCATACTCATGTTGCGCCAGACATCTTGCACTTCTGGCTGCTTTCCGCCAGACATCTTGCACTTCTGTGTCAATACTCATGTTGTTGTTGGGGGAATCTCAACTTCTGATGTAGTACTTCCCGATCAGGAGAGAGATTACTTTTGGCCCTAAATCTGAAAAGTTGAGGATGTCATTTCTAAAATAGAGTGCGCTGTATTGCCTTCTTCTCCACGCTAACAGTGTGAAGTGTGAACGCACCCATCCCCATGGCTACCGCCATCGGCACCACCGTTGGTGCTAGCGGCACAACCGGCTTTGTCGGCATCAGACTCATGACAGTCATCTGCTCCACGGAGCAAAGATTAGACTCTTCGGCTCTGGCAACAACGTTGAAGCTGGAAGCTGTGATTGTAAATCCACCCAAAACCCACAAAATACAATGAAACTAAAACACAACCTGTACACAGCAAAAAATCTCCTAACAGATTTATATTAAGCAAAAGAACATCTAGAGACTAGTTGTTGAACTACCAAGTAAAACCATGAGGACAAGGAAAAACTAAAACAAGAATAAGAGGGAGAGGAGAGAGCTTTTCTCTCTCATGGACTACATGGTGCCCTCCAATGTCCAGGCTGATTTTGAGAGGAGGTTATTCTTTCGACTACGAAACCCGTTCGATGGCCGCTTCAAAAATTATACCTAGATTAATGTCAACCTTATCTGGTTATCACTGTGCTTTATTGCACATTAATCTGCATCGTTAGTCACCCCCGTTCGACTGAGACGTTTACTACTTAGGAGATTATCCAAAGAAATGTCTATCGTACCCTTGCATGTGAAATGAATAGTGTAATTGAGTGTCGCACTAATGACAATGGGCAGTCGGGGGGATAGTTGAAAATTAAAAGGGGTAAATTGGTAATGTGAAGCTGAGCGGAAAGGTAATAATGTCTAGCTTTTTCCGTCCAAACGCAGGTTAAGCTGGCGTTATGATAGAGGTGGAAAATAGTGCATAGCGGGCATTAATTAATGTCGGAACTTTTCATGTGTCAGAAAATTTATTTCCTACTACCTCCGTCCCGTCATAAGTGTCCTGTTTGCTTTTTGGCACGTTTCCACCTCAATATTAAACACATAAGGTAAAATAATTTTATAAAACTAAATTTTGTATTATATAGTTTATCATGTAAGGAATCATATGCAAAACTTAAATTTTCAAAATTAATTTATCTTATATGTTAAAAATTGAAGTCAAACGACATATCCAAATAGTATATAGGACGGTCAAGGTGGGACGGAGGGAGTATTAATCCTCACATTTGGCCCACAACTCACGTTTCGCAGTACTAATAATAACATTCGATTTGACCGCCTGTTGTACATACTGTTCCATCTTTTTTCCCGAGACAATCATTTATTTCGAAAAAAGGTGGTACTTGTAGAGACTTATTCACGGTCGTTAAACTGACGTTTTGGAATAAGGCTTATTATAGGTAATACACCAACCTATTGGCCATGGGATCGTGTGCGTGTGACCATCAGATTACGTTTAATAGCTGTTCATGGACATTTATCAACTGTAATTTACCATAAACCAGTACTTTGTGAACCGCGAGTAGAATATATGCTGTGGTTCTCTCTGATGAGAAGGCTCATTACACGTGATTCCTGTTCGAAAGGGACCTTGTTCCCATTGCACAATGTTGGTGCCCATGGTATATCAGAGAAATAGAAACCATTGAACACGTCCTTTTTTTGTGTTCGAGTATAAATAAGTTTGGAAGCTCCTTCTCCAGGGTGGAAGAAGGAGCTTCCAAACTTCAAGGAATCGATTGCAACTATCTACCAAGATTGGTTTGCTATTGCCCTCTCAGCAAAAGGTAAAAGGATTTGGAGGTCTACTTTCTGTTATGGTGTTTATTTTATCTGGATGCATCGGAATGATGTGGTCTTTCGAGGTGAATCTCTTAATGTATCACGGCTTAACATACAGATAAAATTAGGAGTGAGGAGATGGACCAGGTGTGGTGGAAGGATATACCGTTTTCATGTGGGGTGTTTATTGAATTGACCACCCTCAAGGATTTGTATAAGTAGGTTTGTCTGGATTGTGCCCTGGGGGGCACATATTTGTAGTTCTCTCGTTGTTATTTGCGTTTCCCCTAGCGCGGTTTTAGATTTGTACTTGGACATGGTGGGTACTCTTTTTCCTCATTGTTTTTTGAGTAAATTACTCGGAACCCCTGAGGATTGGGCTATTACAGTTAACCCCCTTGTGTTTCTTATAATTATTGGTAACCACCCTGAAGTTCAGTATCTGACTATGAGCCCCGAACTATAACTTCATTATCAAAACATTAACTACGTATGACTCATCAGCTTAATCACTTTATTAATGACATGTTGAACACACAAAACTGCTTAATCAACATCGTCTAACTCTTCCTCATCCCAATGCAAATACAATTTTGAGGAAGGTTGAGTTTTTCAGACAATAAGAATGCTGATTATGCAGTGTTTTTGTTCCAACATGTCATTAATAAAGTGATTAAGCTGATGGGTCAGCACGTAGTTAACGTTTTGATAATGAAGTCATAGTTCGGGGGCTCATAGTCAGAGATACCGTAACTTCAGGTGGTTGCCAATCATTATGAGAAACATAAGGGGGTTAACATAATATACCCAATCCTCAAGGGGGTTCTGAGTAATTTACTCTTGTTTTTTCTCACGGGGTTTACATGAGGAGGTTTAATGAGGCCCGTGATACCGGTCTGCTTGTGTTTACTCTATTAAACAATGGCGAAAGCCCAAATTTTTCAAATCAGTATGTGCTCATACGGCCTAAAACGTCCCCCCTCCCCCCTATGCGGAGCAGCAGATAAAATGATGGTAACTACGGAACTTTTGTGTAGGTCTTTCAAATAACGTCTTGTGCAATAAATGGCCTGGATCCCACAGTGCACAAGATCTTGATGCGGAAGAGTGACACCCTGGTGCAATCGATTTGATAAATAATCAACTATATCAGTTGTTTGTTCAACTATACACACTTTTCCATGGTCCCCGCAGGATAAACTATTCTGTAGACCCTAACAACGTAAACCATGCTTAAGATTCCGATTACTTCCGACTTGAATCTTACCGGGATTGTGCACCGTGGAACACACTTGTCAAAATAGGACAACTGGATGGGATAGTCATAGTACTCAAGCTTAAGATCCAAAAGGCCTGATCTGTGTTGGTTATTTTGTGTTTGATAATATTTTTTTGAACCTGCGTAGGGGTGTTATCATAACGATGGGATCCGTGAGATAACCCTCAGATTAACAACGTCTGCATTTACTCATGTACGACGATAGTTTACAAAATAAAAAATGAATAAAAAGAAAAAAAACGAACTTGTGTCACTCTTCTGATAACGTGAGGCAATAATACTGAAGCGGTTTACTAAAAATGCGAAACTCGGTCGCACATTTAGACGGAGTTGGTGATAGGTCTGCAATTTTTCTGTACGGTACGGGGGTCCTTTCAAATCACGGCCGCTCGGCAGTCAAGGTTCGAGTTTCATGATTACCGTCTGCGGAGGGTTTGTAAAACCGGAAGTGCTACCCATACTATGGACTACCAGTGTATGTTTCAATAAGCGAGGGGACACATTGACATGCACATCGGGCGGAGTGGAGGATACTAGGGTTTAGTCTCCTCCGTCCTCTATTACAGTGTCACTGTCAACAAACAAGTGTAAATAAATACGGAGAGTACTATATTTTAGAGTATCAAAATGTCACGGTAAAGGCGGTATTTTGGTGGTCAACCCTGGCTAGACTCAGGCACCGTTTGGATTCAACAAGGAAACGGGAAAGGGAATGTGAATGGAAAAACAAGGGGAATGAGAAAGGGAATGGGAAAATATGTATGTTGTTTGGTTGTATCTAAAAAATGGGAAGGGAATATGATTGATTTTTTGGAGAATAATTAAAAAAACATAAGATTGAAATTCAAAATAAAGTTACTTTTATATTTTCTTGAATTATTCTGATTATATACTGTAGGTACATTAAAAAGATCAAAATATCTTGATTAATTAGTATCAACCGTGTAATATAGTATACTTGAGAGAATTGATCATTACTATTTATTAAAACATTTTGTGCAGAGCCGTATACAATACTGTCAGTTAATAAAATCAACTTTATTAAATATTATGAAGTGACTCATAATTATTAGCAAATTATTCCCAAGTACCTGAAACAAATCTAGTATCTTATATCTACCACAGTGATGTGAGGGAATACCATTCCCGTCCAATTGACAGGGGAAAATTTTTTTTAACAGCGCGGGGAATAGCAAGGGAAATGTTTTCCTTCCCGTACATAATTTTTGTCTAAACAAACACTGGGGAGGGACCAAATCACTAATTCCCTTCCCTTCCCTCCTGTTTCCCTCGTAAACAAACATTGCCTCGGGGTGTGATCAAGTTAATTAGGTAAGAGAAATACATAAAATAAGAATCTAATAAAGTTTGGGAGATAAAAGTAACATTTTAAAATATTGTAGTTATTACAAATTTAGGAAAGTCTGGGGGCGATAAAGAAAAATAGAACAGACCAGGTGTGTTAGAAAAATAAAAGAAAATAGAAACGGATATTAACCCGAACAGATATGACCCAAATCTGGAATGGACAGCCCGTTTGACAAATGTAGCAATCAGGGTACCCGCCTAACCAACCCCCCCCCCCCCTCCTATATTATTATCCTGGGGATCAGCAACTATTGTTCTCATTCTAGCCCCTTCCTCACTTTGAATGTACCTCCTCATTTTGCTCTGAATTTGTCGGTCTCAGATTTCGAATGTTCTGCTTTTTTTTTATATATAGTTAATTTCCAATCGGCATATTTCCTCCATAACAACAACAGATCTATACTGTTACCGTCGGAGTATATTGTCCTACATAAGAGGCCTCGTTAAAACCTCACTGGGCTAAACCCTAAAGGCAAAATCCCTGCAAGGAAAAAGGTTCTGCATCTGAATTAATTATTTATTCTTGCTCGCGTAACCTTATACAGACGTTCAGATCAGGTTCAAAATAACACATCCCTACGGTCGAAGTATAACTATATGTTAAAAAATCTTCAAATTGTGTTTTTTACCATTATCGCGATAGACGGGAACAGGAGCACAAATTGGGACTTTACCATAAGCTAGCTAGACGATAGTGTATCGTTTTTGGAAACGATGGTTGATCTTTTTGGGTATTCTTTTGTTTTACTTTTATTAACTAAATGTTTACGGCGGTTTGCTACTTGTTTGTAAACTCGTTAACGCATAAACGCCATGGTATGAAGTATTCCTCAAGTTTTGAACACTAATGATTAGGGGTATCCACTTTTATATTTCAGATGCAACCAGATACAGGAAGAGGTGCTAAAACCACGCCGCCAGTCACCCCCACAAGCACAGACCAGAACCGTTGTTACAACGAGCTTTGTCAGCTGGTGAGAAATCTCATAATGGTTGCCAAAAGCACACAGGGAGATAAACTCATTGGCATTGGAAGCAATAGGGGGGACCAAAGACGTGCTGGCCAGGATGTCCGATATGAACCAACGTCACTTGGATGAAGTTATTGCTGTGCAAAAGTTAGTGCATAATATGCTGGCCTTCCAGCTGAAATATAATGCTGGGCCGAGCGAAACCACCATATCATCTGGCGACACAAAACAGTAAGGTGACGCCACCCTCTGGAGTAGCGCCTTATGTTGGAATTAAGTGAAAGCCTATCGGAGACTTCCCTTCTTGTAATGGACCCTGAATAGCAGGTCATCATCCTATTGACATCACTTTGTGTGTTTGTGTGTTTTGTCCCTAGTACCCTCGATAAATCTAAACCAACTACTGGAATGGAGCGATATCCTACTTAACTACAGTATAATTTAGCTGTTCAGGCTTGATCTCCTCTTTTGGTCAATGGATGCTGACACTTACTTGATGCATGTTAAATCGGAATATTATGTTCAGTACGTTAGTAATTGGCAATAGTAGTAATGTACATTGTTCGTAGGCGGCATCTCTTAGTTTAATAATGTTATATGATTAGTGTTACCAAACTTTCAAAATTCTCTGCTAAATTACCCAATAAAATATATAACATATTTGAACAATAGATGTATTGGAAAAATGTGACTTACCCAATATCAATTAATCATGCCAGCAGTTGACGTCCCTGCAATGTGAATATATGTCACCGTGGTCCTCACAATGTATTGTTAACAAATTATTACTATTTACCAGGTGCGGCCATGGTTCATCAAAGTTTATGGTATTCCGCATACTGTTGGTTTGGTTCGGTTTGATACGAACGGTAATTAAGGAGAACGTTACATGATGAAACAATCAGAATTTGGATAGATGTTTAGGTGAATTTTGCAGGTAGGTTTTCGTTTATTACGTGCATAGGTACGAGTGCACATCTAATTTCTAGAAGACGCCATGGCTTGGGGGATTATTGTCTTTGGATTCGGGTATTCCAGCGGATGTACTTGCACTTTTATTTCTTGTTAATAATAGGTAAGTTCTAAAAAAAAAAAAGTTGACTCGAGACATGCGTAATTATGCCCCTGCAACTAGAGTGCCATGTTGGGTTTGAGGTGGCTATTTCCTCAAAAAAAGCTGACACGTGCTGTATATATATTGGGCTATACATCTGATCCGAAATATAATGAGTTAACTGCAGTTAACCATATGGACATTAACACATTTTGGAAAACCCGCGTGCGGCGAACGCATCGACTTACCAAAGGTTGCGTTTTGCAGATTGTTTGGCTAGTAATACATTATTATTCAACACCTACGTTTATAGAGGAATCAGGTTTCAGAGAGGACCCCAGCGGATAAGATCTTGTTAATTGTGTGTGTCATCATTTGCCTCCCTGGGAGCTTACGGCCAACGTCTAAGCTGTGTCGACCGATTCTCGGTCATTGTATTGCTACATATGTAGCCCCTTATCAAAAAAAAAAAGCTTACGGCCACGTACCCGACGTATTTGCACGAATAAAAACTATTAACATCTACTTTGTTTGTACGCTTTTAGTCTTCGAACTGGTCATAGTGATATTCCGTAACTCATCATATTGGGAAATCCTGTTTTGTTACTTTTGGTACTCCTGAAAACGTATGTAAGTTACATACTAGTAGCCCATGTACGTGCAACAGATTTCGTTGACAGACTTGCATCACCCAATGGTATGAATGTGATAATTTATATCCAAGCACCCTTTAATTAGCAACCATGCATTCATTTAACATATCATCGAAATTCAGCATTACCACAAAAGACGTACAACTTCACATCAATACGTACAGAATTGCTCCACATCGATATCGACCCTTACCCAATAAACCATCAAGCACACTGAGCCTTCGTGGAAAACAAACATGCTACACCCCCGCACAAACATTACATTTGTTGAAATGAAAAAGGAAAATGCATTTGAGGGGCGGAACAAAACCAAAAGGTGGAACATAGACTAGAGACGATACCGCTTCGACCGATTAACAACATTTTTCACAAGTGCTGAACCTAACAAATTCACCGTCATTTTCGCCTTCTTCGTTTGCGACTCGTTTCTGGGTACTGCATGTCGACTGTATCGGGGAGAGGTTCAGGTTTACGTTTCCCGTATTCCAGGGTGGGGGCAGTGGTAACCTCGAGATCGAGTGCATGGACATGGGGAGTGAGTGAGACCGCTACTCCCGTAGCATTCGAGACAGCAGGAAGTCCCGATGGTGGAAACACCCGGGTGCCTGACCCCCCATGTGTGGCCAACTATATTGTGAGTAATGGGGTACCATGGTGCAACCCGGTGCCTGCCCCCCGTGTGTGGCCAACTAGCTTGTGAGTAATGCGCCCGGGTTAGGAGCCAGGCCTAGTAAACTCAGATCGTTAACCCTACACCATAAGGAGCTTCTTATGAATGATCAAACGGATATTTTGGGCAATGATCCGCGGAGTGCAAGAAACAACCCCACAATAGCAACAGATGCTGGGCATGTTGTCATACCTAACGGTAAGTACCATTGTTGCCTCCAATGTTCCAGGATAATGATTTACACAGTGGTTGTTGAATGTCAATCAGCACCTTTAATCTAAGGTACTCATACCCGGAATGGGCACGGATGGTCGACGATGCCCATGAAAAACCCAGCACTTGCAGCAGCCACTTCAGCAAACATGATATTACACAATGGACCGTGGAACATCTAAATTCGGACCCAGAAAGGGACCCAACCGAAATTCGTGGACCTCTGGACGTAGACCCATTGCAGCGCTGAATGACGAACAGTCGATTGTTGACTGCCCAAGGACCACGAGTGAGAACATCATTCATGGCATAAGTTGCTCGAATTGAACTAGAAAGAGGTTAGTGCCCGCCTCACATAATTGAAACCGACCGAAAGGGCTCCAGCTTTCCTCAAGGTAGCTGCCAGTATGGGAGACTAACCACAGTGTGTGAGTAAACTTTCCCCAAAAGGCAACGATCAGGAGACACAAAATACCATTAAAACGAAAGGACTCCATATTTAGGGAAACACAATGATGGGAGGGGATGCAATTATAAGAGGAAAGTTGAGGAGTAACGGACGCAGAGGGAGCCGGTTGGCGGATTATGTAGCAGCTGGGGAAGGTGAGGATCAGGGAGGGGTATGGACGCAAGGGTAGATTTATGATCTACCGGGTGGGATTAAGGCAATCCACTATTTATGTGGTGTAGGGATTCATTTCTTCCGCGGGGCGGGGGGATCCTCATAAATCGTTTGAATATCGTGCCGTTACTGAAAAGACACGACTACTGCAGGTTCGTAAATAAAGCAATATGCCTACTAGATCTATCTCTTTATGTGAAAAAGGTTTAGTATCGATTTTCAAGTTGGCGGATGCAGTCATTCGATGAGCCGACAAACATAGCTGGGGCTTGATACCGCTCGTTTTTTTTGAAAATTTAATTTATAAAAGTTGTGTGACAAACTCGCGCTTGTTGCATATCAGTGACCTGGCAAAGGTGACCCGAACCAGAAAAACCGAACCGATCCAACCCGATACGAACCCGAACTTAAAACCGAATAGTGTGACCCGAAATGTGACCCGAAAATCCGAACCGAACCAAACGAATAAAACCGAAATTTGGTATAACCGAATCCAACCGAACCGAATTCACCCGAACCGAATCACCCGAATGTTTTGTGAAATCTAAATCTACTATAGTTGTTCCAACCGTAAAAATAATATTGAAACCAAAACACAAAATGAAGATTAGCACATCCAATAGGTGTTATTTGTCACAAATGATATATATAATATTGAACATCTTCAATCTTCAAGCATCTCAAGCCTTGTTGTAATAAAACATTCATAAACTATGTGTTACCCTTCCCACACATGGATGTTTTGCTACAACTATAGATGTTTTTGCTTTAAATTTTTAACTACAATTTAATGTGTATCATTACTATTTTATAATACTATACTAATTTTGATTTTAATAAAATTAGGTTTTTATTATGTTTAGGACATGAGACTTGGGAATGGTTTAAATGTTGATGAAGTTTAATTATGAAAACCTAAACTTTTTAGTTGAGACATATACTATTCAAGATTAATGTGTATATGCCTAAGAAAAATCATGCAATAAAATGAGGAAAATAAATATTCCAAATGGTAGATTATTGTGAATCGTGAGATAGACTAGCATTTTGGAGGACGAATAATCCCCACATTATTCCATCTACCTTCACAACTTAACCTAAATGTTTATAAGACAATAACGATGTGTATCATTACTATTATTACTCTATATCTTATTACTTAGGTTTCTTATATTTAAGACTTAGGAATGGTGTTAATGTTATGGATGGGGCCGTGGGCGTGGGCGTGTGACGCTTGTGCAAGGCGGGTGATGGATGGGTGTAGATGCGCAACGCTTATGCGAGGTGATGAGCTCAGGGTGGTGTGTGTGACGGGCGGCGGGAAGAAGGGAGGAACGACGTCGAGCGTGGGCAGGGTAGACTGGACGTCGATTGCCGAATATTGACCCACTAATTCACAAAAGCGTAATTATACTTAGTCTATATTAATAGGTGTATAGTTTAAATTCATTTAAATTTGTATCCAGTTTGGATTTTATCCACCTATACACAATAGCAGTCTTGATCAACAGTAACACTATATTAAAATAATTGGAGCCGCATATGAAAATCAATGCAAGTACAAAGGGTTGCTTTAAAATTCATACTTTAAAATTTTTGTCAATTAAGCCCGGATAAGTCACCCGAATTTGACCTGTAACCCTAAAAAACCGAATGACTCAAAGGCTAGCCCGAACCGAAAGCACCCAAACCCGAATCAACCAAACCGAAATCACCAGAATCTAATTAAAACCATTTGAAACCCCGATCCAATCCTAACCGAACCGAATCTAATTATATGTTCACACCTTAAGCTCATATGAGTACCCAATCGTATTATACATATCTCCTTAAGCCATATATCTATATTAATCCATGTGAGTTATAACAATCTCTTTAATAATGGTTATCCTCATATTTATGTGAAGCACTTAATTTTCCGGATACGTGATAACTCCCACCATAATTAACATCAAGACTGTACTCTTAATGTTACACCATGTGATATTGTTAACTTATGTTAATCTTGATTAAGTTCCCAACTTTATCTTATATCTCATCTTAAAAATATGAACATGCATCATTTCATGTGTATATAAAACTCTCTTATAGAACAACTTATTGCTAACATGTATGATATACATATTGCCCACGTATACTAAAAGGCTAAATACATTCACTTTTGACTATATTCTAGTAAGTGCTGCACATATATTTCCTCATTTTAAATTCTTTACACACAAATTGCTACAATGTCACAATTATACCATTTATATAATCATCAATTTATTTCCATATTTAACCCAAGAACTTCCAGCTATTTTGTAGCAGCCCCTGGTCTGTCATATTTTCATTATCGCACCCAAACTTTCAAAAATTTCTTCTTTAACCCGAATAGTTGGATAAATCTTACATTTAATTCCTAAACTTTATTAAATTCTTATTTAATCACTTTTCTCATCTGATTTGATCAACATCCTAAGTCTAGCGAAGGTTGACCTCCTGGATACTGCCTTGACCATAATTTATCCATAATTACGAATTCACCCCTAATCGTCCCTATGTATTTCATCCAGGTCCTCAATATTTCTAAGACCCATATTTTGCATATTTATTCCAAACTAAGCCTAACTTTCGGCCTAGTAATAACACTCTGGCACACTAAAGTTTTATTTATTATTTACACTTAACCACTCATGTGATTCCATCTGTTCACTACAACATCCCTAGTTATAAGTATTTTTACATTTTTTTGTCATTAAATTCTCCCGTCACAATACCTAATCCGTAGGTCTGTTACACTCAATAACATTAATTATGTGAGTAAAACTCACCGAATGGCCCCTGAAAACCAGATCTTCTCACTAGACATTACACTAACGAAATGCTTTACTTTTAGTACAATAAAAAGTATAAGATAACTTATAAAAGTGGCGTAAAAACATAGCCATATTACCCAACTCAAACATTACTCTAACGTATGATTTGTTTTTTTTTTTACTTTTCCTTATGACGCTTCTTTAAGAAGCGCTAAAGGCCGTACAAAATTTTGGGCAAATTTTTTCAAATCAAATGCTTTTCCTGGTAAAATAAGACGGGACAGTGAGCACGGCAAGCGGTCAGATCGAACGTTTTAACATCTCCCACATGGTTTACAGTGATGAAGATCTACAGAGTGGGTGGGTTATCCTTCAGGCGACTATGAGTAGTACCGTACAGATGAACAAATACACCGATAGCGTTAAAATATTAATTAAATCGAGTAAAGAAATTAAATCGAGTAAAGTGGCTGACACTCTTCTGTTTTAAGATCTCTTCCCCCCAGGTTGACATTAATTGCATTCCCCAGAGGGTTCGGTGATTTGAAAGGACCCACAGTAAAAGGGTTTTGGCGTTCCCTTTCTTTAATTCCGACCCGAGGTCTTGTGCCATCTGTCAAATAAATATTCCTCACTTATTACGGATTTATCTAGGTAAGACAAATCTAATGATGGCCTACAGTACTCCGTTTATGTTACCGAGGGTAGTGCTCACGCAATTCAGTTGGGACGGTTCCGCCTTCATCCTAAGGTCTCTAAGGCTAAATAACGTTTTGCTTTAAAACCGTTTTTGTAATCTTTCCCCGCTGTACAGTAGGGAAATGAGAAAAGAAATAACTGCTACCTCGTTTGAGCTTTAGGGATAATAGAGTTGACCCTTGTGTTTATTATAATTATTGTCAGTCGGGCAACATGACATGCTTTGGTCTATTAGGTGGGCTAGGTCGATTGGATTGACTTGGTCAACCCCGGTCGATTGGATTGACTTGGTCGGCTGGGTTGACTCGTAAATGTTTCCAAGACAACATGTCCACACAAATCGTAATATAAACCCTTGAATTATAAAGTTCATATACTTGTTCAATCCTTTAAACCATGACATTTCTTCTTTGCTCCTAATGTTTTTTTTTATCAAATTCCCAACTATACATTATCTACACCTTTACTTCACATGATTTCCCGAATCATAAAATATATTTCACCTAACTCCATATATTTATATTAATCTAAATGAATTATAAAACTCGCTTTAATAATTGTTATTCTCATTATTTTATGTTAACCACCTAATTTCCTAAATTGTGATCACTCTCTCACATTAACATTAAGAATATATTCCTTAGTTATGCCATATAATGTCGTACCTTATAACGAACTTTATTATTCACATGGCTAATTGTATGTGGATTATAAAACAATTATCTTAATTATAATAATTTCCACCTTAATACTGTAAGGATCCTCGCCATCAATTGCATTGCATGGTGCGGTGATTTGTAAGGACCATCATTAACAAGTTATGTACTCTATCGATGCACGTTTTTTTTTAAAAAAGGCGACCATGAGAAGGCGTGTTTAGCTGAACAGATACACTGATATTGACGAACTATTTGCCAAATCGATTCAAGTGGGTGACACTGAGTTCTTTTGCATCAGTCTATAAGGATCCTCGCCATTAATTGCATTGCCTGGTGGTGGTGATTTGAAAGGACCACAGTAGTTACTTTTTCTTACTAGTAGTATTTTTTTTGAAGCGAATGCCATTATCGGTAAGATAAACCGGAACAGTAGGAAAAGAAAGCGGTCAAATCGAACGTCATTAGCATCTCCGACATTGTTTGCGGTTTTGAAGTTTAGCATAGTGGGTAATCCTGCAGGCGATCATGAGAAGGCGTGTGCTGATGAACAAATGCGTTGACAGAGTTAAATTATTTACCAAATCGACGGAAGTGGGTGACAGTCGATCTTTTGCACCAGGTCTATAAGGATCCTCGTCATTAATTGCATTGCTTGGTGCGGTGATTTGAAAACACCACAGTAAAAAGTTACCTATACACCGCAGTGACAGACTTACCGTCCCTACCTGTAACACCCCAACCGCTAGTCCTATGCTTACCGTCTAATCGTCCTACTAAACCTACGAGTTCGCAGCGGAATTATTACATACTTACTACGGCGGGTGAAACAATGCCGCTAACCGCCCATACGGCTAGCTAGGCTACTAATACTTACAGTCACGGTCTGATGAACATAACGTACCGAGCTACTAAATTACTTACCAAAGGGACATATGCCAAATACTTACATCCTGGATCACCGAGTATTTAAGGTATATTCAATTACAACCTTTCAAGCTTACCCAAAGAATGAGTTTCTAAGGCTACTCATCTATACCAATCCCCTTCCATCAATATCCAAAAAGGTGTACCCCATGGTACACCGGCTAATCAAAAGTTACAGCCATGTACTACTCAGTACACCCATCATAATTTCATTGTTTACAATCAAAAGAAGATAAAGAAATAGAACTATGTCCTCAGCATCTTCATCAATCTCGAGTACCTGCGTGTAGTAAAAATGGTGCCCCAAGGGGCTCAGCAAACGCTGCATATGGACTCCGCATATACCGCGTGCTAGCTAGGGCACGCCGACTATTTGACGTCCACTAAACATGCAATTCATTTATTTCATACATACATGCTTTTCATACAAATTACATGCTCACGCAATTCATTACATAATTCAAGGCAACAATGTAGTAGCACACAACTTACTTACCTTCACAAGGTTAGCCAAATTATGCATCCGGGTTAATCGGAATGCTTTACTCTTTTACTCTCGTTACTTACTTTTTCTTACTTTCATTTACTTTACTTACTCATTCTTACTTACTTACTTATACTCAAGTCAAGTCGTCGGGACCTCCGGCCTTGGGGACTACACCGTCCCACATCCGGGATTTACTTGACTCACCAATCCGGGATGCTACCCACTTAAGGGATTTGGGCCGCGGACCAGTTTAAGAGTCAGGAATTGGAGCCAACCTCTCGTGACTCCGCATCCTCACGCGTGGCCGAAACTATATCGGACTTCTACTCATTCCAATTTAATTACCATTTTAAGTTAGGATGGTTAGCTTGTTAGGAACAAGTTAGAAGTCCAAATACAATAATTAACGGTCACGGTACAATACAACATACATACACACATTCATTATCATCCATACATTTCATGAATTATACAAGCTAAGATTTAAGAAAAATATTCACAACATACAGCACTACATATTCACAAGTATGCATATTAACTCCGATTCGTGCATTTATCTTATTTGGTGATCAATTAGCACACAACACACAAATCAGAGTAACCAAGATAGCATACGGGGCATGAGGAATCCATACCGTTCACCGTTGTACGTACTTCCAAACGTCCTCCGGTGTCACAAATCAAGTCCTATTATATACATACAATTGAATGATTAATCTAACTATCATTGCTTAACTCATACTTACTATGTCCTTATACTTCTTACACTTACACTTTACTTATTTACTTTTCTTTGCCTTAAGTTTTACTTTCTTACTTAACTTAGGTTTACTTTCATACATGTATATTTACATGTGAGTATACATGCATATATATAATATATCTATTATTATTTAAAATAATTTTTTTTTTGTCAGGACCGGACTTGCGACCGACCTTGCAAGTCCGGTCCATTCCAGTAGCTCAGGTTACGGAAATTCTTCTGGCCGACCGGACTTGCATGTCCGGTCGCAAGTCCGGTCCATTCCAGAAGGTTTCATCGGGGAATTTTTCTGGTCCGACCGGACTTACAAGTCCGGTCGCAAGTCCGGTCGATTCCAGTAACATTCTGACGGGAAAATTTTCTGCTCGACCGGACTTGCAAGTCCGGTCGCAAGTCCGGTCGATTCCAGTAGCATTCTGACGGGAAAATTTTCTCGACCGGACTTGCAAGTCCGGTCGCAAGTCCGGTCGATTCCAGTAGCATTCTGACGGGAAAATTTTCTGCTCGACCGGACTTGCAAGTCCGGTCGCAAGTCCAGTCAATTCCAGAAGCATTCCCGTCTTGTAAATCTGGGCTCGACCGAACTTGCAAGTCCGATCGCAAGTCCGGTCCGGCCCAGTATTTGCATTTTAATTTCTGTTTTCAGTCCTCTCTTTTACCTAATACTTCCCCATTGTTCCTACACTTAATCCCACATGTTTTAACACCATTTACACCTCCTAATACACCCTAGTTCATTTCCTAACTCCTCACACAATTTTATACTCATTCACTCATCTAATTTTCTTAGTTTCAACTCACACTTTCACTAGTTGTTTCCCTAGTTGTGTTTGCTACAGATTTTAGCACTAACACTCTCCATCTACAACTCCCTCTTCTAATGTCATTTCTAACACTCCTAATACATCTCGAATACATCATCTATCTCCCTCAACTTATCCTCTATCTTCCTTAATCAAAATCTGTTACGCACTCACATTAGTCACCTAGTTTTAATTCTCTAAGTGTTCTAATCCTAGGCAAATTTTGCCATAGTCTCCCCTATAATTTTATACTCTCACCACATTGTTTTACTCACATCTATATTGTCTCACCTGTTTTCAACAATCAAAATACACAAGCTCCCATATACCATACCAATACTAAAACAACACTAAAAACACTACAAGATTTCCTGCACACAAACACTAATCCCCAATCTGTTTTGTAACAATTTTACATGTCTTTTAAAGCTTCAAAATACTTGTATTCTCTTACACATTATACTACTAATGCATTACCATTTTTCAATACCAATTTTCATTACTAAAAATCTGTTACATATACAAATATATACCAAGCTACACAATGAGTGTTCTTACCTTGTTTTCCTTCTAGATTTTCTTTCTCTTCTTGTTTTTCCTCCTTCCTTCTTTCTACCGGTTTTAGTAACTCAATCCTCTAACACTACAACCATTCATATACACCATTCAATATTTAAAACTAACCCTAACCATTAATCAAGTTCTAATGCACATTCTAGGGTTTAGAATTTATATTACCTTGCAAGGGTTCAAATGGAGCTTGGAGTGGCTCAAGAACAATATTTTCAACTCCACCAACAAGCCAAAATCGGCTAGAACAAGAGGAAGAACAAGGGTTTAGTTCATGAATCTCGTTTTGCCCATAAGGGCTAGAAAAAGATGGAGTTTTCGAAATATTTTTACCTTAGAAGAACAAGGAGAAGAAGGGCCTTCTAATGGTGGTGTTGAAACTCCAAATGGGATATACCCATAAAATCGAAAGTGGGTGTTTTCGAATTTTGGAAAGATGAAAATGTAGCTCTTGGTGAGAGGATCACAATGGTGGTATTTTTATAATTTTTGGAAGAGTTGGGAGAGAGTTACAAAGGAGAGAAGTAGAGGTTTTGTGGGTTCTCTTCTTTCACCATGGAAATCGATGGAGGTAGGGGAAGAAGAAGAAAAGGGAGTGAGTGAGGGCTTGTTCACGTGAGAGAGGGGAAATGAGAGTATGAGAGAGAGTGTGGGGAGTGGGGTAGTTTTAATTGTTTTGTTTGTTTGTGTATAAGAGTGGAGTGTGTGTGAGAGAGTGAAATAGAGGGGGGGGCCGGCTGGCATATACACACACACACACACACTTTTCACTTTTATTTTAAAAGTGGACACATAAGTTTCAGTTATTTTTACTTCTACCCCACAACTTACCGTTTTTGACAGTTTTTACTAATCTCTCGTTTTATTGATTTTATTGGTCCTACAGCTTCACTAATATTTATTAATGATTATTTAGTTGACTAAAATTGTTACGAGTCTATTTGACCCGCTTAAAGACACGTTTTCCCGGTTACCTCGAAAAGCGTGCTTTAAGATTCGGTAGTGCTTTTAAACCGGTTTAAAGGTCCGTTTTCTTCGGGATTTGTTCCCTTATGATTATTTACACTTAATTAAGCTTCTAAATTATTCATTAGCCTAATTAATCGCTATTTTTAATTAGGGGTATTTCACTACCATTATCCTATCCAATCAACTATCCTCACCACTGAATTTATCTACAGAGAACAAATCTAATGATCCCCGCTTACAGTACTCGGTTTATGTAAACGATCTTTGTGTACGCCTAATTTAAAAATTGTGTTAAACATCTGATGTATACCGAGTGTAGTGGTCACGCAATTCCGTTGGTATTGATTAATTTGCTTTGATTTAAATAACGATCCATTTGAACATGTATCACGTATATTCATCTATATAACTGCAGGTCTTTATATCACCCGATAACAACTTATTTTACCGGGAAAAACAAATGTTTCGAAATTTTTAAAAAAATTTACGGTCTTTAAATGACACTAACGTAACATCATAAGGAAAATTGAAAGATCATACTTCTTAGAGTAATGTTTGAGTAGTGTAATATGTCCATGTTTTTAGGCCACTTTTATAAGATATTTAATTTTTTAATTGTATTAAAAGTTATGCATTTGTTTAGTGTAATAGACATGAGAAGATCTGGAATTGAGGGGCTATATTTGATGGCCTTTTTAATCACCTCAATACATTGAGGGTAACACACCTACGGAGTAGGTATGGTTCAGTTGGAGTTTGAGGACAAAAATAAAAACAAATTAGAATAACGTGAACAGTTAAGTGTAAATAATTTAAGTTTAGACTTCCAAAGTGTTATTAAGCCGAAAGTAAGGCTTGGTTTGGATTAAATACTCAAAATATGGATCTTAGAAAGTTTGAGCACCTAAATGAAATACCTAGGAACGACTAGGGGTGAATTCGTAATTATGGATAAATTATGGTCAAGCCAGTATCCCCGTGGCCAACCTTGGCAAGAATTTAGGGTGTCGATGTCGACCAAATTAGATGAGGAAAATTATTAAAATAAGAATTTAATAAAATTTTAAGAGTTAGAAGTAAGACTTATAAAACTACTGGGGTTAAAAGTACAAATTTCGGAAAGTGTGGAGGCGATAAAGAGAATAGAACGGGTGAGGGGTTGCTAGAAAATTACTGGAAGTTTTTGGGTTAAATATGGAATTAAATTGATATCTGGGGTATAATTGTGACATTGGAAAAGTTTGTGTGGAAATAATGTATAATGCGAAAATATATGTGCATATGCGAGAATATAGAAAGATAAGAATGTATTTTAGTATATGGTGGGGAATATCATAAATCTTACAATAATATAGAGTCTAAATGGAATTATATAGGGTGGAAATAAGTGTACGATAAGAGAGATTATAATTCACATGAAATTATGCATGTGAATATTTTAGAGAAGATGAGATATAAGATACAGTTGGGATTTTAATCAAGTTTAATATACGATACAGTATGACATTTCTTGATTTTAATATGGGGATAGCCATTATTAAATAGTGTTATAATTCATATAGATTAATATGGATATGGCGTAAGGTGAATTGTATAATATGATTGGGTAATCTAAAATAAGCTGGTAAGACGCCGTCGTTCACTATCATTCCGCGGGACTTTAGATGACGGTTATTAGTAAAACCGTAATCTAAGTCTAATGAATTTAAAAAAATAGCGCGAATTAGTTGGGATAATGCTCGGTTTCGAACTTGAGTTAGTGGGACTTTAGATGACGGTTATTAGTAAAACCGTAATCTAAAGTCTAACGATTTTAAAAAAATAGCGGGAAAATTATTTGGGCTAATGTTGGGTTTCGAACTTGAGTTAACGCCATCGATCTTGAGTTCGAAACCTAGCATTAGCCCAAATAATTTTCGCACTATTTTTTAAAATTCGTTAGACTTTAGATTGCGGTTTTACTAATAACCGTCATCTAAAGTCCCGCGCAATGATGGTGAACGACGGCGTTTTGACCTGACGCCAAACATTTCCCACATTTTTTGATTTTCGGGTAATCTAAATGACAGTTAACGACGTCGTGTTACCAGCTTAAGGTGTGTGAGCTATTTCTCTTTAAACAATCTTTTATCTTACCAACTCTCCTTTCACAATTAAAAAGAGCTTTTACATTCATACCTTATGAAGATGTCATTTTATCTATCATATTCTATTATGACATGTTGTCTTATGAATAATGTTAACTGTGTTGCAATTAAAAAAATTAATGTACAAAATTAGAGTTTGAAGAGAAAAGTTATACTTGTATCTATCATAGTCTTAATTGTGAAACAAAACAATTAATAAAAGAGAATACTACTAAATTTTCAGCAGTATGATAATAATATTTCGACAAGTAAATTTACTCTATCTTAATTTGTTAACATTGACAATTATAATGAATATATTTATGAACTATAAACTGAAAAAAAAAGACAAAACAATAAGATTAAATATGTTCATTGTGACAAACTAATCTACTACTAATTTATTCAATTTCTCCAATGTTGGGGGCCAGGCCCACCTAACAAGAGCCGTAGCTCCGCCACTGGTGAAGATATAAAGTGCGGTATTTGATTATAAAACATTAGGTACAAACATCTCATATGGTGATGATATATAGAATTGTACAAAATATATAAATTATACAATTCAAAGGATTATATTATGAATTATATGAACACGGTGACTTGGATACATTGACCAAGTCAGCCCTAATGACCATGTCAACCTGGTTTTTCAAAGAGGGTCAAGTTGAACAGCGCATTAATTACACTACAAGGTCAATTGTAACATATAGCAACAAACTATGTGGATGTATATATAAAAAAACCTGTGAATAAAGAAATTGGCTGTAAGGATTAGACCCCCCACTATATAGAATTTTATAATTCAAATAGATTAATAGGAATATATGGCATTAGGTGAATTTATAATATGATGGATACATTGACCAAGTCAACCCTACTGTCCATGTCAACCTAGTTGGCAAAGACGATCAAGTTGACCAGCCCATAGATTAAGTGAGAGTTTTATGTTTAGTAATACTAAGGTCAATTGTAACATAGTAACAAACTATGTGGATATATATATAAAATAAAAACCTATTAACAAGGAAATGGGTTATAAGGATTAGATCCTAAACAATAACTAAACGATTCGGTGCTACAACGCCGTCAACCACCCCGTGGTTAACAAGGCAGAATAAATACAAGTGTACCGGTCTGATGATCAGACTCCCGAGCATAGAACTAAATCCATAAATACATCATATACGATACCGAGTATTTGATTACATTCCAACACTGTAAACTGTAACCATAAGCTTCCATTGTAAACTGTTAACTACCGCCACTGTCAAAATATAACGGTGTCAAGAACCACGCCACGGGAGCACAGGCGCATCCGGGCTCAACATCCAAAATAACCAAAAGTATAACATAACCTAGATCTACAGCCACTCCGCTTCTTCAATCCTCATCCTGTAATAAAAATGGAGCCCCCGAGGGGGTCAGCAACCTTCGCTGGTATGGTTAACGCGCAGCCCATCGGCTACCGGGATACGCGCAACGAATTGTCATGATAACATGGCATTGATTCTTAAACAACAACATATATAGCATAGCAAGTAATATTGCATAGCACACATCACACATAACATCACAAGAATGGTTCACTTTAGTAACCATCCCGACATAGTCATATCACAAGGGAGCCTAGAGAATGTTGCCATACTCATGTTAAGCTCTTTACATAAACTCATTACCGTTCTGTCAATTGAACGAGTAACTTAACTCACAGATGGATCGGATATTGTGACCCGAACACACCACACAAAACACATGTTCCCCCTAAACCAATCATAAGTCCGAATAGGTAAGCGTTGGAGTAAGCTAATGGGAGATTGGTCGCCAAGAAGGAGAACAACCTTAACACTGAAAGAGTCGAATCTGATACAGATATCTACTCTTACACCTACGCGCGACCGGACAACCGGATTCCTCACCTCCCCGGTTAGCACTTGTTAGAAGCCCCATTATTGAAACTCGAACAATGAATGCACACAAGTGTTTAGGTCAAATTAGACACACCCAAGGAAATGAGTCACATCTTAACAACACAATAATATAAACAACTGCAAACTCATTACATGACTTAAGTCTTACAAGGTCATAAACACACAGAAAAATGAACACACACAAGCCGGTGTAAACCGGTAGGCAACAGACTGCAGGAAAACCATACCTTGGTCCTTGCTTCGACTGGTTTCCACCTTTGGATAATCCTATACACATTTAGTAACGTCGGTTAATTTAACGCACTAGTCCATTGTTAATGTACTACTTCACATATCTAGTTATTTCATTTCCACATTTTGTTTTAACTTCTCACTTTTTAAAATGTCATTATAACACTCCTAACATGTCTTATATAACTTTATAACATCATTACTAACTCATCCCCATCATTAGACATCATTATCTAACCTTAAACTAACTGTTTAAAGTGGTCCGGGACTTGGTCCTCATCTTAAGTCCCGGACCAATACCTAACTCAACTCCCGGCCTATTTTAATGGGGTGGTCCGGGACTTTATTGTACATTACCTAAATTTTGACATGGGTTCTCCTAGAACATTGCTAAGCCAATACACATTGTTTTCACCATTAAGCATACAAGAACACCTAAATCCATCAAGAGTACTCTCACACACAAAACTTCACCCAATTTACACCACATCACAATATAGTGCATAATTTAAATGCTTGGCACTTAGGCCCTTAAAATGCATGGCTCTTAGGCCCTTAAAATGCATAAACCTTAAACACTGAATTTCTACATCATCAAAAGATTACTTTATAAATTATGCGGACATGTTGAATTGGATACATTTACCAAGTCAACCCTATTGTCCATGTCAACCCGGTTGACCAAAGTGGATTAAGTTGACTAGCAGATAAGTTAAATAAGAGCTTAAAGTTTAATAATACAACAAGGTCAATTGTAACATACAGTAACAAACTATGTGAATGTATATAAAAAAACTCCGAAAAAGAAATTGATAAATAGGGATTAGGTCCTAAGTAGTTCATTAATCTTGAATTGAATTTTATAATTCATATAGATTAATAGGAATATATTGCGTGAGGTGAATTACATGATATGATTGGGTAGTCTTTTAACAAAGTATAGAGTTGTATGAAGATATAAAGTGAGGTATTTGAATATAGAGCATTATGTATAGACATCTAATGTCATGGTATCAATAATTACACAAATATATTAATTATATAATTCAGGAGATCAAGTTTATGAACTATATGAACATGTTTACTTGGACACACTGAAAATAAAAATCGTTACTAATCTAGTTTATGATAATGATAAAAGACATGTTGATACACGAGATGGTGTAACCAAAGATCAATTTAATTATTGTAACGACTTTTATTTGTCATTGAAAGTTATAACGTTACCTAAAAGCTGATTATGTAGCAATTATATCATTACTTAAAACCCGACCCGACAGCCCCCCCCCCCTATTTATTATTATGGGGACCAGGCCAGCTAGGGTTCTCATAACCCTTTCTTATTTCCATCTTCCATCCTACGACTCCACTGCCATTGTCGTGCGAGGCTATGGTTGTCAGCCCACAGGCGTTGCCTCCTTCCTCACGCTGAATGTACCGTCTCACTTCTGCTCTGAATTTTTCGATTTCTTATTTCATTCTCCGTCTGTGTTAGTTATTTATTCTTGTTCCCGCAACCATATACAGCCGTTTAGATCAGGTTCAGGTTGGAATTATATCGCTACAGTTGAAGTATACCTATATGTAAAACGATATTCAAATTGTGCTTTTTGACCATTTTTCGCAATAGACGGAAACAGGTGCACAAACTGGGACTTCACCTCAAGCTCGACGATGTGTCTTGTTTCCGGAAAGGATGGTCGAACTCTTTGGGTCTACCCTAGTTTTAGTGTTAGCGCCGGTTTGCTACTTGTTTTTTTTTCGAAAGGTAGAGATAAAGAGAAAACTTCTGAGATATGTCTTCAATCTTTGGGAAGATAGTACTACGCTTGGCTTTCTCTCTACAGTAGTCTTACAGAGAAGATAGTTATCTATTTACTCTTCCTCGCACAGTATATTATCTGCTACAAAAGGTATTTATACTACTTACAACAGAGTGAACAACTAACGGCAAAGTTATCTAATATGATAACTATGTATACTATATACAATATATGTGTATTCCAACAATTTTTTACTAGCGCATAAGCGCCATGGTATGAAGTAATCCTCAAGTTGTGACTTGTGAACACTAATGACTAGGGTTACAACTTTAAATTACAGATGCAACCAACCACAAATCGAGGTGCTAAAAGCGCGCAGCCAGGCACCCCCACGAGCATAGACCAGGACCTTGGTTATGAGGAGCTTTGTCAGATGGTGAGTAATCTCGTAATGGTTGCAAAAGCCTCACAAGAGGTAAGCTCCTTGGTGTTGCAAGTAATGGAGCAGACTAAAGTCGTGGTGGCCGAGATGTCCAAGATGAACCAGCATCACTTGGATCACATTTCTGCAACGCAAGAAATGGTACATGCTGTGCTGGCACTCCTCCACAAATTTAATGCCGGGCCGAGCGAAACCCCCGTATCATCTAACGATTCACAATAGTAAGGTGACGCCACCCTCCGGGTATCGCTGTATGTTTTTTTTTTTGATAATTAAGTGGAAACCCTGTCCGAAATTTCCATTGATGTAATGCACGCTTCCTAGCGGGTGGTCATCCTATTGACATCACTTTTGTGTATTTGTTTGTGTGTTTTGTGTTTTGTCCATAGTAGGCTAGTACCGCTCGATAATCTGAATCAACTACTGGAATGGAACGTTATCCTACTTAACTACGGTTTAATTTAGTTTTCATGATGGATCTCCACTTTTGGTCTACGAATGACAACACTTAGTTGATGCATGTTAAATCCGAAAATGCGATATACTCCAATGTGGCAATATCAATCATGGCATCATGCCAGCAGTTGACCTCCTGAAATGTGAATGTATGTCACCCTGTCCCTCACCTTGTATTGTTAAGAAATTAATAATATTAGCCAGGCGCAGGCACAGTACCTAAGTTATTGTATTCCGCATACTGTTGGCTTGGTTCGGTTTGTTACGACCGGTAATTAAGGAGAAGGTTAGATGACGAAACAATCAGAATTTTGGATATTTGTTTGGGTGAATGTTCGGATAGTGTTTTTCGTTTATTATGTGCCTGGGTAAGAGTGCACATCTTCTTGCTGGACGACGGACTGTTTTTGGCTTTTGGTATTCCAGGCAAGTGGATGTACTTGAACTTTGATCCTGGTTAGTAATACATAAGGCTCTGAAAGAAAAAAAAGGGACTCGATAGAACCGTGACTATGCCCCTGCAACTAGGGGTGTGTTCTTCTTCTCCCATATTCTACACAAGCTGCTTAGTTCCATCAGTAAAACCAATAGTCGTGAACCCACTACTTGCAACAATAAACAGTCAGGCGGTTCCTTTGCTACAAAGGTACCACACTATCGTCTTAAACCAGTGAGCTCTTCTGATAAAAATCCAGATCGTCATGGTTGCATATTCGGGGGAAGTTGTAAGAACAGCAAAACATCACCAGTTATGCCAACCAACCAGGAGACTAAGCGCCTAGTAGCAACCAGTTCCACCACTGTCGACGATCCATCTAAAGCTGATTTAGATTCCACTACTACAAAAAGTATAGACAATTACATTTTTTTAATCACACTTGATAAAGTGTAGTAAATTTTTTAATATAACCACTCTATTTAGTTACACGTGTTTATGTAGGACTGTATAATAATAGTTAATGCTATTGCTAAATGTAGGTACAGATATGTATATATAAAATATAAAGATCTCTAATATCTGTACATCTATTATGAAGACACTTATAACTGAAGCAATTCATTTTCAACATATTATTTGTGTATAAAATTTGAACTTAAAAGTGTGGGAATATAACAATTATGTAGTAGTGCTCCTTCAATGGAAGAAGGCAAGACATGTTAAACTAATTAACTCCATCGTCGCCTCAATCACCATCCTCATTCTGATACCGTTGGAGGTTTTTCTATTGATAAGTGGGGTAGGTTTTGAATCCAGGACCAATGTTTCAAACTAACCGTAATTAACTTTCTAAACCAAGTGTTTCATGGACACTAATCTTCTACTTATGTGTTTTTTAAATATATATTCGTTTAAAATCGTCCATGTGAATTAGGTCCGGAATCCTACATTGACACATTATAACAACTTCATTAAACGTGACTTCTCACGTTAACCCAATGATGATGTGGAAACAGAGAGTGAGAGAGATAAAATACGATTTATTTCTCCGTTACGGGACGCTTTATAAAGAATCGTTATATCGGACGAGAATTTGACGACTACAGGGAAACGTCGTTTTAGTCTATAAATAACGGTTGTAGAGAAACGTCTTTTATAAAATGAATATAAAGTACGATTGCACGTTGTAAGCGTTTTTAAAGTCTCCCGCGCCTACCATTTCTCAAAAAAAAAAAAAGTCTCCCGCGCCTGATTGTTTTTGCTTGACTTTAAAAAACGACTAATGACTGTGACCGACTTACAGACAGCAGAACGCGTTCAGGAGCGGTAGTAGTAGTGTACACAACCAACATTATCTGCATTTTCGAAGCGCTCTGTTACGTGCACATATCTAGGGTAGGTTTGTAACCGCCGTTTGATGAATCGACGTTGCTATACAATCAAATGGCGGTCGCTGCGTATTACCAACCCCTACTCCGTACCAAAAGACAATAAACACGTAAATGAGAGGGGCGTCATAGCACATAACCCAGAATTACCTCGATGTGTGTTGTTTTCAACAGAGGGGTTTGTTTGTCAGCAACCAAATCAGAAGAACAAATAGTATTCTATTGCATAACGTTCCGGACATGGTAAATGGATGGACAAGTGCTGTCTGCGTGGCCAATATGTACTAAAATCTGATTAATACTGCTTTTGTTTAAGCATATTAAATTGGTCACGCTGCGCATGTAAACAATCGGTTCAGAGTAAATGAAATTCACATCATCCAGTCATTGCAAGTCAATAAGCAGGTAAGCACAGATTTATGGTTTCCGGGACTCAGCAGGACCCTGAAGGGCCTGAACGACTAATATACACGAAACTCAAGACTACTGTGGTTTTAGACATATGCCGATTATTTATCAGCACACCCTGACTTCTCGTTAAACGCATTGGACAACGGTCGTTGTGAGAAAAAATGTGACTTATGTCTAAAATGAGCAGACTAAGCAAGACACATACGGACAGAGAGACAGAGATGTGTTCAATCGGTACAAATCATATATGGGTAGTAATACATAATGCTAACAACTACAACACTCTCTACTTACATACAAATATAGCCGAGACTCATGCACGAAACTAAAAAACCTCCGCCCTACTTGCCCGTTACCCTATTCGAACGTCTATTCCTTCTCTTCGAGTTCTTCGCCTTTTTTATCTTCTGCCTCGGTCGCTGTCGACGATGCTTCAACTATGTGATCCTTCAACAAGTTCTGAGGCTGTAACAGCAGAACAGCAGCGATTCTTTCTCGATGGTAAGAAAGAGCATCCTTACGTGTCCAACCAGACCAATGTGATCTGTCAGGTACCATACGTTTGGTAAACAAGGATAGGTAATTCTCCATGAGCCTCATGCAGTGGACACCGCAGCTCACACCATCGTTCTGTTCGAACAACGTGGTTATATCCCACTTCCACTCTGTCACCGAACTATCGACTATTTGATGATGTATGAGCCAGCACAATACATTCTTAATCTGCAATGTACGTGAGACAATGGAAGCCTTCAGGGTATGAGTAAAGATATAAGTTCAGGGAGTACACACGTGATAATAGTAACTGATACATAATCGGCAGACAATATTACCAAGACCATGGCATGTCTCTTGACGTTGTTGAATCGTCTTTGTGCGTTGCCTAAGGTGTCCAACCACTGGTGACGTCTATGAACCATGTTCACAACAACAAGTACATAGTGCGCATCGTACAGCGCCGGAAATACAAACTGTACGTTGAAAAACATTGCAGCACGAAAGGCATGCAGTAGTCAATCGCCCACTTCAGGATCACACATAAAGACTGAAGGGGTCTTAAGGCCTTTAACTTACATATTTACACTTTCTTATTGCGTTGACGCTGCCAATTCCAATACATCTGGTGAAGCTGTCAAATTGTTTTAAAAAATGTTTATCATCACACGATGAGTCTTTTTGGACAGATGCCTGTGACTGGAACGAAGACAATGGTTAAATGATAATCCAGCATTATGGAACACAACAGTAATCTGCGGATGAGCTGTAGTACACAGATCGTGGCTTACTGTCATGAGTTTTTTTCCAGAATAAATTTTTGGCTTGGAAGCCAGGTCCAGCGGTATGCATAGCACACATTTCACACGCAAGCACACGCATCAATCGACAAGGGACAACATCTAGGCAACCAAACAAGCAACACTCACGACCGGCGTCGGGTCGGGGCCCGACCAGCCTAACCGAACCACCCTTGTGCCACAAGCATGACTAAGGGTGGTCTTGAACCACCCCACGGTGAGTTCCCTCATCCTCACATCCCTTTGCCCAAAGGCATGGATGTGCGGAGCACTCCACTGAATGAACACCTTCCCTAGTGGAGCAACCCCAGTGCCAAGCACCTTCGGTAGGGACGCACTAGCGTGGGCAACGCTGTGCACTCACCACCACCCGGACCATCTCGGCCACGCCGGACACAAGTCCCAACTTAGTGCGTCGCCCCTCGCACTCCCGCACTTGCCCATGTGCGGAACCAGTCATACGACAAGCGCACGCTGGTACCCGAGCTAGAGATAGTGGGACATGTCTAAAGACATGTTCTAGGCACTCTTGTGACTAGCGGGTGCTCTCCAGGCACCCCGGGGGGGACTCACGGCTAGTTCACCTAGCCACCGGTGAGGACTGCATGGGCCCAACACCGCCAAGGAGTCCCAGCTCCCAGCGTCCCGACATCCCCCATTCATGGGTATAACATAGCCTTTGAGGCCCTCGGGCACTTAGGTGCCCAGCCGGGACACAGCCGTGTAGGCTGCCTGGGGGACAGGCCAGGCAGAAACTAACCAGCCCCCTAAAGAGGTTAATGTACCTTTCAGGCCAGACCAGACCCAGACATGCCCCTTTGCAGCCAAAACCAGGCATAGTCTAGAAATACTTAAAAAATTCACTAAAATCAGATGCAAGCTCCAATTGCCACGAAACTTTGCCAATATCTCTTATTAATCAAGGGTGACCTTTGGTCTTCTTGGGTCCTCAGCAAAGTTGTCAAAGTCCCACACGTTTTGAGCCAACTTCATATCGGCTGCATCACGGTGCCTGCGGCAGTGCCCAGGTGCCTGCGGCAGTGCCCAGGGTGCTGCGGCAGTGCCCAGGGTTCTGCGGCAGTGCCCAGGGTGCCTGCGGCAGTGCCCAGGGTCCTGCGGCAGTGCCCAGGGTTCCTGCGGCAGTGCAGGGTTCCTGCGGCAGTGCCCAGGGTTCCTGCGGCATGCCCAGGGTTCCTGCGGCAGTGCCAGGGTTCCTGCGGCATCAGGCACGGGGTGCCCCGGACAAAGTCTGGGTGCCTGCGACACCACAGTTGTGCTCACAAGGCACAGACAAGGTTCGCGCGGCATCGGCTGCGCACAACAAGGGTCGTGTGCCCTCGGCAACACGCCCCAAGGCCCAACCCTCAGGCCAACCCCAAAGGGTTGGGCCATGTCCATGGCACTTGCACAAGGCATACCAATTTAATTTTCCATCACATGCATCTAGACAAGGCCAACGACAAGGCATGCCACAGCTGTCAAGCTGCTTGCCCAAAATATTCGTGACACTTACCATGTACACAGGCAAGAATAGGCACTCGATCAAATTGTTCGAAGACACAATACGGTTGACGTAGTACACAAAGGTGTTGACAACGTTTGAGTTTACCCAAGAGTCATCATTCAACGTCAAGATGTCAGCCTGTGACAGTTCAGTGATACCATCCCGAAATACACACATATTCCTGCGAAACATGATTGTATAACAATTCATCAGTAAGATATTAATCGAACAATGCTATTAGAACTTGATGTTATTGAGTGTGGCAGCTTACGCCGGGTCGTCAGTGACAGCTCCCCTCACGTACTTGACAATTTTATACTGCAGCTCACTCAACTTCATCGCTGTACGCTTAGTGGTGGTAGAGACATACGGCGAGCGGACATGGCATCCTTTTTTCACTTGCCTAGGCAGCATCGGACAGGGAGTGTCACCCTTTTCACTTTTCCCTGGAGAACCGTTAGTCAGATTGATTAGTTTACCTCTGGTTGTCAGATCTAGGGTATACGATGACACCAAAGTCTCCGACTGCTGATCCTTCTGACCTCCGGCCGGTTCATTTATATCGACAACACGCTCGTCTTCCTCTTGGTGTGGTTCGTCTGCCTTCCCTACACCATCACCATCCGCCGCCGTCGCTACCTGACAGCCACCGGCACCCCCATTCATTCTTAAATCAACCGTACCCTCTATGCCATCCGCACCTTTGGGTTCCTGACCGACATCGCCCCCCGCCATTATTGGTATATCTTCTGCCTTCCCTTTGCCATCCGCCTCCTCCACTACCTCCTCGTGATGTACCAGACCCACATCCACGCCCTCATGCGTTGTCATATCTTCTAAGCCCTCTATACCATCGGCCACTTTGGCTTCATGACCAACATGGCCGTCCGCCATTAGGGGTATACCTTCTGCCTCGGTGATGCCATCCACCTCCTCCGCTAAGTCCTCCCCCGCTACCAGATCCACGTCCACGCCCTCATGCATTGTCACATCTTCTGTACCCTTCGCTGGGGGTATGTCTTCTTCCTTGCCATTGCGATCCACCTCCTCCGCCACACATTCCGCCTTCCCTCTGCCATCCGCCTCCTCCCCTTTCTGGCCAACTCGCTCATGCCCGTACGTTTCAACATCTCCATCCTCCATGCAATCCGCACCATTCACTTCCTGCAATATATCATCATGCTCCCCCTCTTGGCATATTGTTTCTGCTTTACCTCCAGCATCCGTCTCCACCGCTACGTTCTGCAATTTTAAACCGCATGCTGGATGATCAGTCCTAGAAACATCTAAACACCCTCGATTGACTCTTGACAACACAAAAAATATTACCAGATCAATATCAGCACGTATCCTCAGAAAAGACCCATAGACAGTGTTTCCGCTGTCATCATCATATAGCCGTTGAACAGAAACTCTCTCGGTGGTATTACTAATAGTCAAACACCAGCACCCACGTTGCCAAAAAACAATATAAAACGTCTGCATTTTCATTCTAGCCTATGCGATGACGGAGTACATAGTTTGTCAACATTAATTATAGAAGGGTCATAAAATAATACCTGCCTGTCTTAGTCCTCTTGGTGCTTTCATGTTTCTGCATGGTGCTCCCGTTATCACATGCCTTCCTCTTACCTACACCTGGTGATCCAGTAGCTGCCGCAGGAACAGCCTCTCCCTCAGCGCTAACATCATCACTTGCACGATTGAGCTTGAGTATGTGGTTATTCAGTATCATCGCCCTTCGGGTCAATACGGCGATTTGGGCCATACATTCATGATGTGCTGCAGCTGCCTGCGTATTACCATTATTAAATATAAGGGTATCCACTAAAACTCGTACAACACCCAATGGCAGAATTTTTTTCACCTCTGATGCAGTCATAGCAAGCATTTCATCGTCAGAAAGCTCATGACCGGTATACTGAGTTTCGGTGGTGCCGCCAGTTTTAGGCTTCAGTGAAAATGGATGGCCATGACTAGTGGAAGGGTATATGACCCGACAGCTGCATATTTCAGCAGTTGTTTTCAAACCTCGTAACTTCTCTGCTACTGCTTCTTTCGTCCAACGGCCGCAGGAAGGGACAATATTACATGAGATTTCATCTTCAACCATAAGGCAGTCTAGAAAATGAATCTGGGGGTAATACAACGGTATAAGAGCAGGTATAAAAATAAGGGAAATTTCACCAAATACCACTAAGTTTTGCCTAATTCACGATATACCACTGTGTTTTAAAATTACACACGATAACACTAAGTTTTTATATTTCACCAGATAACACTCTGTCTCATATTTTGTTAAATGTTCCATTAATATCCCTAGAAAAAGACTAAAGTACCCATATAAATAGTTAAATAAAAGTGGTGTCTAATGAAATTTATCAGAATGACATATTACTTTCAAGTTGTTAATTAATAACAGGGGTAGTTTAGTTATTTTCCTAGAAATTGATGGAACATAACAAAATATGAGACAGAGTGTTATCTGATGAAATAAGTAAAAACTTAGTGTTATCCTGTGTGATTACACAGTGGTATATCGTGAATAAGCAAAAACTCAGTGGTATTTGGTGAAATTTCCCTAAAAATAATTAATAACTTATTTTGAACGACTGTAACTTACGAACAGAAAGTGGATATCCCCTCTGATCAAAGGGCTGCATCATTGGAACCGACATATTTGTCGACGAATTTTTCCAGACAACTGTGTAACACATCGGACACGTGCTTACACCAGTCGTAGTTTGTGATGTGATCAAGGTCATACATGAACTCTGCGTAATTAATGTTAACCTGACTAGCAGACACAGGGCACAGAAGAACGCCCAAGGCATAAAGCACAAACATCCTAGCAATGTTTTCAGGGTCCCGTTCACGACCCATATATACCAAATCCCTGCCTTTGGCAAATAAAGCGCTGGTGACATGCAGACCTAGCTCTTTAGCAAGTTGTTTGGATCTACTAGTACTACCAACCAACCTGACTGGCATACTACCAGAGGGTAAACCGTACACCCTTTTCACATCATCAGGTCCCACGGTCAGCACCTTTCCGTCACCCAAACGGAACGACCTTGATTTCTTATCATATAGAGGTAGAACACTCTCCATAAATCGTGTGTTAGATTGACCTTCGTCAACCCAATAAAACCAATCTGACGTAGAATTTCCCTCACAGCGGAAGGTATTGATCCACGGAATGCATCGTCTAACATATCAACAAACTTCTTTGGTGAGCATCTGTTCTGGAAGCTGTAAGCGGGGACATGAGCACCCTCATGTTTCTTTTACGGTGCAAACTAACTTCCTCCTGTACAGGGCCATGATGATGCACTGCCTTAGTCGGCTCCTCCTCTCTATCCCCGACAGCTTTGGATGTAAAACTACGACCCATTTAATTAAGTGAACCTGAATGGTTTGATTATACAGTACAACGCATCAACCTTAAAGCAAAAATTGAAATCACACACCAGACTACCAGTAGATGAACAATAGATAAACAATCAAACACTTAGGATGTATAGTCAATTATCCACGGCCATATATATGGTGTTAAATGCGAAACGCACTAGAAGGAATGCTGAACGTATTTCAGCAAGCAGCGAAATCAATAAGGATATGTAGTATTCATATTTGCCGAAGAAACATAATAGACAGGAGGGTAACAATTGCAAATTCAAGGGCCGGGGAAGCATACAGTACTCAATCAACTGCTACTACAGGTTCTAGATGGTTCAGTCAGGGAAAAAAAACAAAGTGCAAATTCAAGATCAGGAAATAAGAAATAAAGTGTTGTACATACCTGATTAGTGATACCTGCTCTGAATGCGAAAATGCAACGGCCGCCACAGACTGACGAGTGAAGATTTAAAAGAGTAACTGAGAGACAAACTACGACAACTAGGTGGAATTTCGTTGAATAAGACAGACAACACAAGGGACATAAGTAACCGGGTTCGGGAAACAACGGTGAGAGCAAAGAAAGAGACGACAGTAACCGGAGAGTAGAAAATCGGTGAAAAGAGGAAAAGATGGAGAAGTGAAAAATCAAAAGTTGGGGGCACCATTAATGTTCTTCGGCGGGGTGGGTGGTTGGGTCGATGGGGGTGGACGGGCGGGCAGTGGAGTGGGGGGTAGCAATGGGATGGGCTTGGACGTGGGCGGGTGGGCGGGTTTGGGCGGGCATTCAGAAGCACGTGAGTGTTAAGTATGAATATATGAACGATTTTACCGTCATACCCTGAAAACGTCCACATGTTTTTGGACCGTATGATGATTTTTGCTGATTTTTGGATGACGTCATCACGTGATCTGACGGCCAAAATTAGCGATGTCACCGGGACATCGATTTTTGCGATGGCACCTGAGCCGCTTCCATGGGTGGGTATGGGGACGCATCTCCTTCTGAGAAGAGGCCACTATTAATGAAATGCTATTTATTCATTATTTATATCATTATTCCCGAGTATGTGCCTGGCTGAGTCGAGCGATGTGCATAGGATTTCTCTCGACAAAAAGTGGGGGAGGGGGTGATATAATATCTGGAATAAAAACAGTGGTTGGAGTATACTACCGAGAGTAGTGGAGATATGGGGTGGTATAGTCTTTATTATATATCTTTAGCATAATGTGCTCTTGAAGATGAAAGGCCAATCTCGTGCGACACTCTGTCGTTTGTTTGGCAAATCCGAGAAAACGGCTGCCTTGGGGCACGGTGACGTCATTTGGGAGCTTGAGGTGTTTCTCAGGTGGTGGACTTGAAAAGATAAACTTGCTTATGTGAATGTTGCGAAACACCACTGGTCATAGCATTTGTGGCGGTAGTCAATGCGTCCCTGGAGCATGAAGCGTTGTTGGAGTAATAAGTCACCCATATGGAAATAACCATTAGTCCATTAGTTAATGAAACGATTTGTATTGCCAATTCTGAAATAGGAAGTTTGAATTGGTTTGAATTAGTTTGAATTAGTTTGAATTAGATTAACACATTTTGGTAGTTTACTTGTATATATATACACTACGTGGGTTAGGCTTCAATACACATCATCTCCTCTTCTAAGCATATCATCTCCTCTGTAATAGAAAAGTTCTAAGCACAATGAAATAAAATCATTTTCTTCCTTCTCGACTTGCTTCCGCTTCAAACCTTTCTCCTCTCTCTTTCCGCTTCCGTTTTTAAATCTGTTATGGCATCAGAGCAGGACTCTCTTTAATTGGCGATGGATAACGAAAACCCAATCGGAAAAGAGGGAGAAAAGGCCACCGCGCCGGCAAACACCAGAGATACCGTGACCCTCTGTACATCCATGTCTCCGAACAGCCGGCTTGCAACTCGCTCCAAAATTTGACGGGACGGGATTCACAACCTGGAGATGGTCGATGGTCACAGCATTGAAGGCTAAAAACAAACAAGGTTTCATAGATGGCTCCGTCAAAAACCCAGGATCTGGAGATCTCCTTCGACAGGCGGCCTGGACTCGTGCGAGTTCCCTGGTTCGCTCCTGGATTACCACAGCCCTGGAACCAAACATAGCCCAAACCGTCATGTTCACAGAAGATCCCAAGGAAATTTGGGATTGCCTCTGCGAAAGGTACGATCAGACCAACCTTGCTACAATTCATAACCTCAAGCAAACCCTAAGCGAACTGAAGCAAGGGAGGCGATACGGTGACGGTGTATTTCGGGAAATTGAAGAGCATCTGGGGACAATTGGACTTGGCCCGTCCCTTTCCTACATGTTCCGGAGAAGCGAGAGATCTTCTGTGCAAGCAGATTGCAGAAGACCGTCTAATCCATTTCCTAATGGGTCTTGACAGGAAATTCGTTCACGTGCGTGGCCAAATACTGGCAATGAAAGAAACGCCCTCACTTGAGCGTGCTTTTGCCCTGGTGATACATGAAGAACAACAGCAAGGCGCTAACACGGAAGGAGAGAAAAGCAGCTCCATGTCGTTCCTTGCGGAAGCCCAGAAGAAATCGGAATCTGACGCCTCTTTCTTTACTGCTGCTGGTGGCTCGAATTCAACCAGGAAAGGCGGTCCTGAGAGAATAATACTGAGAAAGAAAGAAAAAGAGCTGCACCTTTTGCAAAAAGAACGGGCATGTTTTTGAAGAATGTTATGCTAGACAGAAGTGCACTTACTGCCAGAAGACTGGGCATACTGCCGATGACTGCTTTCATCTCCATGGGAGGGAGAAAGTACTAGCACGCAGGAAAAAGGGCGTGGCGGTTTTAGCTTGTGGAGAAAATTCAAGCGAAGGTAGTAAGACGGTGAAGGGGTTTACTCGAGAAGAAATACAGCAGATTGCTAGCATCATCCGTGCCAGCGATCAAGAGTCGAAGGGAGGAGATCCTAGCTATTGCCACTTTTCAGGTAATCGTTTAAATTTACAGCAAGCAAACTATGCCTGATGAGTAAAATTCTGCATGATACTGGAGGTTTAACTGGGAAATGGATCCTTGATACTGGTGCTACGGACCATATGTCTGGTGCCGGGATTTATTTGAAAACTGGAAAACTTTGAAATGTAAAAGATCTGTGATTTTGCCGGATGGAAGGCCTCAACAAGTTTTCTATGGTAGGAGATGTAAGATTGGGAGAACGGTTCTGGTTAAAAGGAGTGCTATTTATTCCAGATTTTATGTTCAATTTGATCTCTGTGAAGAGAATGGGTCGAACAGGAACAACAACCTCTAACCTTTGGCATGGAAACTTGTCTGATCCAGGACCCTATTACAAAGGAGACTGAAGTGATTGGGCTCGAACAGAATGGTCTCTACATTCTGGATCAAGGAAGGATGAATCAATGGTTTCCCATCAGCAAAGACGTCAAGGAAACCTGAGCATGAGCAGTACTTTAGGATTTGCTAATTTGTTACTAGAAATGCGAAAGAACTACATATTAGCTTGGGGCATGTGCCATATCAGAAACTCGTCAAATGAAGTTGATAAAACAAGTTGATTTTTCTCCAAAATTTGCATGCGATATATGTTATAAGTCACGAGGTCAAAGATTACCCTTTGGTAAATCCGAAATTAAAACCAATAAACCTTTCGACATAGTGCATTTAGATGTATGGGGGCCGTTTAACGTAACCACATACAATGGATATAGGTACTTTCTTTGTCTAGTTGATGACTATACAAGGATTACATGGGTTCAATTACTAAAACATAAAGGGGATGCCTGGGATGCAATAGTGGATTTTGTTCGAATGGTGGAGAGACAATTTGATGCGAAAATCAAAATTTTCAGGAGTATAATGCCAAAGAATTAGGCGAGTTTTAACTTAGGCAAAAGGTTTCTCGCACAAAAATGCTACACACAAATTGTGCATATACCCCGCAACAAAACTTGTAACGAACGAAGCACTTAATCCTACTGAACGGTAGAGCGGTATTTTTTCAGTCTCAGGTCCCACAGAAATTGGGGTGAATGTATTCTTCATGCGGTTTACCTAATTAACAGATTACCTACTAAGGCCCTGTTGGGAAAAAACACCATATGAGCGGTTTTATGAAACACAACCGACATATGATGACATTAAACCTTTTGGATGTCTGTGTTACAAGACCATAGTTGGAGAAAAGGGAGGGAAATTCAATCCCCGGGCCGAAGCTTGTGTATATCTGGGAGAGGAACCCCGCAAGAAAGGGCACAAAGTCTTGAGTTTGGTAACAAAGAAAATTGACGTGTGTCGAGATGTTAAATTCCATATAGATGTTTTTCCTTTTGCTAATGGAGTGGGAGAATATGTAACTTGTTCAGGGGAACAACCTAGCATACCACCATCTTGGGTCTCTGACGATGACCCTCGTGGAGTGGTTCACTTTACAACGAATGTCGATGAACCCCATGGGTGGTCCACTCCGTGACAAATGACAAATACCCCCTCTTCTCCCCCTCTTGCACACGAAACAGTCCTGGAACACACCTATATTCCAGAACATGATCAAACCAATGATGACGGGCTCCGTCGATCACAAAGAGAGACTCGTAGGCCTGATTATCTTAACGACTATATATGTAACACAGCCTTTCAAGATGTGCTCGACGAACGAGTTTATAGGCAGAATAAAGGGATGAATTCTTTAATACAATGTGAGAGCCTCACGGACACACGACCTAGTTCATCCCTTGCTCTTGCTGTGTCCACCAATATTGAACAATTGGAAGAACCCCAATCTTATCATGAGGCCGTCAAGCACGTGCACTGGCAGCAAGCCATGCAAAGTGAGCTACGAGCTTTAGAGGAAACCACACTTGGACAATCGTTGACTTACCCAAGGGTAAGAAAATGGTTAGTTGTAAATGGGTGTACAAAGTAAAACTGAAGTCCGATGGCACGTTGGAACGATACAAGGCACGTTTAGTTGCAAAAGGGTTCACCCAGCGACATGGCTTTGATTATCATGAAACTTTTTCTCCGGTTGTAAAAATGACAACCATACGTGCCCTTATCACGGTCGCTCTCCACAAGGGGTGGATCATCAATCAACTAGACGTTAATAATGCCTTCTTGCACGGGGATCTTGACGAGGAAGTTTACATGAAAATCCCACACGGGCTAGATGTCACAGGACGTAACAAAGCTTGTCTTCTAAAGAAATCTCTATACGGATTGAAGCAAGCTTCCAGGCAATGGTTCTCCAAATTAGCCTACTTCCTCAAAACCCTTGGATTTCAACAATCCAAGAACGATTATTCTTTGTTTCTTAGGAAGAACGGCATCCGTCGTGTATATGTGGCAGTCTATGTTGATGACATGTTATTAATTGGAAATCATCAAGAGGATCTTGACAACATCAAACAAGCTCTTGATGACAATTTCAAAATCAAGGACTTGGGGACCTTGCACTATTTCCTTGGGATAGAATTTATTCCCACGCCCCGAGGCGTAGTCCTGTCTCAACGAAAGTTCTGCATGGATCTGGTCAAGGAATACGGGTGTGATAATAAAAGGGCAACAGTTGGGCCTATGGCGGTGGGCTCACAACTCCTACGCTCAGAAGGCACACCGCTAGATGATCCCACTCCTTATAGGAGATTAGTGGGAAAATTAAACTATCTCTCCAACACACGACCAGATCTTAGTTACACTGTCCAAACTTTAAGCCAGTTTATGCAGAACCCTTGTGATGTGCACATGGACGCCGCCATCCATGCCTTGTGCTATGTTAAGGGAACAATGACATACGGTATTGTTCTCAATAAATCTACGGCACCTCAATTGGATCTTGTAGCCTACTGTGATTCAGACTGGGCAGCATGTCCAAACACTCGAAAGTCTGTCTCTGGCTATTATATCTTCCTTGGTACCAGTCCAATCTCTTGGAAGACTAAAAAGCAAGGAACAGTCTCTCTTTCTAGTGCAGAGGCTGAGTATCGTTCTTTGCGACGTGTGACAGCAGAGCTCACATGGCTAAGCAGACTACTACATGAATTTGATGTTTCCAATGTACATCCCATACCTGTCAAGTGTGACAACCAGTCTGCCATTTACATAGCTCGTAACCAGTCTTTCATGAGCGAACCAAGCATATAGAAATTGATTGTCATTTCGTCCGTGATAAAATTCAAGAAGGACTCGTTGATGTTGTGTACACCCCCACATCAACACAGTTGGCTGACATGATGACAAAAGCTCTACCCGGAATATCTTACAAAGCACAACTTGACCGCATGGGTATATCCAACACAACATTTCAAGCCTCGTTGATCAAGATCACCATCGGCTTGCGGGGGGGTGTTGGAGTAATAAGTCACCCATATGGAATAACCATTAGTCCATTAGTTAATGAAACGATTTGTATTGCCAATTCTGAAATAGGAAGTTTGAATGGTTTGAATTAGTTTGAATTTTTTGAATTAGTTTGAATTAGATTAACACAATTTTGGTAGTTTACTTGTATATATATACACTACGTGGGTTAGGCTTCAATACAATCATCTCCTCTTCTAAGCATATCATCTCCTCTGTAATAGAAAAGTTCTAAGCACAATGAAATAAAATCATTTCTTCCTTCTCGACTTGCTTCCGCTTCAAACCTTCTCCTCCTCTTTCTTTCCGCTTCCGTTTAAATCTGTTAAGCGTTTTGTCGTTTTGAAAGCAGCGCCGTTTGGTCTTAGATGTGGTGGCGCATGGGTGGGCTGAAACCACGACGGTGTTTCCTGGTTATCAAGTGCCCTCTGTTCTGCTACTGTGAGTTTGCCGGCAGGAGTTTTCGTGGCCGGGTTTTGAAAATACTTCCGACCAGAATTCCACAATCCCCACGTTTTATTATTACCCCTCAATGGTCTAATGTGGCTCCTCGTTGATAATCGCCATCGTTTGATTATATTGTTGCGTGGGCTTAGATATGTTGTAGGTTGTTGCATATCCGTGTCTAATGAAGACGATGTCACCCAAAGGCCGTGTAATTGACCGTATGGTGTTTCTGACCAAACTTGAACCGAGACTCCTCTAATGGCTATAGCAGTGCGTCTCCTTGCTAATTGATCGGTGGGATGCCAAAAGTCCTTACAATCCCTGTTCTGCACCTGTTGTCGATAATCTGAAGATTTCAGCACGTTCTCGGGACTTGAAAATTATTAGGAAGCGCATGTGGGATAGGTGAATGGTATGTTCAAGATCTGTGCCCATCTTATCATGTTCTTGAACATTTCAATCTTCATTTGCTACTGGAGAGTTGACGACGATGCTTCTACTAATCTTTCCTTTTGACAAAGCGGAGTGTCAATGATATGTGGCCATTAGTGTGGGCTTGGTGGTGACGATGCGAACTTGGGATTATTTGTTGTTGAGATGGCGGTGTTGCGGGGTGGTGGTCTGCTCCTGCAGTGGTTCCGGGCATAGCTTGGGCTTTCCTGAGCCAGCGAGGACCCCGCCAATGTTTCTTTGATAAACGGTTCCAAGCTATGGCTGTTGTGTTATATATGTTTGCCATGCTATTAATATCCCGTTGGTTGCCCTAATTGCCTCGTCAGCCCCTGTTTTCTCTTTGAATTCTACAAAACCGTACCTAGTTTTGGTGCGTATCCTTGGGTTCCTTGGCAGGCGGATACCTACTATTTGCCCGAACTTGTCGAATAACTTCCATATGGTGCCATATCTGGTTATGGGATCAATGTTGTCGATGAATACCGTTGTGCCTGGAACAGACTTCCATGCTGGGTCAAGGTTTTCTACTGTCATGGTGTTGAGATGATCTTCAGAGTGGGTGGTCTTGTGGTGTTTAAGGCCTGAGTTATGAGGGTGGAGGGTTGGTGGGTGTTTTTTGTGGTGGTTATTGGGTGACGTGACGGCTGTGTTGAAAGTGGGTAGTGGCGAAGGCGGCGGTGTGTGGAGCTTAGTAAGTTGCTTCGAGGAAGGATAGGGTGGTGAGCACGGCGGCGTCATTTTGGGGACGGAAAGTCGAGGAGAGGGCTAGAGAGAGGAGGGAGCATCTCTAAAGCGACTTAGATTCCGTTTAACAAGACGAGATCATTTAATCCTAGCTTGTATTGGTTATTGGGATCATTAGTCTTGGTCACGAAATATTTTCTCTGCTTTGAGATCATATCTCAACTCAGTAGACTGAGATTGCACCTTTCAAAAAGGAGATGACAAGTTTGATATTTGATCAACCATTTTAATGGGATGTATAAATATGTTTACAGTTTTGTGGCATACATAAGTCTGAACCTGGTAAATTATTTCTTTACAGAGTTTTGTCTTATTTACATCCTTGACATGGTTGGATTGACACCTGTGTTGTTGCCCAGCTACTAAGTAAGAAAGTTTTTGATTTTTCAAGAGGAAAGACGTCTCAGAAAAAATCAGAGATCTTAAACACTCACCAAATAGGTAATTGAATGGTAGAATGTCCAATATATCATCAGTTATTATGGTTGGATCATGACCCCGGTATATGGATCTGAATATACTAGAACTCGGTGCTTTCTATTTATTTAAGTCCATGACCGTTTGTGTGGGGGCAGTTTTTGCAGTGACAACAGTTTTTCTTACTTTTTTGGGCTTAAACGTGATGAATGGGGGAGGGGGCATTTCCATTGTTCTTATCCCATTTATTGCAAAAAAAGGGTGTGTTGCTGTTATGATCCTTATAATTAGTTTATGGACAAAATAATTGAGGGATATTTAATGCGCAGAAGATTCATGCCATTTCTGATTTTGTTGTAGTTCCAGCTCCTTCATGAACTATGCTTGCATCCCAGAGTGCTGAGCTGATTTGAGTAATTTGTCAACACACCAACATCCTCGTTCAATTAATAACAAGAAACTAGAGCACTAATATTACATTAATATTGCAGCCTTCCTCCTTTGCATCAGCAATTTGATCTGCCAACTCCATGTATCTTACACCCAGATTGTCCAGACTATTGGTGCTGCTGTCTTCCGGGTAGTGATTTTTGGCAAATTCTTGGCTAGAGGTGAATGTAGTCAGGTTGGCTACATCTATGGACATTTTAGTCAAATTAAAATAAAAAATATCTTCATAGTAGGGTATTTCTGTAATTAATGAAGTATAGTGGGACAAAACTGAAAACCAAAAGAATTAATACATTGGCGCGGAATTCGTTTGTTTTTATTTTTCTTTTTTCTTTTTTTTTTTTATCTTTATCACAACAATATTTTAAATAATTGTAACTTTTAATATATAAGTCTAAAATGAAAAAAAATTATATCATTGTTCATCTAAATTCAAGCTCTTCAAAACAAGACCAGTCATGGATATGTTTTGACAACTTTTTAAAATAAATATTTTTACATGTATACATCGATATTTTAATGTGAGGATGTATGTACATGTTTTAATGTGAGAATGTACATGTTTTAATGTGACGATGTACATGTTCAAATGTGAGAATGTACATGTTTTTTAATGAACATCTGTACATGTGTGTATGGTCATCTGTACAAGTTTTCTCCCTTATATGTACAGATTTTAATCTAAGGATGTACATATTTGATGATTCATACAGATTTATGTAACGATCTGTATATTTTTAATGTGATGATGTACATGTTTTTATGTGTGGATGTACATGTTTTAATGAACATTTGTACATGTTTGTATGACTATATGTACAAGTTTTCTTTTAACGCTCTATACCTTATACATGTAATTTTTTTGTAAAGTTGTCAAAATATATCCATGATGACTGGTTTTGTTTTGAAGACCTTGAATTTAGGTGAACAATGATATAATTTTTTTTCATTTTAGACTTATATATTAAAAGTTATAATAATTTAAAGTTTTGTGATAAAAAAAGAAAAATGAAAAAGAAAAAAAACAAAAACACAACGCACATGGCGGGGGCGAAAAAAAAAAAATTAAGCGCGCTGTATACGCTCTTGATTGTCAAAACGTCTATTATACAACCGGAAGCACATTGCAGCGTGCTTCCGGTTGCTGACGTGTTATTTTTAATTATATAGTAGTTTTTTGTTTTTATATTTTGTCTTTAAAATTATATAAAACAAATCATTTTAATTTCTCTATTGATTTAAAAATTATTTCAACAGTTGTAAAAATTTATCTCTCTTAAATATCTTCTTATTCTAATTATACAATTTATTTTTATTTTTCACCATTTTTAAATATTAGTTACATGTTAATATTAGCAATACACGTTGTTCAACATTTTAAACCATTTGTTCAACATTTGAAATCATTGTTCAACATTTTAAGCCATTTGTTCAAATCAGAAATTTATTATAAAACAATATCAATATAATTTACAATTTTCTAATTTTCGTCATTTTTAAACACCAGTTACATGTTCATATTAGTAATACATGTTGTTCAACATTTGAAACCATTTGTTCAACATTTTAAGCCTTTTGTTCAAATCAGAAATTTTATTATAAAACAGTATCAATATAATTTATAATTTTCTAATTTTTTCGCCATTTTTAAACACCAGTTACATGTTCATATTAGTAATACACGTTGTTCAACATTTTAAACCATTTGTTCAACATTTTAAACCATTTGTTTAACATTTTTAAACCATTTGTTCAACATTTTTAACATTTTAACAATTTGTTCAACATTTTAAACCATTTGTTCAACATTTTAAACCATTTGTTCAACATTTATCTTATAATGTTTATGATATTTGCTTAGATTAAAATTCCAAACTAGTTTTTTATTGACATTATATAATAACGGATTATTAGTACAATTTTCCTCTAAAACTAAGATTTTTTAATTAACAATTAATACATTTTTTAGAATTATTTGTTTTGAATTTACAGATTTTCCTCTAACCCAAGATTTTTTTACTTAACAGTTACTAAATTTTTTAGATTTATTTATTTTTAACTTCTAGATTTTCTTCAAACCAATATTCAAAATTATTAGATTTAATTAATTAAAAATTAAATTTTAAATTATAAATAAAAAGAGAAACATCATGTATCCACGTTTACTTTTTTTTTTTACATGTACACCGGAAGCATGATGCTCCGTGCTTCCGGTTGTATAGTAGAATTTGCCCTGGATTGTAGCCATCTCTGACTACAGGTATATGTAGCCAAGACAGTCCGGTGATTTTTTTATCATTTCCAATCTGGGTTTCTTCGTTTTCATTTCGCCAATAAATTGAATTTTCTTTAACACAGGGGAGTCGGAGGAAGACTTTGCGACTAGACTAACAAATAACTTGGACAATCTTATTCTCAAAGAAGCCCCCAAAATGGTACGGTTTCAAATGCTCCTATATTTAATATAAAAAGTATGCTGCTAAACATAAAAATAGTCTTGCATTATCTACTTTTACCAAAAAAAAAAACTTGGCATACAGGTTTCTATTGTTGGAGAACAAGTGTGAGTCCCACATTGAAATTCTCTCTATTAGACCTATTCTCCCCCCGCAATATTTCCATGCACCACTGCCTAATGGATACCCGAGTAGAAATGGGCACTAGTAAGTGTCAAGAAATATCTCTAACAACTCCAACAACCTCTAACTTCTTCCTAATTATGTGCCACTATCTTGTGCCACTAACTCTACTGTACATGTATATATAGACACATTAATAGAACGGTAACCCATCACGGGATTACAATCATTGATTATTGTTTATCACATGGTATCAGCCTTTCTTTTCAGCTTATTCTCGATCCTCTTTTCCCTCTTCTGTTCAGTTTATCCCGTCCCCAACCCCAGCGCAATCGCACTCCCCATCACCGCCCTCATGGCTGACCCAAACCCAAACCCAAACTCCCCTGCTACCTCTCCTCCACCATCTGAACGCACTCTTCTTGCTTCCCCACCACCTTCCCCCTCTCATATTCCCAACAACAACCCTCTTGCTACTCCCGGCGCCATCGCCGTTTCCCAAGCTCTCCACGTTAACTCTATCACGAATCATGTTCGGATCGAACTCACTCAGTCCCCACCGAATTATGCGATGTGGCGCCACCTTTTTCTTGTCACCTTAGGCAAATTCAACCTTCTTCGCCACATCGACGGTACTCCCCCATCGACTGATGAGAGCTGGGCTCTTCTTGACTATACGGTTCTGTCATGGATTTATGCCACAATCCATCCCGATATTTTTAGCCTCATTCTCCGTCCCAATGCCACTGCATTTGATGTTTGGGTATCTATCGAAAATTTGTTTCGTGATAATAAGAAAGCAAGAGCCATCCAACTGGAGGCCGAGTTCCGCGGATTTCGTCAAGGCTCTCTCACCGTCACCGAATATTGTGCACGCCTGAAGTCTCTCTCCGATGCCCTCGCCGACGTCGACAACCCCGTCACCGACGAAAATCTCGTGCTTCAGACGCTTAGCGGCCTCAACGATACATTCTCAAACCTTCGCAGCATCTTGCAATTCCAATCCCCGTTCCCTCCTTCCAATCTGTCTGCAGTGCTCTGCTACTGGAGGAGACATGTCGCAACACCCAAACTCCCACTGCTACTGCACTCCACAACACCACCGCCCCTCTCGCATCGTCCACCACCACTCCCCCAGCGCAGCCAGATCCTTCTCCTGACGCCACCAACCACACTCGCACCGCCTCCTCTCTCTCGATCTACCTACCAGCGCGGACGTGGACGGGGCCGTGGTCGTGGCCGTGCGTCTCTCCAGACACAACTCTGGAATCTTCTCACCGGCGGCACGCCATGGACCTCTGGCTGGTCCTCTCTCTCGCGTTCTGGGTCCACGTCCGACAACTCCCAGCCCTACCGTGCCTGTCTCTAACCTCGCCACCACATGGGACCAACAGGCGCTGGTCAACGCACTCAACACCATGTCTCCTCCGGCTCCACATTCAGACGCGAACTGGTACATGGACACAGAGGCGACATCTCACATTACCCCCCCTCTGCAGGTACTTTGTCTCTAATTCCTAATCTAAGCATCGGTTCTCCTTCTAACATTGTGGTTGGGAACGACAATCTGCTTCCTATTACCGCGACTGGTCACACCACTTTACCCTATTCTCAATTTATTTTACGTAATATACATGTCACTCCGGGTTTAATTAAACGCCTCATATCTGTTCGCCAATTTGTTCGTGACAATAATTGCTCACTCGAATTTGATCCCTTCGGGTTTTCCGTTAAGGATCTTGCAACCAGGGCCGTGATCCATTGCTCCAATAGCCGCGGCGAGCTGTACCCGTTTGTTCCCACCCCCAATCCATCTGCTGCACCTGCTGCCCTCACGGCAACCACCTCCCACCAGACGTGGCACCAGCGTCTCGCTCATCCAAGTGACGCCTCTCTTCGTTCTTTTCTCCAGCAACATTACATTAATACAAATAAATGTGCCCCGTCACACTGTCATGCATGTTCTCTAGGCAAACACACTAAATTACCGTTTTATCGTTCCACATCATTCACATTACGTCCTTTTGAACTTATCCACTGTGATTTGTGGACCTCTCCGGTCCCCAGTGTAAGTGGATTAAAATATTATTTACTTATTCTTGATGATTATTCCCGTTATTTGTGGACTTTCCCTCTCAAGTTTAAATCCGAAACTAACGTCGTACTACAAAATTTCCACGCGTATATTCGTACACAATTCGCCTGCACTATCAAACAAATTCAATGCGATCACGGAGGCGAATTCGATAATCATTCTCTACGTACCTACCTTGCCAAACACGGCACAACTCTTCGATTCTCTTGCCCCCATACGTTGCAACAAAACGGCAAAGCCGAACGAATGATACACACCGTTACTAATGCTATTCGTACCCTCCTATTTCACGGACGTCTCCCACCTGTTTTTTGGGCTGAGGCCCTAGCTACCGCCACACACCTCCTCAATCTCACACCCACCACTACCACCCCACAACCGCACCCCTTACACCATGCTCTATCACCAACCACCACCTTATGCTCATCTTCGCACCTTTGGGTGCTTATGCTATCCTACATCTCCGCCACCGCCACCCATAAACTACAGCCTCGGACCACCGCTTGTATATTCCTTGGCTACGCCCCGCAACACAAAGGTTACCGCTGCCTCGATCTCACCACAAATCGGATCATCCTCTCCCGTCATGTCACATTCTATGAAAATATATTACCCTACCCCACTCTTCTTACCCAACCCACTCACACTGCTCGTCACCCACCACACAGTGACTCCTCTCTCGACAACACCCTCCCTCTGCTACATCCATCATACCCCCCCTCATCTCACACTACGCGGCCCACCTCCCACACCATTGGCCCACTCCCACACCTCTCACCCAGACGCTCGCAGCCCACCCCGCACTCACGCGTCCCCATCTCCCACTCTATCCAGTTCGGCCCTCTCCCCTCTCCCCCCTCGTGCACTGCCAACCTGACGTCACTTCCCCAACCACACACCCCGCCGACTCCCCCAGCCCACGTCCACTCCTCAAATTCCCGGCCCACAAACTTCACCCACGGCTGCCTCACCCCCTCTTCCCTCCCAGCCCCAGCATTGCCCCATCCCACACTTGTCGGACTCCCCTCCCCCGGCCCACTCCTCTCCTCCTCCAACCCAACCACATCATCCCATGACCACACGCTCCAAATCCGGTATTTCTAAACCCAAGACACCCTTCAATCTCACTGCAACCACCACCCTCCATTACCCCCCCACACCCGTTCCCACTACATACAAACCTGCCCTCAACGATCCTAGGTGGTACCGGTCTATGAAGGATGAATTTGATGCTTTGATTTCGAATAGGACATGGGACCTTGTGCCCCGACCCGCTAACACTAACATCGTTTCCGGTAAATGGATTTTTCGGCATAAATTTGATGTAGATGGCAACCTTTCCCGTTACAAGTCACGCTGGGTAGCTCGCGGGTTCTCCCAGGAACATGGTCTGGACTATGACGAAACCTTCTCCCCGGTAGTCAAACCCACCACTGTCTGCACCGTCCTATCCCTAGCCGTCACCCGTCGCTGGCCGATACACCAACTCGACGTCAAAAACGCATTTCTCCATGGCACCCTTACAGAGGATGTCTACTGCCAGCAACCTCCCGGTTTCGTCCATCCGCAATTTCCCCAACCACGTCTGTAAACTCCGCAAGGCACTGTATGGCCTTAAGCAAGCCCCACGAGCCTGGTACCGCCGCTTCGCCGATCACATCACCCCCTCCTCGGATTCACCAGCTGCCGCTCTGATCCCTCCCTATTTGTTCTACACCAAGGTACCAACCAAGCTCATCTTCTTGTCTACGTCGACGACATCATCCTCACGGCTTCCTCTACACTCCTACTTCGCCGCGTCATCTCCGCCCTCAACAGTGAATTCTCCATGACTGATCTGGGTCCTCTGCATCATTTCCTCGTCTCTCTCCGTCACTACCACATCCGCCGGCCTTCACCTACACTAGACCACCTATGCCAGAGACATCCTACACCGATTCGGCATGACAAATTGCAACCCCAGCCGCACACCCGTCGACACCAACCCCAAGCTCAGCCGTGATGCCGGACCCCCAATCACCGATCCTACCGCCTACCGCTCTTTAGCCGGGGCCCTTCAATACCTCACATTCACTCGTCCTGACATTAGCTATGCCGTCCAGCAATGCTGCCTCCACATGCATGATCCTCGAGAAGCACACTTCAACGCCCTCAAACGCATACTACGCTACGTCAGAGGAACCCTTGACCTCGGTCTCCTGATCACTCCTAACACGTCCGATCAACTCACCGTCTACTCCGACGCCGACTGGGCCGGCTGCCCCGACACCCGGTCCAACATCAACGTACCAAACACATCGAACTTGACATTCACTTCGTACGCGAGAAGGTCGCACTGGGTCAAGCACGCGTGTTCCACGTTCCCACCACCAGCCAATTTACGGACATCATGACCAAAGGGTTACCGTACCAATTGTTTGTAGAATTTAGAAACAGTCTCTGCCTTCGCCCATCTCCTCCGGCTTCGACTGCGGGAGGCTGTCAAGAAATATCTCTAACAAACTCCAACAACCTCTAACTTCTTCCTAATTATGTGCCACTATCTTGTGCCACTAACTCTACTGTACATGTATATATAGACACATTAATAGAACGGTAACCCATCACGGGATTACAATCATTGATTATTGTTTATCACAGTAAGTAGTTCATATAGCCCTAATGAGTTATTGACCCTTACTTGGTGTATATGGGTATTTTATATAATTATCTCCGTTGGGCCTATTCTCCCCCCCCGTAATATTTCTAACATTTGTGGTTGTGGAAGACTCATTTGTGGTTGTGGAAGACTTTGTTATATGTTTGGATGTGATAAATACAACATTAAACCTGATTTCGTATCTTTGGTAAAGGTGAGCAACATCCGTCTCTTTGAAGCCAGTAGCCAATAACTTGATTTCGTTATGGAAATACCACTTGGCTCTTTGATTCAGATTAGGAAATTGGTTCAGTAAACCCAGTTGCGTCAACTCAAACGTGTTAACTACCCATAGACATAATGAAGTGTTTGACAAAAATACAGATGATGAACAAGTATCTTTTTTTTGTGTTATAAATATTTGACTTGTTTCAGGTACCATTATTATGCTTAGGAGTGAGGTCAAAATCTCTAAGCATTTACATAGGCATGTAAATTTGGAAAAAGGGGAACAATGCTACGCTTGTTAATGAAGTTTATTTATGTATCCTGGGAGAATGTAGTGAAGCAAGAGGTTGGAGTTGATGGCATGTTGAATCGGATGAAGTGGAACTGTCTTTGTCTATTCGCTTAATGAAGTCAAATTCAGGTGGTGTCTCAATTGAGATGTTAGATTTTCTGGTGTATTCTTTGTTTATGCTTATCGACTTAAACAAAACAGTAAATACCCGTATTAATTGCTTTAGATGAGTAGTTCTTCACTTTTGTTTACCATATACATGTTTATATTGATAAATTTGATGGGTTATTGTGTTCTTGACAATATCAGGCCATAAGGAGGGTGCTTGTTAGAGAAGCTTTCTTGATGTAACACCCCTAATCCTAAACTTGTAATAATATCACAAGTCGTAGCATAACAGAATATAATTCGCAGCGGAAATAAAACTATCTAACGTTGGTGTTACACGCCGTTACTCACCCATGTGAGTAACAGGCAACCTTACTCCATCCATCAACTTCAACTCCTCACCGCTGTGATGAACAGATACTGAGCACTCTTAATATTACAACCAATTCCAAACTGAGCAACTAAACCAAATACAACAAGCTCCAAATACAGTACATAATAAAACTAAAAGTGTTTATTGGAAACATCAGCTACCCTGTGACCCGCACTCCGGCTTGTATCTTCAATCAGTAAAATGTTTTGCCCATTGAAGGGCTCATCAAACGATATGCTGGTATGCTAAATGTAGTCTTAAGTCATCTAGATTCCTTAAATCGTTTAGTTATCTTGATATTAGATTCATTACATGATATTCCAGTTTACAACAATAGTAATCAACTGTAAATGTTAAATAAACACACAATAGTTCACCTGTCAATATCATCACATAATAGTAATAACAACCAGATAATCAAACACCATTAATAACCAATAATCAATAACAATAACCAAACAAAATACGCGTATTAATTAACTGTACTTGTTAGTTGGCCACATGGCCCTTATCCTTTAAACCAATCACTTAACCTTCCAATTAATTTCCACCTCAGGCGTCATGTTAGGGCAACCCTTAATAACTTAATAATGAACAGTAGTCCCCTGGGTTCCAATGGAACCGTTGCCAGCTGACCTTATGGCCCTAGGTAATGATATGCCTGAAAGGCGACCAATTCGGTCTAAACCCGTGCACCAACAACAGTGCCCTCTGCCATCATCGAATGTGGATAATGGATTCCCTTGAGTGACTCTTGATATAGTCCCTCGTAGTGATCACGATGCGCAACCAGAAAGTCGAAACAGTCTGGATTCCTCTTTTTATAAGTTAGCCCTTTAGTCAGTGATACAATATCCAATCCTTGAGTTAAGACTATAATAGTTGACCACCAGTTAGGTTCTTGTAATACCTAAAGGTCATCTAGTCTTGTTCCAGTTTAAATGTATAAACTTCCAGTCATAAGACGTCCGCGTAAATAAAATGTAATGGCGTCGAGCAATACAGTATACAATATCATATACAGAAATCACAGATATTGCTCTTAACAATTAAACACACCACGTCTGGACCTTAGGAAAATCCTTAGGACATTCAGACCACACAATTAACATACCGTTCACCGTGTAATTTGCTAGCTTGACAATTCACGCTTTAGTAGTTTCTTCCCGTATGTTGTTATATTTACATGCAATACCGGGTAACGTTAATACAACTATTCACTAAGTATTACAGTACTGTTACTACAGAACTAATACTCGTAGTATACTAACCCCGTATGTTCTTTATTTTCCCCTGTTATTTAACAGTGGTTCTAGGTAGTTTAACAGTTTGTTATTTTATGTAGTAACCACATGTGATAATGAATTTTCATTTCATTAATCATATACCCATAATTATTTTCACTTAGTCCATATATTAATATCATTTGGTTATTTTTATTATAACCACAATTATTTTTATAAACTTTATATTATATTCCATAATATACCATATTACTTAGTTTTAATTCCTTCTTTAATCAAATTACAAAACTAACCTTATAATTTCGGTATTTATATTTTGTACACGTTAACTTTTGTAAATTAATAATTAACCACTTAAACTTTCGGTTTCAACATATACTTTTTCTATATTTACAATTTAACCCCAAACTTTATATAAGTTACATATTAACTTATAAACTATAGTTATAATATTAAATTTTCTTAAATACCGAAAAGACCCTTACTTTTACAAATTATGAATTCGCCCCAAATTCAATTCGGTTTTACATTTATACTTTCATAAATTACATATTCACCCCTAAACTTTTATAAACTTAATATTTTATGTCATAAATCATTTTACCGAAAGTTTTTGGTCAACACTTTGACCAAGACTTAATTTCATAATTAATACTTAATACTATAACCCAGAAAATCATATATAATTCGGTTGTACTCCAAACTTTCCATAAATTACAAAATAGCCCCAAAACTTTATGAAATGTTATTTTAACACTTAAACACTTGTTTAAATTTACCAAAATTCATAATATTAATTCCTACCTTATATTATATCATAGCTATGCCAAATAAATCCTTAAACTCTCGGCAATTATATGTAGTGCACCAAACTTTTCAAAATTTACATTTTAGCCACATAAATTAATAAACTAGCCATTTAAATACTTGTAGCTATTTTTAATACTCCCAAAATTTATAATATGAGCTAATATACTTATATATTTCAAAAATCACCAAATAGTCCATTTTACTCTCGGTTTTATTTTTAGCTTACTATATAGTTTTAAAACTTGATTTATATCTTAAAATAAATACATATAAATGTATATAAGCCATATAAAACTTCTAAAAATTATGTTAATGACTTAGAATGAATATAAGCTCAAATTAATTTTTGTGTATCATAATTAATTTTTGTGACACAAATTTATACCTTAAGGTAATAATCTTACCTTGTATGTTATAAATTATTTTCTTGATATTTTACCTATAGTTTTCGGCCTTGATATTACTAATGGTTGTACATAATTTTTGTACCAAAGTTTGAAGCTTAAATCAAACTTAAACTTAATAGATTTAATTATAGAAACTTACTCCTTAAATCAAGATGATTCTTGTACTTGATTTCCTTTTAATTTCCAAGCTCCTCCATTGGTTTCTTGATGAAGTATTTTCGGCCTCCATGTACAAGTTTAGGAGATCCAAGTGTTAGACTTCTAACAAGGATTTTATAAGTAAGATTTGGAGTAGTTTTTCAAGAGCTTACCTTAGGTATTTAACAAGGTATTTTCGGTGCACCTTGGGATGGTTGGAGATCCAAGTTTCCTTCATGAAATGATGAAGAGAACATTGATTTAAAAGCTTAGATTTTTTGGACATAGCTTAGGTATTTACTTAGGATTTTCAAGCATGAAAATATACCTTAACTTGATCTTGTTGTTCCTTGTGTTGTTGTTGAATCAAGACAACTCCTTGGAGTACCTAAGCTTGGCGAAATTTTGCTAGGTTTGTAGGATGATTCTTGCTTCAAGACTTAGTAGAATTAATTAGGAAAATTACATAGAAATGGTGTTAGAACTTAAAACACCATTAATGGAGCTTTGAAGCTCACAAGAATAAACTAGCGAAGAAAGAAAGAAAAGAGAGGGAATGAGAAGCTTTCCAAATCGGTGGAAGGAGGGGCAAATGAGAAGAATAGACTTACGTATGTTTTTAGAGAAAGCAAGGCAAGATTCTCATTTGACACAATAATTAATGTTAAATTTGTCTAGTTTTCTTTGTTTATTCATTAGACCTATGGCTCCATAAAATGCCCATGATTCATGCTAACTTTCGGCTATAGACAAGGAAGAAATGGAGACTTTGATTGTCAATTAACACAAGATGACAAGGGCTAAGATAGGTATATGTTTCCTTTGAATTTTCTAAGTTGAATACCATGCTAATGTTGACTTCTTCTTTTCCTTGTATTTTTGACAATGAGACTATAGATAGGCAACTGATTTTTGTTAATGGAAGACATGAGAACATGCCTAGGTTGGTAGATGTCTTAGTTTAATTTTTATAAGTCAATCAAACCTTCTTTTCTTGCTTGGTTTCGGCAACTAGGTGCTGTAGGAAACACTTGGTTTTTTTTTTATATTTGACAAGGGAATCATGCTAATTAGGTCTGTTTTTTATTTGACTATCATTCAACAATCAAACTCCCTTTCTCTTGCATATTATCGGCAGCTTTAGCCTATAGGATGAGCTGCTCAATTTTCTTGTATAAATTAGTAACAACATGTGCATAAGTAGATCTAGCCTTGTATTTTAGTTTCATTACTTTTCCTAAATTAATTCCTTCTCATTTTCTTGCAGGAATTCGGTAATGGGAGTCTCATTTGACTAGAATTATTTGACACATTATCACATGGCACATGGAATGAGTCACCATTCCATAAGACAATTTACAAGCTAAAACTAGTCCAAAAACACCCAAATGGCGGACACTATAGGGACCATGTGGGACTGATTTTTAACTTGGTTCCTGTCACACTATATTATATTAATACCATATTGTAACATGTTATAAGTCACAACATTTAATTGGTACATTTATACCAAGGTAAAAGATGAAAGTTTCTAAGGTAAAATGCTGATTTTATAGTACATTTTGATGACAATTTCGGCCCCACTTGTGCTAGGAGTTTAGCACTGGATTAATTGATAGATGGTAAATTCCTCCCCATTTAATGTTCCCAACTCGTGGATCCTCAAAAACTTCAAGGTAATAACGTAGAACGCATTTTTGTGACACCCGAAGGTGCGTTTTGTGCTTTAAGGATTTTGCGGAAAATAAGTTGTCGCTACGAGTTCCAAGTGTTTATAAACATTGTTTATAGTCAATAATGATATATTAAGGTGTTACATTGAGCTATATGAGGTTATATCAACTCATGACACAATTTCCGGGCTACCGGACACTCCCGGGGCAAAACAGGAGCATTAAGAAATTTCCCGAGGACTTTGTTGAATTTTGAAAAAGTAGCTCGAGGGTTATCTTTAGAATGATGAATAATGATGTTAGGAACTCTAAGATGAATTAAATAGGAGTTCGTGCCATCTCGGCACTTCTCCGGGGCATTCATAGGGGTTTGGGACCCCCATCGGGAACCTCCGAGCGCTTTACGTTTAACTGAGAATTTAGCATGAGGACTTCATCTCTTAAATGTTTAATAAAGTGTTATGGTGCATTTAGAATGAAGTGTAAAGCTTTACTTCATCCTATAAAATATTTTCCGGGACTTCCGGACTTCCGGGACTTTTAGGACTTTCGCCCTTAAGGGAACTCCCAGGCATGCATTTTGCATTCTTACTCAGTTTAAGATGAGGTTCTGTGTTCTAAGTGTCATATAATGATCCTTGATTAACTTCATATGCGGTTTATAGCTTATATAACTTTGGTTAGCTTAAGGTCCGGCTTAACGCTCGTTTTTGACCTTAAGGAATTTAGGTGCGTTTTTAACGCCTAAGTGTTTATATGTTTTCTTAGGGTTTCATAATCCCCAAATAATATTTATTTACCATTATTTAATTATTTAAATGTCAGGGGTATTTCACTTGAGGATGTATAAGAGTCTCTGGTTTAAAGTGGAAGCTACAATCTACGAAAGAGAAGGGGGAAATATCAATTAAATGGTGTGAAGATTGCTTTACATTTGTGTATGTTTTTAGGATAAATAACAATTTAATGCTAATTAATTTCTTTTGTTTTTTTGTATATTTAGTGTTGAATAATATATAGATATTATGCCGTGTATTATAAATTGTTATGGTATAAATATAATATTATTGTAGACATTATGTATGTAACACCCCCGAATAAACATCCAATAGTACGAACAAAGCCCCTAGCCATATTACAAGATAACTATGCAGCGGATTCTCAACTTCATCCGGGTGCTACAGATGCCAACCACCCACGTGGTTGACAGACCACATTACCAACACCAAGTTACGGTCTGCATGACTGGAAATAGGCCTCAACCAAAACTCATATACAACATGAAATACAATTCCAAATGCCGAGTGTCTACAACATAATTACCAAATCATAACCCGAAAAGTACATCCCGGGTTAGTAGCACCTATACATTAAACATACTACTCCTAAAACTCAAGAGTTATGCCCTGATGGACTACCCCCATGGTAGCCATCCGGGTTTGATAAGCAGGTGAGGGCCATTACATAGGAGTTATTACTGGTGTGAAATGCCAAGCAACTGAGAGCGTGGAAAGAGGGTCTGAATGGGCATTCATCGAGACATGCAGGATTTTGTTGTCTGGTTTCACTACTACTAGATAGAATAGGTAGGAATGAGAGTTAGTGGTAATCATTCCCAAGAGGCATGTACGGGAGTCAGGGAACTCAGCCTTGAGGCGCGCACATGAGGTCTTTCTCTGCATGCTCCGAAGCTGATAGAACATGCCTGTTCACATTGCATTTTTTTTGTGACTCGTGTCTGTTCTGTTTTCTTTTGTAACTTCCAATAAGGCAGCACGATAGCGAGGACATAAAGGAGTGATTTGGTGGGTTTGTAGTCTCCAAGGGAGAGTGTCTCCTTGACAAATTTTGAGACAAGGAAATCAGCAAGAGGGATGGTCCATGACTGACTTGCGCTTGCGGACTGGAGGTCTTTTTCCCCTTTTTTTGTTTGAAACTGCATCAACAACAACAATGCAGCAGGGACCAGTTCCTCTTATTTTTATTTTTTTGTAAACATGGCTGGCAAGGGAAGTGAGTAGAAAATAGTTAGTGGTTAAATCAGCAAGTGCTGGAGATCGACACAAAGTTTGGTAAGCCTGGCTGTATTACGTACTAAAATCAACAATTTTCAAGGGAAGTAATGGACACTTGTGGGATAGAATTCTGAAGAGGAGGTACTGTATAACCTTGGTGTTTGGCCAGATTTTCGGACATGGCATGTCTAGAAGTTGCCCCTTTTTTTTATTGCCTAGTTGGTCTATAGCTTGGAAGTACTACAATCAGTTAGGACATGTATTATTACTAGAGGTGTCGTTTGTTACTAAGTATGAGCTCAGCTCCACCGGTTAAAGCATTCAGGAAGGTACGAGAAGTACCGGGGTTTGAATCCCGGCTAGAGCAACACATTTTTCTTTTTTTTTGTATCAGCTATTTATACATGCCTATATATATATATGTGTGACTATATAATTTGTCGCGTTATTAGCTATATACGCGACTACTTTTTTGTTACGTTGTTAGTTATATATACGTACATGTATATATATACGACTCTTTTTATTTTGTCGCGTTTTAATATATGTACCTACGCGACGTTATTGTTTATTATATACGACGTTGTAATATTGTAACGTTACGTATATGTATTTCCATATAAGTACGTGACCATAGTAATATGTAACGTTGTCATGTTTCGGACATGTATATACTAAATTTAATTGTTCATACATTATCATAAGTCCGAATTATGTAACGCGTTATTTTCCGGATAAAATCCTCGCGTTTATGATTTTATGTGTTTAGTTGTTCAGGGGTGTTTCAACTTACCCCCCATAAAAGAGACTTCGTCCCGAAGTCTAACTTCCTTAACTTGTGTTTTCCATTCCTGTTAATCCTAGGGATCAAGTCCCGCATTCATTCACGATAGCCAAAGGGTTAAGTCCCATATATTATAATTCTCAGTGCTTATACGCACTATGCGACCTTAGTGGGTTCACCCAAGTTTTTATAGAGGCACACAACATTCATTCACCGCACAGTGTAAATCCAATACCATACACACACACAAATTCTGCACGATTCATACAAACAGACCTACCAACCAACGTGTGGTTGTAGAAATACACATAGTGAAAGGATCAAGTCCTGAATTCGTTCTCTCTAACCAAGGGATCATGTCCCGCAAATTCCATAGTTCTATTTCACCATTTGTGCTTATACGCACCACGCCACATCTGTGGCTTGACCAAGTTCTCAATAATATTGCAATATACCAGTAATATTCATATATTGTACTCATAAGCAATCAGATGAACAAGTCATTCATTCATAACTACAATGCACTCAAACCAATCCACACACAGTTCACACACATCGCTTCCAAAATAACACCCCAAACGAGCAACAACACAGTAAAAATGCAACGCGTCTACCCCCCTTGAAAATGGATTCCGCCCACGTAATCCCTATTATGTTCTCTTTGAACCTTGGTCCTAGATGTTCTTTTCTCATGGTGCATTCTGGTTTCCATGCGATGTAGCTCACAATATAATCTCATAAAGGCCTTGACCATGTTATTGGCTTAGTTTCTGTATCCAAGGCACTTATCGGTATCCATACCGATCTATAACAGATTCAGGTTTAGCCTCTCTAGGTCTAAGGTATTGGCCGATAAGTCTCTTGTTAGTTAACAGGGAGATGTGGTATACGGCCCACCAGCTTCTGCTGTGCGACTCTGATTACCTTTGGTTTTAGTTTTCCCTTACTATGTCTTCCAAGATGGTGCATGGGTTAGTTTTATCCTTTTAATTTAGGAGTAAAGGTCTCTTGACAGATATGGGGTATTTTATACATGGTCCCGGTGGGTTGTAATTTGTCTATCCATTTCCTTTGAAGGTCGGATAACTGTTTATTAGGGCAGCACTTGTTATGGCAAGAGCGTCATGTAGGTTGAATTATTTTACAGTGCATGTCTGCCGCGGTATTTATACATTCACGTCTTCCTATATTCGCATATTAGCCATTAAGCGTCTGAGTTGTTCTTTCTAGCCGCCCTTTAGGCTTATATTTATATATGCTCCGTAGTAACGATTTAGTTCTTAATATTTCTTCAATGTTACAAGCGGGTCATTGTTACAACATCATGTTTATTTTATATTACCGCTCATAATCATATGTATATAATTATTTTACTCTCCTAGCATTGCTACGTATTTTTCTTTTATCCTTAATGTGTACAACCAAATTAGACCTTTCTTCGTCTTAAGTGACCTTTATTTTTCCGCCGAATTATGGCCTTGACACTGCCGGTTTCGAATTATACATGTTACAAGTTTTTGAGATTGTCTACCATTTAATACAGGATGTTAGTTTTCTTATCCTTGCCATTATGGTTGTATCTAGCAGCACAGCTTGCTGACTAGCTCTGCTTAGTCACATGGTCCAGTGTCATTATTATGTTCCACCCGGAAACTAAAGTAATTGACTACTACCGGTTACATATTGCATTTGATTGCGATAGTATATATTTTATGTATTAACTATTAGGTTATTAGCAACATCACACCATTTTAAGTCCTCACATATCTATATACCCATGTGTTTACCCTCCAAGTTTCGAATCATGTATCAATCGTATCATCTGACATCAACCTCGCTTCCTTGGCAATTTTCTAATCCAGCTTATAAAATTTCCCACCCATTTGTAGTTTATGTGACACTTGTAGGGGGTTTCGAGAATCATCCAACACTGACGTGATCAGCGTAAGTGTCGGACTACCCCTTCACCCCAATTTGTGCTCAGTGTCACTTGACCTGGCCAGGGTCAAGTTCAACCTTGCATGTCCGATTTAAACAACCAATCAATCTAACCAATTTCAATTCTTATCTCGCTCGTTCCTAGTCATCTGGCAATTAATTCATGGACTAGTGTCAAAATTCTTAAGCCTTTAGATTTATTGTTAAAATTCCCTAGCTGTATATACCTCTAGGTGTGTACGTCTGTATATATTTGTTCCTTCATGTATATATAGTATATACATACTCATGTGTTATAAGTTCCAGGGTCGTCTTTATATTACAATAATCCTCTTAGTTTATACGTATCTGTAACACCCCTACATCGCACTTCACAACTAATTGAAATCGCAGCGGAAATAAACAACTAAACATTAACTAAACGCTTCGGTGCTACAACGCCGTCAACCACCCACGTGGTTAACAAGGCAGAATAATACAAGTGTACCGGTCTGATGATCAGACTCCCGAGCATAGAACTAAACCATAAATACATCATATACAATACCGAGTATTTAATTACATTCCTTTACTGTAAACTGCCAATATACCGCCACAGTAGTATCAACGGACTCAAAATATAATGCCACGGATGCACAGGCGCATCCCGGGCTCAACATCCAAAATAACCCAAAATACATCTGCAGCCTAGAACCTACAACCACTCTGCTTCCTCGATCCTCATCCTGCAGTAAAAATATGGAGCCCCGAGGGGGTCAGCAACCCTTGGCTGGTATGGTTAATGCGCAGCCCATCGGCTACCGGGATACGCGCAACTAATTGTCATGATAACATGGCATTCATTTTAAACATAACACAACATAACATAACATGTGGCATCGCATTATTATTGCTTAGCACAACATCACATACACAGTGGATACTCTTTCCACAATAACAAACCAAGAAGGTTAAATAACATAAGAGCCTAGAGAATGGTTCACTCTCATGTTAAGCTCGTTACACACACTCATTACCGTTCTGTTATTCGAACGAGTAACTTAAGTCACAGATGGTTCGGATATAGTGACCCGAACACACCACACAAACACATGTTCCCACTAAACCGATCATAAGTCAGAATAGGTAAGCTTTGGAGGAAGCTAGCGGGAGATCGAATGCCAAATTAAGGAGAACAATCTTAACAACATAAGAGTCGAATCTGATTCAAATATCTACTCTTAACTTACATGCATGACCGGACAACCGGATTCCTCACTTCCCAGTTAGCACTTGTTAGAAGTTCAACAGTGGAACTTAACAAACAGTTCACAACAAGTGGTAAGTCATGTTAGACACACACACAAGGAAATGAGTCACATCATAACATCACAATAATATGAACAACTGTAAACTCATTACATGATTAAGTCTTATAACGTCATAAACACACAGAAAAACAAACAACACACAAGCCGGTGTAAACCGGTAGGCAACAGACTGCAAGAAAACCATACCTTGGTCCTTGCTTCGATTGATTTCCACCGTGGGTCACCCTATACATGATTAATAATGTCGGTTAATTAATTACTTAACTTCAAATTTACTAAATGTTTAACCATGATTATATGACATGTTTCAATGCCCAACTTAACCTTGGTTACCTCCATTATACCCCCTAGGGTTAACTACAATTTCCACATTCCTTACTGTTTTTTTTTTCTTAATATTTTGGTCTGTCCGACCCACCGTCCGACCCACCAACTGGGTTGGACCCTTCCAGTGATTCTCGGGTTTGAAAAATACTTGTCCGACCCATGTCCGACCCAACCATCTGGTCGGACCATTCCAGAGATTTTATCGCCCTTTGAACATACACGTCCGACCCATGTCCGACTCACTCGACTGGGTCGGACCATTCCAGAACATTTACCGCCTTAGACACACTCACGTCCGACCCATGTCCGACCCAAGCCCTCTGGGTCGGACCATTCCAGAACTCTTACTGGCGTCTAACAGAGGCTGTCCGACCCAAACTTGGGTCGGACCCCTGGGTCGGACGCCACCAAAACTTGCCCAACATTGTCAAATCTTCACCAAACTTCTCCTAAATCCTCCTAATGTTTCCTAGCATCATTTGGTATACTTACACACCCTCATACAACATCCATGAAACTCATTTTCTATCTCCTAAACACTCACTCATTTCATACCGAAGTTCCTAACACTTATGATATTGTCTCCTTAGGTTTCTAAGTGGTGTTCCATACCTATGATAACCACTATGCCAATAATGTTTCCTCACCACTACAACATCATCTCCAAGCATCTTTTCTTTTTAAACAACTCCTTTGAACATCTTTACAAGTTTATAGTTTCCCATGTAACAAATCACTTCATCCCTTTTTCACCAAACAATACACAAATCCTAAATACAATCTCACCATGATCTTGAAATGTCCCAAAACATTCTTTTACATTCTAAATCCTCTAAACATGAACATGGCCTAAGCCCTTTTTACATCTTTAAACAACTCAATGCATGTTTCTTCCATTAGTTGGACACTTAACCATTCTAAACATTTCTTAGCTTACCAAACTCATTTTAAACCCTTAGGACTTCTTGTTTATTACCTAAATTTTGACATGAACTCTCCTAGAACACCACTAAACCAAAACACATTGTTTTCACCATTAAACAACCAAGAACACTTAAAATCCATCAAACACATTCTTATAACACAAAACTTCACTCATTTAGCACCACATCACAATATAGTGTATAAGTAATTGCTGGCACTTTGGCCCTTAAATAACATGGCTCTTAGGCCCTTCGATGATGCAAATCTTAAACACTGAATTTCCACAATATATTTGCCTTTGACCTGCAAATACACTCAACAATACATATGCCTTTTACTAAGCCCTTGAGAGCATTCTCCTAAGTCATTTTCCATTGGCTCCTTAATTCATTTTCATAAGCAATACAAGCTCATTTCTCCTAAGACTTTAAACCACATTAGGTTAGCACATTTACCTCTTTTCCTCACAAACTTCTTTCTTGTTTCCTTGACTAAATTGGTAAGGCTTTTAGTTGCTTGTCAACTTCTAAACATTATACAAATGATATAATGAGTATAACAAGCTTTAAGCTTCATCTCATTGTAAACCCTAGGTCTTACATTGTTTCAAAAGCATTAAGATAGTTGTTTTACCTTTGGTATTTGAAGAGAGTTTGAGTATTTATCAAGAGAGGACTCCACCTAGTCCTTGAAAGGTTGGAATGAAGCTAGAACAAAGCAATATAATGAGCACCATCAATGGTGATTCTCGGTCAAGATAAAAACATGGAAGAAACATCATTTTTCTTTGAGATTCCTTACCTAGAAGCAAGAAGATCAATAATATGTAGAAATATAAGCTCAAGATCCTTCAATGGTGGAACTCCATGGCACCAAAATGGTGGTCTTGAAGTTTTGAGAAGATAGGAATGAAGAGCTTGATGAGAGGAAGAGAATGGTGGTGTTTGTTTTTTATTTGGTTAAGTGAGCTAGGAATTACAAGTGGTCAAAATGGAGTTTTGTGGTGTACTATTGCAAACCGTGAATGGAGAATGAAGAAAGATAGAAGAGAGCTTGGAGGCGTGTGAAATGAAGAAAGGAAGGGAGAAATGAAGACAAGTTTTGCTTTTAGAAGATATTTGTAGTTATTAAAGTATGTAACTTAAGTTAAGTCATCTTTATTTACTTAACAAGTTACAAGAGTGGTGAGTCACCACACTTAAAAAAAAACCGGCCCCCAATAGTTACTTAGGGGTATTTTAGTCTTTATTGATTAATTTAATTACTTATAATAACATATGTTACAAACTAGCTTATTAAAGTCACTATTCATAAAAACAGCACATAGAAGTGAAATTTTTGATTTCCCATTGATATAGACTTCCAACTGTGATACTATAGTACACATGTTAATTAAAGAGTAATGGTGGACATTTAGCCATTCAAACTCATTTACAAGACAATTTTTCAAAAATGTGCTTTAAGACTCCTTAAACACATTTGTGTTTTAACTTGTTTTCAAGCTTGGTTTTCTTTGGTATTGGTTTAATATGTTCATTAATATATAAATAAGGTCTTGGTAAGCTCATTAGGTCTTACCCAAGCTTATTCCAAGCTTAGAACACATTTTAGCCCTAATTGACTTTAGGCATTTGTTTGTGTTTTCTATGGTTTAAATTGTTTACTAATTTTTTCTAAGACTCTTTTAGTCTTAATATGCCATATTTAAATGTTTAAACAACATACTAAGGTTGGGGTATTTCAATCTACCCCCCTTAAAAGAACTTTGTCCCCAAAGTTCATACTTCCACATATCCTAAATATAGAACACGGGAACACATATCAACAATACTTCCATAACAACATTAACAACATCTCACAACATTGACACAAAGTCCATACAACATAACATCGGACACAAGGTCCATACAACATCATTCAGACACAACGGTCTGTAACATAACAACATAACATAGACGATGTATTTAATACACGTCGTACACACATAACGAAACGAAACCCCTCTACCCCCTTAAAAGGGGCACGCCCCGTACCCTATACATAAACACTAAGAAGTAAACAATGACGGATACTTCGCCTTCATCTTATCTTCCAGCTCCCAAGTGGCCTCCTCACGTCCTGGTTTAGACCAAAGAACCTTCACCAGTCTCACAGACTTATGGCGAGTGTCTTGAGTCTTAGTATCCAGAATCCGTACTGGAGTCTCCACTGATCGCATGTCGGCTCTAAGGTTAGCCTTTCAGGCTGAAGCACATGAGACGGATGAGACAATACTTCTTTAACTGGACACATGAAATACATCATGTACCTTGCCCAGCTCGGCGGGTAGATCAAGTCTGTAAGCTACCGGGCCGATCCCCCGTCCAACATAAGGCCCCACATATTTTGGGCTCAACTTGCCTTTCTGGCCAAACGAATTACTCCCTTCATGGGGATACTCTAAGAAATACCTGATCGCCCACGCGAACTCCAGGTCACGTCTGCGTACATCTGCGTACGGCTTTTGTCTATCCTGAGCTGCCTTCATATTAGCCCGGATCTGGCGAACTTCTGCCTGAACTTGTTCCAGATACTCTGGTCCTATAATGACCGTCTCACTCGACTCCATCCCAGCATACGGCGTGCGGCATGGTCTACACCGTACAAAGCCTGGAAGGGAGACATCTTGATCGATGCATGATAACTGTTGTTGTAGCTAAACTCGATCAGATGTAACTTATCAATCAGCTGGTCTGAAAGTCAAGTGCACATGCACGTAACATATCCTCAAGTGTTGCGGATGGTGCTCTCACTCTGACCATCTGTCTGTGGGTGGAATGCTGTACTTAGCTTCAGCTCGGTACCAAGCGCTTCCCTTGTGGATTTCCAATACCTAGAGAGGAATCTGGTATCCCTGTCAGACACAATTGTTTTCGGTACCCCATGATGTCTTTACAATCTCTCTCTGTCGAAGAGTTTCTGCTAGTTTTGCCACTTTCCAGGTGTCCCTTCATCGGTATGAATTGAGCCACCTTGGTCAGTCGGTCAACAACAACCCAAATCATTTCAGACCTCCCTTGTTCGGCGGAGCCCTACTACTAAGTCCATAGAAATGTCATGGAACTTCCACTCAGGCACTGGCATTGGCTGTACCATACCACCTAGGCCGTTGGTGCTCAAACTTGACCTTCCTGACAAGTGAGACACCTCAACACATAATCGTTTACATCCTTTTTCATGCCATTCCACCAAAAGTACGTTTCATACCCTTATACATCTTATGAAGCTCCGGGGTGAATCGAAGTCGTAGAACAGTGGGATTCACTCAGTATGCCTCCTTCAGTTCAGCGCTACTCCTCGGGATACACAGTCGGCCATTGAGCCTAATCAGGTCATCATCGTGGAGTCGGAAGTCGTACTTCTGACCCTCGAAGTGCCATCAATAAGCTTCTGCCTGATCTCCAACATATACTGATCCGTCATCTGAGCACTCTGCACCTCTTCAACCAAGCCATTGAGAGACGAGTATGAGAGACTAGCGAATGGAGAGAGTGTGCTCGGCGACTCAATGCGTCAGCTACCACATTTGCCTTACCCTCTTTGTACTGTAGATTAATGTCGTAGTCGTTTAGAAACTCAACCCACCTTCTTTGCCTCATGTTCAACTCCTTCTGAGTGAACAAGTATTTTAAACTTTTGTGGTCCGAATAAATTGTCACACTTATCCCATACAAATAATGTCGCCATATCTTCAATGCGAAGACAATGGCACCCAGTTCTAAATCGTGGGTAGGGTAGTTCTCTTCATGCTTCTTCAGCTGTCGGGAGGCGTAAGTTACGACCTTCCCGTGTTGCATCAACACACAACCCATACCTCTGCCTGATGCATCGCAATAGACCTCAAAACCATCTGGACCGTCTGGTATAGTCAGGACTGGTGCAGATGTCAGAGCATCTTTGAGACTCTGGAAAGAACTCTCACAGTCGACTGTCCACTCGAATGGTGCATCCTTTTTCATCAAGGAAGTCATCGGCTTCGAGACACTAGAGAAGTCCTTTACAAACTTCCTATAATAACCTGCCAGACCAAGGAAGCTCCTGATATCGGTAACTGTCTTCGGCCTAGGCCAGGTGCGCACTGCATCTATCTTTGCCGGATCAACAGCGATCCCGGCCTCAGAAATCACATGACCAAGAAAGGATACTTGGTTCAACCAAAACTCACACTTCGAAAATTTAGCATACAACTGATTCCTCCTCAATGTTTTGTAACACATTTCTCATGTGGCTTTCGTGCTCACCTCTCGATTTCGAGTACACAAAATATCGTCGATGAAGACTACCACTGACTTGTCCAACTGATCTTGGAACAAGCGGTTCATTAAATCCATGAACTTTGCTGGTGCATTGGATAAACCAAACGGCATAACCGTAAACTCATAATGTCCATACCTTGTTCTAAATGCTGTCTTTTCAATATCACTGTCACGAATAGCAATCTGATGGTATCCGGATCGTAGATCTATCTTGGAGAATACTGATGCTCCCCTCAACTGATCAAATAGGTCGTCGATGCGTGGTAAAGGGTAACGGTTCTTTACCGTAACTGCATTCAGTTCTCGATAGTCAATACACAGGCGGAGACTACCGTCCTTCTTCTTCACGAAGAGGACCGGCACTCCCCATGGTGAAACGCTAGGGCGGATAAACCCCTTGTCGAGTAGGTCTCTCAGCTGCTCTTTGAGCTCTGTCATCTCTGCTAGAGCCATACGGTAGGGCGCCTTCACAATTGGTCCGGTACCCGGAACCAAATCAATTTCAAACAAACTCTACTTCCCGTGCTGACGGCATGCCCGGCAGTTCCTTAGGAAATACATCAGGAAACTCCGACACTACCGGCACATCTGGGCTAAACTCTGGATCTCTCTCTATGTCCTGGACATAGCAAAGGTATACATCATTCCCTCGTCGTAGTTCACGATACATAGCCATGGTGGTGATGATCTGAGTCGAAGGCTCCCTGGGCCTCTAGCGGTAAGATATAGTAACCCCAGATGGACTCCGAAGAAGCAAGCGATGCTCGGCACACAGGATTCTGCCCTTGTACCGCTCCAACCAGTTCATCCCGACAATCACATCAAAACCGAGTCCGTCGAACTCTATCAAGTCGATTGGAAACTCTTCACCTCTGATTCGCACAATAACATCTCGGTGGTAGCGGGTACACCTGATCCGCTCTTTCGACGGGAGAGTGACTAGGAAGTCTGGCATCTCATCACCGTCTAACCCCAGCCTCTTCGCAAAGGATAGCGAAATAAATGTATGAGAGGCTCCGGAGTCGAACAAGATCGAAGCGTCCACGCCATTGACTGGAAAGGTACCGTGAGGATTGTGCCGCTCTTGCCGGCTTCTGCTCTGCTCATTGCAGACACTCAGTATACCTCCCGTTCCGAGAGCACAGCCTAATTCATTAACAAACTAATAAGTATTGGGTAACAACACGGTTGATATACTTCAACAACTCCACTTTATTCATTAACACACTCTTCTTACATCATACGTTAGTTTACAATGTTAACATAACTAACACATATATAAAATCCTTAACATACATTGGCTTAACACATTACATAATTATACAAGGCTTTAAAACTGTCTGGAGGTCAAATTCAAATGTCCGGGTTTCTTGTGTGTGGCGTTGATCACTGCCGACGGTGCGGTATTCAGTTTGATCTTCCTGATGCCATGATATAGCATCCTCGACTGCCCCCCATGATTAACACATCTCCTGATTTTAGTACTAACTTCTTTGCGAGATCGGCACGCTTCTACTCGCCATATATAAACACTGCGGTATCACCAATGGACCAAGACACCACGGGTACTCCCTTACTTAGAGACTCGGGTGACTCGTCCTTATCTTGGTGTAAACCCAACCGTCCACCTTTTTGGTAGAAGTTCACAACACACAAATCTTCCTTAACGCTTGGGATTGAATCCATTTCAACTTGCTGAGCAATTCCCACGGCGTGGTTAACGACCGCAAGGAACTCCTCAGGTATCATCGGTACAGTTGCTCCATCTTCAGCTCGCACTTCTTGATATGTCTTGGTGTAAGGATTCCAGTCCTTACCCATGCACATCATCTTCATTTCATTCTTGATCCGCTCGGGTATTCGGGTGTGTAGAAACCTCCAGGTTTTGCTCCAAGTTCATTGCATCGTCTGATGATGTGGATTTGTGCTTTCGGTGTCAGGTATCCATTTAAGAGTATCATACCTGGCTGGATAACCTGACATTGCTCCATGGGAAAGCCGGTGATGCTGACGGTGGTTTCTTCAGGGTTTGGTGTGGGTAGGATTGGATAACATATATTGAAGGTTCCTTTAAGTTTAGAGTTACCTAATTAGGTGACTTTCACATTATACTTTACTTCTTTACTCACATGATATACACTTGGACTCACTAATACACACATGCATGAAATGCAGTATGCAATCACTTATTTCGTTCAACAATATAGGCGGTACCTGGTCTGGAAGAGGGCCCTGGCGCCTCTAACCGGTCCACCACATGCAGGGTGGCCTTGCTAGGTCCCGACCCCTTCCCCTTCTGGGAATCAGTGCTCTCTGATCTGTGGGTGGCTGGTTAGCCGTCTTCGGGCCATCGATAGTCGCTGTGGCCTTACCCTTCCATTGCCCCTTGGGCTTGTTGACTCTGCTGTTGGGATTCCGGTAACACTCGTAGTCACGGTGACCCCACTTCTCGCAGTAACGACACTGCACGTCATTTCCTTTGTAGTCTTTGCCGGGGTGGTCTCCGTTACACCACTTACAGTAATAGTGGCGCTCCGGTCCAGAACCCGTGCTAGCTGCTATCACAGTACACAATCAATACTTACTTCATAACTTAACATCATACACTTCAACTTGTCACACATGATTAAATAATTACCCTTAGGTGGGTAAGAGCGTAGGGGTTTCGCCGCGTAAGCATATGTGAGCTTCAGTGGCTCCTCAGCTGTGGTGGTCTGGGCTTGGCCTTGTCACCCTGGTGCTGACTCTTCTGGGGCTGGGATAAGGCTTCTTCTTCTTCTTTCCTCCCCCGTACCCCTGCGGACTCTGGCCCTCGCTCGTGGCCTTGCGCTTGTGCGCATTCTCCTCGTCCCTCAGACGGACATTAATCTCTACCTTAGCAGCAGCATGATAGCACTCCTGAATTTAGGATGTCAGTCATGCCCCGCAAAAATACTCACAACTCACATTAATACTCACTTATGAATTACACTTATTCACATCACACTTCATTCAATTACCTGCAAGGTAGTATACTCAGCTGGCCCCATCCCATAGCGAAGACGGTGGCTGAGACCGTTGTAGAAACGGTTTACCAGCACCCGGTTCGAGTATCCCAGGTCCGGTAACAGGTGGATAAGACCGGTGAATGCAGTGTAATACTCATCAACCGACATCTTGTCCCCCTGCCTCAGACTATCCAGCTCCAGGCGCTTGGCCTCTTGAACATGCACAGGGTAATACTTGGCTTGCAGTAGAGCTGTGTACTCCCTCCAACCAAACTGAGGATCCGCCATCCGGTCCTCTCTCACAAGCTTCCACCAACTCTGTGCCGAACCCTTCAGGTAGTAAGCGGCAAGACTGACCTTGGCCCCAGCAGGCACATCCAAGGTCTCGTAGGCGGTCTCCAACTCGGAGATGTACGCCTCCAGCTTACGTGGGTCGGTCTCCCCATGAAACGACGGGGGTCTCAAGTCTGCCAATGCCTTGACACAGTTGGTCTCTCGTGGCGGTGGCGGTGGTGGTTGAACTTCGGGCTGTTGCCCCTGCTGAATTGCAGCTACAAGTTGTGGGACCATTTGGGCTACGGCGACCGCTACAGCTTCGGCCATGGCTTGTGCCGTAGGGTTCTCTCCCTGGTTCCCAGTGTCACCAACGCCGCTTCCGCGGCCTCGACCTCACGGTCTACCTAACATCTGAATTCACACGAACATTATTAGCATTATGCTTACACACTTATTGGTTCCAACGGTTGTAACGTTTTCCCGACAACAAGGTATCTCCACACTTGGTTAGTGGTTAACCTTTCCATAACTGCTCACTTAGGTAACTGTAGTTAGGTTTCCTAACTCGGTATATTCCTCAGCTCGGTATTCTAGTCATCAGAGCGATACTTCGCTCTGATACCACTTTTTGTAACACCCCTACATCGCACTTCACAACTAATTGAAATCGCAGCGGATATAAACACTAAACATTAACTAAACGCTTCGGTGCTACAACGCCGTCAACCACCCACGTGGTTAACAAGGCAGAATAAATACAAGTGTACCGGTCTGATGATCAGACTCCCGAGCATAGAACTATACCATAAATACATCATATACAATACCGAGTATTTAATTACATTCCTTTACTGTAAACTGCCAATATACCGCCACAGTAGTATCAACGGACTCAAAATATAATGCCACGGAAGCACAGGCGCATCCCGGGCTCAACATCCAAAATAACCCAAAAATACATCTGCAGCCTAGAACCTACAGCCACTCTGCTTCCTCCTCGATCCTCATCCTGTAGTAAAAATATGGAGCCCCCGAGGGGGTCAGCAACCCTTGGCTGGTATGGTTAACGCGCAGCCCATCGGCTACCGGGATACGCGCAACTAATTGTCATGATAACATGGCATTCACTTTAAACATAACACAACATAACATAACATGTGGCATCGCATTATTATTGCATAGCACAACATCACATACACAGTGGATACTCTTTCCACAATAACAAACCAAGAAGGTTAAATAACATAAGAGCCTAGAGAATGGTTCACTCTCATGTTAAGCTCGTTACACACACTCATTACCGTTCTGTTATTCGAACGAGTAACTTAAGTCACAGATGGTTCGGATATAGTGACCCGAACACACCACACAAACACATGTTCCCACTAAACCGATCATAAGTCAGAATAGGTAAGCTTTGGAGGAAGCTAGCGGGAGATCGAACGCCAAATTAAGGAGAACAATCTTAACAACATAAGAGTCGAATCTGATTCAGATATCTACTCTTAACTTACATGCATGACCGGACAACCGGATTCCTCACTTCCCAGTTAGCACTTGTTAGAAGTTCAACAGTGGAACTTAACAAACAGTTCACAACAGGTGGTAAGTCATGTTAGACACACACAAGGGAAATGAGTCACATCATAACATCACAATAATATGAACAACTGTAAACTCATTACATGATTAAGTCTTATAACGTCATAAACACACTGAAAAACAAACAACACACAAGCCGGTGTAAACCGGTAGGCAACAGACTGCACGAAAACCATACCTTGGTCCTTGCTTCGATTGATTTCCACCGTGGGTCACCCTATACATGATTAATAATGTCGATTAATTAATTACTTAACTTCAAATTTGCTAAATGTTTAACCATGATTATATGACATGTTTCAATGCCCAACTTAACCTTGGTTACCTCCATTATACCCCCTAGGGTTAACTACAATTGCCACATTCCTTACTGTTTTTTTTTCTTAACATTTTGGTCTGTCCGACCCACTGTCCGACCCACCAACTGGGTCGGACCCTTCCAGTGATTCTCGGGTTTGAAAATATACTTGTCCGACCCATGTCCGACCCAACCATCTGGGTCGGACCATTCCAGAGATTTTATCGCCCTTTGAACATACACGTCCGACCCATGTCCGACTCACTCGACTGGGTCAGACCATTCCAGAACATTTACCGCCTTAGACACACTCACATCCGACCCATGTCCGACCCAAGCCCTCTGGGTCGGACCGTTCCAGAACTCTTACTGGCGTCTAACAGAGGCTGTCCGACCCAAACTTGGGTCAGACCCCTGGGTCGGACGCCACCAAAACTTGCCCAAACATTGTCAAATATTCACCAAACTTCTCCTAAAGCCTTCTAATGTTTCGTAACATCTATTGGTATACTACACCACCCTCATACAAAATCCATGAAACTCATTTTCTATCTCCTTAAACACTCACTCATTTCATACCGAAGTTCCTAACACTTATGATATTTTCTCCTTAGGTTTCTAAGTGGTGTTCCATACCTATGATAACCACTATGCCAATAATGTTTCCTCACCACTACAACATCATCTCCCAAGCATCTTTTCTTTTAAACAACTCCTTGAACATCTTTACAAGTTTATAGTTTCCCATGTAACAAATCACTTCATCCCTTTTTCACCAACAAACATACAAATCCTAAATACAATCTCACCATGATCTTGAAATGTCCCAAAACATTATTTTGCATTCTAAATCCTCTAGAACATTGCCTAAGCCCTTTTTACATCTTTAACAAAACAACTCAATGCTGTTTCTTCCATTAGTTGGACACTTAACCATTCTAAACATTTCCTAGCTTACCAAACTCATTTTAAACCCTTAGGACTTCTTGTTTATTACCTAAATTTTGACATTAACTCTCCTAGAACACCACTAAACCAAACACATTGTTTTAACCATTAAACAACCAAGAACACTTAAAATCCATCAAACACATTCTTATACACAAAACTTCACTCATTTAGCACCACATCACAATATAGTGCATAAGTAATTGCTTGGCACTTAGGCCCTTAAATAACATGGCTCTTAGGCCCTTAAGATGAATAATCTTAAACACTGAATTTCCACATATATTTGCCTTTGACCTGCAAATACACTCAACAATACATATGCCTTTTACTAAGCCCTTGAGAGCATTCTCCTAAGTCATTTTCCATTGGCTCCTTAAATCATTTTCATAAGCAATACAAGCTCATTTCTCCTAAGACTTTAAACCACATTAGGTTAGCACATTTACCTCTTTTCCTCACAAACTTCTTTCTTGTTTCCTTGACTAAATTGGTAAGGCTTTTAGTTGCTTGTCAACTTCTAAACATTATACAAATGATATAATGAGTATACAAGCTTTAAGCGTCATCTCATTGTAAACCCTAGGTCTTACATTGTTTCAAAAGCATTAAGATAGTTGTTTTACCTTGGTATTTGAAGAGAGTTTGAATATTTATCAAGAGTGGACTCCACCTAGTCCTTGAAAGGTTGGAATGAAGCTAGAACAAAGCAATATAATGAGCACTGAAATACCCCAAACTAATAAAATAAGGATTAAATATTTAATCACATTATTTAAGGCCTAAACATGCCTTAAAAGTCAACTGAGAACAACAGTGGTCAACACAAAACAAGATGTTGCACCCTTTGACTGTTTAGGGTAAATAAATACCCAAATGAACTACTTTGGACCTAAAAATTTGTCCTAAGCATATTAACACATTACTAAACATACTACAATCGTTGGACAACACTCCAACACAAAGAACAAGCGTTTACATGCTTCAAGGTCAAAAAGGGCAAAAATGTACTCTAAGAATACCTTAAAGGTCTAATGACCTCTAAATGATATAAAATTCGATACCATGATCAAATATCATGTAAGGGATACAACAAAACCGTTTTCAAAGAAAACCAAGCTCAGAAACACCTTGCGACACAAAATGTGCACTAAAACTCCTTAAAGCACGTTTTTGTGTAATTGCCTTCTAAATTGGTTTTAAATGGGCTAAAAGGTTATAATTACCTTTAAATATGATAAAATATCATATTATAACATGTTAGGAATTTAATTCCAGAAATTTACAAATTTTTACAAATTTAATATTAAAAATTAATAAAACCCTAAAGTGGGCCCGTTTGGGTCAACATTGACTAAGTTGGTCAATGTTGACCATTGACCACGAATTGGACCTCTCAAAATTGGTGGAATAAGTCTCCTAACAGACCAAGATACAAGTCCCATGTGACAATTAAAGATATTCCTTTGCTTTTGCATAAAATAAGGAAAAAGTGTACTTTTACATATAAAACACAAAAGTAACTTACCACTTGCTTACCCATGTGAGGTTGGAGCCGATTGAGGAGCCTCTCCTCTCCTTGTTACACGGTTGATACAAGGCTCCAAGCAAGACAAGACAAGAGTGATGACTCATTTCATTAATTAATTGCTAAAAGTTACATTATGCACCATTATTGAATCAATTATGCTCAAATAATTCACCCACCTTTCCTATCATGGCCGGCTGCCCCTTGCTGGTGTCTCCAACGATTTATCAATTGCAATCAACCTTGGTGAGTCATCAAGTCACTTAAATCATAAAAAAATGCAAAAATGTGTTTTAAGCCAAAATTAGGTCATTTGCCTCATTAGTTCCATTCCAACCGTGGAACTCAAGGCCAAACTCTCCCTTTGGCTTCTCTAGACCGAAGGTAATAATACCAAGCTCCATTGGAGAGAGCTCAAGCTCTAGGTAAGCTCTTAAGGCATAAAAATGCCCATTTTCTTCATCTTACTTTCCTTTCTCCATTGATCTACACTCCAACCTTTTCTATACATCTATGTAGAGTGATTTGGAGGTTAAATGAAGGTTGATTCTCGGCCATAACAAGATCTAAGAAGGAAAGTTCAAGTCTTGACCATTTAAGGTAAAAATGTGCTCTAAGCACATATCTCTTCTTTCTTGAAGATTTCGGTTGAAAACCTTGCTTCCCTAGCCTTATTGTCTTCTCCTTTTCATGTAGATTCAGTTGGTATTCCAAGATCTACAAGGAGTAGCTAGATCCAAGCCAAAACCACCATTTTTGCCATCTTAAACAAGGTAAAACTTAGCTATCTTCCAAGCTAATTACCCACGGTTTTATACCTTGTTCTTGGGAGTGTTTTGATACTCTTTCTTTCTGGAAAAATAGGGCCGAGATCTTACTCCAACAAACTTGGAGATTTAAGGTAAAAATTCATGATTTTCATGACTTAAATTACTTCTCATGGTTAGCTCATGTTTGGAGTTTAATCATGTCTTGTTTTCTACATGAAGACAAGTAGATCAAGCTGTGGAGAAACTCTCCTTAAGGTGGCCGAATCCAAACAAGGTTTATCTAAGTTAAATCAAGGTATAAATCACTTAAACATTAACTTTGCTAAGTTAATATGTTTTAAGCTACTTCTAATTAAATTGCCGTGAGTGAATAAGCATAACAAGGTCATGTTTGACCTTAAAATGTTTAAGGAATGGTTTAATAAATTTTATACCTAATTAAACAAGCATAATTGTCAAATTTAAGACATTATGTGGAAGTTTGGTAAATAAATGAAAATTAAATGGTGAGGCCGAGAATTATAAGCATTTTTTGGGACATTTATGTGTAATTTATTTTGCAAGCCAATGTTTGTAATAAGGCCATGTATTTTAGGCCATTTTATTTATGCATTTACAAGCTTTTATTTAAGTTTAGGTGTTATCTATAGATTACCAAAAAGAATGAGGGGTTATAGTGTAATTAAATTAAATTTTGGGGCTATATAATAATTAAGCCGAAAATTAGAGGTTAAAAGGAGTTAAAATAAAGTTTATAAGATTTTATAAAGTTTTGGGGTAAAATGGTGATTTCTAGAAAGTATGGGTACAAACCGTGAATAATGGAGATTAATGGTCAAGGAAATATTAAGGTGGTCAACCTTGACCATATGGTAGGTTTTGACCAAATTAGATAAGTTAAATAACTTATTTAAGACTTTATAATAAGATAAGTATCTTAAGGTAACATTTTTATAACATAAGTGGTAAATACGTTATTACCGAAAAATTAAGGGTGTACAATGGTATTTTAAACACCCATGGGCTATTTGGAATTTTTAGGAATTTATTGGGTTGATTTTGGAATTAAAATGAACTATATATGTATAATATATAGTTATTATGTCATTATGACACTTTGGAGAAATATAGAAGGTGGAGATGTGAATACCGGAAAATAAGGGTTAATAAGGTAATAATAACCCTTTGGAGAAACTTGGTGATTTTTAGAATTATATAAGAGTATTTATTAAGATATATGTATAATATATGGTTTTAATGAATTGCTAAACTACATGTTATAAAATGGGCCAAATGGCAATTATAGAACACATATGGTTTATTCGGAATTTACAAAAATATAACCATAGGTTATATTTATATTAAGGTTAGAATGTTATATTAAAAGGAATATAACATGGTATAAGTTATGGGATGATTTTGTAAATAAAGGAGACTATGGTTTATGGAAAAGAATAAGGTTTAATATATACGCCTAAGAGGCAATATAAAATAGTTTTGTATAAAAACTATAGGTTATAAGTTAAAGGGAATAAAAATATCACATAGTATGATATTAGTATATGGTATAACATTACATAATGTTATGTGGTCAAAATGGGATTTAAATGAAGTTAAGGGCTATACCGAGTTAACAAGAGTTGGAAAATGATTTTTTAAACTAAGGTATTTATTGAATAAACCTTGGGAGTTGTAAATATACAACATAAAATGTTACTTATGTTAGGATAATAATCTTAATATAAGTTGTATAATATAATACAACTAATGGGAATAATCATCTAATAAAAGATGATAAAAAGTAACATAAAATATAAGTTTATTAAACTCATGGGAATTACCTACGTGGTAAATATATACATGCACAAGAATAATGTATATAAGGTGGATATATATTTTGGTTGGAAACCATATGAGTTAATGGTGGTGGTTATTTTTAAAAAAAATAGTTACGAACTATAAGTTATGAATTTTGGATGTAAATATTATTTGCTAAAGATAGATGGATCATATAATACATTGTATTATAATGGAAGGTAAAGAATGATACAATACAAAAAATATAATATAATACAATCATGCATGAATACATGCAACTATAGGTTACGTACCTAAATTAATTGGTGGATAAGATTAAAAAGAAATACAATGAATTAAACTTAACAGTTGAAATGTTATGACGTACGCGTTTTAAGTAACAAAGCCGACTGTTTTAAAGAAACCCCTAACAAACGACTGTAGAAAACAGGGGTGAACTGTCGGGGTTACTTGTATTCGGAAATACCGGATGTAGTTAGTCATGGAGACTGACTCATAGTTTTAATACCGTTTAGATTATACTTCTGACAAGACGCTTGACGAGCTAGCGGACTACACGGAGCATAGGATCTTGCTGATTCATACTCCACCGTAATACGATCAGGGTGAACGGTATGTAAAGGGGTTTGATCCGAGTTGACCTAAGGTTGCTCCTTGGGCTCAGATTTGGTTGATATAACTTATGTGTTATGTGTGTGGTTACATGTATGTGATTTAGTGTTACTGCATTATTTATTTGCACGAGCGTCCTACGGGACTAACACTACGTCGACTATAGATCGACTTATATAAACATACATATGCGTTGTGATGACAGGACGGTTACTTGATATAATACCGTGATATTAATATTAAGTATATGGTAACCTAAGTAAAACACTTAGGGATGAGTCACGACATTGTCGGTCTCTAGAGCATGGATCTCGAACATGAATATAACCTAGATTACTTCTAGGTATGCGTGAGACCCTTTGGGCAGCTAATTAATAATTATATTCTCCATAAGACTAAGAGCATATCTTAAAAATTATGAGAGAGAGATGGTGTGAGTTGAGGTGAGGAATCCCGGTAGTTTACGAACTACTTGGTTGCGCATTTGTGATCACTGAGGGGTTTCCTAATTGGATTCCGCTCTAGGTTATATCCAACGAGCCCAAACTGGATCGTGGATCAGGTGGCTACGGCCTTTTTATGGACGTGTTACGAGACATAAGAGAGTCAGGGGCCTCCGGACCTCTGGCGAAATGAGCACCTTTGTGTGTACGGGAGGACTACTGTCCATGGTGAGGTTATCGGGTTGTCCTAACATGACGCCAAACTGATATTAATAAATAAACATGGTTGGATGGAGCCTACAAGGCTAAGGTAAATTAATTATGAATACTGTACGCCACAGCGAATGTACATTGTACATATGGATGGGGCCTTGAAGGCCAAACTAAAATAAATTAATAAAGGATGGTATACGCTACGGCGATTGTACATTGTACATCATATTGTGGTTGTTCGATACGTTCGATATATAATTGTGGATTGTGTTATTAAATGATGTTTGGATGGATGGTTAAATGTTTGTGAATATTTGGATGAATGATTATGTATAGTATACATTTATATTGCAATATTGTTTATAACTGTAAAATGGTAAAGCATGAAACCAATCTAATAATAAGATGGTTAAAATGACAAGTGACCATTAGGGTCCAGGCCCGGCATACTCAGCGTCTATCACTGATACTACACCATTACAGGTTGTTGATCGTTGTCGGAGCTGAAGAGTAGGATCAGGGTAATTGGAGTTTTATTTTTGTTACCACACATGGAGATGTTGTATAGCAATGAAGATGGTGAATTGTGTTATGGTAAGGTTATGTATTTTCAGGTTTGGGTAGACGCTCACTTGTCGATATTTATGTTTATGGACTTAGTATGATGTATAGGAGTTTCTCGTTATCACGGCGGTTAGCAGTTTGTTTTGTTGGAAGTTGGATGTAGTTTGGCTTCGTTGCTCGCATGGGCGAGTAATGGCCGGTGACACCCGAGTGAGTTTTGTAATTGTTATTTATTTTCCGCTGCGAGACGTTTTATTTATTGCTACGTGAGAGATTATTACGTGATTGTGGAGATGGGTGTTACAAAAGTGGTATCAGAGCGGAGTACCGCTCTGATGACAAGATAATAGGTCAAGACAGTGAGCTTAGGACTTGGGAAATATTGGGAAACATTTGGGAGGTATGAGACGATTCGTCTTAGAAAGATATTATGTCTAGTAACGCAAACTGCGTGACATAGTAGCCTCTAAGGCAATTCAATACCTATTGGTTGTATACGGTAATTTACCTAGTATTTATGTGACATACTGTATTACAGATGTCTGGGAGAACTAGAGGGCGTGGTACTGGAAGAGGTAGAGGCGGTGGCCCCGGCATTCCAGGAGTTGCAGAGACGGTTGCAGCCGTTCTTGCACAGCTGGTACTCAGATAGGAGGAGCACCAGCCCACCCGCCACAGCCCAGGGAAACGAACTGGCTGAAGTCAGTTGGCGAGACCCGACCACCTACATATTCAGGGGAACCAGACCCCGTAGCTTTGGAGCGTTACATTGTTGAACATGAGAAAGCATATGAAGCTTTACAAGTACCGGACGACATTGCTGCTTTCCAGTTGAAGGATGCAGCCAGCACTTGGTGGAGGTTGGTCAAGGACCAGCACCTGGCTACGCCCGACTTTTCGTGGGCTGCCTTTGTAGAATTGCTGAGAGGGAAGTACTACCCAGCTCATCTTAAGCAGAAGAAGCGCCAGGAGTTCGAGACATTGTCTCAGGGAGGTCTGACCGTGGATGAGTACTACGCTCGATTCATTGGTCTGTTGGACTTCATCCCCGGTGTGGATTACTCAGAGACCGTGAAGGTTGAGAAGTTCCGGGGAGGACTATTGTTTCGCATCCAGATGGCGATGGGTGCTACCCTATACACTACCATCCAGGTATTAACATGAAAGCCATAAATTCTTTACTTACCACATTACTAATTAACTTTGTGAGAACTTACCAATGAAATTCCAGGAGTGTTATGAGGCTGCCTCGAGGACGGAGCTAATGCTCTAGACTCGGGAAGAGACTCTCGGGGCCAAGAAAAGGAAGAACCTTGAGGGAGAGTCTGAGGGTGGAGGAGCATCTCCAGGCGATGGCCAAAAGAAGGGAAAGTAAGGACTTATCCCATTCTAAACTAATTACCATATTAAATACCTTATGAATGCTGACCCGAAACCTTGAACAGGAAATTCTTTCCAAAGAAGGGCAGCAGGGTCACCAGGGAGCAAAGGGAAAAGAGCCCATCCTTCGGTTGACCGGCCCAGCACCTCCTAAGGGTGAGAACACCTACCTCTTAAATTAAACTGTGACCTTTTACCTTATATCATCAGATATTAACTTAAACTAAATAATACTATCAGGCACCGGACAGCCCCAGCGCCATTTTATTGCAAGCGTTATGGGAAGGACCATCCTGGGGTCGACTGCGAAGGCCGCAAAGTTGTCTGTCGGTGCTGCAAGAAAGAGGGCCACAGGGAATTCGAGTGCTGGATGAACCATGAGAGCCGTAATTACAGGCCACCAAAGAATACTCAGAAGACCTCAGCTGGAGGATCTGGAGTACCACGAGGCGGTCAGGATGGCCAGACATCTATTGATGCTGGAGCCCAGAGAGGCAAGGGAGTAGATAGGGCTTGAGTACCCTGAACTCCATGAGACCGCTGGTGGAAGACCTTTACTTACTATGTTGTGTACTTATTTTGGATATTAGACAAAGACTTGTTATAAGTATGTGGGAGTGTGTCATTGACCACTCGCCTTTTGCGTAAGACTTTGGGATTAGTTGTGTGTACACAGTACCAATAAGTTACTGAAATACCCCTAACCTTTAAAATATAATTAAATGATCTATTAATGATCTAAGATGGTTAATAAACACCTAAATATTACTGGGGAACAATCTAAAGATCTCAACAAGGCAAAACATGCCTTAAGATCGGTAAGCCAAAAGGTGCTTTAAGACACCATAAAGATTTACCTCAGATAGGATCTAAAGTGGATTCCTAAGTATTATAATGAAGTAAGGAACACAAAAAAACCATTATCAAAGAAAACTAAGCTCAGAAACACCTTGCAACACAAAATGTGCACTAAAACTCCTTAAAGCACATTTTTGTGAAATTGCCTTCTAAATTGGTTTTTAATGAGCTTAAAGGTTATAATTACCTTTAAATATGATATTATATCACATTATATCATATAGGAATTTAATTCCAAATTTTACAAATTTTTACAAATTTAATATTAAAATATTAATAAAACCCTAAAAGGGGGCCGCAGGAGTCAATATTGAATAAGATTGGTCAAGAGGTCAAAGTTGACCCCTTGGACCATGTGATTTCGACATTTACAAGCCAAAGAGGCTCCATTTCGCCACTTGTGCACTGCATAGACAGCACGCCAACATATCTCCATGATTTAAGGGCACCTTTTGCCATTTATTAGTTTATACACTCACTTTAGGCTCCATTATTTGATTAATCAAGCCTCAATTCGTGGGAGCCTTCCTTTCTCTTCAATCACCCGACCTCATGTCCCCTCCTTATCCCCTTGATGAGTCACCTCCAATTATGAGACAATAAACTAAACAAATTAGCATTTTCAATCAAATATTAGCCATTCTAGTCACTCTCTCTCTCCTAGCTGCATTCAATTCGGTGAAGCAGCTCCTCCAAGCTCTCCCAAGATCTCTCAACCGAACTTCTTCAGTTGGGAAGGTAAACCTAACTTCTAAGCTTCTAATTAATGGTTTAAGGCTTGTTTTTGGCTCTTTTTCTTCATCTCTTCACCACCTATGCTTAGATCTCGTGACTAATCAGTTCCTATGGCTTATTCACAGTGTTCTAAGGTTAGAACATCAATCAAATTAGAATGAAAAAGTTTAGAGACCAAGGTTGCTCTAAATCTCATTTTAAGGTAAAAACATACCTTAAGCTTCTCTACTCTTCATCCGATTTTCTTCCTCTGATTTTATGAGTTTATACACTCTTTTAAGGCATTTTTCCAAGGTAAAACCTAATAACAAGAGAGCTTGTTGTGATCTAGCTATTTCCTATGTCAATATGGTGGATCTAACACCTTGTGGTGTTTGATTTAGGTCGAAACCATCTTGAACTCTCCTTGCATTTTTAAAGTGATTTTTGCCTTAAATCTTACTTTAATTATTCCTTATGGTTAAGCTCAAGCTTGGAGTGTAACCATATCTTGTTTTTGTGTATTAAACATGTCTAAATCATGTGTGTGATTTTTCCTACAAGAGGCCGAGTACATACAAGGGCAAATCAAGGTATAAACACCTTAAATCTATGATTTTTATAATTTCTAAGCTTATGCATAAATATTGCGAGAGTGAAACATTAAATAAGGGTCATATTGACCTAAAAATGGAAAAAAATGACTAAGATAAATTAAGCTAGTCATTTAAGAGATTTAATTAACATAATGGTCAAATTATGACATTATGTGGAAAAATAATCAAATACAAGTGAGGCCGTGAGTATGTATATTTTGAGACATTTATTGTGTAATTTATTTTGCAAGTTCAAGGTTGTAATAAGGCCATGTCATTAGGCCATTTTATTTAAGTTTATAAGCTTATTTAGTTTTATTTATGCTCATAATTAAATGTGGGGTCAAACGGTAATTACTAACAAAGTATTAGGCGAGAGCTTAATTTAGAGAAATTTAGGGTTTTTAAATGAATTTAATAAAAATTATAACATTTTATAAAGTTTTGGGTCAAAATTGTAAAAATAGAAAAGTATGGGTGAAGTTTGGTGATTACCGAAAAGTTTGAGTCCAATTTGGTATTAGAAGTCAAAGTTGACTATATAGGAGACTTTGACCAACTTTGGAGAATTTTTGAAATTAAAATACAACCTTATATTAAGATAAGTGTTAATTTAAAAGATTTAAAAGAGATGAGGCTATTATGTAATTTCCGGAAACTTGGGGGTACTATTGGAGTTTAAATGATATATAAGTAAATGATATATTAGATATTTTATGATATTGATACAAATGGGTAACATATGTGGTAAAACCGAGATTTGGAGAAATAGTTCCATAATACATGATTATAAGTAAATATATGTTATGGTGGAAAATATAACATGGTTTAATGACCATGTATTTTCATAATTAAAATGACATATGATGGAAGGAAAAAGAATTACAATCATTGGATATGGGATTCTAATGCTAAGAGAGCACATGTGATAATAAGGATTCATGTAATTAAAAGTATTGTTTACAAATGAATTATACCACATTGGTTTTGTTTTAAAAAAAAAGGAAGACAAACCTTAGAAAAATAAATACTAAGGTGAGATGTATAGTGCATGACAAAGGATCACACATGCAATAATGAAACAAACTATACGACATACAAGGTTATGTTAAGTCACATGCGATAACAAGTTCAATGATAACTATGTTAATATACAAGACAAGACTACGCATGTAATATAATACTTTTCCAACCTCGAGTTAAACTGAAAGCCCGACAAACATTGACAGTTTATAACGGGGGGTTAACCGGGAATTGTTAGTGACGGTACGGGGTACCGTAGGATTGTGTTGTTATACAGTATGCTAATCAGTAGCATTATGTATTGTTTAGACTGTTAGAGACGACACAAGGAGCATAGGATCTTGCTGATTCATACTCCACCGTAATACATCAGGGTGAACGGTATGTTGTTATGTGTCTCTGATTGTCTCTGAGGGCTTCCTCAGTTCAGACTTCTGTGTGATCTGTGATAAGATTGTTTGTCTGAATGTGATAATTAATATGCAAGCATTATATATTTATAGCCGCTTATTATTTACTGTTGTTGAGTTAACAATACCGGTTCGTATATATGAACCTATATATATAAAACGAACTAGCGGCTATGTGCTATCTTATATGAGATATAAGGAACGTAAGTAAAACGTTGTAGAACTAGGATAATAACATATACATATTATCTGAGACTTTTATACGGAGCATTGGCCTTTCTATACGCCGCTCTCATATCTAACACTGGATCCCGAGTTTACAGACTCCGGATTGGACTAATGACCTTAGTCTGCTGTGTTAGAAAATTTGGTAATGCGATGCGATGGTATAATTAATTAAATAATGAATGGAAGTAAAGCCAAGAGGATGTGGCTCTTGGTGCGCGCCGTGATCACAAAAACGATACCAGGATGTCCGCGTACGGGTCCGCAAGTATCAAGAAAATTTCCCGTGAGCTAGAATGGCTCGTTGGTCGGAGACTCTACCGTTGGAGTGGCTACTGCCGTGGGTGACCCGCCATAAATATGGGTAACTAGAGACATGTCGTTTTAACGAGACATTGTCACTAGGTATAACTGAACAATTAATACAATTGAGACTTATACAGTGGCGAACAATATTGGTTTCTATACCATGGACGAGACGTAATACTTGTTTATTATTCTCGTTGTTTCGCTTTGTTGTTCATTGGTTATACTTGTGGTTATATTATTGTGTGTTGATGGTTGTGTTATTGTATGGATATTACTGTTAATTGTTTTACAGTTTTAAACATTAAAACGGTATTGCATGTAATGAACCTCATGCTCTCGACCAAATAATTGAGGGGTCTTTGGGGGCATGACGGGGCATGTGATGACATACTCAGCAGGGGCTGATTCCATACCACAAACCATTTTTATTTCAGGAGAGTAGCTGGAGGTCGACGCGAGGCGCGACAGTTGTAATATTTCTGTTGTTTAAGACTTGGTATGGTATAATACTGGTGACGTCTTGGACTCGGGTTGTGTACACCGAGGTGGATTTGTTTTAGATGCTCACGAGTACGGTCTGTAATAACTTGGTTAGTGTTGGTTTTAAAATTGTTTTAGTTCTACTATCTATATCTTGTGGTCACTGCGGGAATACGTTTCGCATAATGATTATCAGGTAACTCGTTGTCACCCGTATGGGCGAGTGATAACAGTGACACTATAGGAGCGACAGTCTATTATTTACCGCTGCGAAATATTTATGTGCGACATTTATAGGATTATTAGGAGCCGGATTAGTAGGGGTGTTACAAAAGTGGTATCAGAGCGGAGTACCGCCCTGATTACAAGAGATAGTAGTTTAAGTACCGTGAGCTTAGGTTATTCACACACCAGTACCAAGGAGATAGTTGTAAATGATTTAAGTTAAGTTATGGTTGGGAAGGTACAGTATTTATCACGAAGAGCTGACTTTGGTTCTGAATTCTTCAGATGTCTTCCGGAAGACGATCAGCTGGCAGAGGCGGAGGTGGTGGTGGAAGAGGCGGCGGGCCTGGAGGAGGACCTCTTGAGGCCCCAGCCGTGGGCGTTGCTGAGACGGTAGCGGCCGTCTTTGCTCAGCTAGCCCAGATGGGAGGCATCCAGATAGGAGCACCACCTGCACCACCTGTAGTCCCACCCGTACCTGCACCTAGAGAGCCTAATTGGCTGAAGAGTGTTGCTGACACACGAGTACCCACCTATGACGGGGTAGCTGACCCCACCGCCCTGGAGAGATACATCGTTGAGCATGAGAAGGCCTTCGACGCCATTCACGTGCCTGCTGAGCACCGGGTCGGCATAGCGGCCTTTCACTTGAGGGACGCCGCCAGCACTTGGTGGAGGTCCGTGAAGGCGCATTACGTTGCTACTGAGGGTTTTGGATGGACAGGTTTTGTGGAACTGTTGAGGGAGAAATACTATCCTGCGCATCTGAAGCAAAGGAAGCGGGAAGAGTTTGAGGCCCTGAAGCAGGGTAGTATGACAGTAGATCAGTACTACTCCACTTTTATCGGGCTCTTGGACTTTTTCCCAGGAGTCGTTTATTCTGATACTGTAAAAGTTCAGAAGTTTAGAGGCGGGCTGCGATATGCGATCAAGGCCGCCATGGGTGCTGTACTATACCCTACAATCCAGGTAAAAATATTAGTTGACAGATTATATCTTGTGACTCAGTTTGAATTATTACAAGTTCGGGGAACTCATTGATGCATCGTAGGAATGCTACGAGGCTGCTTCCTGGACCGAGCTGTTGGTGAACAGCCAGGAGGACGGCCAGGGGCAGAAGCGTAAGGCCCCAGAGAAGGAGACGGAGGTTGCGGCTGGAAGCGGGAGCGGCAAGAGCTGGAAGTAAGATCCACCTTTAAGTTATTTAATCCATTTAAATTACATACTTGCTGCCTTTTTATACCTGCTATTCCTGACACTTTGACGATCCCAGGAAGAAGAAGTTCTCCTGGAAGGAGATGAAGAAGGAGCAGGCCAGCCAGAAGGGCAAAGAGAAGGTCCCGATGCTGACCGGACCTACCTACGATGCCCAGCCTCTTAGATCAGTACCCCCTAAGGGTGAGCGATCTAACCTTGTGAATGAATGGTGTGCTATACTATCCATTACCATCCTTATATTAATCTGAGTGTGATATGATAATAGGTTCTACACCCAGCGCCACTTTCACTGCAAGCGCTGTGGCAAAGATCACCCGGGTGTTGACTGCCACGGGCAAGCGGTAGACTGCCACCATTGTGGGAAGAAGGGCCACAGGTCGTTCGAGTGCTTCTCGAACCCGGAGAGTCGAGCGTACCGCCCGCCGAAGGGGACTCAGGGCGCACCTACTGGAGGAGGTGGAGCTCGAGGTGGCCAGAGGGGGCCGGCGCCCCAAGCCCAGAGGGGGCAGCAGCAGCCGCAGCAGCAGAACCAGAACCAGAGGAACCCGCCGGGCAACCGCGTGCTGAATGCAGCGGGAGCATCGGGCGCTGGTACTAGTACCCAGCGCGGTGAAGGTTAGTATTTGAAACCTTAACCATTGTACGAAAGCATGACTGTGTGTTAAACGCTTTACCTTAGCATGAATGTGTGTTTCAATTACCGCTTAGATAAACACTTATCTAGGAAACCTGTTACCTCTTAGGAGACTTCGACATCTGCTATCCCACACTTACAAGATAAGATCACCTAGACCCGTGGAAGAAAGACGGAGTACCCTAGTGAGTTGTGTCATGTAGTCAGACCGGGCATGATACTTCTCAGAGAGTTCCTAACCCTAGATGAGCAAATCGCCATAGTGAATGAGTGTAGAGCTTTGGGTAAGGGCATAGGAGGATTTTATACCCCTGTATTTAATAATGGTTCTAGAATGAAGCTGCACATGATGTGCTTAGGGAAAGATTGGGATCCACAAGCTAGGGTTTATCGAGAGGTGAGGATGGTAGGTGGCGTACCTATACCTAGGATACCTGAGAGTTTCCTAACCTTGGTGAGAAACGCAATGGATATTGCTCAAGACTGTGAGATTTACCCATTACCCTACACGACACCTGACATTTGTATCATCAACTACTACGAGCAAGGAGGAAAACTTGGAATGCACCAGGACCGTGATGAGACGACCGAGTCCATCACCAGAGGAATACCGGTTGTGTCATTCTCCATCGGCGATGATGCTGAGTTCATCTATGGAGACCAGAAGAGGATGGATCTAGCAAGCAAGATCATCCTCAAGTCTGGGGATGTGTTGGTATTTGGTGGAGAGGCTAGACTTATATACCGTGGTATTAAGAGCATTAAGCTCAATACCGCCCCACCAGCCCTAGTGAATGATACCTACATCCGACCTGGCCGTTTAAATTTGACCTTCAGACAGTACTGATGTAATAGCAGTAGCTAGGTGTATAACCTTGTATGATACAGTTGAATGAATGAAATAAGAGTTTTTATGTCTTCAAGCATGTGTGCTTAGTTTTGTTGATACCGTTGATTCATAACTTCAGGCTACGGAGATGGAAAGGAGGGTACCATCTACATCTTAGATATGGCGCAAGCCAAGGAGTCCGGTAATGTCATCACAGGTATGATTACAACCGAGTAGATTACTGATTTATTGGGACTCGATGCTAATACGAGAGATGATCTCAGGTACCTTTCCTGTTGATGGTGTTAGTGCTTCCGTATTGTTCGACTCAGGGGCTTCACATTCTTTCATTTCCTCGGCATTTGCTATGAAGCTGGGGGCTGCCCCCGAACAGCTTTCAGACTTTTCAGTCACCCTTCCATCGAAGGAGAAAGTAGGTTGCACCAGGCAGTACTTAGGGTCGGAGATCAGTATTATGAATGAGACTTTTCCCATTGATTTGATTGAGTTTAAGAACTTGGGCTTCGACATTATAGTGGGTATGGATTGGCTACAGAAGCATAAGGGCCGCCTTCATTGTGCAGAGCATCGACTACTACTGAAGGGGCCGAGCGGGAAGACAGTGTCGTACCGCAGTGTGAGGAGAGAGCCGACTGTCAAGATCGTGTCAGCATTGTCCCTGATGAAGGATGTTAGGAAGGGCCGACAAGCCTTCCTCTGTTATGTACAGGACACGAGACAGTGCGACGAGATGGATGTAGACATTCCAGTCGTGGCAGACTTTCCTGATGTGTTTCCTGATGAGTTGCCAGGCATGCCGCCTGTGCGTGAGGTTGAGTTCGCCGTTGACTTATTGCCAGGTACGGGCCCTATTGCTAAGGCACCCTACCGTATGGCACCAGCTGAGATGAGGGAGTTGAAGGTACAGCTGGAGGACCTCCTCGACAAGGGATTCATTCGACCGAGTGTTTCTCCTTGGGGTGCTCCAGTATTTTCGTGAAGAAGAAGGACGGCAGTATGCGACTCTGCATCGACTACCGCGAGCTTAATGCGGTCACGGTCAAGAACAAGTACCCGTTACCACGGATTGATGACTTATTTGACCAGTTGAGAGGGGCCAGTGTGTTCTCGAAGATAGATCTCAGATCTGGCTACCATCAGATTAGGATTGCAGAGGGTGACATAGAGAAGACAGCTTTCAGGACACGGTATGGACACTACGAGTTCACCGTTATGCCATTCGGATTGACGAATGCGCCAGCCATATTCATGGATTTGATGAACCGTCTCTTCAGAGAACAGCTTGATAGTTCAGTTGTGGTGTTCATCGACGATTTCTGATCTATTCGAAGACCAGGGAGATCATGAGTTACATTTGAGACAGGTGTTGATTATGAGGAAGAACCAGCTGTATGCCAAGCTCTCGAAGTGTGAGTTTTGGCTAGACAGCGTGTCATTTCTAGGACACATCATATCAGCAGACGGGATATCTGTAGATCCTGCTAAGATTGAGGCAGTGAAGAGTTGGCCAAGGCCAAAGACAGTTACAGACGTCCGCAGTTTTCTGGGTTTGGCTGGTTACTATAGAAGGTTCGTGAAGGACTTCTCCAAGAGGCCAAACCAATGACTAATCTCATGAAGAAGGAATCCCAGTTCTTATGGTCTGCAGAGTGTGAGCAGTCCTTTCAGACGCTGAAGGATCTCCTGACATCGGCGCCCGTTCTTACTATCCCTGAGGGCACCGATGGGTTCGAGGTATACTGTGATGCCTCTGGAACCGGTCTAGGCTGTGTGCTTATGCAGCACGGGAAGGTAGTTGCCTACGCATCCCGACAGCTGAAGAAGCATGAGGTGAATTACCCCACACACGACCTTGAGTTAGGCGCAGTAGTCTTCGCTTTGAAGATCTGGCGACATTATCTTTACGGTGTGACAGTCACTATCTACTCTGATCATAAGAGTTTACAGCAGCTCTTCTCTCAGAAGGAGCTGAACATGCGACAGAGAAGATGGGTCGAGTTCTTGAAGGACTACGACATAGACCTGAAATACAAGGAGGGCAAGGCGAATGTAGTAGCTGACGCCCTGAGCCGCAGAGCTCATTCATTATTTGCACTGGTAGCGAGCAGCAGTATGATTGATGAGATACGAGCTGCACAGGAGAGTGATCAGTACATGGAGAGCATTAACAGAAAATGTTGGAGGGTTGTTTTGAGAGTCAGAAGTATGACTTCGAACTGTGTGATGGCATGATTCGACTGAATGGCCGTTTGTGTATTCCGGAGTCTTCTCCTGACCTGAAGGAGAAGATACTCCAGGAGGCTCATAGCTCGTCCTTATCCGTCCACCCCGGTTCTTCGAAGATGTATAAGGATTTGAAGGTTCATTTCTGGTGGAGCGGGATGAAGAAGGATGTAGCTGACTTTGTGACTAGATGCTTGACCTGTCAGAAGGTTAAGTTTGAGCATAGGAGACCCGGAGGTTTAGTGCAGTCTATGCCTATTCCTTGTTGGAAGTTCGAGGACATCTCGATGGATTTCGTTGTCGGTCTTCCACCGACTAAGGGAGGACTGAACACGATATGGGTCATTGTGGACCGTCTGACGAAGGTGGCAAAGTTTGTTGCGATGAAGGATACCTGGAAGGTCCCGAAATTAGCGGACTTGTTCCAGAAGGAGGTGATCCGGCACCATGGTGTGCCAAAGACTATTGTTTCTGATAGGGACCCTCGATTTTTGTCCAGATTCTGGGGACAGGTTCAGGAAGCCTTGGGTACGAAGTTGAAGCTTAGTACGGCATTCCATCCACAGACCGACGGTCAGAGTGAGAGGACCATCCAGACATTGGAGGACATGCTTAGAGCATGTGCCTTAGACTTTCAGGGGAGTTGGTTAGAGCGACTACATCTGATAGAGTTCGCCTACAACAACAGCTACCACTCCTCGATACAGATGCCACCATTTCAGGCACTTTATGGTAGACCATGTAGGACTCCTTATGCTGGGATGAGGCCAGCGAGAATACTAGGACCTGAGTACCTAGAGCAGATTAAGGAGGATGTCCTACAGATTAGAAGAACATGAAGGCAGCTCAGGACCGGCAGAAATCATATGCAGACACCAAGAGGAGGGACATTGAGTTCACTACCGACGATATGGTATTCCTTAGAGTGTCACCCATGAAGGGATATTCCGGTTTGGGCAGAAGGGCAAGTTGAGCCCGAAATATGTTGGACCTTATGCGATTAGGGAGCGAGTGGGCCCATTAGCCTACAGACTGGATTTGCCAGCAGAGCTCGGGAGGGTGCACGACGTATTTCACGTTTCACAGTTGAAGAAGTATGTGCCCCACCCATCGCACGTTTTGCAGCCAGAGACTTTAGAGTTGGACCCCGCTCTACGATATGAGGAAGTACCACTCCGCATTCTCGATACGAAGACGAGACAGACTAGGAACAAGACCGTTAGCATGGTCAAGGTTCTCTGGTCGAACCATGAGGTGGAGGAGGCTACATGGGAGTTAGAGGACTCCATGAGAGCGAAGTATCCCGCACTCTTCGAGTAGTAGCTGTGATACTTGTACGGGTTCGTGGTCAAACCCTTTTTAAGGGGGGTAGACACCACTTGGCTTGCGCATATGTTATGCATTAGGTCTTGTTTTGGTGGTGTGTTTTGTTGGTATGCTGTCATACATGTTTGTTTGGATGATTGTATGTTGAACACATTTTATGTATGTGCCTTAGTGCACCTGTTTGAATATATATAGTACCGCTGAGTACTCCTGTTGATGAATTGGTTGTGCACCTTGTTTAGTGCTATGAAATAAATAAGAATATACCATGTGGTATGGCTTTTTGATATATGTTGTATGTATAGACTAGGTTTGAACCTAGTGGGAGTTACTCCCTAGAGATGGACTGATTGGTTACTTAGTGGAACTTGATTCCTTAGGTGAACTGTAGAGGATTAAGGACTTCGGGACGAAGCCTTTTTAAGGGGGGTAGACTGAAATACCCCTAACCTTTAAAATATAATTAAATGATCTATTAATGATCTAAGATGGTTAATAAACACCTAAATATTACTGGGGAACAATCTAAAGATCTCAACAAGGCAAAACATGCCTTAAGATCGGTAAAGCCAAAAAGGTGCTTTAAGACACCATAAAGATTGTATGACCTCAGATAGGATCCAAAGTGGATTCCTAAGTATTATAATGAAGTAAGGAACACAAAAAACCATTATCAAAGAAACTAAGCTCAGAAACACCTTGCAACACAAAATGTGCACTAAAACTCCTTAAAGCACATTTTTGTGAAATTGCCTTCTAAATTGGTTTTTAATGAGCTTAAAGGTTATAATTACCTTTAAATATGATATTATATCACATTATATCATATTAGGAATTTAATTCCAAATTTTACAAATTTAATATTAAAGTATTAATAAAACCCTAAAAGGGGGCCCGCAGGAGTCAATATTGACTAAGATTGGTCAAGAGGTCAAAGTTGACCCCTTAGACCATGTGAGTTCGACATTTACAAGCAAAGAGGCTCCATTTCCACTTGTACACACATAGACAGCACCAACATATCTCCATGATTTAGGGAACCTTTTGCCTTTTATTAGTTTATACACTCACTTTGCTCCATTATTTGATCAAGCTCAATTCGTGGGAGCCTTCCTTTCTTCAATCAGCCGACCTTGTCCCCTCCTTATCCCCTTGATGAGTCACCTCCAATTATGAGACAATAAACTAATCAAATTAGCATTTTCAATCAAATTAGCCATTCTAGTCACTCTCTCTCTCCTAGCTGCATTCAATTCGGTGAAGCAGCTCCTCCAAGCTCTCCCAAGCTCTCTCAACCGAACTTCTTCAGTTGGGAAGGTAAACCTAACTTCTAAGCTTCTAATTAATGGTTAAGGCTTGTTTTTGGCTCTTTTTCTTCATCTCTTCACCACCTATGCTTAGATCTCGTGACTAATCAGTTCCTATGGCTTATTCTCAGTGTTCTAAGGTTATAAACATCAATAAAATTCGAATGATGAACAAGTTTAGAGACCAAGGTTGCTCTAAATCTCATTTTAAGGTAAAAACATACCTTAAGCTTCTCTACTCTTCATCCGATTTTCTTCCTCTGATTTTTATGAGTTTATACACTCATAATCTTCATATTTACATGTTCAATCAGTTGGCTAGCCATTTGGAGCAAGGGTGGCCGAGATCCAAAGGAAATACCCTCTTTTAAGGCATTTTTCCAAGGTAAAACCTAATAACAAGAGAGCTTGTTGTGATCTAGCTATTTCCTATGTCAATATGGTGGATCTAACACCTTGTGGTGTGTTTGATTCAGGTTGAAACCATCTTGAACTCTCCTTGCATTTTTAAGGTGATTTTTGCCTTAAATCTTACTTTAATTATTCCTTATGGTTAAGCTCAAGCTTGGAGTGTAACCATATCTTGTTTTTGTGTATTAAAAATGTCTAAATCATGTGGTGATTTTTCCTACAGAGGCCGAGTACATACAAGGGCAAATCAAGGTATAAACACCTTAAATCTATGATTTTTATAATTTCTAAGCTTATGTATATATTGCCGAGAGTGAAACATTAAATAAGGGTCATATTGACCTAAAAAAAAAAAAATGACTAAGATAATTAAGCTAGTCATTTAAGAGATTTAATTAACATAATGGTCAAATTATGACATTATGTGGAAAAATAATCAAATACAAGTGAGGCCGTGAGTATGTATTATATTTTGAGACATTTATTGTGTAATTTATTTTGCAAGTTCAAGGTTGTAATAAGGCCATGTCATTAGGCCATTTTTATTTAAGTTTATAAGCTTATTTAGTTTTATTTATGCTCATAATTAAATTTGGGGTCAAACGGTAATTACTAACAAAGTATTAGGCCGAGAGCTTAATTTAGAGAAATTTAGGGTTTTTAAATGAATTTAATAAAAATTATAACATTTTATAAAGTTTTGGGTCAAAATTGTAAAAATAGAAAAGTATGGGTGAAGTTTGGTGATTACCGAAAAGTTTGAGTCCAATTTGGTATTAGAAGTCAAAGTTGACTATATAGGAGACTTTGACCAACTTTGGAGAATTTTTGAAATTAAAATACAACCTTATATTAAGATAAGTGTTAATTTGTAAAAGATTTAAAAGAGATGGGGCTATAATGTAATTTCCGGAAACTTGGGGTACTATTTGGAGTTTAAATGAATTATATAAGTATATATAAGATATTTTATGATATTGCTACAAATGGGTAACATATGTGGTAAAACCGAGATTTGGAGAAAGTATAAGGTTAGGAATAATGTTTATAACCTTTTAGTATAGTTTGGTGATTTTTGGAGTTATATATAAGGTTTTATAAAGACATATGTGTATATAAAGTCTTAATGATATTAGAAAACTATATGTTATAAAGATGAGAATTGGTGAATATAAAGGTTAAGTGAAGAAAGATAATTAGAATAGTGTTCGGATATTATAATTTTTAAGGCTTTAAGGGTATATATAAGGTATATGATATAAGTGTAACAATGAAATATAATTTGGGATGATTTGTGATTTATAGAAGTTTAATGGTTGTTTTGAAAACCGAAAATATAAGTGCTGTTGGTATGTTAAAACAGTTTACAACTATTTATAATTGTTTTTGACTTAAATGTCATAATATATGTTATATAACTATAATGTAACATTACGTTAGTTATGTGGTGATTTTGTAAATATTTAAGAACATAAGTGCTGTTCGAAAATGTTGACATTTTAAAATGGAATTTATAATATGGTTTTTATGTTTAAGAGTTAAACATTATAAATAAGGGGTATTCATTAAAAGAAGAATATATATTAAAAGACTTACCATAAAAGAAATAGTTCCATAATACATGATTATAAGTAAATATATGTTATGGTGGAAATATAACATGGTTTAATGACCATGTATTTTCAATTAAAATGACATATGATGGAAGGAAAAAGAATTACAATCATTGGATATTGGATTCTAATGCTAAGAGAGCACATGTGATAAAAAGGATTCATGTTAAAAGTATTGTTTACAAATGAATTATCCACATTGTTTTGTTTAAAAAAAAAGGGGAGACAAACCTTAGAAAAATAAATATTAAGGTGAGATGTCTAGTGCATGACAAAAGATCACACATGCAATAATGAAACAAACTATACGACATACAAGGTTGTGTTAAGTCACATGCGATAACAAGTTCAATGATAACTATGTTAACATACAAGACAAGACTACGCATGTAGTATAACACTTTTCTAACCTCGAGTTAAACAAAAAGCCCGACAAACATTGACAGTTTATAACGGGGGGTTAACCGGGAATTGTTAGTGACGGTACGGGGTACCGTAGGATTGTGTTGTTATACAGTATGCTAATCAGTAGCATTACGTATGTTTAGACTGTTAGAGACGACACAAGGAGCATAGGATCTTGCTGATTCATACTCCACCGTAATACATCAGGGTGAACGGTATGTTGTATGTGTCTCTGATTGTCTCTGAGGGCTTCCTCAGTTCAGACTTCTGTGTGATCTGTGATAAGATTGTTTGTCTGAATGTGATAATTAATATGCATGCATTGTATATTTATAGCCGCTTATTATTTACTGTTGTTGAGTTAATAGTACCGGTTCGTATATATGAACCTATATATATAAAACGAACTAGCGGCTATGGTGGTATCTTATATGAAATATAAGGAACGTAAGTAAAACGTTGTAGCACTATGATAATAACATATACATATTATCTGAGACTTTTATACGGAGCATTGGCCTTTCTATACGCCGCTCTCGTATCTAACACTGGATCCCGAGTTTACAGACGCCGGATTGGACTAATGACCTTAGTCTGCTGTGTTAGAAAATTTGGTAATGCGATGCGATGGTATAATTAATTAAATAATGAATGGAAGTAAAGCCAAGAGGATGTGGCTCTTGGTGCGCGCTGTGATCACAAAATCGATACCAGGATGTCCGCGTACGGGTCCGCAAGTATCAAGAAAATTTCCCGTGAGCTAGAATGGCTCGTTGGTCGGAGACTCTACCGTTGGAGTGGCTACTGCCGTGGGTGACCCGCCATAATATATGGGTAACTAGAGACATGTCGTTTTAACGAGACATTGTCACTAGGTATAACTGAACAATTAATACAATTGAGACTTATACAGTGGCGAACAATATTGGTTTCTATACCATGGACGAGACGTAATACTTGTTTATTATTCTCGTTGTTTCGCTTTGTTGTTCATTGGTTATACTTGTGGTTATATTATTGTGTGTTGATGGTTGTGTTATTGTATGGATATTACTGTTAATTGTTTTACAGTTTAAATATTAAAACGGTATTGCATGTAATGAACCTCATGCTCTCGACCAAATAATTGAGGGGTCTTTGGGGGCATGACGGGGCATGTGATGACATACTCAGTAGGGGCTGATTCCATACCACAAACCATTTTTATTTCAGGAGAGTAGCTGGAGGTCGACGCGAGGCGCGACGGTTGTAATATTTCTGTTGTTTAAGACTTGGTATGGTTTAATACTGGTGACGTTTTGGACTCGGGTTGTGTACACCGAGGTGGATTTGTTTTAGATGCTCACGAGTACGGTCTGTAATAACTTGGTTAGTGTTGGTTTGTTTTAAAATTGTTTAAGTTCTACTATCTATCTTTGTGGTCACTGTGGGAATACGTTTCGCATGTTGATTATCAGGTAACTCGTTGTCACCCGTATGGGCGAGTGATAATAGTGACACCATAGGAGCGATAGTCTATTATTTACCGCTGCGAAATATTTATGTGCGACATTTATGGATTATTAGGAGCCGGATTAGTAGGGGTGTTACATTAGACCTTGATGGATATATATATATGAACAAGATGTTAAAGCTTACATCATCATGTAGCCATACTAGACGACACCGAGTCAATAAGACCGGGAATTACTGAACCAGAATTTCCACTTGCATGGCGCACTTGCTATTGCAAGCGCTATGACAAGTAAACCACTGAAATTTCCATCTGCCTTGCGCACTTGACAGAGCAAGTGCAGCAACAACAACAGCAACAGTAACAGCAACTGCAAATGCAACTGCAACTACTACTTTTAGTCTTTTATTATGTATATAAAAAAAATGTTTTCAAACGTTTTCATACAAACCTTGAGGTTAGAAACCTATGCAACTTTGGAAGGACCCCTAGTCCAACCACTGCAACTGGAGAAATTACTACAACCACTATGACTGTAAAAAAACACACCAGTTTAAATTGTTCAAGGAATTTTCAGACAAGACTTATTAGCCAAATACCAACAGTGTATACCCGCATTTAAAGCTAATCACTACCAGTGATAAATGTTTAGTCCTTATGGACAAGCATACCCTTTGTAGATGCACCACCGTCAGTGATGATGGTTGGGAAGTGAAGAGCCAAGTTGCTCAAGCTATTGTGCAATCTGCAATGCATCCAATTACATGGATGAGAGGACGAATATGAACTATGGATGAGATATGATCAGGAGAAAAAAACAGGGAGAAAAGGAATAGGTATTGTACTCAATGAGATTAAATTAAGAGAACCAAGTTTGCTAAATATAGCACAGATTTTACTTACACCGAACTGAATAACGCCGACTTATGACACGAATTACCACTGATGCCACCAGGGCAATAGCACTTATTACCGAATAACCAAATACCATGAACTATTAAACAAAGAAAAGGGAAGAAGAAGAGAATAGAAAACAGGATATCCATCAGAGGGAGAATGACAACAGAATACTTCACAATACACGTGTGACAAACATTCACTAGTAAAAAACGAACCTTTTTCGGCGGTTTTTTTGGGTCTTATTCGGCGGTTTTTAACCGCCGAAAATAGCACCGCCGAAAAAGGTCTTAGACAATTTACGGCGGTTTCAAAACCGCCGAAAAAGTTGTTTTTTTTTCGGCGGTTTTTTCACCAAAAACCGCCGAATTGGTGGTTCTATACGTCGAAAAAAAAAATTGATTTTCGGCGGTTCTAACAAAACAACCGCCGAAAATGACTCATTTTCGGCGGTTTTTTGTTAGAACCGCCGAAAATAATTTTTTTTTTTTTAAAGTTTTCGTCGTTTTTGTTCATACTCCCACATTCTATGCATAACCTGTTTAATTCATCCCTGTTTTAATCATACACATTGCAGCTGGGCAACACATTTATACACCCTTGCTGGATTGTGTCCAATTGCTCACAATGAATATAAAATACAAACTAAAACAACCTAACTTTGAATGGTTACCACAATGCCATTCACACCAAAATGCCAATTCACACAACCGCAATTCACTTTCAATACCAATGGTCACAAAGACCATTCACATAAACACTTAAACGCAAATGTCACAAACTCGATCTATCTATTTCCTAACAATCTAAACTACAAGTTCTAACAGAAAGTTTGTAAAAAATCAAACCAAATTCATATACAGGTACTCCGCCCAATCCTCCATCATATCATCAATAATTGGTTTGTTGTACCTCCGACGCTTGGGAAAACCTTTAAAACATAGAATAAGAGAAAAGTTAGCCAATCACATACAATTCCTTATTATCAAAAACTTATTATTAAACTACGACATACCTTTTCTAAATGATCTCCCATCTGTCCAAATGGGTGATTATGTCATGCATGTACCTCATGACATAATACCCACACTCTGAATGTCCCGGTTGACGTGGACACTGAAAGACGATGAAACAAAACAAATAAACAAATGCACATAAGCATAAGTTCATTATTACACTTAAAATTTTAAGAAGTTGTAAGTTATGACAAAAAACATACCTCACCGCAGTCCATGGGACCGCACCTCTAATCTTCACTTTTCGTTCCATCATCATAACACTTTGATAAATGCTGAATAATTGAAGGCATTAATTAAAACATATACAAAGCATAATAAAAGAGATAAAATACATAAATTAAATGTTAAAAATGTACTCACATGTTGAGGTTAGGTTTTATCTTGATGTCTTTTGGGTGACCCTGCTGGAGAGGATCCAGAAATAGGATATTCGTACGATCCAGACACAGTACAAGTAAGACCCAATGTCCACTTTGTTCATAGATAACAAAACAACAATATATCATTTATAAACTCATCATCAATGAGTAAGTCATTTATTTAGTAAAATTGATAAATAAAAAATACTTACTTTTGATGATATGGCAACAACGCATATTTGTTGTTTGCTCTGATGCAATTGGTGATCCCACGCTGCATGTAGCTCTTAAATGCGACCGGATCACCCTTTGCAGCTGTGTAGGATGATCTCTCAGGACACAGAAATCCATATTCTCTAAGATTGAAGGTTTGCATTTTTTCATGCAAAAATCTGTTCATAAATTAAAACAAAATGTAAATTATATCAACAAATGAATAAATTAATAAATTAAATATAAACAAATTGAAATACGTACAGGATGAATGAATGTATCGCTGAGATAGGCACCCAGTCAAACTTCAAGATATCTTTCATGTCCGAGGTGTACATGTCTATCTCTATACCATCTTCATAGTGAAGAAGCTCATCCTCAAACCTCATCACGATAGAATCTCTGTCGGGTGGGAAGTCACGCACAATGTCGTGAAGAGTTCTCATGTTCGGCCTCAAACGTGCTAATATGGAATCATCCACCAAGTTTTCATGCTGAACAACATTGGTGGACGCTTTGAATTCAGAAGATTTCGGAAACTTTTGTATTGTTTTTTCTGGAGACCTTGATATATTTTTTAATGCCTATTCACATTTAAGTTAAAAATTGACATTAATCAATATTTGACCTTAACACATAGCTACCAAAAAGATATAACAATCATTGCTAATTAATAACAAAACTTCGTAGTAGTCATACCTTCACACATTTTTGAATAAGACGAACTGGCCATTGAACAAATGCACTCCTGGCAGACCGAACTGTAGTGAACTCTGCCTGGGGTACTGGAAGTGGAAGATCAGGGCACTTAGAGTCTGGTTCATCCACAGATACCCTCGCATGATAAGGCTGCAGTGGCAACCCATGTGTCGTAGCGTTCGGCCCTGAAGAGTACACTCTTCCATACGCTACAAAGATATCTTCATTGTTATGTGGAAGGAGAAGATTACAGTTAATTGGTTCCTACAATCATTAAACAAAATTTAAGTTACACCATTTAAATACAAAATATAGAATAAATTGATACAACAATTTAAACCATGCATTAAACATAATACTATTTAATTACCTGTACGTCTGCGTATGGGTAAGCGCCATTAGACTCGACACCTGTGTTCGGCTGAACAGGAGTGAAAGCTTCAATGTGTGGGTTTGGTGGAGGATAATTCTGACAGCTAGGAGATGAAGGATCATAGCCCCTTGGCTGAGAAGCAGAAGCACCAGAGTAAAACTCTGCCTTGAGTTCATTCTTGATCTGCTCCTTTATTTGACTAATCAAACGCACATGCTCGTCATATGGTATTGATTTACCCTCTTTTCTGGACCCGGGGTTTCCAAATACTTTACGTAACGTAATGCCCGCCCCGCCCATGCCCACCACTCGTCCATAATGGTCTTTCTTCCCCAATGCTTGAGTAAGATGATCATTGTATCTATCAGGGGCCCAAGTCCCTTGGGTGACTTGCTCGCCCAACTCATCCTAATTGTAAAAATGAAGATTTACAATAAATTTGAAAAAAATATTTTGACACAATTTTAAGTCAAGATCACTTACAATCTTCTGCACGACTTCTTTAGCCTTCTCGAATGGGTACATCCGCTCTCCAGTTTTTGGATCCTTCTTCGAGCGTGAGAGCTTCCAAAGTGTGTGTCGTAGCACGGGTTTCTCCATGGTACTCATATCAGCCGGTAGCTCTCCTTCTGCCACCCATTCTGGCACCCTTCTGTTTATCCCTTTGGCACCCAGCACATGATGATATTCATTCTGTTTAGCATTTGCGCTCTGACGGGCACGATATTCCTGTTATATTCCATCCCAAAACATTTATTAAACACATTTACAACTATAATATTTAAATACATGTATAACTACAGATATAAGAACATATACAAATTAAAATTTACCAGGGTAGCCAACTTATTCTCGTAGAACACCTTCCACTTCTCCTCAGTGATTGGCGTGTAGATCTCCCAAGGTTGTCGTGTGTCGCCTTTGGGCCTTGGCAGCTTCTTAGTGATGAACCACTTCACCAAATTCTGCTTGTGATCCCGAAATTTTTTATCCATCATCGCTTTAACCATTTGATAATATGGCTTCTCATCAGGGATTGCATACCGTTTCTACGAAAGTTTAACAGAACAGTTAGTATTAATTTATAAATACAAGTTTTTTTTAAAATACCTGATAATCGGAAAAGAAAATATACCTGAACAATATCAAACATCTGTCTCTTCAACCCCTCATCCACCTGCTTCCAAGTCAAGGTGATATCCACGTACTCCCGTACGATGATACCAACCTCAGTGGTGAAGTCGCCAGCCCAATCACCGCATGGCTGCAGATACTCATCGAAGGCCAATGGTTTATGCTCAACCTTTTTCGCTTTTAGTGCTCTAGTAATACCACGGGGTTTTGTGGTCTGCTCTGGCGCCTGTGGTTGAGTACCACCCCCCTGCACCTCATCTATCTGGTCACCTGTGCCAGCAGCTAGCTCTCCTCGAACTTCTGATCTGCGCCCCTTTCCACCACGCGTTCGTTTCTTCCTCGGGGGGGACGATGGTGCTAAGAGCTCACCAACTAGGTCATCTCCTTCATCCATCTACGTTAACACATCAAATTAAGAAATCAGGATGTCAACATCAAACATTTGTGAATATAAATAAATGTTAAATGCTAATAGTAAACAAAAGACAATTGCTAACTTATTTCTTACTTACCACATAATAATATCGATCATTTTTGTTTGTCAATCCACAAACCCTCATCATGATCTGACCTAGCATAAACTACATCGTTCGGTCGTGTATCAGTATCTGCGACAGGAAGGTTGTTTGAAAACGGCGGAGTCTCATCAAATAGCGCTTCATCATCTTCAGTTTGATCAACATCTGAGTTGACAAATCTTTTTCCCGGTAAAACCACTGACCATCTAGAATCGACCGGGTCTTGAATGTAAAATACTTGTTCACAGTCTTTGGGAAATATAAATGTATCTATCAGGGGCCCAAGTCGTGTCAGATCAACCATGGTAAACCCATCAAGAACCCGATAACCATGCCTATTCTCCACCCATTTACATTTGAATGTCACAAACTTTTGAAAATGATAATCAAGTTCCCATATGTCTTCTATAAAACCATAATACCAACTTGAAGTTGAAGTAACTGAAGTTGGATCACATCTGTCATATTCAGTGGTAGTTGCTTCAACTTTCACACCACTGTTCTGATTCAAACATTTGTCATCATGTCGCTTTGTGCAGTAGGTGAACCCATTGATATCATAGCCTTCATAAGATATAACAGTATAACCGGGTCCCATAGCTAACCAACGAATCTCTTCACTAACTTTAGCAGGTTCTACTGATGCTAGTCTCATGACATGATGTCTAAACCACATACAAAACGTTTTGTTCTGCTCGTTCGTTAACCAAACCAAATTTCTTCCTGGATTTTGAGCTCTTAGTTCACTCATGTGCTGTTCAAAAAATAGCTCAACAATCTCGAGATGATGCAAAACAAATAAATGGGCTAACTCCATGAACGATGAGTCAATGGCCACGATTTTTTTCCCAATAACACCTTCACCCTCTGACCCACCGGGGTGCGCACCTTGTGGCACTCCAATAGCTTCGACCCCTTTCAGGTATTCAGAACAAAATTCTGTCACCTCCTCAGTAGTTGTCCCTTCTATAATGCTCCCTTCGGGTCGATATCTGTTCTTCATTCTTCCCTTCAGAATTCCCATATATCGTTCAAATGGATACATGTATCTCAGATATATAGGGCCACATTCTTTAATTTCTCGAACAACATGCACAACTAAGTGGACCATGATATCGAAAAATGATGGTGGAAAATATATTTCTAATTGGCAGAGTGTCACGACAACATCACGCTGCAAACTGTCTAGCGTATCAGCATCAACAACTTTGTTGCACACCGCATTTAAAAAGAAACACAACCTTGTGATAACATTTCTGACATTTAACGGCAATATACCCCGAATGGCAATGGGGAGGAGGTGTAGCATCAGAACATGATAATCGTGGGACTTCAACCCTACCAACTTTAGATCTTTCATTGACACCAGATTTTTCCAGTTAGAAGAATACCCTGTAGGGACCTTAACAGAAACAAGGCACTTGCAAAAACTGATTTTTTCATTCTTAGACAACGTGTAACAGGCTGGAGGTAGATATGTCCGGTTACCTCTTTCTTGAGGATGTAGCTCATGACGTATGTCCATAGCTACCATGTCTTTACGAACCTTTATTCCATCTTTGGTTTTACCAGGTATGTTAAGCAATGTCCCGACAAATGCCTCACCAACGTTCTTCACGATATGCATAAAATCTAGACAATGTCTAACTGGTAAATGCTTCCAGTACGGAAGTTCCCAGAATATTGAATATTTTTTCCAAATGCTCTTTTGGGCAGACTTTGACGTATCACCAAACACGTTCTCAATGTCTTTCACCTTTTCATATATCTGTTCAGAAATCAAAGGGACACGGGCCACACGTTTCTCATACTTTCCATTAAACAACTCTTTTTTTCTACGATATGGGTGCGTCATTGGTAGGAATCTACGATGACACATGTAAATGTTCTTCCCGCAATGCTTTAGACGATCAGAACAAGTGTCATCCTCACATATTGGGCAAGCAAATGCGCCTTTCACTGTATACCCAGATAAGTTTCCATATGCAGGAAAGTCATTGATTGTGCAAAACAACATAGCTCGTAGTGTGAAATTTTGTCTGCCGTAGGCATCATACACCATTGCTCCTTCATTCCACAACAATTTCAAATCATCAATCAGCGGTGCAAGGAAGACATCTATATTATTTCCCGGTTGTTTCGGTCCAGAAATCAACAACGATAACATTATGTATTTCCGTTTCATACACAACCACGAAGGCAGGTTGTAGATCACCAGTAGAACTGGCCAAGTACTGTGTTGGCTGCTTAGTGTGCCATACGGATTCATGCCATCAGTACACAATCCAAGCCTCAAATTTCGGTTGTCATCTGCGAAATAACTAAATCTTCTATTGATGTTGTTCCATTGTGGTGAATCGGCGGGATGTCTCAACTTGTCATCCTTTTTTCTTCCTTCTGCGTGCCACCTTAAATTTTTAGCATCTCTAACGTTTGCAAACAAACGCTTGAATCTTGGTATTATGGGTAAATACCAGATCACTTTCGCCGGAGGATTTTTTTTTTGGAGCTAGAAGGTTGTCTGTCCTTCTGTTTATAACGTGACATGTTACATTTTGGACACTGATCCAAATGTGCGTTCTCTCCTCTGTATAATACACAACTGTTTGGACATGCGTGTATTTTTTCATACTCCATCCCCATAGGACACATGAGCTTCTTCGCCTCATAAGTCGAAGTAGGGAGTACATTATCATCTGGCAGCATGTCGTGGAAGAGTTCGAGCAGTGCAGTGAAACTCTTGTCACTCAAGCCAAATCTTGCTTTCAGGTTGAACATGTGAAGCACGGATGTCAATTTCGTATATTTGCGACATGTGGGAAACAGAGGCATCCGAGATGCGTCAATCAATCTTTGATACACAGCTGGCTTGTCAGTGAAATTATCTTCAACATCTTGGAGTATTGGGTCACATTGTTCAACATTATCACCGTCATCGCTGATTTCAATGTCAGTCTGATCACGCTCGGTGTTGGCGATTGTGTCAACAATGATTTTGTCCTTACGCCGCTATTACACTGACTTGAAGATTGTACTCTACTACTAGCTTCTGCACACTCGCCATGTAAGAACCATATTTTATAGTTCGGCATAAACCCACGCCTTGAAAGGTGGAATCTGATTGTGTGTAAGCTAGGGAACTTATTTCGAAGTTCGCACTGAGCACAAGGACAAGGAATATGTGTCTCGTTCATCCTCTTCTGATGTTCGAGTGCCACTTTGCAAAATTCGTTATCCACCTTACTTTCAAAATAGTTCCCTCTTTGACCGTACATCCATCCACGGTCCATTCTATCCACATTAGATGAAAGTTCAAAACAAATATTTTAGATTTATTTTCATCCACACTACAATGACTAATAATTGTGCAGATAATAATCATCATAACTTTGGTATGTGATCGTATATATACATTACAACTAAGTGGTTCTTAGTATTTTGAGAGAATTATCAATAACTAATGCATTTCTAGAAAAAATTTGGCATGACCTATGAATAATGTTACTCTTCCGTGCTTATTATTGAGCACTGACCAAACTCATACAACCAGAAAACATTCAAACAACTGGCATATGTAAATTTATGAAGAATTAAAAAATAAAACAAATAAAACATAAAAACTAACCTGCTGAGTCAGATACAACTGGTACAGTGTCTTGATTAACGGTGGTCTGGTATTGTCTGTTGACAATGACAAATAAATAATATTATTGTTTAATGTTCAACACTTAAACTAGTTATTATTTGGTTATCTAATCAAAAATAATAATTATGAATCAACAATATCTAATCAAAAAATAATAATTATAAATCAATTAACACTTAAAACTACAATGCATTTTACCGTGCGTGAAGAGACTAGCCCGACTTCAAACTAGTATCCGACTGATGCAGCAGATACAGGAATAATGATTCAACCTTCACATATAAATACATGTCAATTATTCTTTACAAATGACAAAACCTACTTATACAAATGAAAAACTAGCAATTTTGTATAATTAACACAATGTTCAACACTTAAACTAGTTATTATTTGGTTATCTAATCAAAAATAATAATTATGAATCAACAATATCTAATCAAAAAATAATAATTATAAATCAATTAACACTTAAAACTACAATGCATTTTAATTATAAATCAATTATTCTTTATAAATGACAAAACATATTTATAGAAATGAAAAACTAGCAATTTTGTACAATTAACACAATTTTAATAGTTCCAACCAAAACAATTACTCAATTACACTCCAAATCACATAAATCAGTCAACAATCACCTATAAACAATGAATTAATACCAAATTTATACAAATGAAAAACTAGCAATTTTGTACAATTAACACAAATTAATTTAATAGTTCCAACCAATACAATTACTCAATTACACTCCAAATCACATAAATCAGTCAACAATCACCTATAAACAATGAATTAATACCAAATTTATACAAATGAAATTGGAAAACTGAAAAAAACTAACCTAAATTGAGAATTACCGAGCAAGGGGCGACCTGGGCGGGACTTGGGCGGAGATCTTGGCCGCGACTTGGGCGGGACTTGGGCGGACTTGGGCGAGGCGGCGACGGCGGCGACGGCGGCGACTCAGAGGCGTAGACGGCGATGGACAAGGGGAGAAAGAGGGGCGGCGATACAGAGGCGAAACGAAGAGAGAGAGGAAATATTTTCAGTCGCGCGCGAATGAATGGGGAAGACGACCCAGTGATATTAAAACACAAATTTTCGGCGGTTTATAGTCAAAACCGCCGAAAATTGTCTTCTTAATGTAACATTTTCGGCGGTTTTTACCAAAAACCGCCGAAAATTGCTCATTAAGATGACAATTTTCGGCGGTTTTGACTATAAACCGCCGAAAATTTGTCTGCTACGTTATCTTTTTCGGCTACAACGATAAAACCGCCGAAAATAAGGGGCCGAAAAAGACCCGTTTTTTAACTAGTGATTACCAGTTTACTAAACGAGACATGGGACGACCGCACTCCGTTAGGAGCATGTGGGCCTGACAGACTTATTTATGAGTTAGTCGGGTAAGTAGTAATGTATCAGTACGGTACCCCATGCAAGTAGACAAGTAGTGTTAGGAACACGAGAAGTAGTCAACTCCATTCTACGGACAGTAAGATGGATTACCTCGAAGATGGACGAGAAGAGCCGCAGTTAAACCATCGGGCTAAAGAAATCAAGAACCATCAACAGAGAACAGTAGACAGTAGACAGTATACAGTGAAGACAGGGAAACAGTTCAAGGACAGGAACTCAAAAAAAAAGAGAAACAGGAAACCCATTATGGACGAATAATATGTAGAATCCTCATAAGGATCGAGTAAATTCTTAAAATCCAGAGGAAATCTACCAGATATGGACGTAAACGCGTGACTACGCGAGGATAAAAGACAAAGCTATATAATAGCAGATACCTTAAGCAAGGATCAGTGATTCGGAATGTACCACTCACAGGATAATTCGCACATCTTTTCTGCTAGACTCATTGGATATTAGCTGCTGAGAGTTTACGCCTCTGCACACTATATGACTGGGTGTTTTGGTATTGCACTTGCACAGTTATTAATCTAGTGGGAATGCAGAAAGATAAAGTGGATATCAACAAGAGTGTGTAAAAAAAAGAACTACAACAGTGTGTTACTCTGGAACAAAACACCAGGAGACATGGATGACAAACATCATCTTTGTGGACATATAGGCTGGTACGTCTTAGTATTACAAAGACAAGTGCAAAGAGCACTAAGTACTAATAGTAGCCAATGTCATATTACATCTCAAACTGAATGTCAGTGAGAGAAGACACACACATATATGCTAGTGATCCAACGAGTGGATTCACAGCAATGGAAAAAAAAAGAGGCAAATTGAGCCTATGTTCAGGGTCTACACCTGATACGGAGCGAGTGGGCCCATAAGAATGAACTTGGGAGAGAGCACAAATAGTTTAGTGCCACACCCTTTATGTATATTGGAGCCCTGAAGGGCTAGAGTCATACCCGTCTCTGATATGAGGATAATCCACGAGTTGGTAAACTCTTTGAGATCCAAGTATCCAGCGCTCCTTGTTGAGCGGCTGTTGTACTTGTGGGGTACGGGGGCGTAACCCTTTTTAAGGGGGGTAGAGCCTCTGGCTGTGCACATGTGTGCACTAAGTTTTGGTTGTTTAGTATGCATTGCATACAAAGAATTGGTGGTGTGCGGGGCATACGAGGGTTGTTTGTTTAGTATGCATGGCATACAGTGAATTGGTTTTGTTGGTTATGGTTGGTACGCAGGGCGTGCGTTGTTTGGTTTGTTTGTGTGTAATTTGCACTTGTAGTATGTATCTCACGAGATACTTGTTGAATGTTGTATGTACACATGTGTGTAGTACTTTTCTTATGCTATTTGTGATATGTATTCATATTGCTTTATAGAATGATTACATATGGTATCGCCTAGATACGAAATGAATCATTAGATATGGAATGTGGAACATGGAATGTTATGGACACCTCAGGGAGGGTTGTCAGGGCTTGTAGAACTGATAGAAATGATGGTGCTGATGGATCACCTATATCCATATATGATTGAACTAACGCCACAACGTGAGGCTATATGCTGTATAAGCACAATACGATGTGTGTAAATGATATATCACATAGATATACATTATGGGAATAATAGGTAGTTATACATTTATATACTTACCTATTTGATAAGAGACTCAGGATGAAGTCTTTTTAAGGGGGGTAGATTGAAATACCCCAAACTAATAAAATAAGGATTAAATATTTAATCACATTATTTAAGGCCTAAACATGCTTAAAAGTCAACTGAGAAAACAGTGGTCAACACAAAACAAGATGTTGCACCCTTGACTGTTTAGGGTAAATAAATACCCAAATGAACTACTTAGGACCTAAAAATTTGTCCTAAGCATATTAAAACATTACTAAACATACTAAAATCGTTGGACAACACTCCAACACAAAGAACAAGCGTTTACATGCTTCAAGGTCAAAAAGGGCAAAAATGTGCTCTAAGAATACCTTAAAGGTCTAATGACCTCTAATGATATAAAATTGGATACCATGATCAAATATCATGTAAGGGACACAAAAAAACCGTTGTCAAAGAAACCAAGCTCAGAAACACCTTGCGACACAAAATGTGCACTAAATCTCCTTAAAGCACGTTTTTGTGTAATTGCCTTCTAAATTGGTTTAAATGGGCTAAAAGGTTATAATTACCTTTAAATATGATAAAATATCATATTTAACATGTTAGGACAAAATTTATTCCAGAATACAATTTTACAAATTAATATTAAAATATTATAAAACCCTAAAGTGGGGCCCGTTTGGGTCAACATTGACTAAGTTGGTCAATGTTGACCATTGAACACGAATTGGACCTCTCAAAATTGGTGGAATAAGTCTCCTAACAGACCAAGAGACAAGTCCCATGTGACAATTAAAGATATTCCTTTGCTTTTGCATAAAATAAGGAAAAAGTATACTTTTACATATAAAAACACAAAAGTAACTTACCACTTGCTTACCCATGTGAGGTTGGAGCCGATTGAGGAGCCTCTCCTCTCCTTGTTACATGGTTGATACAAGGCTCCAAGCAAGGACAAGACAAGAGTGATGACTCATTTCATTAATTAATTGCTAAAAGTTACATTATTACACCATTATTGAATCAATTATGCTCAAATAATTCACCCACCTTTCCTATCATGGCCGGCTGCCCCTTGCTGTTGTCTCCAACGAATTTATCAATTGCAATCAACCTTGGTGAGTCATCAGTCACTTAAATCATAAAAAATGCAAAAATGTGTTTTAAGCCAAAATTAGGTCATTTGCCTCATTAGTTCCATTCCAACCGTGGAACTCAAGGCCAAAATCTCCCTTTGGCTTCTCTTGACCGAAGGTAAGAATACCAAGCTCCATTGGAGAGAGCTCAAGCTCTAGGTAAGCTCTTAAGGCATAAAAATGCCCATTTTCTTCATCTTTCTTTCCTTTCTCCATTGATCTACACTCCAACCTTTTCTATACATCTATGTAGAGTGATTTGGAGGTTAAAGGAAGGTTTATTCTCGGGCATAACAAGATCTAAGAAGGAAAGTTCAAGTCTTGACCATTTAAGGTAAAAATGTGCTCTAAGCACATATCTCTTCTTTCTTGAAGATTTCGGTTGAAAACCTTGCTTCCCTAGCCTTATTTTCTTCTCCTTTTCATGTAGATTCAGTTGGTATTCCAAGATCTACAAGGAGTAGCTAGATCCAAGCCAAAAACACCATTTTGGCATCTTAAACAAGGTAAAACTTAGCTATCTTCCAAGCTAATTACCCACGGTTTTATACCTTGTTCTTGGGAGTGTTTTGATACTCTTTCTTTCTGGAAAAATAGGGCCGAGATATTATTCCAACAAACTTGGAGATTTAAGGTAAAAATTCATGATTTTCATGGCTTAAATTACTTCTCATGGTTAGCTCATGTTTGGAGTTTAATCATGTCTTGTTTTCTACATGAAGACAAGTAGATCAAGCTGTGGAGAAACTCTCCTTAAGGTGGCCGAATCCAAACAAGGTTTATCTAAGTTAAATCAAGGTATAAATCACTTAATCATTAACTTTGCTAAGTTAATATGTTCTTAAGCTACTTCTAATTAAATTGCCGTGAGTGAATAAGCATAACAAGGTCATGTTTGACCTTAAAATGTTTAAGGAATGGTTTAATAAATTTTATAACTAATTAAACAAGCATAATTGTCAAATTTAAGACATTATGTGGAAGTTTGGTAAATAAATGAAAATTAAATGGTGAGGCCGAGAATTATAAGCATTTTTTGGGACATTTATGTGCAATTTATTTTGCAAGCCAATGTTTGTAATAAGGCCATGTATTTTAGGCCATTTTATTAATGCATTTACAAGCTTTTATTTAAGTTTAGGTGTTATCTATATTACCGAAAAGAATGAGGGGTTATAGTGTAATTAAATTAAATTTTGGGGCCATATAATAATTAAGCCAAAAATTAGAGGTTAAAAGGAGTTAAAATAAAGTTTATAAGATTTTATAAAGTTTTGGGGTAAAATGGTGATTTCTAGAAAGTATGGGTACAAACCGTGAATAATGGAGATTAATGGTCAAGGAAATTTAAGGTGGTCAACCTTGACCATATGGTAGGTTTTGACCAAATTAGATAAGTTAAATAACTTATTTAAGGCTTTATAATAAGATAAGTATCTTAAGGTAACATTTTTATAACATAAGTGGTAAATATGTTATTACCGAAAAATTAAGGGTGTACAATGGTATTTTAAACACCCATGGGCTATTAGGAATTTTTAGGAATTTATTGGGTTGATTTTGGAATTAAATGAACTATATATGTATAATATATAGTTTATGTCATTATGACACTTTGGAGAAATATAGAAGGTGGAGATGTGAATACCGGAAAATAAGGGTTAATAAGGTAATAATAACCCTTTGGAGAAACTTGGTGATTTTTAGAATTATATAAGAGTATTTATTAAGATATATGTATAATATATGGTTTTAATGAATTGTTAAACTACATGTTAAAAATTGGCCAAATGGCAATTATAGAACACATATGGTTTATTCGGAATTTACAAAAATATAACCATAGGTTATATTTATATTAAGGTTAGAATGTTATATTAAAAGGAATATATAACATGGTATAAGTTATGGGATGATTTTGTAAATAAAGGAGACTATGGTTTATGGAAAAGAATAAGGTTTAATATATATGCCTAAGAGGCAATATAAAATTTTGTATAAAACTATAGGTTATAAGTTAAAGGGAATAAAAATATCACATAGTATGATATTAGTATATGGTATAACATTACATAATGTTATGTGGTCAAAATGGAATTTAAATGAAGTTAAGGGCTATACCGAGTTAACAAGAGTTGGAAAATTATTTTTTAAACTAAGGTATTTATTGAATAAACCTTAGGAGTTGTAAATATACAACATAAAATGTTACTCATGTTAGGATAATAATCTTAATATAAGTTGTATAATATAAACAACTAATGGGAATAATCATCTAATAAAAGATGATAAAAAGTAACATAAAATATAAGAGTTTATTAAACTCATGGGAATTACCTACGTGGTAAATATATACATGCACAAGAATAATGTATATAAGGTGGATATATATTTTGGTTGGAAACCATATGAGTTAATGGTGGTGGTTATTTTAAAAAAATAGTTACGAACTATAAGTTATGAATTTTGGATGTAAATATTATTTGCTAAAGATATGGATCATATAATACATTGTATTATAATGGAAGGTAGAAGAATGATACAATACAAAAATATAATATAATACAATCATGCATGAATACATGCAACTATAGGTTACGTACCTAAAATTAATTGGTGGATAAGATTAAAAAGAATTACAATGAATTAAACTTAACAGTTGAAATGTTATGACGTACGCATTTTAAGTAACAAAGCCGACTGTTTTAAAGAAACCCCTAACAAACGACTGTAGAAAACAGGGGTGACTGTCGGGGTTACTTGTATTTGGAAATACCGGATGTAGTTAGTCATGGAGACTGACTCATAGTTTTAATACCATTTAGATTATACTTCTGACAAGACGATTGACGAGCTAGCGGACTACACGGAGCATAGGATCTTGCTGATTCATACTCCACCGTAATACGATCAGGTGAACGGTATGTAAAGGGGTTTGATCCGAGTTGACCTAAGTTGCTCCTTGGGCTCGGATTTGGTGATATAACTTGTGTGTTATGTGTGTGGTTACATGTATGTGATTTAGTGTTACTGCAATATTATTTATGCACGAGCGTCCTACGGGACTAACACTACGTCGACTATAGATCGACTTATATAAACATACATATGCGTTGTGATGACATGACGGTTACTTGATATAATACCGTGATATTAATATTAAGTATATGGTAATGTAACACCCCAACCGACATTAACATACTTACAATAAACTGCAGCGGAAAAACAATCCTCATCACATTACTTAACTCGTTGGTGTTACACGCCGTTAGCCACCCACGTGGCTAACAAGGCTAATACGTATACATTGTACCGGTCTGATGGGCTAAATTCCCGAGCGACTACACATTATTATCCCTTCCCATTAACAACACGACATACACGTACCTTCCTGCTGTACCGAGTATTTATAAACTGATGCCGATGACAATTTTGGTCTTACTACACCTACTGTACATATACAATTTAAATAATTACCCATGTACATCGACTACCCCGTCCTACTCTCGAACGGCTCCAGCTCTTTGTGCCTGAAATAGGAAAAGAAGAGAAAGGGTGGCCCCCAAGGGGCTCAGCACCTTTGCTGGTATGGTAATCCCGCAGCCCACATGCTACCAGGCCACGCACAACTAATTGTCGTCTTAGCATGCGATTGATTATATTTAAATCATGCATGCAACTGTAAACACACAACACAAACATTTCGCCTCAATGGCTCAACAAACGGATAATACATCCTTACCTGATAGGTCACTCATGGTATTCATTACTCCTAGAGTGTTCCTCCTCTGTTGGAGCTACTTCCTTAATAGACGACTCTTACCCTTAAATTGGGTTATCCTTAAACGTCTCTTGTCACAAACTGGGATTCATTTCCATGATCCACACACTCCATATCTTACAACATGTATCATTCCTCACATAACAAACATAACAACACTTTTCACGTTTCAACGTGCACATAATAACATCGCAATAGTAATTGCATCACAACAACACCACATAACATAACGGGAACGGTCCTCTTAGGAACCGACCCAGACATTGTTAATTCACTGGCGAGCCTAGAGAATGGTGTCACCCTCATGGTAAGCTCGATACAATAACAACAACACTCATTACCGTCCTAATAGTCGGACGAGTAACTTAAGTTAAGATGGTTCGGGTTGGAGGCCCGAACACACCACACAAACACATGTTCCCCCTAGACCAATCATAAGTCAGAATAGGAAAGCTTTGGAGTAAGCTTGTGGGAGATTGAAGACCGGGAAAGGAACTCAATCTTAACATATAAGAGGGTCGAACCTGGAATGACAACGACCCCCATCCTCACACGCGTGGCCGGAACATGACCGGACTCCTCACCCCCATTAGTACATATAAACTTATAATTAGTAGTTAGAGATCCATTATGGAACCTATCACATCCACACACCATACGGAATCATGACCGAGTTGAGCAAACAAGGAAGGTTCACACACTTGCATTCAACAACCATATCCAACTAACTCACACATAGCCGTGGTTAGAACGTTCCCAAGGTTTGGGCCGTTAACTCCGAACACCGATCTCTCCCGTGTTCCTAGTTCTAATTAGCTAAGGTTTAACACTTACTTGAGGTTAAACGGGATCGGAGACTAGATGCGCCACATAATGAATTACTATAAACTCATTACATGTTTTAATCTTACAAGGTGGCAAACACTCAGAAAAACACATTGGCATACAAGCCGGTGTAATCCGGTAGGACACAGGTTGCAAGAAAACCATACCTGTCACCGCAGTCCACTTTACCACGTCCACTTATGTTCATCGAGCAATTCTCGAACAACTGATAACATTACATGTTTTTATTAACATCGGGGTAACATGATTGTTTAAAGTCTAATGCTTATAACTCTCCCCGTTAACTTAGTTAAATAACTTGACATTTTTACTTGTTTTACCTTTACATTTTAATACAATTTTTCACCCACTTAATGTCATTAAAACTCACCTAACATGTCCTTAACAACTTTATAACATCATTACCTATCAATCCCCATCATTACATATCATTTTATAACCATAAACAACATTTTGGTCCGACCGACCTTACCGACCGACCTTGCACAAGGTCGGTCCATTCCAGAACACTTTACCGTCAAAATTTTCTACTCCGACCGACCTTGTAAGTTCGGTCGCATGTTCGGTCGATTCCAGAAACTTAATCCGTACAAAAAACAAGCCCGACCGACCTTGCAAGTCGGTCCCCAAGGTCAGTCCATTCCAGAAACTAATTCTCGCAGGGTAAGCTGGGCTCGACCGACCTTGGCAAGTTCGGTCGCAAGGTCGGTCTGCCCCAGACCTTTATTTCCATTGCCCATTTAACTCCAAACTTCACCTCAAATATCCTAATATGTTCTAACATCATTTGGCACCTTTAATCCTTCATATAACATCCAAAAACTCATTTTATAACTCCTTAAACACTTACTCCCTTCTACCATTTTCATACCTTGAACAACATTTTAGAGTGGTCCGGGACTTGGTCCTTACCTTAAGTCCCGGACCAATACTTACAGAGACTCTCGGCTGTTTTTAATAGGGTGGTCCGGGACCTTGTACTCACCCCAAGTCCCGGACCAAGACAGTTTTCCAACTCTCGGCTGTTTTTCATGTATGGTCCGGGACATCTTCCAATACCTAAGTCCCGGACCTCTGTAACAGAATCCCAAATTTGACAATTTCAAGTCTTGTTTCATCCATTCTCTTCATCCATAGATTACCCAAACTTCATACATGAACTTAGGCATATTCTAATATCCAAAATATCACTTTGATTCACCTTTAAAAATGTCCAATTTGTCACTCATTTTTCTTATAAAATCTCTTAACACTTCCTAGTTTACTAAAACTCATTTAAAACACTTTGAACTCCTTATACATTTTCCAAATTTTCCCATAACTTCTCTTGTATATTCTCACATCCAAACACTTAGGTTTTTACCTTATTTCATTCAAGAACACCTAAAACCATCAAGAACACCATCACACACAAGACTTCACCAAATTTACACTACATCACAATATAGTGCACAATTTAAATTGCTTGGCACTTAGGCCCTTAAATAACATGGCTCTTAGGCCCTTAAATTGCATAAATCTTAAACACTGAATTTCCCACATAAATAATGCCTTTGACCTGCAATTACACCCAACAATACATATGCCCTTAATAAACTCCTTGAGAGCATTTCACTAGGTCATTCACCTTTGGCTCCTTAGATCATTTTAACAAGCAACATAAGCTCACTTCTCCTAAGGCATTATACCACATTAGGTTAGTATATTTACCTCTTTTCCACTCAAACTTCTTTCTTGTTTCCTTATAAAGCCAGTAAGGTATTTGATTCCTTGTCCACCACTAAACAATATACAAGCAATGAAATGAGTATGCAAGCTTCAAGCTTAAACTCATTGTAAACCCTAAGTTTACATTGTTTCAAAAACATTAATGTAGTTGTTTTACCTTGATCTTTGAAGAGAGTTTGAATATCTATGAAGAGAGGACTCCACCTAGTCCATGAAAGGTTGGAATGAAGCTAGAACAAAGTCACACCAAGAGCACCATCAATGTGCAATTTCGGTCAAGGCAAAAACATGAAGGAAACTTGATTTTTCTTTGAGATTCCTTACCTAGAAGCAAACGAGAGTAATAATATGTAGAAAGGTGAGCTCAAGCTCCTTCAATGGTGAATCTCCATGGCACCAAAATTGAGCTCTTGAAGATTTGAAAAGATAGAAGTGTAGAGCTTGGTCTAACTAAGACAAATATAGTCTTAGAATTTGATTTGGAGCATGGAGTTGGATTTGGCAAAGAAATGAAGATGGAGAAGAGATGGAGCTGTAGCAAATCGTAAATGGAGGGGGAGGAAGAAGATGGCTACCGTGGGAAATGAAAGGAAATAAGAGAATGAGGAGGTAAGTTTGCTTTTGTTAAGATATTTATGTATAAAGCAAAATAGTACTTTACTTTAAGCTTTACTTTACTTATTTGATTTCTTTTACAAGTTGGTGACTCACACCTTGAAAAACCGGCCCCCTTTAGTTAGAAGGGTACTTTAGTCTTTATTTGTCAATTTAATTACTTATGATAACATATGTTACAAACTAGCTTATAAAAATCACTATTCACAAAAACAAGGCACATAGAAGTGAAATTTTTGATTTCCCATTGATATAGACTTCCAAATGTGATACTACATAGTCCACATGTTAATTAAAGAGTAATGATGGACATTTAGCCATTCAAAACTCATTTACAAGACCATTTTTCAAAAACGTGCTTTAAGACTCCTTAAAGCACATTTTGTGTTTTAACTTGTTTCAAGCTTGGTTTCTTTAGTAATTGATTTAATATGTTCATTAACATAAATAAGGTATAGGTATGACCATTAGGTCTTATACAAATTATCCCAAGCTTAGAGCACATTTTGCTCTTTTGACTTTAAGGTATTTCTTGTGTTTTGTTTGGTTTTATTGTCTACCAAGGTTTCCTGAGGACTTGATTAGCCTTATAAAATCATAATTAAATATTATTAAGTCTTGGTAGGCTCTTTGGGTCCTAACCAAGTTCACTCATAGCTTAGAGCATGTTTTGCTCAAACTGTATCTTAGTGCTTTACTGCATTACTATGGTTTAAATTGTTCCCTGATGTTTCTAAGGCACTTTTTAGCCTTTACATACCATAGTTTAATATTTAAACCACATATCAAGGTTTGGGGTATTTCAATCTACCCCCTTAAAAGAACTTCGTCCTCGAAGTCACATTCCTCGCATCATTGGATTAGAATACGGGAATTACTTTCGAAATTAACTTCCATTACCAACCACCCTTTACATCCAACCTCAGACTTAACGGTCCGGGCAACATATCCACATTATACATAACCATATCATAACATACTTACATGATAACCTCGGACTCACGTCCGGGTACCTTAATAACATTACACTTACATAACAACCCTCAGACTCTCAGGTCTGGGTAACAATACAACAGTTAGACTCATAGGTTGAATAACATAACACTTTCGAAACTACCACATTAGGACTCAAGGTCTAAAATAAATTTCTTATCATACCACACAACGTGTCTTAGCATGTATAACAAACAGAAATACCTTTTCCATCTCTCCATGGGCTCCAATCCCATGTTGAGTACATATACACTGTGCCCCGCAGAACCCGCTAGTAGGAAAACAGCCTATTTCTGCGGTTGTAAAGGGCCTATTTCTGCGGTTTACAACCGCAGAAATGAGCACCGCAGACATAGGTATTTACCCTATTTCGGCGGTTCCTACTAAAGAACCGCCGAAATAGACCAGCTCCTTTGACCGTCTTCGTTTGACCTGGCCACCTATTTCGGCGGTTCCTACTAAAGAACCGCCGAAATAGGTGGCCAGGTCAAACGAAGACGGTCAAATGGAGCTGGTCTATTTCGGCGGTTCTTTAGTAGGAACCGCCGAAATAGACGTCTTTTTTTTGTTTTTTCCTTTCCAGCTTATTATTGCACCCAAATACACCAAAAAATTAAGCAAACCTGTAAATGCATTGATAATGCTGCCACCACAAGTGGGGCGCCTCGGTAGCATACTATAAACCCATAAAGCGGCCAAATCATCGGCACACATCAATAAATGCAAAAACGCAAGAAATTCATAACAAAAAAGGATTAGTTGTACACTTCACCACATGCACTCTCCACACCACACTCCATTACAATATACAATTCACTACGTTTCAATCTAATGAATACATATAATAACACAAGTAATGTTCAACGCAAACAAACTTAAGAGGAATCAACTAAGTACGTCGATGGAGATAAATTCTGCCCATTCCTCGAGGATTTCAGATATGTGCCTATTTTCATAACTTCCAATGCCCACGATTTCTTCGAAAGCCTTGAACAAACAAAAATGAATAGTTAGTGAGACACTACACAAAGAATGACAAAGAATAAAAATACATATAAAACCAAGACTTTCAAAGATAGTTAATACCATGTCCAATGATTTTTCTGGCAAAAACTTGGATGATGCTACTAAAGTCATGCATAAACCTCATAACATAGTAACCGCATTTGATCCACCAGGCTTTACTGGACACTATACATTCACACATTACGTTATCAGTCATACTTGCAGGTCTACTATTAACATGTTAATATTTGCCACAAAATAAGTAAAACTACCTTCACTATAGTCCAAGGGATGTTCTTCGGTGTCTTTTGCAATGCACGCAGTGCAGCTTGGAAGCCACTATACAAAATAAATATTTTAAATGTAATACACAATTTAATCAAATTTAACGAAACAATTTATTAAGTTATGACAATTGTAGTATAATTTAAATAGCTCCTCTTTAGAGCCGCTGCATCGCTGGCTTCTTGGCACTCGTACCAAGTGAGTCGAACTGTAAGACTCTCGGGTATTTCATGACCAAAACCAACAACGACCAATGACGACTGCTCACGTGATGAATACAATTGAAATCATAAACACGGATAACATAACTTATAAATAAAACGTAATAAGATATGGAAGTATGACTTTACCCTTGATAATATGGTAGCATAATGTATGACTTGTCTGCACATTCATATATTGTTCGCACGTACCGCAAAAGACCTTCAGGATCCATTAACATAGTCACTTCACCTGCAAGTATCAGGGCATAGGAATCCGAAGCTGTCAGTCTGATGATCTCGTATCGCCTTGGAATGCACATGCCTGCACCATAAAGACAACAACATCAGTGAACGGCGTTAAAGTACAAAAAATAATTCAAGTATTTCATTAATATAGGAAAAGGTATGAGATCGCTCACATGCTAGCTGACTTCAGAATCGACACATTTAACCAGTCTCTCTTGAATACATCAACGAAGTCGGACATATATATATCGAACGTATGCGTCCGTCCTTCGGGTTCGTGATGGTGAAAAAGACCCTGGCTATCCTCCACTTGGATCCTATCACTCTGAGGTGACGTCATCAACAAGGACGAGTGCAGAAGTCTCATGTTCTGTGACAACCCCTCCAATATGTTCTTCTCTACTAAAGCAGGTCTCATCATGAAGTTGGAGGATGCCCCCGTGAGAGCTGGTGTGGCAACACTTTTTCCTTTTCCTTTAGAAGTTTTTTTCGACTTGACATTTTCCTAATTTGTTGATTAATTAAGTTTAAGTGACTCACTCTAAACCATATACTAATTGAAACATCGGATAATTATAATTTTAGAGTAAGCGTTAATTGTGTTTACCTGGCCCGAGATTTTGACCCATGTACCCGGCCATTGGATTGTAGCTGTTTGAACAGAGCGAAGTATGTTTCTCTGTCCCAGAGGTACCGGTATAGCAACATCAGCATACTCTGTCACATAATCATCTACAAGCACCCGGACATACCCCTGCCGTAGTGGTTCACCGCCGACGGTGTCTGTACCAGATGAGGGAAACAATTTACCCCACGCCACCATAATATCCGCACCTCCCATCGGTATGAACAGCGTGCATAAACAGGGTTCCTGAACATTAAGTAAAGAAGGGTTAAACGAACACAATCGAAGTAAATAGATGATAATAAATAATTTATTTTCTAAGTTAATGTGACTAAACCTTAATAGATGCATGTGGATATGGATCTATCGACTGCACACTACTCTGCCGTACTGGTGTGCCCTCCTCCCTATCAGCTGATGGTGCATGGGCTGGTCTAGTCACCTCCTGACTACTGCACATCTGTGAGCGTATTTTTGTCATCTCCTCTGCAACCAAATGCTGAACATTCTGCATAAGCCTCTGCTCCATCTCAGCAGTAACCTTCAAATGTTCCTCATAGCTGATCATCCTTCCTTGTGAGCCTTTCCTAGACCCCGGATTACCAAAAGCTTGGCGGATACCAACTTGTCCACCAAAACCAATAGCGCGACCAGGATGATCCACCTTTCCAAGAGCACGAGAAAGGGGATCATATTGTCTGTTCGGAGCCCAAGAACCCTCAGTAACTTGAGAGTTTAACTCTTCCTATAAAACACAAAATTAACAAAATTCATTAATATACAGGTACACAACAAATATTAAACTTATGAACCGAAATTAGATACCATTTGATTTATAATCTCTCTCGTGGCATCATCGTACTGAGGATTTTCCGGCGTCGAGTTTTTTGGCACTCGACTCAACTCCCACACCTTCATCCTTCTGTCGCTAGGAGCCACATCCTGTGGAAGCAAGCCCTTTTGCTCCCACTCTGGTACGCGTTCGGCAATGCTTTTACCACCTAAGTGATGTGGGTATAGATTTTTCTTCGCATTTGCCTGCTGTTTTGCACGAACCGCCTACAAATACATATGTAACGTGTAAGATACAAATAAGCAAATAAAACAGCCAAAATGTATAAAAGACAGCGTTGAATATTAGCTCTACCTGGTACTCTGGCGTGTGACGATACTCCACAAACCGGGTCCACTGCTCCTCAGTGATGCCCTCGTACGCCTCCCAGGGTGGCAGTTCATCGCCTCTTTCTGCATCATCCGATTCAGGGTCTTGATACGCAGCACCATGAAAGTACTTGTCAGAGAGGGCCTTCCTATGGTCGCGGAACTGTCGCCCCATTTTTTTCAGTATATCCTCCTTAAGAGAAGGATCAATGCAGAAACGACTCTACATAAACAATTATTAGTCATTTAGTAACACAAGTAACGAGAAACTCTAAAATTATATAACATATTATAAAAAATAACACACCTGAAGAATCCCAAACATAGTGTCCTTCAATGATTGTGGCACTTGCTTCCAATTGTGATTTATGTCGCAGTAAGTCTTGACCAGGTGGCCAGCATATGCAGTATAATCATTCTTCCAATTACCGTATGGCTGGTTGAACTCATTGAACTGCAAAGGCTTCGTGGGGGGGCCTTTAATTGCCTTCAGTGCACGGGTGGCACCTCTCTTCTTCACCTTCTGTCCGGAGGAGGAGGAAGCTGGTGGCTCTGTCACCTGCTGTGATGGACAAGCCTCATCCTCCGGTGGGTGAGTTCTCTTCCCCTTCTTTCCTCCTCGTGTGACCCGTTTTGCTGGTCTCTGCTGATGAGGATCAGCTTCTTCAACGGGCTGGTCCATAGGGTGATCAGCCACTGCAGTAAAGATAAGTTAGTCAAATTAATTGAATGAATTTATAATGTAATGACAAATGTTGAACAAGTCAAGAAAAATAGTTAACATAACATTACCATAAATACTTCTATGTTTTGGTGTTATCAACCCAAAAACCCTCGTCATGGTCTGATCGTGCATAAATCAAGTCGTTTTGAGTATCAACATTTAAATCCCGCAACCCCGTAGGAAACAATGTTGTTCCTTCAATCGTCTCATTCTCATCATCATCATCCTCATTTTCATTTTCAATCTGAACTGGTCTTCTACCTGGAAGAACAACAGACCATCTGAAGTCTTTTGGATCCTGAACATACCACACTTGGTCACAATCTTTTCCCATAACAAACTGATCATCCTTAAAACTGGCACGTGTGAGATCAACCAAGGTAAGACCTCCATCGTTTTGGATTCCACGTCGGTTGTCCACCCATTTGCAACGGAACACTAAAAACGAATCAATATGGTAGTCTAGCTCCCAAATGTCCTCGATAACACCGTAATACCAACTGGAGCTCCTCACTGGTTGAGACTGGTTACCGATGTGGTACTCATTGAATGCCGCTTCTATTTTTACTCCACTGTTCTGGTTTATTGATTTAGCATCTTGGCGTGCAGTGTAATAAGTATACCCACTAATGTCATATCCCTCAAATGATACAACATTAGGTTCAGGTCCTATTGCCAAAAATCTGATTTCCTCATTGAGAACTTCTGAATTTGATGACGCTTTTTCAAAGACATAATATTTGAACCATTGGACAAACAGTCGGTTTTGTTCTTTCGTAAGCCAAAGATGGTTTCTGGTAGGATTTTGTTGTCTCAACTCATTCATATGAGTATCAAAGAAGGGTTCAACAGCCTCAAGGTGTTGTAACACAAACAGATGTGCTTGATGAATCAGTTGACTTGGTACTTGCACAATCTTTCTTCCAATGACACCTTTGCCTTTATATCTGCCGTAGTGTCTTGGTTTTGGGATACCGATTGATTCTGCTTCATTCAGATAATCAGTCACAAATTCTGTGACTTCCTCAGTCACCGTTGCTTCAATTATGCTCCCTTCTGGTCGATATCTATTCCTCATTCTACCCTTTAGAATACCCATGTATCGTTCAAAAGGGTACATGTAGCGTAAGTAGACCGGACCACAAAATTGGATCTCTTGAACAATGTGGACTATCAAGTGCACCATTATGTCAAAGAATGATGGTGGGAAATACATCTCTAATTGACATAATGTTACCACTATTTCACGTTGTAGATCATCGAGAGAGTTTACATCAATTACCTTGCAGCAGACAGCATTGAAGAAGAAACACAATCTGGTTAACGCATTTCTGACATCATTTGGCAATATCCCACGGATGGCTACTGGCAGAAGATGTAACATCAATACATGATAATCGTGAGATTTCATGCCTAACAGTTTCAAATCCTTCATTGATACAATATTCTTCCAGTTTGAAGAATATCCAGATGGTACTTTTACCGAGTGTAGACATTTACAGAAGCTGATCTTCTCATTCTTTGAAAGTGTGTAGCATGCAGGAGGTAGGTATATTCGTCTCTCATTCTCCTGTGGGTGTAATTCTTTCCTTATACCCATGACTTGCATGTCTTTTCTCACTTTCAATCCGTCTTTCGTTTTGCCGGGTATGTTGAGCAAAGTCCCACTCACTGCCTCACCAACATTCTTTACGATGTGCATGAAATCCAAACAGTGTCTGACAGGCAGGTGACGCCAATACGGTAAATCCCAGAAGATAGAGCATTTTTTCCAAATGTTCTTTGCCGGTTTCGATGTGTTTCCAAAGACGTTCACAATGTCCTTAACCTTTGCATACACTTCCTCAGAGGTCAAAGGTAGACGGGCCACTCGAGTCTCGGCCTCACCATTGAACAGTTTCTTCTTCTTACGATAAGGGTGATCTTCAGGTAGAAAACGTCGATGACACATGTAAACATTCTTACCACAATTTTGTAAACGGTCCGAACATGTGTCATCCTCGCACACCGGACATGCAAATGTTCCTTTCACAGTGTATCCAGACAAGTTCCCATATGCAGGGAAATCGTTGACCGTACAGAACAACAACGCCTTGAGCGTGAAATTTTCCCTTGCATAAGCATCATACACAACGGTTCCCTCATTCCACAGCAACTTCAAATCATCAATCAATGGGGCGAGGTATACATCAATATTATTACCTGGCTGCTTGGGGCCAGATATCAAAAGAGATAACATTATGTACCTGCGTTTCATACACAACCACGAAGGCAAATTGTAGATCACTAGTAAAACGGGCCAAGTACTGTGTTGACTGCTTAATGTGCCGTACGGGTTCATCCCGTCAGTACATAGCCCAAGCCTCAAATTCCTATCTTCACCTCCAAAATGTTCTTTGAACCGTCTATTGATGTTTCTCCACTGAGGTCCATCTGCTGGATGTCTTAATTTCTCATCACTCTTTCTACCCTACTCTGCGTGCCATCGTAAATTCTTTGCATCTTTTGGATTCGCAAACAACCGTTTGAATCTGGGTATAATCGGCAAATACCACAGTAATTTAGCTGGAGGGCTTTTTTTTTAACGGAGGAGTACTCACCATCTTTATGCTTATACCGGGACAGCTGACATTTCGGGCAAGTGTCCAGATGTGCGTATTCACCCCTGTACAACACACAGTTGTTTGGACACGCGTGAATTTTTTTGTACTCTACTCCCATTGGACATACCCATTTCTTTGCCTCATAGGTGGTGGTAGGGAGACCATTCTCATCCGGTAGCATATCATGAATCAGCTCGAGGAATGCCGAGAAACCTTTGTCACTCAATCCATATCTTCCCTTCAGGTTGAACAAATTCAATATAGCCGTCAATTTCGTGTACTTAGTGCACGTAGGATACAATGCCGTCTTGGATGCGTCCAACAACCTTTGATACTCATCCGGTCGATCAACAAAATTATTCTCAACGTTATCAAGCATCTCCATTATTTGCTCATCATGATAAGTCGGTTCACTGTCATTGACTCCGGAAGCATTTGGGATCGGTTCCGACTCGACAAAATCAAATGTGTGGTCTGTTCTCATCCTCTCCCTTTCATTAATGTACGAGGACCCGACATTATGTTCAACACTTTCTCCATGAAAAATCCATCTCTTATAGTGTGGCATGAAACCGCGAGTCTTCAGATGGAATTCAATTTCCACAATGTTTGAAAATTTCCTTAAGACACCGCAGTCAACACAAGGACAAGGTATTTTCTCCGCCTTTGTCATGTCCTTGTGCTGCACTGCCGCTTTGCAAAACTCTTTCAACATGTTGCGATAGTGATCCCCTCGCTCACCGTACATCCAGTCACGCTCCATACTTTATTTGAAATACAAAACGGTACGGTTAATGAAGCGTGACTGTATGCATATTAAATAAGCTAGCTACTCTAACTCTAAGGTTTCAACCTAAATTATATACTAGCACCTATATTATCTGAATACATAATCTCAATGATCAAACAAAAAGCAGAGTTTAGTAGCTTACTTGTACACAGAGAAGGAAACAGCAACGGTGATTCCCCCCTACAAAGACGTAACCACACAAAATGAGTAAATAAACAAATCAAACTAATACCAAATTTATTTATCAAACCAAATTTCAATATTTTGTGGAAATACAAAGTATAAAAGACAAAAAGATAAGTTAGATTATATTACCGGTTCTTCCACTCCGCTGTCAATATACCGTGCAATGAACGGGGAAATCTTAAGCACTTCTCTATAGATAGAATATAAACTCATTAGTTTATGTATGTTAATTATTCGTAATTAGGATTGCAAAAATATATATAATAAGCTAAAAAGATGAAGATGTAAGTTGAGTATATTACGGGTTCACAAATGAATTGTATTCATCCCCGTACGACTTCAATCGGGTGAGCCCATTTAGTGATTTCCCCCTACAAAGGCATAACCACACAAAATGAGTAAAAAAACAAAAATAAAACACAAAAATAAAACTATAAAATTAATTAATCCACTCGAGAAAAAATAAAACGCAAATAAAATTGAAACAAATTATTAAAACTTATCAAGTAAATATCCTAATTGAACTAAGAGAAAAGATAAATGAAGTACATACTATTAAACCTACAGAATTAAATTTGAAAGCTAAAAAAAGAATTTTGTAACTTAATACTAAACCAATTCAAGTAATGACAAAATAAATAAAATAAACAAAGCAAACCGTAAAATCAAAAACAAAAAGCATAAAAACAGAATAAATACTAAAAGTCTAAACGAAAGCAAGCGTAATCCTAACTAATCAAATTTGACGTATAATTAAACAAAGTAAAAAAAAACTTAGCATGTAAACATATCCTAATTGAATTAAGAGAAAAGATAAACGAACTACATACTATTAACCTACATAATTAAATTTGAAACCTAAAAAAAAAGAATTATGTAAACCTTAAGTCATCTAATTTCTAGGACAATTTTGACAGAGTTTCCCCTATAATTTTAGCATTGCCCACACACAATTTCAGCTCACCAACTCATTTCTAATATCCACAACAACCTTAAGCACTAACATACATTAAAATTCTGCACAAACTCATCTATTTCCCCTTGGCTTCCAAGCCCTTTAATCATCATTTTATTAACACTAAAACAACTCAATCTCTTCCTCATTATACAATAACACCACTAATACTCAAAGCAATGTTAGTTCCTCATATTCAAGCAATTAAAAACGAAAAGCAAAACGCAAAATCAAAAACGAAAAAAAAACAATCCGAACAAATATTAAAAGTCTAAAACGAAAGCAAGTGTAATCCTCACTAATCAAATTTGATGTATAATTACACAAAGTAGAAATAAAACAAGAATAAAAGAAAATTAATGAAAAATCAAAATCAAAAACAAAGGCACAACCACACAAAATGAGCAAAAAAACCACAATTATTCACTCAAACATTTTGTCGAGCACCTTGTGTGCACATATAATTTCACTTCTACAATACTACATATATACACAAATTTCATACACTCCACTAATACAATCATATCCACATTCACATTCAACCACAATTTAAACAACAATCACAATAAATCCATAAATTAGGTCAAAATCGAAAATTTACCTCGTTCTTCTCCCTCTGTTCGGATGAAGCTGCTGCTGCTGCTGTTAACACCGGATGAAGCGGACGGCACCGACGACCGGCGGCGAGGACCGGAGGACGGCGGCGAGCACGGCGGCAGCGGAAGGACCGGAATCGCTCCTCAATCGCCTCTGAAATCGCACGCAGCAGCAGCTCGACGAGGGAGGGAGAAAGGCCGTCGGGTGAAATGCGAGTGTCTGGGTAGGGGTGATATTAAAAGACCTATTTCGGCGGTTGTAAGTTCTAAACCGCCGAAATAGGTGGCCGATATTTTTTTTTTAAAAAAAATGGACCCTATTTCGGCGGTTCTTACATTAGAACCGCCGAAGTAGGTGCTTTTTATTTTTTTAAAAATAAAACGGGGCTATTTCGGCGGTTGTAACGTAACAACCGCCGAAATAGCCGTTTTATTTTTTAAAAAAAAATAAAACACCTACTTCGGCGGTTCTAATGTAAGAACCGCCGAAATAGGGGCGTAGAAATAGACCATTTTTGTACTAGTGCCGGTCGCGATGGACACCTTCTGGTCCCCGTTCCTTTGGGAGGTCAAAACAATCACATACATTTTTAAAATATCTTCTCATGTCTCTGGTCCGAAGACAAAGGCTCATACGTCCTCAGCTCGTGAGCAAGTATTACAAAAATATTCTTTACTAGGTTAAGTATATAAAGAATCCTTTATTCAAAATATGAATCGGCTGTTTTAGAAATTCCATTTGAAAAACCTTTTTGAAAACGCAACACAACTCCAAGTCCAATTTATGCTCTTTGTATCTTTCTTAACATGGTTATTTGTGACCACTTACAGGGAGCTTCAAGAGTCATCCAACCCTGATGTGATCAGCATCAGTGTTGAACTATCTTTCCACCCCAATTTGTGCTCGGCTTCCCTTGATCTCATGATAATCAAGTTTCACCTCCCACTTCATTTTCAACCAACAACTAATTCGAGCATATCCCATTTTCTATCTTTAAATCCTTCTAGTCATAATCATTACATCTCCAAGGGATAGAACTCCGTCTATCAATCATCACCCAAATCCAACTTAATTCAAGTTACCTAGGGAATTTAATTCTCACTAGGTTCTATGTCGGTCTCATACCCCTTCATAAATCACAACACTGTATATACATACATATTTTTTATCAAAATACAATACATGGTTTACATTTATGCACCGTCGGGTTTTAGTTCCCCGGGAGTTTCTTTACTCCCTTCCACTTGTACTCTTACACACCACTGTTAACAAAATAAACACACTTCCCACAATGGTATTCGCATCTTCTGTGCGCAATTACCACAATTTAACCACGAATGAATGCGTATGTTTATATAACACACGCGCCAACCATCATAGCAAATCATTTTTGCTATGCACAACATAGTTCATGTACTCTTGTACGGTAAAACACACTAAGTGGTTTTGCGCTCTACCCCCCTTAAAAGGGATTACGCCCACGTAATCAATCACTTAAAATGTTCTGCCGTCGTGAAGTGTTTTAACTTCCACGCGGTCTATTATACAATGCATTCCGATTAGAGGGTCTTAACCATATTGGCGGCTTAGTCCCTAAACCAAGAATTCGCATTGGAGTTCTAACTCATAACCGGTTTCGTCGGTCCTGGCCTGTGAGGCTTTTAGGCATTGATAGCTAGCCATTTTTCATATTCACCATGTATTTTCAGTATCTGGTGTATGGGCTCCCTGGCCTCTGTTGCGCAACTCTGGTAATTATAGATCTAGTTTGCCCCATTCGTTACTGTTACTGTATTATGCATCTCTAATGTATTACCCTTATCTTGGTAATAATGGTTTTTCAACCGACGCATGGTATCTCTGACCCTGAGCGAATTCGGTGAGTTTCACAACTTTCCATCCACTTCTCTCATAACTTACTGCGTAAACTACTATGTAATTCACAATGATTGACTTGCTTCTACCGACTTACTGTCGGTTGAGATTGAGCTACTACCTAGTGTGTAGTGCTCTCTCAGCTATTTACAACATTTGGGGTATATTCCATACCGATTTGGCATTAGTGCTACTGTAGTCACTTACTGTTAATCATGTCTCCACCTTTGGTTTTGTACATGTATTCTTTCATTGGTGCGGCCTTGCATTACCTATGCATCGGCCATTATAACATTATTCCCCCACAATTAACATGTTTCCAATTCCTAGCTATCCCACTCGATCATTACTACGCAAGTGCAATACCAAAACACTCAGTCATACAGAGTGCAGAGGCGTAAACTCTTGACAGTAAATCCCTTATGCGATTCGCCATGGAATGACACTGAGTTCCTCATCACATAGTACCTACCACTGGCTTATTGCCCAGTCTGTTTAACACCACTTACCTTCCATCACCACTGAATTTAATTCATAACTGCTCTTATCTGCCATATCATTATTTAACAACACTTATACAACGGTCGCTTACTGCGCACCATGCTTATTGTATAACATAACACTAACTTGCATGGTACTTACTGTCACATTCATTTCACACGTTACTTACATTATTGACATTATGGTTCGTCATTCATTTGGATGACTACCGAATGTTCCTTGAGCGTTGCTCACTCGAGTCACAAACCGGCGTTACTTAGCTCGGTGCTTCACATTATACACACATACTACTAAGCTAACTGCTCTGCTTTCAATAATAATGTCGTCTATCCTTAACATATTTCTTGAACTTGATTCACATAACTACCGCTCCTGTGGTCTCACATATCGAGAGGTATCCCCACTCTTAATGCAGTGGTTCGTTTACTTGATTCACGTAACTACCGCTTCTGCGGTCTCACATTTACATAACATATGTTGCTTGTGGCTTACAAGCCTTATTGCCTTGAGCTGCGCTCATTGTAGGCTGTCCACATACATGTACTTCTTTGTACAACATTACATAGTTTGGATATCACATTGAGCTCCATGACAAGGTCGTTGCATTCCGTTTCCTTTCATGGGATGCCCCTTAGGATTGTCAGTCCGTCTCCTGACAACTTATGTCTAAACTGGGTGTTAGTTTCAACCCTCGTGTTTCGGTCACGTCATTTCCTGCATCAACTGTTGATGCGAACACCCTTCAAGGATTGCTCCTGGGTGTTGCTAAGTTATGCCTTTACATCTAGTTCACACTTATTGGTACATTCAGTTAGCCACGCCTTTTGCGTTCTTAACTGGCTATTATCTTCTTCTGTGAAGATCAACATTTCCTGATAGTGTAGGTACTCATTCTGGGAGTTTCATCCCGTTCATTGCACATTAATGTGTCCACATTAGGCTGGGTCACCATTCCAGCTATCATGTTTATCCCTGAGGATCCTTAAGTCATATACGATGTCTTTACATTCAGTTAGTGCACTTCGCACCTCCTGACTCTTAAACATTTCCTTGAAAGGAATTTAGTAATTCCTTTAGTCTCGTTAACATAACTGAGTTCCTTAACTTCAACCATTCATGGTAATCCTTAGTTCTTGTTTGATTTATACTGCTGACCGTAGACGAAGTCGACTACTTCCCGTGTTTTGGACTCTACTCGTATACATATGTGGGGTACCATACTGATACATTGCTACTTACCCAACTAACCCATAAGTAGGTCTGTCAGGCCCACAAGCTCCTATCGGAGTGCAGTCGTCCCACAATTCAGTTGGTACACTCGTAGTGTCCGTCACACGCCTAGGTGAAGCATTCTGTTGTCAACTCCCTTATATTGTCCCGTGACAATATTCATTCCTTGCTTCCCGAACTTAATCGAGGGAAAGTTTATCCACTGTTGTATCCTTGTCAACTGTCCTTGGTCTTACTGGTTTGGTGTAAAAGAAGGTTAGAAAGAAGTGTTGGTTTGAAAGAAAATTTGGTTTTGAAAGAAAGAGTTTGGATAAATCTGGGTTTGAAAGAAAAATTTTTTTTTTCATGGTTTCACAACATCTTCTCACCTTAGCCAAGTCTAGCTTCTTGCTGACTGGTGTACTTACAACTACGAGGTTAGGCTAACAGGCCCTTCCCCTGTTATGATGATCACATTTAACTTCATGGTACTTTACTAAGTACTTTGTATTTGTTAAAACTTCCCCGAACAGCCCTGTTATAGCAGCACTTGCCATGGCAAGTGCGCCATGCTAACTGGCTATCAGTTAATCACACACACCGGTTGCGGTATTGTTCTTACCCGCACTGTCATCAGTGGCCTTGTTGGCCCTCACTTGATCTTACAGTCTTGACAATAACCCTCTGGGTAACTTCTCACTGTATTCACATGATAATTATCAACTAGGGTGTTTCCCATTCTGGGAGACCCCTTTTTCTTTTGTATTGTTTCCTCTTCGTAGCCCGTTCCACGTATTTGTCGTGGTTACTGAGACTTGTCTCTTGTTTGGGCACTACGTTGTAGTTCCTTTGTCGGTTGGTATACCGTTGGTGTATCATTTAACAACTGTGGTCCCGTAGACACTTGTCTCGGGTTTCATTAATCCACTTCTTGTCTGTTGCATGGTCGGTGCGTTGCAAGCTGGTTATTCTCAACTGCTCGGCATGTCGACCCAGGTTGCCGGAAATTCTATTCTCTTATACACAAAATTCTTCATTCTTCGCTATTAAATGCGGTTAACATTGTTCAGATGGAAACCGTCTCCAGGATTCCCAGTTTTCGGGATCTACCATATGACAGGTTCTCCGTACTCTAAAGGTATTTAATAACAGCCAGATCGGGTATTCCTGAATAAGAGTGGACTTCCATCTCTCTGGCGTTGTTTCCCAAGTTATATACAGGGATTGTGGAGGGTGGGATGGAGACTGTAGGTTTCCAGTACACACTGGTAATTCCTATCTAGCGTATCTCTCACGCTATCACTCAACCCTTAACCCAAAGTACTTAAATCCTAACTCGGTACTTCCTAAGCTCGGTAATTCAGTCATCAGAGCGATACTTCGCTCTGATACCACTTTTTGTAACACCCCAACCAACATTAACATACTTACAATAAACTGGAGTGGAAAAACAATCCTCATCACATTACTTAACTCGTTGGTGTTACACGCCGTTAGCCACCCACGTGGCTAACAAGGCTAATACGTATACGTTGTACTGGTCTGATGGGCTAAATTCCCGAGCGACTACACATTATTATCCCTTCTCATTAACAACACGACATACACGTACCTTCCTGCTGTACCGAGTATTTATAAACTGATGCCGATGACAATTTCGGTCTTACTACACCTACTGTACATATACAATTTAAATAATTACCCATGTACATCGACTACCCCGTCCTACTCTCGAACGGCTCCAGCTCTTTGTACCTGAAATAGGAAAAGAAGAGAAAGGGTGGCCCCCAAGGGGCTCAGCACCTTTGCTGGTATGGTAATCCCGCAGCCCACATGCTACCGGGCCACGCACAACTAATTGTCGTCTTAGCATGCGATTGATTATATTTAAATCATGCATGCAACTGTAAACACACAACACAACATTTCGCCTCAATGGCTCAACAAATGGAATACATCCTTACTTGATAGGTCACTCATGGTATTCATTACTCCTAGAGTGTTCCTCCTCTATTGGAGCTACTTCCTTAATAGACGACTCTTACCCTTAAATCGGGTTATCCTTAAACGTCTCTTGTCACAAACTGGGATTCATTTCCATGATCCACACACTCCATATCTTACAACATGTATCATTCCTCACATAACAAACATAACAACACTTTTCACGTTTCAACGTGCACATAATAACATCGCAATAGTAATTGCATCACAACAACACCACATAACATAACGGGAACGGTCCTCTTAGGAACCGACCCAGACATTGTTAATTCACTGGTGAGCCTAGAGAATGGTGTCACCCTCATGGTAAGCTCGTTATACAATAACAACAACACTCATTACCGTCCTAATAGTCGGACGAGTAAACTTAAGTTAAGATGGTTCGGGTTGGAGGCCCGAACACACCACACAAACACATGTTCCCCCTAGACCAATCAAAGTCAGAATAGGAAAGCTTTGGAGTAAGCTTGTGGGAGATGAAGACCGGGAAAGGAACTCAATCTTAACATATAAGAGGGTCGAACCTGGAATGACAACGACCCCATCCTCACACGCGTGGCCGGAACATGACCGGACTCCTCACCCCCCATTAGTACATATAAACTTATAATTAGTAGTTAGAGATCCATTATGGAACCTATCACATCCACACACCATACAGAATCATGACCGAGTTAAGCAAAACAAGGAAGGTTCACACACTTGCATTCAGCAACCATATCCAACTAACTCACACATAGCCGTGGTTAGAACGTTCCCAAGGTTTGGGCCGTTAACTCCGAACACCGATCTCTCCCGTGTTCCTAGTTCTAATTAGCTAAGGTTTAACACTTACTTGAGGTTAATGGTATCGGAGACCAGATGCGCCACATAATGAATTACTATAAACTCATTACATGTTTTAATCTTACAAGGTGGCAAACACTCAGAAAAACACATTGGCATACAAGCCGGTGTAATCCGGTAGGACACAGGTTGCAAGAAAACCATACCTGTCACCGCAGTCCACTTTACCACGTCCACTTATGTTCCTCGAGCAATTCTCGAACAACTGATAACATTACATGTATTTATTAACATCGGGGTAACATGACTGTTTAAAGTCTAATGCTTATAACTCTCCCGTTAACTTAGTTAAATAACTTGACATTTTAAACTTGTTTTACCTTTACATTTTAATACAATTTTTCACCCACTTAATTGTCATTAAAATCACCTAACATGTCCTTAACAACTTAAACATCATTACCTATCAATCCCCATCATACATATCATTTTATAACCATAAACAACATTTTTGGTCCGACCGACCTTACCGACCGACCTTGCACAAGGTCGGTCCATTCCAGAACACTTTACCGTCAAAATTTTCTACTCCGACCGACCTTGTAAGTTCGGTCGCATGTTCGGTCGATTCCATAAACTTAATCCGTACAGAAAATACAAGCCCGACCGACCTTGCAAGTCCGGTCCCCAAGGTCGGTCCATTCCAGAAACTAATTCTCGCAGGGTAAGCTGGGCTCGACCGACCTTGGCAAGTTCGGTCGCAAGGTCGTTTGCCCAGACCTTTATTTCCCATTGCCCATTTAACTCCAAACTTCACCTCAAATATCCTAAATGTTCTAACATCATTTGGCACCTTAATCCTTCATATAACATATAAAACTCATTTTATAACTCCTTAAACACTTACTCCCTTCTTACCATTTTCATACCTTGAACAACATTTTAGAGTGGACCGGGACATGTCCTTACCTTAAGTCCGGACCAATACTTACAGAGACTCTCGGCTGTTTTTAATAGGGTGGTCCGGGACCTTGTACTCACCCCAAGTCCCGGACCAAGACAGTTTTCCAACTCTCGGCCTGTTTTTCATGTATGGTCCGGGGACATCTTCCAATACCTAAGTCCGGACCTCTGTAACAGAATCCCAAATTTGACAATTTCAAGTCTTGTTTCATCCATTCTCTTCATCCATAGATTGCCCAAACTTCATACATGAACTTAGGCTATTTAATACCAAAATATCACTTTGATTCACCTTTAAACATTGTCCAATTTGTCACTCTTTTTCTTATAAATCTCTTAACACTTCCTAGTTCACCAAAACTCATTTAAAACACTTTGAAATCCTTATACATTTCCAAATTTTGCCATAACTTCTCTTGTATATTCTCACATCCAAACACTTAGGTTTTTACCTTATTTCATTCAAGAAACACCTAAAACCATCAAGAACACCATCACACACAAGACTTCACCAAATTTACTACATCACAATATAGTGCACAATTTAAATTGCTTGGCACTTAGGCCCTTAAATAACATGGCTCTTAGGCCCTTAAATTGCATAAATCTTAAACACTGAATTTCCCACATAATAATGCCTTTGACCTGCAATTACACCCAACAATACATATGCCCTTAATAAAACTCCTTGAGAGCATTTCACTAGGTCATTCACCTTTGGCTCCTTAGATCATTTTAACAAGCAACATAAGCTCACTTCTCCTAAGGCATTATACCACATTAGGTTAGTATATTACCTCTTTTCCATCAAACTTCTTTCTTGTTTCCTTATAAAGCCGGTAAGGTATTTGATTCCTTGTCCACCACTAAACAATATACAAGCAATGAAATGAGTATGCAAGCTTCAAGCTTAAACTCATTGTAAACCCTAGGTTTACATTGTTTCAAAAACATTAATGTAGTTGTTTTACCTTGATCTTTGAAGAGAGTTTGAATATCTATGAAGAGAGGACTCCACCTAGTCCATGAAAGGTTGGAATGAAGCTAGAACAAAGTCACACCAAGAGCACCATCAATGTGCAATTTCGGTCAAGGCAAAAAACATGAAGGAAACTTGATTTTTCTTGAGATTCCTTACCTAGAAGCAACGGAGAGTAATAATATGTAGAAAGGTGAGCTCAAGCTCCTTCAATGGTGAATCTCCATGGCACCAAAATTGAGCTCTTGAAGATTTGAAAAGATAGAAGTGTAGAGCTTGGTCTAACTAAGACAAATATAGTCTTAGAATTTGATTTGGAGCATGGAGTTGGATTTGGCAAAGAAATGAAGATGGAGAAGAGATGGAGCTGTAGCAAATCATAAATGGAGGGGAGGAAGAAGATGGCTACCGTGGGAAATGAAAGGAAAAATGAGAATGAGGAGGTAAGTTTGCTTTTGTTAAGATATTTATGTATAAAGCAAAAATAGTACTTTACTTTAAGCTTTACTTTACTTATTTGATTTCTTTTACAAGTTGGGACTCACACCTTGAAAACCGGCCCCCATTAGTTAGAAGGGTATTTAGTCTTTATTGTCAATTTAATACTTATGATAACATATGTTACAAACTAGCTTATAAAAATCACTATTCACAAAAACAAGGCACATAGAAGTGAAATTTTTGATTCCCATTGATATAGACTTCCAAATGTGATACTATATAGTACACATGTTAATAAAGAGTAATTATGGACATTTAGCCATTCAAAACTCATTTACAAGACCATTTTTCAAAAACGTGCTTAAGACTCCTTAAAGCACATTTTGTGTTTAACTTGTTTCAAGCTTGGTATTCTTTAGTAATGATTTAATATGTTCATTAACATATAAATAAGGTATAGGTATGACCATTAGGTCTTATACAAATTATCCCAAGCTTAGAGCACATTTTGCTCTTATTGACTTAAGGATTTTCTTGTGTTTTGTTTGGTTTTATTGTCTACCAAGGTTCCTGAGGACTTGATTAGCCTTATAAAATCATAATTAAAATTATAAGTCTTGGTAGGCTCTTTGGGTCCTAACCAAGTTCACTATCGCTTAGAGCATGTTTTTGCTCAAACTGTATCTTAGTGCTTTACTGCATTTACTATGGTTTAAATTGTTCCCTGATGTTTCTAAGGCACTTTTAGCTTACATACCATAGTTTAATATTTAAACACATATCAAGGTTTGGGGTATTTCAGGTAACCTAAGTAAAACACTTAGGGATGAGTCACGACATTTGTCCGTCTCTAGAGCATGGATCTCGAACATGAATATAACCTAGATACTTCTAGGTATGCGTGAGACCCTTTGGGCAGCTAATTAATAATTATATTCTCATAAGACTAAGAGCATATCTTAAACATTATGAGAGAGAGATGGTGTGAGCTGAGGGAGGAATCCCGATAGTTTATGACTACTTGGTGAGCATTTGTGATCATGAGGGGTTTCCTAATTGGATTCCGCTCTAGGTATATCCAACGAGCCCAAATTGGATCGTGGATCAGGTGGCTACGGCCTTTTATGGACGTCTTACGAGACATAAGAGAGTTAGGGGCCTCCGGACCTCTGGCGAAATGAGCACGTTTGTGCGTACGGGAGGACTACTGTCCATGGTGAGGTTATCGGGTTGTCCTAACATGACACCCAACTGGTATTAATAATTAAACATGGTTGGATGGAGCCTACAAGGCTAAGGTAAATTAATTATGAAAACTGTACGCCACAGCGAATGTACATCGTACATATGGATGGGGCCTTGAAGGCCAAACTAAAATAAATTAATAAAGGATGATATACGCTACGGTGATTGTACATTGTACATCATATTGTGGTTGTTCGATACGTTCGATATATAATTGTGGATTGTGTTATTAAATGATGTTTGGATGGATGGTTAAATGTTTGTGAATATTTGGATGAATGATTATGTATAGTATACATTTATATTGCAGTATTGCTTATAACTGTAAAATGGTAAAGCATGAAACCAATCTAATAATAAGATGGTTAAAATGACAAGTGACCATTAGGGTCCAGGCCCGGCATACTCAGCGTCTATCGCTGATACTACACCATTACAGGTTGTTGATCGTTGTCGGAGCTGAAGAGCAGGATCAGGGTAATTGGAGTTTTATTTTTGTTACCACACATGGAGATGTTGTATAGCAATGAAGATGGTGAATTGTGTTATGGTAAGGTTATGTATTTTCAGGTTTGGGTAGACGCTCACTTGTCGATGTTTATGGTTTATGGACTTAGTATGATGTATAGGAGTTTCTCGTTATCACGGCGGTTAGCAGTTGTTTTGTTGGAAGTTGGATGTAGTTTGGCTTCGTTGCTCGCATGGGCGAGTAATGGCCGGTGACACCCGAGTGATTTTTGTAATTGTTATTTATTTTCCGATGCGAGACGTTTTATTTATTGCTACGTGAGAGATTATTACGTGATTGTGGAGGGGGTGTTACAAGCACCATCAATGGTGATTCTCGGTCAAGATAAAAACATGGAAGAAACATCATTTTTCTTTGAGATTCCTTACCTAGAAGCAAAGGAGATCAATAATATGTAGAAATATAAGCTCAAGCTCCTTCAATGGTGGAACTCCATGGCACCGAAATGGTGGTCTTGAAGTTTTGAGAAGATAGGAATGAAGAGCTTGATGAGAGGAAGAGAATGGTGGTGTTTGTTTTTGATTTGGTTAAGTGAGCTAGGAATTACAAGTGGTCAAAGATGGAGTTTTGGTGTGTACTATTGCAAACCGTGAATGGAGAATGAAGAAGAGATAGAAGAGAGCTTGGAGGCGTGTGAAATGAAGAAGGAAGGGAGAAATGAAGACAAGTTTTGCTTTTAGAAGATATTTGTAGTTATTAAAGCAAATAGTAACTTAAGTAGTCATCTTTATTTACTTAACAAGTTAACAAGAGTGGTGAGTCACCACACTTAAAAAAACCGGCCCCCAATAGTTACTTAGGGGTATTTTAGTCTTTATTGATCAATTTAATTACTTATAATAACATATGTTACAAACTAGCTTATTAAAGTCACTATTCATAAAAACAAGGCACATAGAAGTGAAATTTTTGATTTCCCATTGATATAGACTTCCAAATGTGATACTATATAGTACACATGTTAATTAAAGAGTAATGGTGGACATTTAGCCATTCAAAACTCATTTACAAGACAATTTTTCAAAAATGTGCTTTAAGACTCCTTAAAGCACATTTTGTGTTTTAACTTGTTTTCAAGCTTGTTTTTCTTTGGTAATTGGTTTAATATGTTCATTAATATATAAATAAGGCCTTGGTAAGCTCATTAGGTCTTACCCAAGCTTATTCCAAGCTTAGAACACATTTTAGCCCTAATTGACTTTAAGGCATTTGTTTGTGTTTTCTATGGTTTAAATTGTTTACTAATGTTTCTAAGACTCTTTTTAGTCTTAATATGCCATATTTAAATTTTTAAACAACATACTAAGGTTTGGGGTATTTCAGTATCCACATATGATTGTTCCCATAGGTTTATGATACCTGATTACATACCTTTATACCCTCCTGATCTTTCCGTACTGTATGTACATATACATGTTCATTTACTTATATACTTAGTCTCATAATGTTTAAATTCTAGTGTTTGCCAACTGGATATACAATGGTATACTACTAAGTTCTTATATTATTACTATTTTCCTTCACACTTACAAATTAATGCTGAATCTGCCAAGTGATTCTTCCATTATCTTGACCAATTAATTTATTCCTCAATTAAGTCCATTAATCTTCTTAAAATTCCCAAATTTCAATACCTGACTATTCATAAATATTCGATTGAGTTGGAACTATTCCTCGTTGGAGTGCCTAGTTACTTTGGCTGATTTCATCTTGTTTGACCGTTTAGGCCCACTTTGATCTGACTTCATATTACAAATTTTAATTCTTTGAATGGACCACCTATAAAGTCCAATTCTATATGTATATTTATATATTTTTTGTTATTATAATTTTGTTAAATTTAATTTGTTTATTCGGAATCCCATCTTAATCTTTTTTTTGGGGTCTTGTAACCCTTATGTTACCTCCTCATTATTATTTCTTGTGTGTATCCACCAAACTAGTGGTAAGTATACAGGTATTATCACCACTGAGATCCCAATATTTATTTTCGGTTGTTAAGTTATAACATTAACTTGAGTCGGGTGTGATTGATTTACTAATCATGACCTCCTTTAATTGAATCACATTTACTCCTTGGTTTTATTGATATCAAGTCTTTCCTGATATGTAAGTATATAAATTTGTATGTTTAGTTGCTAAATCACGTTTAGAGTTTCTTGTGTTTATTTATTTACGTTTTACTCGGTGTAGTTTGCCTTTGGTTAAAAGTCCATTAGTCTTACTTATCCAAGGTTGCCTTGATTTTAAACACCGACCATGTTCGTCTAGGTTATATTTACTAAGTTACCAATCTTACCAGATGCTCCCCTTTGGTCCCTTGTTTATAGTTGTTAAGTCCTCCAGATGTAGTATGTTTGGAAGGACTATATCGTAATAGTGGCATCATGCATTGCCATTTGGATATTTACAAGGGAGGTCGAATTTGTGGGGTGGTGTTGTTTATGATTACTATAATGCCGTGCACTGGAGTAGCTGGTATTCTGATTTTAGAATGTATGAAATTAATATCTTATATTTAGGAAGTCTGCTAGATAAGTTTGCCGTAGGTCTGTGTTTGGAGGTAACTCCGCTAAACTTTGGTATGGATTTAAGAAGTTTAGGCATTTTCTAACTGTTACCTAAGCATGGTGCTTCCGCATTTGACTTCCTTTTTGTCATGGTTGTAGTTTATTTGTTGCAGTTGAGTGGGGTTATTATTCAGAACCATTGTGACAATCTTAACTGAGGTTATAGTGAAGCTTAGACCAATAACTCATTGAGAGGTCTTGCATTGGACCATTGTTAGCTTTGTAACGGAAGTGAATTGTAAGTCTATTACATATAAGTCTGTCGGGACAAGTTTTATGCATGTCTTGAACACTCATTTAACCCTCATCTGAATATGGCATCAGGTGCTCTTTGGTATGTATATCTTGTGAGCATACCCTCCATTGGCTCAAGAGTTTTCATTGTATTAATTAGTGAGGCTTCGTACCATTTCCTTCATAGTCATAGTGCAGGACGAACAAATGCTTTATAGGGTTTGTCTTTTATAGAGCTGAATTCTACAGCTATTTATGACCTTGCTGGCTGGTATTCCAACAGTTCCCCCTTTTGGGATGTGTTCATCTATGATTGAAACTTAATTTTATATTGTGCGTATCTTCTTTAATTTGATCTCCGCGATCATGATACTCGATATTGGTTTGAAATATATTGGCCAACTCACTGCCAGTTTCTTACCCATTAGAGTTGTGTCTGTGTGGGCGACCAATGCCTCAGAATAATGGTTACTTAGGATGTTTGAGGGATCTGTTTATGATCTTTATACCAATGTATTTTTGATCTTAGGGCACGGTAATCAGTGGTTGAGAAGAACTATTTGTAAGAGGCAATGAGGAACAACAGGTATCAAGATAGAGGACTTGAGCTTTATGATGATATCACTGTAGTGATGTAACTGGGTTATCATATACAAATGGTGGGATTGGTTGTGTATGGTGACAGTGGTTAAATGAGAATATATGCCACGTGCTGAACTAACAACTAGAAATTCTAAAACTTGTTGCCCAGTTCATTGGTGTGCTATTACACTGTTGTAGAGTAGAAGAATGACGAGCGAAATTTGTCCTTCGTGGGACAATTGTTGGGTTCTTGAGATATAAGACAATTCGAACAAGAAGAGAGCAGAGGAGACGTTGGTAAGTATATAAGTATGTTCCTTGTTCGCCGGTGGTAGAAGCAGGAGATAAACCCAGTAAGGGCCACCGGTTGCAATGGTTTGAGATTGGGAAATGTAGAAGAATAATTGAATATAGAGAAGGAGGAAGGAGGAGGTGACGATGCATACCGTACGCCAGTTGGGGCGTTGTGTCTTTCAGGTAATGCAGAGCATGAAGATAAATGTAAGGAGGAGCACGGAATTTATTGAATCCCGAAACATTAGATTTTAGTGTATAAAATTGTGTCATGCTTTATCAAGCATTAGAGGTTGTACCCATTTTATGGTGTAATTTCGTCTCAAACTATATTCTCTTATTTCGTTGTTTTATGAGAGTCTTACAAAAATTAACCTCTCAAGTGTATGAATGGTATAATTTCTCTCCATCCCATCCTTAGCTTAATTAATTGTTTAATTAAGCTTTATTTATTCTTGAATTTTTAGGGATGTCTCGGTCCTCTTTGCTTGTCAGGTAGGGTCCTATCGACTGCTAAGCATGTCGACCCGAGTTGCCGCTAAAGTTGGTCCCTCTATGGGTATTATCCCTTTGGCAACGTCTATTGTATAGTATAGTTTTTTCTTCACGGGTTGATTGTATAACATTAAGTAGATGCCAGATCGGGTTTCCCCGAGTCAGAGGAGGCTTTCTACCTCTCTGACGTCCTTTCTCTGGATTTAAAGAAAATTAGGGAGTGGAGGTTGGGTGCAAGTGTCTGTTTGGTATCCACTAGTTACTAGGGAAGAACCCTAACTAGCGTGCCTCACATACTACCCACAATCCTTAACCCGTATATCAGAATTCCTAACTCGGTATTCCTGTTCCAGTCATCAGAGCGTAACTACGCTCTGATACCACTTTCTGTAACACCCCCGAATAAACATCCAATAGTACGAACAAAGCTCCTTGCCACATTACAAGATAACTATGCAGCGGATTCTCAACTTCATCCGGGTGCTACAGATGCCAACCACCCACGTGGTTGACAGACCACATTTCCAACACCAAGTTACGGTCTGCATGACTGGAAACAACCCTCAACCAAAACTCATATACAACATGAAATACAATTCCAAATGCCGAGTGTCTACAACATAATTACCAAATCATAAACCGAAAAGTACATCCCGGGTTTAGTAGCAACCCATACATTAAACATACTACTCCAAACTCAAGAGTTATGCCCTGATGGACTACCCCCATGGTAGCCACCCCGCCTACGCTCCGTTATCGTCCAGCTCAATACCTGTAAAAAATTGGGTTGTAAAGGACTCAGCAAACTACGCTGAGTATGAATATGTGTAGCCCGTATGTTGCCGGACTACACGACTACTTGGTCGAATATTATTAAGTCCAATTTACATGCTATAATAAAGCAGTAAAGCACACCACAATACATCATGATATCATACACACTTAAAGGTAGCAAGCATTAGCAACAAGCAACCAAGCATAACATGCTGGCATCATAGCAACCTCAGACACGCAACCAAGCACAACAAGCTGCTAGTATTGCAACATTAATCATGTAAATAATAAAACGTGTGCATAGGTATGTTATGCCCATGATCCTCACTATGGGATCATTCGAGCGTTGTATGTTTTCATTTCTTTTCCCTTGTTCCCATAATGTGTATTTTCTTCCTCTTTCCTTGCATCAGGTCTGGGGATATAGTTAGGTCCCGTGACCATAACATGTTGGTGCCAATCTTTCCTTGTTTCTTTAAGGATTATTTGTGTATTCTTTTATCACCGCACGTTGGAGGACGTCTCCTCCATATCCAATCCTCCATTCCTGGCGTCATACGTTGAGAAAGCGGAGTCACCTCTAGACTCCAGGATAATGCTCCACCAATTGCCAATCCTCCATTCCCGACGCCAAGGGTCGAGAAAGCGAGGTCACCTCTAGACCTCAGGATGTGCTCCACAATAGTCGGTCGAAGGATCTGATGCAGATACCAACTCCCGAGCACCCATACCGCGCGGCCCGAGATGTTGTCTTCCCGAGTTATTCTCATGTTCCACCAGTTGATATTTTCTCATCATTATCATTAATAGATTGACACCGTAGTGGGTGTCATTGTAAGTCCTCTATGGTTAGGGAGGAGTTTCCCTTTATAAAGTTCCTTTGTTTACATAGTTCGTTGTGTTTCATCTTAAAGTTCCATAAACGAGAAAGGGACTAAACTACTGTGTGCACGCAAGTAATACGCAACAATGATATAACAAGCATATAGGCAAGTCACAACAAGCAATCCAATTTCATGCTTTAGTCTTATGGTCATTGTCAAACAAGGCACACAGCAAACAAGCCGTGTAACACGGCAACATACGGACCACACATATCCATACCTTATTCAGAAGCAAGTGTCGTCTCCCACACGGGTTCCCTGTTGGTGTTCGTTACAGCCCTAACGTTAATTAAAAACAACGTGTCAGTTTATGATTTCATGTGACGACCTTTATGACACTTCCAAAGTTTATCTCGTTGTTAACGGGTCTTATTCCCTAGGGAGTTGTTGAGTGTTCAATTTATTCTAAACCTTGGAACTTCCCAAGTACTCACCTTAGATTATTATTTTACTCCTAGGACGTTTACTTCGTCGTTGTATGAGTTAACTAAGTACTCCCTCTAGCTATTATTCTAGAGTATTTTTAAACACTAATATGTAACACGTTTATCTAAGGTAGATTTAACTTGCCTAGAGTGTATTCCCTTCTTAGCTAAATAGGTTAGCAATGTTTTAAACCTATTATCATAGTAATACAATCTTTAGAAAACTCCTAAAACATGTTTATACAGAAGCACTGCATTTTCTAAATCTGCACACAATTTCATGCATTATCTCATCTAACTTCACCTCTAAGGTAGTAAACCGATGCTTAACCTTCTCAACATGTTTTGCTAATCTATCTACATCTATTAGCTATGATTTAGGTTCATTATTAAGTTAGCATCACACTCATAATGCTTCTGTAAACCAGTTATACAGAACCACAGAATCATTGAAATCTGAAACAACACTCTCCATATTTCTTTTTGATTCTTGTGTCTAGCTAGTCAACTGAGGTTTACTTCTTTCCCACAGTATTTACCCAACTAGTTATGGGTATTAACAATGTTTTAAACCCAAAATCAACCCATCAATACACTCACCTAGCTTCTGTACTCAATTATACAGAATAACACTATCTAAAACCTAAAACTAAAATCTATACAATACCCCTCCATCCCTACTCTTTCTCTGATGCGTTACTTTGATTTCTATTTTCCCCAAAGTGTTTATAACCTTACCTAAGTGTATTAGAGATGTTTTAAACTGAACACCAACTCAAAACAGTCCTGTTAGCACCCCTGGAAGTTCTTTATACCGAAACAGGAACTGCTAAAAAAAAAGGCAACACTAGAGTTTGGTATTCTTTTTCTCAACCTCTTGTTTGAGTTGTTAATATATCATCAAAACTTTCCCACGTATCCACCCACTTAGATAAGTGTTCCAGCAACAATTTAAACTCCAAAAACAACCCAAACTACCCTCTGTCACCTGGTTATACAGAACTGAAGCATATTTGCGAAATCTGAAACATCAACTGATATCCTCTCTTCTATCTCTCTTTATCTATTAATCTGACTTCTTAGTTCCCCCAAATCATCTGCACGTAGTCTGATGTCTTAGTAAGCTTTTAGTGTGGTCATTAAGTCAATACAACCCTTAGGTTACTCCAGAAAAGTTAGCATACAGAACATAGAAATTTCAGAACTGAAATCACTCCTACGCTCCTCTACTTCTTGCTTCTGTTTTAATGTGCCACTGATCTCCCTAGCACTACAGGGTCGTTTCCTACATAGGACAGTGTGTTAGCTAGGTTTCTGGGTCCATCATTAGGTCCATATCATTTTCCTATTACTTCTGAAAAAGAAACAAATTGTGTAGCGGTAAGTTACAGAATCGGAATGCCTACAACAGAACTTGACAGTTTGTTTTGTTTAGTTCCCAACACAGATTATAATCCTCCTTAAGTGAGTCTCAACTTAGCTAGACATCTATCAATGTTTTAGACTCAAGACAATCTCAGTCTAACACTGCTATCAGCCGTGGAACTTGCCTAGACAGAAACAGCAATCACACAGAAACTGGAATCGACTGATAATTGAAACACAACTTGAGTAGTTTCTCTTTTTATCTTTCTTGCTGTTCATTTACCTGGCTTTCAATTTTTTTCCAACTGCTGAATCAGTTAGTTAAAGGCTCTATCAAGATTCTAGACCAAAGGCAAACCCACAACAATTGGTTTAGGTTACTGCTATGACCCGACACTGAAACTAGACAGAACTAAAAAGAATTAAAATCTGAAATTAATCTGTTATCTTCTATAGCTTTCTTTCTGCTCTCCAATCTAATTTCCCCTACATTGTCTAGTTACCTAGTTAGTTGTTTGATCAAGTTTTAAACTCCTTACCGTCCCATAACAATATTGGTGATGCTACTGAACTTACCTTTACTAAAACAGGAAATTTCAGAGACTGAACAAACCGAAGAAACTGAAACGTGGGGTTGGTGTATTTTTCCTTCTATCTTTCTTTTTGTTCATCGATCTAGTTTCTATTTCCCTCAGATGGTTTAGCCCCTTAATTAAGTGTCCTAGTATAGTTCTCACCTCAGCCAAGCCCAACGCAACCACGACAATATCTCTCAATTCTTTTACAGAAAATCTGAAACTGAAACAGAAACGTGGACTGCTGCATTTCTATTCTATTGTTTTCTTTTATGAGGTCAGGTTAAAGGTAGCTCACCATTTTAACCTTAGCTGTTTTCCCTCGTTGATCCTTGGCACAAGTGGAACTTCCAGTACCTTGGCTACACGACGCCATTGAGGAAAATTTGCCGGGCGTTGGATTTGGAGATCAGAGAAAGCAATGACTGAAGCAAGAGACATGAAGATTAAGGCAGTCCTGAAGTACTACCTGAGTTGGTGATCGAATAGTGAGTACATCAGGTGGCAGTAGTTTTTTTTTTACCCTTTGATTACTCCTCTAGCCTCGCATGAACCATCGAGGAAGAATGAGTTAGACAGCAAGAGGTTCTCGGACATTGGAAACAGAAGAGAATGGGAAAGCTTACAAACTACTACTTACCTTGCTAGAACCAGAGGGAGTTGAGGAGCTTTTTGCCCAAAGAACAGAAGAATGTAATGAGTTCAGGGCATGCAAGGTCGATGGGCAGGGTTGATAAGCAGGTGAGGGCCATTACATAGGAGTTATTACTGGTGTTAAATGCCAAGCAACTGAGAGTGTGGAAAGAGGGTCTGAATGGGCATTCATCGAGACATGCAGGATTCTGTTGTCTAGTTTCACTACTACTGGATAGAATAGGTAGGAATGAGAGTTAGTGGTAATCATTCCCAAGAGGCATGTACGGGAGTCAGGGAACTCAGCCTTGAGGCGTGCACATGAGGTCTTGCTCTGCATGCTCCGAAGCTGATAGAACATGCCTGTTCACATTGCATTTTTTTGTGACTCGTGTCTGTTATGTTTTCTTTTGTAACTTCCAATAAGGCAGCACAGTAGTGAGGACATAAATGAGTGATTTGGTGGGGTTGTAGTCTCCAAGGGAGAGTGTCTCCTTGACAGATTTTGAGACAAGGAAATCAGCAAGAGGGATGGTCCATGACTGACTTGCGCTTAAGAACCGGAGGTCTGTTTCCCTTTTTTTTTGAAACTGCATCGACAACAGCAATGCAGCAGGGACCAGTTCCTCTTTTTTTTTTGTCAACATGGCTGCCAAGGGAAGTGAGTAGAAAATAGTTAGTGGTTAAATCAGCAAGTGCTGGAGATCGACACAAAGTTTGGTAAGCCTGGCTGTATTACGTACTAAAATCAACAATTTTCAAGGGAAGTAATGGACACTTGTGGGATAGAATTCTGAAGAGGAGGTGCTGTATAACCTTGGTGTTTGGCCAGATTTTCGGACATGGCATGTCTAGAAGTTGCCCCTTTTTTTTTATTGCCTAGTTGGTCTATAGCTTGGAAGTACTACAATCAGTTAGGACATGTATTATTACTAGAGGTGCCGTTTGTTACTGAGTACGAGCTCAGCTCCACCGGTTAAGGCATTCAGGAAGGTACGAGAGGTACTGGGTTCGAATCCCGGTTAGAGCACATTTGCTCTTTTTTTTTGTATCAGCTATTTATACATGCCTATTTATATATATATATATGTGACTATATAATTTGTCGCGTTATTAGCTATATACGCGACTACTTTATTTGTTACGTTGTTAGTTATATATACGTACATGTATATATATGTATATATGTACGACCCTTTTTATTTTGTCGCGTTTTAATTATATGTACCTACGCGACGTTATTGTTTATTATATACGACGTTGTAAAATTGTAACGTTTGCAGACTGTATATCGTGAGTGGTTGGAATTGGTGTAATTAAAACAAAAGAAAAGAAATTAAAACTTAAAATAATAGTCGGGCTGCAAACAAATCCCGGTCGTAGTAGTATAGTAAAGTGTAAGCGACCGGATATCGAACCGTGGGACTTATAGCGAAATAAATAGTACCTAAGCTTGTCACAAGAGGGGGAATTAATAGACTTGTTTTTGAAAAGTAAATAATAGATTAATTAACTGAGTTGAAGATAAATTAAACGGGACTCCGGGTTCAGGTTTATATAATCTGATTAATTATGCTATCTCTACCGGTTTAATTATAATTGTTTGGCAAAATTCCTCTTATTTTCTTAAGGTCCGATGAAAACTCATAAGAACTCGTTTACCTGAAAATGCAAGGTCCGATGAAAACTCAAGCAAAATACGTGTAAACGGACGGCTTAGATATGAGAAATAATTTATGCATCTGAGTACTAACTTATCCGATGAAAATAAGTTTCCTACAGATTTACGGCTTAATTAACCTATCTGTTTGTCACCGATCAGATTAAAACAGATTTAGTAGAGCTTTTTAATAAATCGATGAAATTTATTAAAAAGGTAAGAGATAAACTTTAATCGTAACAAACTATATTTACTTTAACCGGTTAGAAATATAGGTTACATAATTAAACAGACTATAAATTAACCTTTGCCCGGAGTAAATCCTCTTAGCCCAACGTCATTAAAAAGACAGAATGAGAAGTAAAAGAAATCATCTGGGAAAGATAATTAATTCAGCTCCACTATCTTGACTGCTAATATTTGGGCAGAGGTTGGACAGAACAACGGTATGGAAATGGAATGGTTTTATGGAATGAGGTGTTGTATGGAATTTATGTGGATAATATGTGGATGAGATGTATGATTTTTGGAGAGTTTTATGGTATTTTTATGGAAGGAAAATGGCATAAGTTTGGGGTGGAATGAGATATGATTTAATGGAGGTTTGGAGGTGTATTTATAGAGAAATATAGGGTAAATGGGGTGGTAAGGCGGTGGTGGTGGTATTTGCGTGTGAAGAGATAAAGATTTTATCTTCACATGGCTCCTTTCTTGCTGTCAAAATAGCAGTGTCCGGACCATGGTCCGGACCAGCTGGTTCGGACATGTCGACGCTGCGCGGAGCGCGCGTCCGAACCAGTACGTCCGGACGGTGGTTCGGACGAAAATTGTTTTGCCTCTAAAATCTTCGTTTGAGCTCCGATTTGATCCCCGTTTTCGCCTACGCGTTCGTCTCTTCGTGTACTTTGCTCCTAGCTTGGTTTTCCTCATGTTTAACCAATAAATTTGTGAGATAATCAATAAAACATAAACTAGAGGAAAACTAACCAAAGTGGAGAAATGAGCAAGAAAAGTGCTAATATAATATATGAAATACACCTAAAACATGCTCATTGGACACTTATCACACCCCACACTTATCTTTTTGCTTGTCCTCAAGCAAAACCATGTACCCAAGTAAGTAGGGAATGCTCAATACTAACAAATATTATTATGAAGGGTAGGATAAAGAGGATAACAATTCACGATCTTTAAACTTTTTGAGGAGTGTGAAAAATCAACTGCTGGTGGCATAGGTGTGCTCAGGGTAAAAATAAAATATAGAGTTTCGGGGTATGATCCAAGGTACTTCAATGCTTCTTTGTTTAGGTGACTCTGAGAACTTTTACCATGGCCAACTTCTCTCAAGAATGGGCATTGAGGAGAAAACAAAGGAAAAATAGATTTATGCATTTGTTTCACTTTTGCATAAAGGATGAGAAGATAAAATGTAGGCATCACGCCTTTGTTTTTAAGAACACTCAACTCTCTTCATTGGTTCCAATGGTGTCTCGCAAGTCCCTTCTTTATTTATGTATTTTTTTAACAGAGAAGCACCCCTTAGCAATCCCTAAGAGAGAAGACAGAAAGAACCCCTGAGCAATAAAAATCCAACCATTTGCAGATTATTTGGTCACACCGCATAAAAATGCTCCTCAAAAGTGATCAAATGAAATTTTTTAAATTTGTACCATTTATCCCACAATTCATATATATTTATTTATAAAGAGAACAACCTATATTAGCAGGGTCCATAATTTTAATTTTTTGAACACATGCAAGACAAGCAGAGAGATTTAAACATTTTAAGCACAAAAATGCCCTGAAAAGGGCTCTCCCCCACACTTAAGCTGAAGCAATGCCCTCATTGTGTAGATGGAATTAAATTAATAGGGCACAACAAAAGGGAAAGAGTGTACTCCCCAAATTTCGTAAGGTGTGTAGAGCTCCCCCAGACTTGAGTGCAGCTGTGGAATGTCATGAAATGTACCTGTAAAGAATATTCTACACAGCCAGAAGTACTCAAGTAAAACCTGCATTTTATTATAACAAATAAAATTGAAATATAGTACAAAAAGAAAACAATATTAAATTAAAGGAAAGACAATAGATAGATAGTGGGTTGCCTCCCACCAAGCTGCCCGGGTTTAACGTCTCTAGCTAGACGCATGTTCGTCATTATCCCGGATCATAAATGAAAGTTGACAATGGTAGCACCGGGAATAGGAATTTGGCAATAAGTAGGGCCGAACCACCTGGATCAAAACAAAGTATTACAGCAACAATTACAGTAGGAAAATACAAACTCCACAAAACCTGGTTTTGAAGGAGTTGTTTGCCGTCATTAATATTGTATTGAAAACCGGGTGATGGTGGTATTGCTTCGTCAAACTGGAGAATGTAAACATTCTCCCTCTGTTGTTTAGCCGTATGGATGTAAGATGGTAGTGGTGGTGCTTAAATTTCCTCCCCTGGAACGAAAATGAAGGTGGAAGTGGGCTTCAATGGGTGGGTTGGGTGGACATTATTTTTCTTTGGAGAAGGGCCCAGATTTTTTGATGGATGACCCTTAGTTCGAGGATCAAAGGTGGATGGCTCCTTCTCCTCAAATTTGAGGACGTAAATATCCTCATCTTTTTGAAGAGGCTCATAGGAAGAGCCCTGATTGAATTCAACTTCAGAGGGAGATGGCTCCTTGAAGTTGATTGTAGCGTTCTGTTTGGATGTTCTGGCGGGAGCGAGCATTTCCTCCTCTTCACTTTTGAGGATGTAACTATCCTCTTTTTCTGGATATAGCACAGAGAAGGAGGGAAAATAACGGTAATTGACTTCAGAGGGAGGAGACTCCATGAAGTTGAGGAAGAAGTTGTCCTCTGATGGCTTGTCTTCAAGCTCAAGCAGAAGGTTTGATTCCGTTTGCTCTGGCTCGAACGGGGGTGGTAATATAGAGTAACTCAAATCCTCAGGTAAGTCGTCCACTATATGAACCAGTTTGCTCTCTAGTTGCTGTGATGTAAGGTCTGGTGGACCTTCCATCATTTCGTTTATCGCAACTAATTTGGCATAGAGCTTCAGTTGGTTCATGTCGAGGTATTCTTCCTCGGCCTGCTGCTCCACTTCAGGGACCATTTCACTCTTGGGTTGTTGCTCCTTTTGAGCTAATGTGATGGGCTGGTCCACTACGTAAATTGCACTTGCATACTCTTTTGGATTTGGATTGGTTTGTGAGGGAAATTTACCAGGTGGCCTTTGTTGGGTAAGGAGTTGTTGAATCTGAGACTGCAAGGCTGTTTGGTCTTTGCGCAGGGCTGCGACCTCTTCTTGCGTATCTCTGGACTTACCCATCATTGCCTTAAACATCTCTTGCATTTGAGACATTTCAAACTCAGTATTCGAAGGAGGTGGAGTTTGTCGACTCGAAGAAGCATCATTGCCGTAAGGTTGTTGCTGTTACTGCCTCTGGCCTCCTTGAAAATTGGACTGAGGTCTGTAATTTTGGGATGTTTGTAGGGTATGTGGGTTTTGGATATTTTCTGTGTTTGAGTAGCGAAGATTGGGTTGCATGTTGTGCTGCCATGGTTGTCTGTACCCTTGATTGTTACCAACAAAGTTTGCTTCCTCTGCTGCTTTTAATTTCTGTAATTAGGGGCATTGTTCATAATCATGAGGCCCACCACATTGCGTACAAGAAATAACAGGAGATGATTAGGACAGAGGAGCATAGCCTGGAGGGATTGTAGATGATCGGGAAATCATCAACTTAGCTTGCTGGGGGTAGAAGTCCATAGCCATCTGCTCAACCACTTTCTGCAGAGTACTTACTTTCATTGCTTGCTGAGCATTGCTCTCCATGAGTTGCTCACGGCTTTTCATCAGCAGGTCAAACTTGTTATCACTTTCCCCAACATGGTATAAACCTGGAGTACCGCTCCTTGATCCACCGGAGGCCCAGTCTCTGATTTCTTCACAGAGAGACTCCATGCTATTCAGAAATTGTGCTCCTGGCTTTTTCAGAATGTCAGCCCCTAGCGAAGACAGTACCATTGTTCTGCACGGACCGATCAAGCCCTTGTAGAACAATTGTGATACTTGTTCTTTCGTCAGACCATGGTGAGGACAAGTAAGTAGTAGTCCTTTGAAACGATCCCAAGTTTCACAAATATTCTCCGACCCTGGTTGCTTGAAATTATAGATTTCAGCAATCATCTCCAACGTTCGGCTCGGGGGTAGGAATTTATCGTAGAACTTGGTGGCCATGTCATCCCAGGTACCAATGGTACTTGGTGTTAGGCTATGATACCACTTGCTCGCGTTTCCCGTCAGGCTGTGAGGGAATAGTGACAATCTTGCATATTGGAGTACTGCGTCGGTCGCAGTAAGACTGTTGGCATGTTGCAAGAACTTAGTAACATGTAACAGGGCTTGTCTGGACTGGAACCATCAAACATACCCAGCTCCTTTACACATCTGATCTGATGATATGGCTTCAGCTTCTGCCACTCATCGTATTCGGATGGGCTAAGGTGAGGAAGGATGATAGCAGGCTGTTGTCCTTGGTTAGACGGCCTGTTGATATTTCGAACTGTCACTGGTGTAGATGCCATATTAGCTTCCGGGTCAGATTCTTTCACTGTGGTGGTAATGTATTGTTGAGTTCGTCTCTGCCTTAGGGAGCGCCGAAAGGTTCTCTCGATCTCTGGATTGTAACCAACCGTGTGATTATTAATATTTTCTGGGAAGCTGTTTGACCTGGTAAAAGGCATTCACCACTCAAAACAGAGAAAAGAAACTGGTTATGTGTTAGAATAAATAAAAAGTTAGGAATTAGTTGACAGAAATTTTAAGTTAGTAGTTAGAGACAATGGAAAGAAATGATAGAAAATTAAAATGACAATGGAAAGAAATGACAGAAAATTAAAGTTAGTAGTTAGTATACTGGAAATTATAAGTTAGTATACTGGAAATTGAAGGACAATGGAAATTATGTTAAGGACAATGAAATTAAATGTTAAGGACAATGGAAATTAAATGACAATAATAATAAGAGTTAGTAATTAGATGTTAGAAGTCAGATGTCCGTAGTCAGATGTCCAAAGTCAGGTGTCCAATTAATATTAACAGATTATTATAATATAACAGGTGAATTAACCGGGGCTTAGGGACTAGAATAAATCAAGTCCCCGACAACGGCGCCATTTTGCAGACTGTATATCGTGAGTGGTTGGAATTGGTGTAATTAAAACAAAAGAAAAGAAATTAAAACTCAAAATAGTCGGGCTGCAAACAAATCCCGGTCGTAGTAGTATAGTAAAGTGTAAGCGACCGGATATCGAACCGTGGGACTTATAGCGAAATAAATAGTACCTAAGCTTGTCACAAGAGGGGGGAATTAATTGACTTGTTTTTGAAAAGTAAATAACAGATTAATTAACTGAGTTGAAGATAAATTAAACGGGACTCCGGGTTCAGGTTTATATAATCTGATTAATTATGCTATCTCTACCGGTTTAATTATAATTGTTTGGCAAAATTCCTCTTATTTTCTTAAGGTCCGATGAAAACTCATAAGAACTCGTTTACCTGAAAATGCAAGGTCCGATGAAAACTCAAGCAAAATACGTGTAAACGGACGACTTAGATATGAGAAATAATTTATGCATCTGAGTACTAACTTATCCGATGAAAATAAGTTTCCTACAGATTTACGGCTTAATTAACCTATCTGTTTGTCACCGATCAGATTAAAACAGATTTAGTAGAGCTTTTTAATAAATCGATGAAATTTATTAAAAAGGTGAGAGATAAACTTTAATCGTAACAAACTGTATTTATTTTAACCGGTAGAAATATAGGTTACATAATTAAACAGACTATAAATTAACCTTCGCCCGGAGTAAATCCTCTTAGCCCAACGTCATTAAAAAGACAGAATGAGAAGTAAAAGAAATCATCTGGGAAAGATAATTAATTCAGCTCCACTATCTTGACTGCTAATATTTGGGCAGAGGTTGGACAGAACAACGGTATCGAAATGGAATGTTTTTATGGAATGAGGTGTTGTATGGAATTTATGTGGATAATATGTGGATGAGATGTATGATTTTTGGAGAGTTTTATGGTATTTTTATGGAAGGAAAATGGCATAAGTTTGGGGTGGAATGAGATATGATTTAATGGAGGTTTGGAGGTGTATTTATAGAGAAATATAGGGTAAATGGGGTGGTAAGGCGGTGGTATTTACGTGTGAAGAGATAAAGATTTTATCTCTTCACACGACTCCTTTCTTGCTGTCAAAATAGCAGTGTCCGGACCAGTGTCCGGACCAGTTGGTTCGGACATGTCGACGCTGCGCGGAGCGCGCGTCCGAACCAGTACGTCCGGACGGTGGTTCGGACGAAAATTGTTTTGCCTCTAAAATCTTCGTTTGAGCTCCGATTTGATCCCCGTTTTCGCCTACGCGTTCGTCTCTTCTGTACTTTTCTCCTAGCTTGGTTTTCCTCATGTTTAACCAATAAATTTGTGAGATAATCAATAAAACATAAACTAGAGGAAAACTAACCAAAGTGGAGAAATGAGCAAGAAAAGTGCTAATATAATATATGAAATACACCTATAAAACATGCTCATTTGGACACTTATCAACGTTACATATATGTATTTCCATATAAGTACGTGACCGTAGTAATATGTAACGTTGTCATGTTTCGGACATGTATATACTAAATTTAATTGTTCATACATTATCATAAGTCCGAATTATGTAACACGTTATTTTCTGGATAATATCCTTGCGTTTATGATTTTATGTGTTTAGTTGTTCAGGGGTGTTTCAACTTACCCCCCTTAAAAGAGACTTCGTCCCGAAGTCTTACTTCCTTAACTTGTGTTTTTCCATTCCTGTTAATCCTAGGGATCAAGTCCCGCATTCATTCACGATAGCCAAAGGGTTAAGTCCCATATATTATAATTCTTAGTGCTTATACGCACTATGCCACCTTAGTGGCTTCACCCAAGTTTTCATATAGGCATAGAACATTCATTCACCGCACAGTGTAAATCCAATACCATACACACATACATAAAATTCTGCACGATTCATACACACAGACCTACCAACCAACGTGTGGCTATAGAAATACACATAGTGAAAGGATCAAGTCCTGAATTCGTTCTCTCTAACCAAGGGATCATGTCCCGCAAATTCCACAGTTCTATTTCACCATTTGTGCTTATACACACCACGCCAAATCTGTGGCTTGACCAAGTTCTCAATAATATTGCGATGTACGAGTAATATTCATATATTGTACTCATTAGCAATCAGATGAACAAGTCATTCATTCATAACTACAATGCAGTCAAACCAATCCACACACATTTCACACACATCACTTCCAAAATAACACCCCAAACGAGCAACAACACAGTAAAAATGCAACGCGCCTACCCCCCTTAAAAATGGATTACACCCACGTAATCCCTATTATGTTCTCTTTGAACCTTGGTCCTAGATGTTCTTTTCTCATGGTGCATTCTGGTTTCCATGCGATGCAGCTCTCAATATAATGTCATCAAGGCCTTGACGATGTTATTGGCTTAGTTTCTGTATCCAAGGCACTTATCGTTATCCATACCGATCTATAACAGATTCAGGTTTAGCCTCTCTAGGTCTAAGGTATTGGCCGATAAGTCGCTTGTTAGTCAACTGGGAGATGTGGTATATGGCCCACCAGCTTCTGCTGTGCTACTCTGAGTACCTTCGGGTTTATTCACTAGTAGAAAAATGATTAAAAGATACGGTCTATAAACGATGGTTTTTAAAAAAACCGTCTCTAAAACGTTGAGGTCGCGCGCGCGGGTGAGTGTTACTCATTTTAAAAGACGGTTCGTAGAATCCGTCATTTAAAGTCATATTATAAACAGACGGTTTACAAGATAAAAGACGGGCCACAATGAACCGTCGTTTTTGTTTCTTAGCATTCGCGCCGTCTTTGTTCTTAAACGACGGTGTAATGTAAACCGTCGTTTTTATTTGTTGACATCGTTGACCTACGGTTCTTAAAACGACGATTATTCCGGAACCGCCTCTTACAACCCTAATATATTTTTATTCTACCCCGCCATATTTTCTTTCTTCTTCCTCCGATCGTGTGCGCCTGCATGTTGTAACTTCTGTCTTCCCTATCGTCACCGTCTCTCTCGCGCCGTCCCTCTTCTTCCATTGTCGCCACCAATCGCTGCCCATCCACCACCGCATCCTGTCTGCTCGCCGTCCCTCTATCTTCCGGCCGCCACTGCGAACGCTAGCTAGCTAGCGCGCTTCTGCTCGCCGTCTCCAGCGCGCAGATGTGCCCCGTTTCTTCTCTAATCGCGCTAGAATCGGTAATAATCTCAACTAAGCTTCTCCTCCTCACCACCAATTAAGCCATTCTTCTATACATTGTGAATTTAGCAAAGATGTGATAAGTTGGGAGAACCAATTACATTGATCGGCGCTATTCTGTTTATTTATATTGATTATCGGGCGGCTCTGATTTGTGCATTAATCGATTTCTATCTTCCCTCTTCAATTTTGTGTCAATGCTCCTGTATTTCTGTATGATTGTTAGCGATTTTTCGTATGTGATGTTTGTTTGAGACAATTGTGAGCAATTGCATGTGTACCCTGTTTTTCTCAAGGATTGTTAATTAACTACTGGCGATTATTTTCCCACTACTTTGAAGTAGCTTTTCTGTACAATAAGTCAACCAGCTAAGAAACACCAGATATACCATATAGTGAAAAGCAGGTTCGTGGCACATAAAGCATAGATTTAAAATGCTTAACATAAGATATTAAAGAAAGAAATTAACCCACCTGTCCACGAACACTATTTCTACCTAATCCCATTACCGCCCCTGCCAAAAGAAAACTAATCCAAGACCTCTGTACTCCAACCTAAATGTACTGTAAGGCAAATTTGTTTAGCATCCACGCAACTCTCTTTCACCATCTTCTACTTCCTCCTTACTGTTGGTGCCGCAACTCTCTTTCACCATCTTCTGGGCAGAAGAATAGTTTCAAAAACTGTGTGTGAGTGATCGATCTTCCTGAGTATACTAGTATACTATACATTATAGTGTTTCTATTAATTAATTACATCGTTTACTAATTGCACCCTCTTTCATGGTACCAATTATCAATTTCTCATCTTTTTTTCTTATAATCCGCCATTCTTAGGAAACCAAGTAGCTATTTATCTGGTTGTTGATCAATAAATATTTATATCACTCTTGAGTAGTAGATGGGTATCGTTTCTGCATGATTTTCCTTTTTCGGTCGTGGTTGCACATGGGTTAAGCATTTCTGGGTGGTGGGGTGTGTAGGAGCAAATGAATTCAGTTGACCTTCACGTGACTTGTTGTGGTTAGCCTTGTTTGGAGTATATGCTCTGCATGCTTTGTTTTTGTCAGCTTGTTGATTGCTTATGGGGAAGAATCCGATACAATAGTACGTACACACACATATGAATGATGTGTAAGGCTGGCTGTGGATGCATTTTTGCTTTCCTTTGGCTTTAGCTCTCACTTCTGTGCGCATGAAATTTCTTATTTTGGTGCATGTAAAGAAAAAGCAAGGAAAAGTGCCTTGTACATATTTTTTTGCTCTTGAAACTTGTCATCATTTCTACATATACTAGTAAAAAGGAAAACGTTACAGCTTTTTGATCTAATTATGAAATCAATCAGCTGGTCATCAGGGAACTTGGTAATTAAATGGTTACTGACAAACTTGGTGACACTATGAACTCAAATGACAAAATGTTAGCAGAGGATCACTTGCCTTCGGTTTCACAAACATTTTGTTGTCCATGTTTTTACTATAGCTTGATGATGATGTGGAGAAGCATGTACGAGTCCCACCAAGTTCAATCTCACATAGTAGATCAGCTCAAGTTCCTACACATTAGTGGTTTCCTGAGTATACTAGTAGACTATACTAGCACAGTTTGTATATCTCGTCTTTAGCTTTCTTTTAGTTCATTAATCTACTTCCAAATCCACACAAAAATCTCATCCAACTAGATAAATGTATTAGGGTGGTTTTAAGCTAAAACCAACTTAAAACAACTTTGTTAAACTCTCTAAAAGTTCATTATATAGAAACAAGTAACTGTAGAAAAGTGCAAAATGATTCTGTACAGCTCCTTTCAAACTTTATTTTAGGCTATTAATCAGTCTCCAATTCCTTTCAAACTTGTTGCCCAATTAACTAAGTGTATTAGGAAAGTTTTGAACTTAAAAACAACTCAAAACAAGCTGTTAACACTTCTGAAAACTCATTTTACAGAAACTGTAATCTGCATTTAATTAGGTGTAGTATCTAAGCCTTGGGTTCATTCGCAAGCAAACATAACACTCTTATACCACTTGTATTTAAGTTATACAGATGCAATGGTTATAGAAAGAAATCTGAAACAGAAGCTGTGCATTTATGCTTGACTCTTGCTTGTAGTCAGTTCTACAGAAACAGAAATAAATGAAAACTTGAAACATGGAAATGCTTCATCACCTACTCTCTTTTCTTGTTTACAGATGGACTTTAAGTTTTCCCTCAACTTGCTTACCCAATTAGTTAGGTATTTACCTAAGGTTTTAACTTCAAAACAGACCCACCACGACATTATTTAAGTTACTGAAATGTCCTAATACTAAAACCGGACATAACTAGAAAGAAACAAAATCTGAAGTTGGTATGTTATCTCCTGTTGTTTTTTTTTCTGTTCTCTAATCTAATTCCTTGTTTTCCCCAATTTTTCTGTTACTTAGTTATTTTTTTTTCATACAGTTTTGACTTTGAAATAAACCAAGGCAACAGGGACTAATCTTTAGAAAGTGATTTACACAGAATCTGAAAAACTGAAAAACTGAAACACCAATGGTATCCTTTCATCTATTTCTCTTCTTGTTTTTTTTAATCTGACTTCCAACTACTCACAACCGTTTTAGTTTCTTAGTTGTGTGTTTTGGTGAAGTTTTAACCTCAAAAAATCCCAACATAGCACTGTTAACTCCTCTGAAATCTCCCAATACAGAACCGGTAATACAGAGAAAACTGAAACATAATTCAGTTTACTCCTCCACTCTTAGTGCATCAGATGGGTTTTTTATTTATTATTAAACACTCCCACATATTGCTAACTTATACTTTCAGTTTACTCCTCCACTCTTAGTGCATCAGATGGGTTTTTCATTTATTATTAAACACTCCTGAACTAGCACCTGCCTACTCCTTCTTCTTATTCCACGGTTAATGCATCAGGTTGAGTTCGTTTAATTCTCCCAAGTGTTTATAGCCTAGTTAGGTGTATTAATAATGTGTTAGGTGCATCATTATACCAATAGAATCTTTATAACTCCTCTGGAACTTAGTTTTACAGAAGCAAGAGTTACAGAGTTTGTTTTAGATTTCTGCACACTGTCCCTTTCTGTTTTTTTTTCTGCAACAGACTCACGAGTAAACTGGGTTAGTAAATGGGTTTATCTTTGCCTTAAACTCATTATTAACTTAACACTACATCTATATCATAACTAGGCAGTTAGTAGACATAGCAGTTGGTTAGTTTACTACCTTGAGTTTCTTCTTTTTTTCTTGAAGCTGATTGGCACAGTGTAGATCTATCTGGCCCATAAGTTCTCGACCTTACTTCTGGTTGCGTTTCAGAGGAGTAGTGGGGCAGCTTTTACCCATGAATGTAGAAACTCAACACATCTAAAGCTGTTGATTGATTCTCCACATCTGAATATATTGATGTCGCTGCATTACTGAACTGTTTCAGTAGGTTTTAAATATTTATTATGTTTGTGAATTTCTCTTCTGCTTGAACCCTTGGATTAACTCTAGTTATTTTAATCAGACCTAAGGTGGCAAGGCTCTGCTCGCCGTCTCCACCACCGCTGGATACAATCGACCTGGTAGCTTCCTTCTTCTCGAAGGCGCTAGCTTGAACTGGTAATATTCTCAACTTATCTTCTCCGGCCAATAAGGGGTACATATTTTGTCCTTGTGTGGACTGCAAAAACTATTTGAAGTATCGAGAGATAGAAAAAATAAAAGAACATCTGATTCGCCGTGGTTTTACGAAAGACTATGAAGCTATAGTCCGGTGGCATGGTGAGAGTGCAGTAAATTTCATGTGTAATGAACAAGACGACTATCGTGAAGACAACCAAACAACTGTGGTCGATGAGCACACCAAAGAAATGAACCAGATTCGATGACTTGCTGCAATGTTGGAAGATGTTGAACAAGAGTTTTACAACAGGCCAGACACCTATGAGACTTTGTTGGATTCATCCAAAACACCATTGTATCCGGGGTGTGATCCAACAAAGTTGAGTAAATTGAGTGCTGTCTTGAAACTCTTCAATTTAAAATCAAAACATGGTTGGAGCGATGTGAGTTTCACTGCTCTTTTACAGCTGATGAAGAGCGTGCTACTACCTGCGGATAATGTTTTACCAACGTCGACTTACGAAGCAAAAAAGTTGATGTGTCCAATGGGTATGGGGTACAAAAAGATCCACGCTTGTCCATCTGGTTGCATTTTGTACCGGAAAGATTATGAGTTTGCTGATAGCTGCCCAGAATGTGGAGAATCTCGTTATACGAAGAAAAAACAAAATGAATCTGGTGGTCGTAAAGAGAAATCCCCTGCTAAGGTATTATGGTACCTACCCATCATTCCACGATTCAAGCGTCTATTTGCAAATGAAAAAGATGCGGAAATCTAATGTGGCATTCAACTCACAGAAAAAAAGATGGAAAATTGAGACATCCGGCTGATGCATCACAGTGGAAAAACATTGACAAAACATTTCCCCACTTTGGTAGCGAGCCTAAAATCTGAGACTTGGTCTATGCACTGATGGGATGAACCCTTTCGGTACATTGAGTAGTATACATAGCACGTGGCCGGTATTATTGGTGATCTATAATCTACCACCATGGTTATGTATGAAACCGAGACACATTTTGCTGTCACTGTTGATATCTGGTCCAAAACAGCCGGGGAACAAAATAGATGTTTTTCTACAACCATTAATAGAGGACCTACAACTTATGTGGAAAGAAGGGGAAATGGTGTATGACTCGTTCAGTAAGGAAAATTTTCTCTTGCACGCTATGTTATATTGCACCGTCAATGACTTTCCTGCTTATGGTAATCTTTCTGGTTATACAAACAAAGGTGCATGCGCATGTCCAATTTGTGGCGAGCGTACATCCAATATCCGTTTGAAACATAGTGGTAAAAATGTTTATATGGGACATCGATAGATGCTTCCAAAGAGTCACAAATATCGTAAGATGTCGATTGAATTTGATGGAAATACTGATCACAGTGTAGCTCGTCCACCTTTATCAGGATTAGAGGTGTATGGAAAGGTGCAACATATTGTCAACAACTTCGGCCCACCGACAAGGAACACCGAGAAAAGTGTATGGAAAAAAAAGTCAATCTTTTGGGAACTTGAGTATTGGCAACATTTAGATGTCAGACATTGTATTGATGCAATGCATGTCGAAAAAAATGTCGGAGAAAGCGTTACTTCAACCTTGTTGAACATAAAGGGCAAAACAAAAGATCATTTAAATGGGAGGAAAGATTTGATTGAGTTAGGGATAAGGCAAGATCTTTGGCCGCAAGAACGTGGAAAACGCACATTCTTGCCCCCTGCATGTCACACATTATCAAAACAAGAGAAACATAGTTTGTGCAGTATCCTTCACAACATCAAGGTGCCATCAGGGTTTTCATCTAACATAAGAAATCTTGTGTCGATGCAAGACTTTTTACCCGTTGCATTCGTGGGATTCTACCTGATGCGGTAAGGAATGCAATTACAAACCTTTGTGTGTTTCTCAAAGCAGTTTCTGCTAAAGTTCACGATGTGGATAATCTTGAAAAGTTACAGGCCGATCTTATTGTCACAATGTGTCAGTTGGAGATGTATTTTCCTCCTTCATTCTTCGACATCATGGTACATTTATTGGTTCATTTGGTCAGAGAGGTTAAAGAGTGTGGACCTGTATATCTCCGTTACATGTATCCTTTTGAAAGATACATGGGTATATTGAAGAAAAAAATGAAGAATCGTTGTCGTCCTGAAGGAAGTATTATAGAGGGATACGTAACAGAGGAAGTTGTTGATTTTTGTACTCACTATTTGGAAAATGTTGAGTCAATTGGTCTGCCTAAATCTAGACATGAAGGCAGACTGCAGGGACAAGGTACTGTTGGAAGAAAACTGAAAAGAATTGATATTGAAACGCTGAACAAAGCTCACTTAGTTGTGTTGAGTCACCTTGAAATTGTAGAACCATATTTTGATGAGCACCTGAACATGCTCAGGGCACAAAATCCTACCATGAGTGACATCAGACTGAAAAAGGAGCAGAATAAAACTTTTGTCAGATGGTTCAAGGATAAAGTTTTTTCTGAACATTCAAACGGAGTGGAGAAATAGTGAGGACATTGGCACTTGGTCCTAATCTTGATGTTGTTTCGTATGAAGGATATGATGTAAATGGATTCACTTTTTACACGGAAAGACAAGATCAAAGATCAACGAATCAAAACAGTGGCATAAATGTTGTTGCTTACCAGAGTACGTACAATGTCAGGGGTGTGGGTCAAAATCCAGTGGAAATGAAACAGTCGTATTATGGTGTGATACAAGATATTTGGGTTATAGATTACACCAACTACGAGACTTGTGTGTTTCGATGCAACTGGATTGACAACAAACATGGCTATCGTGAGGAGAAACATGGTATGAAACGGGTGCATCTTGGTGGTGCAACACCCACAGTTGAGCCTTTTGTAGTTGCAACGAAGGCCAAACAAGTATTTTACATTCCTGACCAATCTAATCCTAGATGGTCCATTGTACTTCAAGGCAAAAGAGGGATAGTCGGTGTAGATGGTGTGGTCGATGAGGATGAGTACGACATGCAAGATGAAATACCAAATCTTTCTATCCAACTACCAACGGAGGCAGATCATATTACAAATTTTGTGCGGTCGGATCATGGTGAAGGAATGTGGGTTGATTAATGTAAGATTCTGATAAAATATATTGATATATGTCCATATTTATAATTTCTTACTTTCATTTTTGTTAGTTACAATATAATTTCTATTTATATTGCAGGATTCATAATAATGGATATCGATCTGGATGAGTTAGATTTACTTTGTGATGATGATATGATGGACCAGCCACATGAGCCACAGGAGCAGCCACAGGAGCAGCCACAGGAGCAGCCACATGAGCAGCCACAGGAGCAGCCACAGGAGCAGCCACAGGAGCAGCCACAGGAGCAGTCACAGGAGCAGCCACAGGAGCAGCCACAGGAGACGGCAAAGGGGACGGCAGCGACAATAAAACGAAAGGGTAGGGGACCTAGCAGAGGGTTGCGGTTGAAGAAAGATGCTGATATTGATTTAATTTGGGACAAGTATTTCAGAAGCTGGGGAGACTGTAAAGCAGAGTTCGCCAGTATGTTAGGAAATCTTGCGAAGTCTCGTTGCTGCATTAATAAATTCTGGAAAGATGAAGATGATCAAGTGAAAGAGTCCATGTGGAAACATGTACAACAACGGTACAAAATACCAAATGAAGCACGAGACACTGTTCTTTCACTAATAGCTACACGGAGTAGACAATTCAGATCCTACTTGGTGGCCAACTGGATCAACAAAACACGTGACGTGCCACCATGGGTATTTTATGATGGCATGATCACCGAAGAAGAATGGAAAGAGTTTTATGTGTACCACACATCTGAACAGTTCAAGGTATATAATTTACGTTGATTCATTGTCTAATTTTAGTTTATAACATCTTATATCGGTTATGAATTTTTTGTATTGTTTTGTATTAATAGAAAATCCAAGAAAAAGCAAGGGAAAACCGAAAGAGAAAAATTCATCAGGAGTATATGGGTCGAAAGGGATACGTTGGTAGTATTCCCAAATGGAAAGCTGCTGGTTTGCTGACAAAAAAGAATGACGATGGCACTGTAACTCCCATTGAGAATGTCGATGAAGCGAACCGAGTTCAGCTTTATGTGTTGGGTCACTCGAAAGTAAATAAAGATGGGCAGATAGAACACCCTCGACCAGAGACAGCAGAGTTGGCTGCTAAGATTGTAAGTATAAAATTTTAAATAATACCATTTTTAGATGAAAATTCTGGTTTTTAAATTATTTAACTAATTGATTATCCTTTGAATGGAATAGACGGAAGCCTCCCAACGAGATGAGCAAGCTGTCTTTGCTCCACCAAGTCAACAAGATATTCTTAATCAAGTTCTTGGAGCAAAGGATCATCCTGGAAGGGTTAGAGGTTTCGGGGGACAAGTGCGTCAAAAGTATGTATTTCAAAAGTCTACCTCAAAAGTTTTACGGAGCATGACGTTGAAACACTTGTACGCGGAAAGTGACCGAGGCTGTGAGTAAGGTTATGGAGAAACGAAATACACAATCTCAACTTACCGGCCATGTCTTCTTCATCAAGTTGTAATGTCTCTCCTGATCCGTATCCGTTTGCCAGTCTCAAGGTTAGTAGTATTTTTGAATATTTTTTGTCATTACAATTTTTGACTATTTAATCAAATTATACACATTTGTTTGTGGTTTTAATTGTTAAAGGAACAAAAAACATGTCGTTTGCAAATCACACTTGATGGATTTCCTGTGGATGCTGCATACGGTATTGTGCTACAATCGGGACCAACATCTTTGATTAATTTCAAGCGGCTTCCGCCATTCTATGCTCGAGTGATTCTGCGGTATATCATTGACGGATTTGACACCGCTTTTCTTCCCATGGATATTGATGGTAAAGTCACACTTTCCGATGGAAAAGGTGCTATTATACCATGGCCTGCCGGTTTTATTGTTATCACTGATGAGGTATGTATAAATATTTGATGTATTGTTCAACATTTAAATTTACGTTGTTTTAACTTGTTTCTTTTGTTTGTTATGTTATGGTAGGTTCCTGATGAAATGGGTAGACTTCTAGAAAATCGTGATGTTCAGGTCAACCAATCACTGGTTGTTGCCCAGAGAATACGCAAGTGGCTGAAAGCAACCAGACATCCACGGGAAAGAAACCTATGCGAGAGATAACTGATGATATGCGGAAGAAGTTTATGTGCACTCCCTCAGTGATCAAGAATTTGGGGAAGTATGAGAAAATGTTGTATGATATGCTATTGGAAAAGGGTAAGCATACAACGAGCGTGACAATGCGTTTGGCTCCATGGGTTTTCCAATACGATGAGCAACGAACGACATTGATAGACTTTGTGGACATCAAGGAGATGCTTGTGTAGAGATATGTTGAATATATCTATCATCCAAGTATATTGCATGTAAGTGTTTGTTTCTCACATCTCAAAATATCTTTAAATCAATTAAAAATAAATATTTTGATGATTTCCCTGATTTCTCTCCGTTGCTTAATTTTTTTAAAGGTATCTGATGGCTAAATTGCGTTATAAAAAATTGGGTGCCATGCTGACATTCTTATGCCCTGAGTCCTTATCGCTTGATGTGGTTAATAGAGACCCACCACATTCCAGCACTATGTCACACACTGCATAAAGAAGGCTGTTGATAAAGGTAGTAAATACCTCATGATGCCCTTCCATCAGATGTGAGTAGTACTTCTCTTCCCATTGAATTTCTTTCGTTGTGGTTAATTTGCGAGTAAGAATTCTATTACTAATTTCACTTCTTATAAATATTACAATTGTAGTAACCATTGGCTACTACTTATGCTCTCTGTGGATACCTCTCAATTGCTTGTGCTTGACCCGTTAAGAATGTATCGTGAGCTCCACGTGGATGAGTTGATCAAAACGTAAGTGTTATTCGTTAATATCTGTAAGTAATTGTTTCAAAATAACTTTCTATTTGAAGAAGCACACGGATTAATGAATTGTTTTTGTGTGTAATAGCGGTTTCGGACACAGTCCTTGAACAGTTCAATCGATTTTCGGTCGTCCATCTTGAGGTACATACTAGTGAAACATTATATACTTTTCTACAATAAGTTGATTACGTATACTTACAAAGCTACTACTTTGTTTTTTTTCTTTTAAACTTGTCAGTGTCCAAGGCAAAATGATTCGAGGAGTTGCGGTTTTTTTGTACTACGATACATGTATGAAATTTGTACGCATATAGAGGAGCTGACAAAGGATGATGAGGTATTAATACTTTCAAATATGTTTTCTATATATATTTATGTTTCACCATTATGTTTAAAACGTGTATAAATGTCTATACATATATATACACATTGCTGGTGTTTGCCGGGGAATTTATCCAATCCAAGCTGTAGTTAATCTAATATTTCTCACAGTTTTATTGTTGAGTTCGGTCGCTAGTGTATTATGTTAATAGCTCAATCTCCCTCTCTTGCATGTGTACTGTGTTGGCTTCAGCCTCTTCTCTTGTGCATCTAACGGTTGGGCTGCATCTTACACGTCCGGTTTAACTATCTAAAATATTCAATATGGTGTGTTATGCTTGTTCTTACAGGTTCGTGCATATTTAAGAACGCGGGCAAAACTTATTCGCCTAAAGATTTGCAATTAATCAGAGAGCAAACATCTTTGTTCATCCTAAAGTGTTTCAAGGATCCAGAACAAGGACAAACTAGTGAAGCAGCTGTCAGGACTACTACTTAAGTTGGTGGGTCACATGTATTTATATGATTTAATTTACTCTGAATTTGACAATTCTGAATTTGGTATGATTTTTGTAGTTATGGGGTTTCATTGGTTGTTACTTGTTCTGTAGAAAAAAAAATTGATTGATATGGAAATGGGGTGCAGGGCATTTTGCTGAGATTGCACACAATGTGTCAACCAGGAAGAGAAAGGAGATTGTTGAGCGAGCTGCACAGCTTGACATTGTTTGTCACCAACAAGCTTGCTAGGATGACGAGTACAGTGACTGATTAATGTAAAAACATGGATATCTTGTTTAGCTTTGTTATGTTTGGAAGTGGAAATTGGTAGTTTAATTTTCAGATGTGGTACTTACATCGTTCATCAGTGTTTTGTTTTTGAATGTTGCACTGGAAGCATGTACTGGTGGTACTGTTGTTAACTATGAAAAAACAAGTTGCAGAGGTATCTATGCAGTGTGTGATTTATTGGAATTGTTGCTGTACAGGTTTTCTGGTTTTTGGATGTGTATACGTAAAAAGGAAATAGGGAAAAACTAGAAAAGATCAGAATATCATAAGTGACGGTTCATATATAACCGTCGTTTATAATAGGTAGGCGTTAGAGGATAAAATAGAAAAATGACGGTTAGACATAGAACCGTAGCTTAAAGTACATAATAAGCGACGGTTCTAGAGCAAAACCGTCGTTTAAAACAGTTTTAGGCGCGTCGAAAATCATAATTAAACGACGGTTTGATAAACAACCGTAGTTTAAGAGTACAATAAGCGACGGTTTATCATCTTAACCGTCGTTTATACTTAATAAATCCCGCCACCTGAGGCGCCCTTAAGAGACGGTTTCCAACCGTCGTAAAAGACCAAAATAGCAAAAACGACAGCGGCGTAAGCAACGGTTCGGAACCGTCGTTTTTATATGATTCGAACCGTCGCTTATGAACCCGCCTGTACCAGTGATTTTACCCTTACTATGTCTTCCAAGATGGTGCATGGGTTAGTTGTATCCTTTTAATTTAGGAGTAAAGGTCTCTTGACAGATATGGGGTATTTTATACATGGTCGCGGTGGGTTATAATTTGTCTATCCATTTCCTTTGAAGGTCGGATAACTGTTTATTAGGGCAGCACTTGTTGTGCCAAGTGCGCCATGTAGGTTGAATTATTTTACAGTGCATGTCTGCCGCGGTATTTATACGTTCACGTCTTCCTGTATTCGCATATTCACCATTAAGCGTCTGAGTTGTACTTTCTAGCCGCCCTTTAGGCTTATATTTATATATGCTCCGTAGTAACGATTTAGTTCTTAATATTTCTTTAATGTTACAAATGGGTCATTGTTACAACGTCATGTTTAATTTATATTGCCGCTCATAATCACATGTATATTGCTAGTTTACTCTCCTAGCATTGCTACCTATTTTTTTTATCCTTTAATGTGTACAGCCAAATTAGACCTTTCTTCGTCTTTAAGTGACCTTTATTTTTCAGCCGAATTATGGCCTTGTCAATGCCGGTTTCAAATTATACATGTTTCAAGTTTTTGCGATTGTTTACCATTTAATACAGGATGTTAGTTTTCTTATCCTTGTCATTATGGTTGTATCTAGCAGCAGCTTGCTGACTAGCTCAGCTTAGTCACACGGTCTAGTGTCATTATTATGTTCCACTCGGAAACTAAAGTAATTGACTACTACCGGTTACATATTGCATTTGATTGCGATAGTATATATTTTATGTATTACCTATTAGGTTATTAGCAACATCACACCATTTTAAGTCCTCACATATCTGTATACCCATGTGGTTACCCTCCAAGTTTCGAATCATGTATCAATCGTATCATCTGACATCAACCTCGCTTCCTTGGCAATTTTCTAATCCAGCTTTTAAAATTTCCCACCCATTTGTAGTTTATGTGACCACTTGTAGGGGGTTTCGAGAATCATCCAACACTGACGTGATCAGCGTAAGTGTCTGACTACCCCTTTACCCCAATTTGTGCTCAGTGTCACTTGACCTGGCCAGGGTCAAGTTCGACCTTGCACGCCCGATTTAAACAACCAATCAATCTAACCAATTTCAATTCTTATCTCGCTCGTTCCTAGTCATCTGGCAATTAATTCATGGGCTAGTGTCAAAATTCTTAAGCCTTTAGATTTATTATTTAAATTCCCTAGCTGTATATACCTCTAGGTGTGTACGTATGTATATATTTGTTCCTTCATGTATATATAGTATATACATACTCATGTGTTATAAGTTCCAGGGTCGTCTTTATACTACAATAATCCTCTTGGTTTATACGTATCCACATATGATTGTTCCCATAGGTTTATGATACCTGATTACATACCTTTATACCCTCCCGATCTTCCAAGTTCCTTTCATTTTAATTTTCGTACCGTATGTACATGTACATGTTCATTTACTTATATACTTAGTCTTATAATGTTTAAATTCTAGTGTTAGCCAACTGGATATACAATGGTATACTACTAAGTTCTTATATTATTACTATTTTCCTTCACACATACAAATTAATGCTGAATCTGCCAAATGATTCTTCCATTTTCTTGACCAATTAATTTATTCCTCAATTAAGTCCATTAATCTTCTTAAAATTCCCAAATTTCAATACCCGACTATTCATAAATATTCGATTGAGTTGGAACTATTCCTCGTTGGAGTGCCTAGTTACTTTGGCTGATTTCATCTTGTTTGACCGTTTAGGCCCACTTTGATCTGACTTCATATTACAAATTTTAATTCTTTGAATGGACCACCTATAAAGTCCAATTCTATATGTATAATTATATATTTTTTTGTTATTATAATTTTGTTAAATTTAATTTGTTTATTCGGAATCCCATCTTAATCTTTTTTTTGGGGTCTTGTAACCCTTATGTTAACTCCTAATTATTATTTCTTGTGTGTATCCACCAAACTAGTGGTAAGTATACAGGAATTATCACCACTGAGATCCCAATATTTATTTTCGGTTGTTAAGTTATAACATTAACTTGAGTCGGGTGTGATTGATTTACTAATCATGACCTCCTTTAATTGAATCTCATTTACTCCTTGGTTTTATTGATATCAAGTCTTTCCTGATATGTAAGTATATACATTTGTATGTTTAGTTGCTAAATCACGTTTAGAGTTTCTCGTGTTTATTTATTTATGTTTTACTCGGTGTAGTTTGCCTTTGGTTAAAAGTCTATTAGTCTTACTTATCCAAGGTCTTCTTGATTTTAAACACCGACCATCTTCGTCTAGGTTATATTTACTAAGTTACCAATCTTACCAGATGCTCCTCTTTGGTCCCTTGTTTATAGTTGTTAAGTCCTCCAGATGTAGTATGTTTGGAAGGACTATATCGTAATAGTGGCATCATGCATTGCCATTTGGATATTTACAAGGGAGGTCGAATTTGTGGGGTGCTGTTTATGATTACTATAATACCGTGCACTGGAGCAGCTGGTATTCTGATTTTAGAATGTATGAAATGAATATCTTATGTTTGGGAAGTCCGCTTGATAAGTTTGTCGTAGGTCTGTGTTTGGAGGTAACTCCGCTAAACTTTGGTATGGATTTAAGAAGTTTAGGCATTTTCTAACTATTACCTAAGCATGGTGCTTCCGCATTTGACTTCCTTTTTGTCATGGTTGTTGTTTATTTGTTGCAGTTGAGTGGGGTTATTATTCAGAACCATTGTGACAATCTTAACTGAGGTTATAGTGAAGCTTAGACCAATAACTCATTGAGAGGTCTTGCATTGGACCATTGTTAGCTTTGTAACGGAAGTGAATTGTAAGTCTATTACATATAAGTCTGTTGGGACAAGTTTTATGCATGTCTTGAACACTCATTTAACCCTCATCTGAATATGGCATCAGGTGCTCTTTGGTATGTATATCTTATGAGTATACCCTTCATTGGCTCAAGAGTTTTCATTGTATTAATTAGTGAGGCTTCGTACCATTTCCTTCATAGTCATAGTGCAGGACGAACAGATGCTTTATAGGGTTTGTCTTTTATAGAACTGAATTCTACAGCTATTTATGACCTTGCTGGCTGGTATTCCAACAGTTCCCCCTTTTGGGATGTGTTCATCTATGATTGAAACTTAATTTTATATTGTGCATATCTTCTTTAATTTGATCTCCACGATCATGATACTCGATATTGGTTTGAAATATATTGGCCAACTCACTGCCAGTTTCTTACCCGTTAGAGTTGTGTCTGTGTGGGCGACCAATGCCTCAGAATAATGGTTACTTAGGATGTTTGAGGGATCTGTTTATGATCTTTATACCAATGTATTTTTGATCTCAGGGCACGGTAATCAATGGTTGAGAAGAACTATTTGTAAGAGGCAATGAGGAACAACAGGTATCAAGATAGAGGACTTGAGCTTCATGACGATATCACTGTAGTGATGTAACTGGGTTATCATATACAAATGGTGGGATTGGTTGTGTATGGTGACAGTGGTTAAATGGGAATATATGCCACATGCTGAACTAACGACTAGAAATTCTAAAACTTGTTGCCCAATTCAATGGTGTGCTATTACACTGTTGTAGAGTAGAAGAATGACGAGCGAAATTTGTCCTTCGTGGGACAATTGTTGGGTTCTTGAGATATAAGACAATTCGAACAAGAAGAGAGCGGAGGAGACGTTGGTAAGTATATATGTATGTTCCTTGTTCGCCGGTGGTAGAAGCAGGAGATAAACCCAGTAAGGGCCACCAGTTGCATTGGTTTGAGATTGGGAAATGTAGAAGAATAATTGAATATAGAGAAGGAGGAAGGAGGCGGTGATGATGAATACCGTACGGCAGTTGGGGCGTTGTGTCTTTCAGGTAATGCAGAGCATGAAGATAAATGTAAGGAGGAGCAGGGAATTTATTGAATCCCGAAACATTAGATTTTAGTGTATAAAATTGTGTCATGCTTTATCAAGCATTAGAGGTTGTACCCATTTTGGTGTAATTTTGATGGACTATAATTTTTACGAGTTCATTAAACCCACTTAAAGTCACATTTCCCGGTTTTCTCGAAAAACGTGCTTTAAGGCTCATTTGCGGTTTTAATCCATTTTATGGATCTGTTTTCTTTGAAAGTTGTTTCTACATATTATTTGGGCATAATTAAGCCTTTAGAACTCATCTAGGATCCTAGTCGATGTCACATACCTCCTATGGTTATGTAACACTCATTTTTACATTTTTCATTTTTTAAGCGTTTTCTCTTTTCTTTTGGTTTTATTTTCTTCACCAATATTCCTTAGGCACTATTAGGCCCTTAAATACCATATTAGAATGATTTAATCACCATAGTTAAGTTTGGGGTATTCACCTTACTACTCATATCCTAATGTGGGATGATGGGTATTACACCTTCCCTTTGCCAACTTTGTTAAGGTTTTTATTGTCACTGTAACTCTTGTTTTTCTTGTAATGCGATGCGACCAAGGTCTTTTGGACCAAGACTAAGTCATGATATGAAGCAATGATATATCGATCAAGGATAAAATCCACTTTTAGATGCAAATATGACTTATAAAGTGAAGTGAAAATGAAATCGGTTAAAAAAGTATATTAGTAAATTACAACCACGCGAGTTGCTTTAACTAATACCAATTAGTTTTTGGATGAAACCTCACTTGACTTGTTGGGCCTTAGTGGGCCATTGATGTAGGTCTTCGCAGATGCCCTTGGCGGAGAGAAGAAACTCACACTTGAGGGGAGATTGTTGGATACAAGTGTGATTTATACATAGAAATGAAAACCTTAATAGAAAGTAAAGAAATAATTAAGTAGCTACCATATAAGAAACTACTCCAAAGGTCATTCATTTATGTAGAGGTGGATCCCAGATGGGTCTATTTCTCTTCAAAAATCTATTAATTTTTGTTCATGAAAGGCTATCTACAAATCTAGATACCAGCTCTTTTTTTTTCTTTCGAAAATAAGATCCACTTTTAATTAAACCAAACAAGAGTACAAAGATGAGCTAAAAGAAGCCTAAAAATTAATTAGTATACAAGGAGTAATTTGGCTAAGCCAATAATCTGAGCTTGAAGAGTATCAAGTGATGCAATCCAAATTGACTAAACAAGGGAAGAGCTTAATGTGCCTAAAAACGCTCTTTTAAATCATCAGCTCCTAAGACAAGAGTAAAGTGGATAAGTTTTTGATAGCGAAACAAGATAAGGGTGCTTAAAACCCATAACACAACAATAAAATATTGTAGATCTATCACTAGATCCGGATTTAATATTGCTAAAATCGATAACAAAAAACATAATAGAGGCCAACTAGGAGCTCAAACTCAGTTCCAAAACCGCCCAAAATTGACATGCAACACCAGCATCTGCACCAGATACGGACACAACAAGTAGGCGAGAGGCTGGATCCGAGAGCAGTTGACGCTAGAAGCTTATTTCTAGAGGCAGAACCGCGTCGACGGGTGGGGCAGGGCGGCGACAGTGGCGGCTGAGGTGAGGAGGCAGCGAGGTGGCGGTGGAGGCATCAACCCAACGACGACGAGACCAAACAGAGGACTAACTACCTTATTTCTAGAGCAAACGCTGTGTGAGATTTGGAAGAGAATGAGATCGAGGAAGAGGATGACTATAGAGATTGCATGATACATGAACCCACAAAGCAAAAAAGGAAGAGGAAGAGAGATGAGAGAGCTTTTCTCTCTCCCTCCCCTTCTCAGATGAAGCATCCCGTGAGAGTACTAGATATTGCCTGTAATTAAGAACATTTTCCTACATTTTAGTTAAAACAACACTAATATAGACAACCAAAACCATTTCCCCTCATATAAGAGATGAAATTGGTTGTGACACCATACCGACCATACTCCTTCATCGAGGTTGAGGTTGTTGTAGTAGTCATGCATTTTCAAATCAAAGTCTTGGTTGAGCACGACCATATATTGAACAAAAGGTGAGTCAAGCGATGAGCTCATCTAAAGAAAAGAAGATGTGTTACTTGAACATAAAGAAAAAAAATAGACTATCAAGTGCTTACCAAAGCATTGAAAACCCTCCTCTACACATTTTATCCTAATATGTTCTTTTGTCACAAGTGAAAGGGTCCCTCGCATCCTAACTTGTTAGTTGGAAACTATCATTGGCTCAATTAAATGGTCTCATGAACCAATTCGGTCTGGGCAACCTCATTGGACATTCTTATGGATAAAGCTACTCATCAAAATTACTTGCAACTAGCGAGGGCCCATACGTATCTACTCTCAATATGTTAAAAAGTTTCTAAGAAAGATGTTTGTCATCATATTCTAGCCAAACATACACTAAAACTTTATTGATTCTGTAAAGGCAAAAAAAAAAAAAACAACATAGTGTCGAGAATAGGAATAAAAGCATACATCGTATCTTTTAACCGATACAAAGCCAGTCCTCTATAAGTGTCCTAATGATTCTTCTACAGTTCCACTAACGACCTCATGAATATTCCCTGGTATAAGAAAGAAATGGATAGGCTATGCTCCATTTGCTAACTTATAAGGGTTCAAAGTGTTAAATCGTTTTAGATGAACACTTAGCGTGTATCATTATCTTACCACAAGTCGTCACTACTAGAATATAATTGTTTGTTAACAACAAAAAATCGTTACCAAAAATCAAAATCGTTACTAATCTAATTTATTGTAACGACATTACATATCGTTACACGAGATGGCGTAACCAAAGATCAATTTATTTATCGTAACGACTTTTATTCGTTACTAAAAGTTATATCGTTACTAAAAATATGATTTCGTAACATTTATATCGTTACTATAGTCTTAATTTTTTTAATTTTTAGTAGGGAAAATTACATGCTCCACCCATGACGTTTGACGCAATTACACAGTCACCCACGTGGTTTCACAAATTACTTTCCCCACCCATGTGGTTTCCCTCTTTTTACATCTAGCAACTTTCCTAATTTTTTTCAATTCAAAAGATGCTTAAACGTTATCCAAAATTGATGAAACTTTACACGGATGATGCTAAAGTGATATATTTTGATCTTATGTCAAATCCGAAGTTTTAAAGTTTAAATGTGACCCGTGGGACCCAATGAAACACGTGACATGTTCATTGGGTCCCACATATCACATTTAAGCTTAAAAACTTTAGATTTCTCACTGAACCAAAATATAACACTTTAACACCGTTTATGTAAAGTTTCATCAATTTCGGACAACGTTTAAGCATCTTTAGAATTGAACAAAATTTTGAAAAGTTGCTGGATGTAAAAAGAGGGAAACCACATGGGTGGGGAAAGTAATTTGTAAAACCACATGGGTGGAGTGTGTAATTGCGCCAAACATCATGGGAAGGGTATGTAATTTTCCCTTTTTAGTATTGGTAACGAAAAACTTGTCACTAATAACAATTATGATAACGAATTTGAGTCGTTGTCAGAACCTTTGTAACAAAAAAACTTATTTTTACTACTGCGTGTGTATTATCAAATGTCAGCAAACAGTAAGCTCAGCTTTTTGAGCATCTTACTGGGATTCAGCAACAAGGAAGAAACAATACTAAATCAGGCCATCCTCATGGACTGTTCATGAAAGATAAATTTCATCAAAATTGAGAAGAAAACCTGAATCTCGTATTGAAAAAAGAGCTTTACAACCTCAACGGTCAATACCCGACCAATCAAATTAAGTTTCTTTCAAATTCCAATTGACATCGGGAAGGAAAGAAAATGATAGAAAACCTTTATTGTAGATCTACTAGTGGTATACTATCTTTATTATTCAAAAGGTAAATCTTGTCTAATTGACTACAAATCACTAGAAATTCCATCTGCAACTAATGACATCATGCTCTGCACTAGAGTTTAGACAATACTATGTTCTTGTTACTTTCTTTTAGTAAGTGGTCTAGTTTAAAAGTTCTTCAGTTGAGAGAATTCTCTATGTCGATCACAAATCTATATTTAACGTCCTTGTTTATCATCCTCTCAAGAGCTTCATTTGCATACTGGATTGGAACCACCTCCACGTTTGGGTATACCTTGCGGGCAGCACAGAATTCCAGCATTTCTTGAGTGTCTTTGGTTCCCCCGGTATTACTCCCAGCAATCATTTTCAAACCTGCAACAATTGAACACATGTATTTAAAAAAGAACGCATTGGGAATGAGGGGATCTCAAATGGTATACTACTAGCAGTTACGCAAACCTACACCCGCATCTCATGCAGTTAATTGTTAATACTCCATTTCATAACATCCCAATGTGAATGAATACTTACGACCCAATCAAATATTGGCGACCAAAGTGGCAAGCCAAAGACATAGACTTACCCAGTAAAAGGTTAACGGGGTTAATCTTTGCCTCACTTGGGGCACCCACTATTACAAACACACCAGCTACCTTTAGCAGCAAGATGTAAGGATCAAACAGGTGATCCCCTGAAGCTGTGTCGATGATGAAGTCCAGTGAACTTCTCTTTGCCTGAAAAGCATTTATATATTGTAGAACGATTAGAGAATATAGCATATTTGAGTTATACAAGCAGTGGTATTATATACTCCCTCCGTCCCTATTTGACCTTCTGATTTACTATTTGAGTTTGTCATTTGACTTCAATATTTAACATATAATATGACATAATTTTACAAATCTAAGTTTTGTAATGGAATCCTTATGTCAAAAACTATATGTTGTAAAAATTTGTTTTATAAAATTATTGTATCTTATATGTTTAATATTGAAGTGGAAAAACGTGCCAAAAAGCAAACAGGAAGATCAAAGTGGGACGGAGGGAGTATATGTTGTCTTTCTATTTGAATTTCTGTAAGAGCTCACTCATGATTAAATGCTTTTCACCTTCATTTGCTCCTGGTCAGAAGAGAGCACAAACTGATCTGCCCCAAGTACACTCAGGGCCTCATCTCTCTTGGACAAACTGGTGCTGAAAACTGTCACATGGAGTCCAAAAGCCTTACCGAATTTGACAGCCATGTGACCTAGTCCTCCTATTCCAATCACCCCAAGTGATTTTCCCGGTTGATTCATCATGCCGTGGCGTTTCATGGGCGTATAGACTGTGATTCCAGCACACAGAAGAGGTGCAGCTAACTTCAAGGGATAGTTTTCCGGTATCTGATAGCAATATCTACACCCCAAATATAGACAAAGCAATTCAGCTCAAGTACCTCAAAATCTACAAACAATAAGGAAATTCAAGTAAGTATCACTACTTGCCTTTGATGAACAACGATGAAATTAGAGTATCCTCCTTTCGTGATTGAGCCATCAAAATCCACACCATTGAAAGTGGAAACTTTCTTGGTGCAAATATTCTCGGCCCTGCTCTCACAGTACTCGCATTCCCTGCACGAGTCGACGAAGGTCCCAACTCCAACATGATCCCCTGCTTTGAACCGGTCAACATCTGAGCCGACCTCTTCAACGACACCGACAATCTCGTGTCTATTGTAGGTAGGATATTGATAGCACGCACGCAGCAGACACAACAGCAAAAATTAAAAGCCAGTCGAGACAGATTGATGAGTTACAGTTACTAACGAATCGAGTACCGATACCGTCATCGTATCGTAATGTTCAAATTCAAAACCATACCCGGGTACCACTGGATACTTCGCGTCCCCGTGTTTGTTTCTTGTCCAAATTACATCAGCATAGCACATTCCACAGTACATGATTCTTACTGAGACATCATCGCTTCCGATGCTCCTGAATGTAAGTTCGAATCGCTCTACTGGATCAAATACTCTGAGTACTAGCAAAATATTAGCGACGTGCAATTAAAGAAGCTAATAAATCTCTACCTGCGAGCAAACTTGTAAGGCGATAGGAATCCTGACTCATCTCGAGCCGCCCAGCCAAGGCAATTGTTCTCCTGATTCGCGGCCATGATTGATTGAACGGAATAAATATTCGAAAAGAGACAGAATCGAGTCAGCCGCGAAATTCGCAACTGTGAATAGAACTACGTAGTGGTTCTGCTTCCATCGTACAGATTCAAGTCTGTGGCCTATATATATATATTATAGTACAATATAGCAAAATCTGGCTAGCTTGACGTTCTTCAATATTATCCGCACAACTTTAGTCATGATCTCGTCACGTCATAATATATGGGCCTAGTTAAGTGTGCCCGTATCCAGGTTTTGACTTCATCGGCTGTGGAATATAAAGTTGTACATGTGTCAAAACCATATTGGTCCCATCTTTGACCAAACGTCCCATACTAAAGTGGGATTGGTTGACACAGAGATTTATCTAAACGCAGATGTTGCGTTTACAAGTCGCCATCGAACGCAGCCTTTGTTGGATAGTTTCTTTGTCTGTCATGGATTCCGTCATCATGGAAGGTAACGCTTTTTCTCTTCCAGTGGTTGGCGCTGGCCGTTGCTCTATTCGCGGCACTTGGTGAAAAATGAGATGTGATATTTTCATATTTATAGCTGTTTTATTTTGAATGTTATACTCCCTTCGTCCCACCTTGACCGTCCTATTTACTATTTGGACATGTTGTTTGACTTCAATTTTTAACATATAAGATATATTAATTTTGAAAATTTAAGTTTTGCATATGATTCCTTACATGATAAACTATATAATACAAAATTTAGTTATATAAATTATTTTACCTTGTATGTTTAATATTGAGGTGGAAAAACGTGCCAAAAAGCAAACAGGACACTTATGACGGGACAGAGGTAGTATATGTAACACTATGTAGCCGAGGAGAACCCACGTGGGATCCAGACTCCCACCCTGTTGCATATATATCATCAAAAATGCCACAAAAATGCTAAGGTGAACAATTTTTGCACTCAAGTTGACAATGGAAGAAAGCAATCAACTGATTGAAATGGTCACCATAGCCAATTGTTAGCTATCTTTGAACTCTACAAGTTTTTTTATTTTTTGTGTTTTATGTTTAATTTTAAATTTTATGTTCATAAGTTCACATTATTTTGATAAGCTATGATTGTATCCAGGTTTGACTACTACACATATATTTTGAATATGAGCCATAGAGTTTATGATCAACATAAGGTTTAATTGAAGTGTTTACCAATGATGAATCAAGAACTTTGAGTCAGGGGTGTCCAATATATAAGTATTAGACTTTACAAATTTAACAGTTTTTATAATATTATACCTGTATGCTAAATAAAATGATGTAATACAATATCAACAAATAAATTTCAATGATATTATTAGGATAATAAAAATATATTATTCTTGATCAAAGTTATTAACAGAAGATCAAAGGTTAACACCTAGTAGATGTCAGTTAACAAATTAAATAATTAATTATATTGTTTGTTGATTTAAGAGAGAATACATAATTAATCAAAATTTATGGAATCTACCCGGTGCTAAGGAACAAAAAGAATATATGAGGATAAAAACAAAAACAAATTAAGAACTTAAGGAAAACAAAGCACTCATGGTTTGGTCGGTAGTAGAATGTATCCTAGAACCAAAGGTCTTGGATTCAAAACCTATACACTACCATTTAGCGAGAAATGTTCATTTAGAACTTTAGTATTTGCTGATTCTTCAGCCACTTTAAAAAAAAAGAAAAAAGAAAATAAAAAATCTGCCAAAAGCTCCACAAACTTAGCATGATAGGTTTTAACGTCATCTGTTCGTTGTTTTAATCCAGCAAATTCATGACACTTCTGCAACCGCACATGTTCTGGGTAAAATCTCTTCCTCATGGCACTTTTTAACACCTCCCAACCAAAGTTGGGTTTAGTCTTCAACCTCCCTTCCTCAGTAGTCCACCAAAGATCAGCTTCTCCTCTAAAATAAAATACAGCTCCACTCACCCTCTTTTGCTCAGGGCAGTCAACCACATCAAATATTTTATCAAACTCCCGAATCCATTCTTCTAAAACCACTGGGTCCTCCTCCCCAGTATAAGTACTGGGTTTCATTGTAGCTATTTTCCGGGAGATGTCCGTTGATGCTTCTGCTCTAGCTTCATGTTGTTCCAAGATTTTTCCCGTGCTTACTGTCAACTCCCTTAACTCATCCAGCTGACCTCTCCCCTCACCGTTAGAACTCTGCGGTATATACATTATTTATACCAAGATAATCAATTAATGCAAACAATCACACAACACAAATATAACAATCTAATAACATTTTTAGAACTTAGTTAAGTTTTGCCTAGATTGCTGGAGCTGTGCCTGAGTCACCTAAACCTCTTAATAAGTCTAATCTCTCTATGATTAAACCTATGGCTCTGATACAAAACTGTAACACCCCGGTTTCCAGGATCTGTAACCACCACCATTTTTTTTAAACCCAAACGTACTTGTATAAATAGTCTGCTAAGAAAGTTTACATCAGCGGAAGTCATCCAAAATACAACCGAGAGTTACTTCCACACCTGCCACCTACAGCAAATGCTTAGGCTTTTCCCCACCACCATCCTTCCTTCAAAATCCTATCATCTTCTCTACATATAACAAAATACTACTACCAAGTTTCTTTCCTTACACCTTACAAACCAACCCCTTCATTTGTTAACTCTATGATAGCTCTAAGTACCTATTTTATATCCAAAAGATAAAGGGGTGACAAAAGAGTTAACCACATCCTTCCTCCTAGTTTTCACCAACGTATTCTATGAAACTATCAACCAGATGTGTTGTGGTTTGATTACTTTCTACTCAGCATATCTAAAGCCTTGGGTAGTCTGGATCCACTCCTTGTAAGTTACTCTAGTTACTCCAGGCGACAGCTTCTTGCTATAAGTATAGTAGGCACACACATAAAGAGTATCATACATAGTATCTTCATACCACATCATTTCCCCAAAGAAGTCACCCTGCAACCATAAATACATACATACACACAAAGGGGTTGCAAATAAAATCAGCGAAACTGAGTAACAAATACCACACCCTGTAAAATTCATTTTCTCTTGAAAACTCATTGAACTATTATTATATGCACAGACAACAATTACAAGAAGGTATAATCATTAAGAATACATCACACCCAGTTTACCTTCCTTGCATCAATGCCATACCTGTAGGTCACATGTTTCAGTATAATAACAAGGGATGATTCCCAATAAGAAAGTTCCACCACGACCACCTCACCTTATAATCCTTAATGTGTACACCCCCTAAGGTTGAATATAACACTTAGTGTAGACTATAGGTCACTTCTTTTCTTGGGACGGAAGTGTAAAGAACCCGACTAATAAATTATTAAAGATTTAGTTTAAATGACGGGGCTTGTCATAGCCAGGCTAACCTTAGCCTTATAAAACAAATTCTCAAAACCAATCCACCACCATAAGTAATATCAATCAACCAAACCAGCCACAGATCATTCAGAACATCAAAAGTATTTGTAAAGCACAATTTAACACCACATTTAGTTAAACTCAACCCACTTCATATCAAAGGTCAAAACACCTCATTATCATCAAAACACAACCAAATGAATTGATTAACACCAAAGAACCCTTTAAAATCACACATTAATTCCAAGTACAAGCATAAAAGGTCTTATAACACAGTTTTAGCCCTATCAAGACACCACGTATTTTTGGACATAAACACCACCTAAAACTTCTCACATAATTCTATTATAGACTATTAAGATCATGGGAACAAGTAGAATAATTAACCAACACTTGCTATCACTTAGGGAGGCTCAAAGTTCATTTTAAGGTCTTATGAGTTGACTAGAGTTTGACTGCCTTCCCAAACGTAATTACCCATGATTTTTCGAACATAATCCATACCACTAGAACCAAAATCCATGTAAAAATTTCAAATCCAAATGAATTCGGAAACTCTCTTAACCAAGTTTCAAAGCTTCAAGCACCCTACCATCTTTTCCTAACCTTTTTACTCCTAACCACAAACTCCTACCACATATAATCACTTAATATAAGTTCTAATAGCTATAATAACTCACCAATTCTATAAAAACCCCATCGGACTCACCTTAGAAGTCTTAAAACACATTTTCCTTTCTTTAAGTCTTCTAGAATTTATCCTACTTCCCAAAGTTATTTTCGCCTAATTTTCTCAGAATAACCTATTATTAACAAGCTAAGAACTCTGTAAAAATTTCAGCTCAAAATCAACTAGGGTTCGTAGTGAACCAATGTCAAAAGTATTAAGCCAAAATCATGATTTAAGGAAAGAATAGGTGTGCATAGATGTTACCTGGGCTCTTCTTACCATTTTGAGCACGTCCCTACTTGTTTCTCAGCTGATTTAATCTAATTCCTTCACCAATAAACTCACCCAAGAGCTCTAGAAATTTTTCTCCTTCTTAAAACCTTGTTTTCCTTTAATTTTAGCTAGAAATCTTATTCTCTAATGGTGTTTATTTGTTTCTATCAATTTCTCTGAGCTCCTAGTGGCGTGGGTGGGTGTAAAGAACATCAAGGCAATCAAGTTCTATCCCTCTCTTATAGTGGTGTGAACAAGCTCTTGAAATGGAATTAATTAGTTTTTCATTTATTAAGGTAATCATTATAATGATAAAGCTTATCCCTTGTAACCCCTTAGATGATAGACACTTAGACCAGGTTTAATCTCAGCCCTACACATACAATCGGCCACACATTAGATGGAGGACAAGTGGCCTTATCACTTATGAAGATAAGACAAAAATAATGAATAGTGATGAATAGTACGGAGGTTAAATGGGTGAGATTGCCGCCTCTCCCTATGCCTTGTTTGGCTTGAAATTTTTGTGGATATTAAGGATAATTATGTATGTAGATTAATGCTAGCATGAGTAATCATGTAAAGGAAATTTTATAATGCCTCTCTTGAAGCTTTCTCTTAGCTCAATTTACCTGAAATCACTAAATACTGAAAATGTAACTAAATTGTCCTACATTGTAAAAAGGAAGTATTTAGTTGTCTTTTACTCCTAAACACCCTCAAAAGTATTCAACACACTTCATAGGGTTAGCAACTATCATCAGTTCCTAAGGATTTCAGTCATTACCGGGAGTTTCAAGAATCTTGAGAAATTAGGGTTTACTGGTGTTTTCTGGGAATTAGGGTTTCTAGTGTTCTCTTAGCATCTAAGGTTCCAACTAGGGTTCACTAAATGGTGGATATTACACTCTCTCATCCGAATCTCTTCATGCTTCAATCTACATCTTAAAAACCACAACCTCCATAAACATGTAACCGAATTACTCAGTTTAATTTGTGTTAGTGTAAGACATTGAAACAAAACCCACTGGAGAAATGCTCCATCTGTTTGCAAGGAATATAGGGCAAGGATATGGCTTCGAGCCCAATATTTCCCTTCATCAGAGCATTCCAAAAAAACATGACACTGACTTTCAAAACCACCACATACACGAGATGAGTTATAACCACTACCACATCTACTAGCTATCAAACCTTTACAGCCTAGCACACTATTTAAAAGTTTCCTGATACGCCTCATACTTATCATATATTATAGCATATATTTATAGAAATAAGGTTAGAATGATCATTATTTATGTTATATTATGTATAAAGTCTGTTATATATGTTCAGACTTATGTTTTCTATGTTTTTATACAAGGAATAGCTTCTAACCAATTAGTGCCGGGTACTATGCCGGATTGGCAACTCATGGCATCAACATGGAGCAAAGTATGAGGCAAGCCGGATCCAGTGCTAGGTACATCCTATCCTGCACAAGAAAAAGTCACCACGGTTGACCAGACGATGGCAGTTAATGACTGTTACCAATCCAACCTCTGCCAAGTATGGTGCCGGCCATCCCTATCCGGCACAAGTACCTTTTCACTCAGATTTGACGGTTTTGACCATTAGAGATTAGCACATGTTTTATTAGGTGTCGGGTACTTCTGACCCGGCATTACACCCGACACAAGGAGAAATTGGTGCTTATAAATAGTGCGACATTCTCCACTTTTCATGACATTCCAACTTATCTCCACACGCCATTCACACTTCAATTCCGCCCTCATTCCACTGTTGGTGTCCAAGGAAGTCTACAGATCCATCCACGCGAAGAGAAGAAGAAGATCCTTGTCGGGTTAAGGCTTTGACCAATTTCCTTCTCTCCTTTGTTCTCTTTCTTTCATTTGTGTGGATGGTGAAGTAGAAATCCTTGTTGTTCTTGGTTGGGGATGATTTCTTCCTTGTAAAACAATATGGTTATATCAATAAAAATACAAGCGTATATTGAGATTTTGGTCAGTTATAGTTGAATATGTTGATCGTTTATTCTTCTCACTCAAGGTTCTACTTGAGATTCTATGAGTCAAGAGTAGGATTGGAAAGAGGAAGTCTTAGTTCATCTTTACGTAGTCTTCTGCGCTTCAGTGGGAGCAACACTTAAGATTGTCGAATTTACCCCATTTTCCCCCACTATCTTGTTCGTTTCACGGCATGAAATATGTTTGATTCAACAATGGGTAGTGAGTTTCCTGTTGTCAGACTCGAAGCATGGAAATACAATTGACACTTGAACAAGCCGGGTACACTGTCAGGTGTATGGTGTCCGGCACATTCAAAGTCCTTGAATGTGCCGTGCATCTTATATCCGGCAGACCATCCAGCACGTTCATTTTGTCTGGTTAAGTTCGAGTCTTGTAATTCTATTATGAGATCATATTGGTACTTGGTTGAAGTAATCTCGAATCTAGGACCGTTCCTTGTAAATACCATATAGTTAGGATTTTAGTTAGTTACTTTAATTTTAAGTTGTTATTTACATTCCCCCCTTGTTTAGAATATGCTATTTCCGAGGCGTCAGCTATTTGACTATGTAAGAGATAGGGTGTTTTCTAAGGTTCAAGGATGGGGGAGGCATGTGTCTCAAGCTGCAAGAGGGATACTAATTAAGAGTATGTTGCAGTCAATACCTATTTACATTAGAGTGTTGTAAAGCTGCCTGTTTTATTGCTTCAAGATATCCACAGGATTATAGCATGATTATGGTGGTCTGGGGGTGTGAAACGTTATGGTATACACTGAACAAAGTGGTCCTATATGTGTAGGAGCTTGAGTGAAGGGGGGATAGGTTCCTGTGACCTAAAAGTATTTAATAGAAGCCCTCCTTGATAAGCAAGTGTGAAATGTTATGCAGAACCCAAACCTGCTTGTGTATGAGTTTCTAAAGGCACGGTATTTCCCAACAAAGGATGTTTTGGATGCAGGCTTTGGAAGTTCACCAAGCCCGATTTGGAGGGCTCTAAGGTCTAGCTTTTATATTGTAAAGGCTGGAGCAAGACGGTTGTTGGGGGATGGAGAGTCCACATACATCATGGATAGATGGCTCAAGGACAAGGTGGGTGGTTGCCCTTACCTGTGGCAAGACCCAGACCATATTAGAGATGAGGGAAGGGTGAGCTTGCTCATTGAAAAAGAAAGAGGCATCTGGAGGGAATATCTCGTGCATCTATGGTTTCCTTGTGAGGATGCTAGATGTATCCTGTAACACCCCAACCACAACCATACACTTAACAACAAACTGCAGCGGAAAACTTAGCTCATCACATTACTTAACTCAATGGTGTTACACGCCGTTAGCCACCCACGTGGCTAACAAGGCTAATACATAAACATTGTATCGGTCTGATGGACCAGATTCCCAAGCAACTACACATTACATCATCATTCCATTTCCAACAATTAATATACATATACATTTCAACTGTACCGAGTATTAACAAACTAATGCCTACAACAATTTCGGTCTTACTACTCCTACAATGCATAAGTGTTTAAATGAACTACCCGTATACAACTAACTACCCCGTCCTACTCTCGAACGGTCTCCAACTCTTGTACCTGAAAAAAGGAAAGAAAGGGTGGCCCCCTAGGGGCTCAGCACAATGCTGGTATGGTAATCGTGCAGCCCGCATGCTACCGGGCCACGCACAACTAATTGTCGTCTAAGCATGCGGTTGATTTTATTTAAATCATGCATGAAAACTATAAACACATAACACATTGCATACCCACAACAATGGGGTTCCACAAATCATTCAACACAACAAAACTCGTTAGCTCACTCGTTTTGTTCCTTATCCCTTGGGGGTTTCTCCTCTAATGGAGCTATTTCCTTAATAGACGACACTTACCCACTGTACGGGTCATACTTAAATTTCTCTTATGACAAAGTGGGTATGATACCCATGAGCCACATACTCCACACAACAGCTCTTATCACACTTTAACGTACATACAACATACATGGCATAGCAAGAAGTATTGCATAGTACAACATCACTTTCATAATAGGCACCTTTCACTTTAGGAACGACCCAACACCGTTAGTTAACTTGGTAAGCCTAGAGAATGAAATCACCCTCATGATAAGCTTGTTACATCACTCATTACCATCCCATTAGTCGGACGAGTAACTTAACTCAAAGATGGATCGGATATTGTGATCCGAACACACCACAAACACACATATTTCCCCCTAGACCGATCATCAGTCAGAATAGGTAAGCTTTGGAGGAAGCTAGCGGGAGATTGTAATCCAAGAAGGAAAAACAACCAAAACATAATAGAGAGGGAGTTAGAGCAACTGTAGACATCTACTCCCAAACAAAACGCGCGACCGGTACAACCGGATTCCTCACCCCCCATTAGTATATATATAGTTAAGGGCTCCGTTATGGAGCTTATCACTTCCACACACTATAAGGTATTACAACCGGGTTAATCACACAGGGGTGGTGAACATACTTGCACGCACAAACAACACACAACTAACTCACGCATAGCCGTGGTTAGAACGTTCCCATGGTTTGGGTCGTTATGTCCGAATACCGATCTCTTATGTGATCCTAGAGTCAGTTAGCTAAGGCTTAGCACATGTTGAGGTTAAACGGTATCGGAACTAAACACGCCACATATATGAATTACTATAAACTCATTTCATGCTTATTCTTGCAAGGGGGCAAACACACAGAAAAACACATTGGCATACAAGCCGGTGTAATCCGGTAGGACACAGGTTGCAAGAAAACCATACCTTGGTCTTTGCTGCATTCGAGTCCCGCCAAACGTAGTTCCTAAACACAATTAATAATGTCGGTTAATTAACTTATTTAACTTCCAAATTACTAAGCATTTTTCATGATTATATGACATGTTTTATGCTTAAACTTACCCTTGATTACCTTCATTATACCCCCTAGGGTTAACTACCTAGGCCACACTTTGTTTGTTTTTTTTTTACAAGTTTTAGGTCGACCGACCTTACCGACCAACCTTACCCAAGGTCGGTCCATTCCAGTGACATCCAGGTTTGAAAATTTACACTTCGACCGACCTTGCCAAGTCCGGTCCCAAGGTCGGTCCATTCCAGACACTTTTACCGTTTAAAAATTCTACCCCGACCGACCTTGCAAGTCCGGTCCACAAGGTCGGTCTATTCCAGAGACATATTCCGTATACAAAATTCAAGCCCGACCGACCTTGCAAGTCCGGTCCCCAAGGTCGGTCCATTCCAGAGAGCTTCCTGGCTAGGTAAACTGGGCTCGATCGACCTTGTAAGTCTGGTCCCCAAGGTCGGTCTGCTCCAGACCCTTGTTTAAAAATACACATTTGACTCCAAACTTCACCTTACATATCCTAGTATGTTTTAACATCATTTGGCACACTTAAGCCTTCACATAACATCCTCCAAATGCATGTACAAGCTTACTTCCAAAGTCCTTAAACACTTACTCATTTACTTGCAAAACCTCCTAACACTTGTTTACACATTTTAAGGCCTTTACATGTCACCAAACAAGGCCTAAACATCATCTAAAACCATTTCCATCCAATCCCCCATCATTAGAAGCCTTAAACACATTTTTTTTCTTCTCTGGTCTAGATCGCCCCTCTGGGGAGGTCCCATGGGCGGTCCACAACATAAACCACTTCGCCTGCACTGGACCTCCCCACAGGGGCGGTCCACAACAGACCCCATTTTAAAAAGTGTTTTTCTACACCTTTTGAACTCCAAATTCACTCAAATCTTTTCCCAATCATTCCACAATCTTTCCACATGTTTCCCACATGTTTAAACACCTTCAAACATGCACTAAACCTTCCTTAATCATCTCCAAACTTGTTACTCAATTTCTTACAAAAATTCCTAACACTTACAACATTTTTTTTCCTTAGGATTTCTAGGTGGTAATGCACACCTACAACTTAGACTAACCAAGGTGTTTCTTCTCAATATGATAACCACTCCTAAGCATCATTTTGCATCCTCATCACTTCCTTTACACAAACTCCTCAAGTCTTTCCCACAAGTTCATACTTAATCCTTCACAAGGTATTATACTTCCTTTGTTTATCAACTAAATTTTTTTGCCATAGCTTCCCTTGTATCACCTTACACCACACTTAGGATTTCACCTTTTGACAACCAAGAATACCTAATCACTTAATACACATTCCTTACACACAAACATATTGTTTTTCATCCTTTAACCATCCAAGATATTCATCTTCACAAGAAATGTTCTTTACTCACAACTAATGCTTTAAACTACACTACATTATAATATAGTGCATAAACTTAAATTACTTGGCTCTTAGGCCCTTAAATTGCATTAAACTTAAACACTGAATTTCCACATTTAACTGCCTTCAACCTGCGAATACACACTGATAAGCCGCAGACTTATCATATTTTATGTGCTAGATTTAGTATTATAATTATCTAAATAAGGTTAAATATATGTTATTTATGTTATATTATGTGATAAAGTATATTATTTGTACAACTTATGTTTTTATGAGTTTTCTGTGCAAGGAATGATTTTCTAGGCAAAAGTTCAGATGATGCCGGACTCAGTGCCGGATTAATCCTGCACGGCATGAGCATAGATCAGAAAAGGAGCTTTGCCGGATACGATGCCGGGTAGATCTCATCCGGCATAAGTAAAGAGCCACCACGGTTGACTAGACAATGGCAGTTATTGACCATTGGAGATTTATCTAGTGCCGGGTGTGATGCCGGGTATATCCTACCCGGCATATGCACTGTTTTGCGTGGAATTGGCGGTTTCGACCGTTAACAGTTAGGCACATTTCCCACGTGTGCCGGCTACTGGTGATTCGGCGCGACGCCCGGCAATGACATTTTGAAGTCCTATAAATAGGCCGTGAATCTACATCATTTGGCACACTTCAACATACCAAATCCATGTCATTCACACTTCATTTCCGCCACATTCCATCTATTGGTGTCCAAGGAACGTCTGCAAATCCATCCACGTGAGATAAGAAGAAGACCTTGTCGGGTTAAGGCTATTAACATTTCCATCTCCCCCTTTGTATTCTCTTCTTGTAGTTGTGTGGATGGTGATGTAGAATCCTTGTTAGGTTTTTGGTTAGGGAAGATTTCCTTGTAAAACTCTTATGATCATTTATGGAATTTTCAAGTATCTTAACGGAGGTTTCTAGTCTTCATGCAAAGTGGAATAAGATAGCCACTTATTCTCTTATCTCTAAGTCCTGTTTAAGGCTTTCAAAGCAAGAATATGATAGATTAGGATCTCGGTAATCTTTAATATTGTTATCCTGAAAAGTGGGCAACAAATGCTTAGCTTTAGGGTTAATCTCCTATTTCCCCATTATTCTGGTTGTATTCGCGGCATTAGCTATGCACGATGCAAGTATGAATATTGAGTTCTCTTTGTCAGAACCGAATCTGGAAGTGTTGTTTACGAAATGTACGATGTCGGATGTAGTGCCGGATGGAAGTTGTCCGGCACATTCAAGGCCATGAATCTGCCGGGTAGCGAAGATCCGGCATGTCACCCGGCATATGCATTTTACGAGACCAAATCCTCTTTGAGACTTGCCACCCTTGATTATTGGTCTTACGTTTCCCTTACATTGATAATCTTCCAAAATCAAAGTTAGTTTATTTAATTTTCTTAGTTTAGAATCACATTTACTTTTCCCCCATTTTATTTTAGAATAGGCTTTTGCCCGGATTAGGACTAGTTTTCTATAAGTCCCTTGGGTTCGATACTCTCGGTCGTAATATACTTACACTATACTCCGACCGGGTTTTATTTTGCTACCTGTAGTAGAGTTGTAGGATTAGTTATTATTTTATTCTTTTTGTATATAGTTTTCCCAACAATTTTCCTGTTAGGAAATTGGCGCCGTTGCCGGGGACTTGGAATTAGTCCAAGTCCTAAATTCAGTAAAACGCCCTATTCGTTATTCTTTATTCTTTTATTCTTTGATTTATTTCGCCATTAGTGTATGCAAATCGAAGGTGCCGTTCACAATGCTGGACAACTGAAACCCGGCATAATCGGAGGAAGTCCGATGCCGGATAGTTTCTCCCCGGCATACTGTCCGGCACTTTCAAGTTTTTTATGATTCGTATAGTATTAAGTTTTTAACAATTCAAATTCATTCTTGCTACTACCTTTCTTATTTCTCCCTTCTAATAGTCCCTGTACTATGATTCTTTAATTTAAATTTCGAGTTTGAACTTGCCGTGTGTCGTGCCAGGTTTTTTACCCGGCGTTTCGGAGGAAGTCCTATGCCGGATAGGATGCATCCGGCATATCACCCGGCATGTTCAATTTCTCTCAATATTTTCTGTCGTAAATAGTAGGGACAGTTAGGAATGATTCTTACAATCTCTTATGTACTCTTACATTTTGATTATCTTTTACATTTCATGTTTTTAATTAAGTTATGATCGATTTTTGGTCATGCCGGGCAACATGCCGGTTTGTATAAACCCGGCAGTAGTGGAGGAAGTCCACTGCCGATAAGGGTCGCCCGCACTCTGTCCGACATAACCAAGAAAAAAAAATTTCTTGTATTTTCGTAAGTTTAATTATGTCATTATATTATTCCTTTTATTATTACAAAGTAATATAACGTTTTCTCTTGCTCCTCCTGAAGTTATCAAGTGAATGCTTCTTCGGTCAACGAGTACTCCTGAAAATTTAGCCAACCTTGATCCGGAGATAGAGAGAACCCTGCTTCAAACTTTAAGGCAACAACGAACCCTACAAGAAGCAGATTCTACACCAATGGCAGCACCTACCGTCCGTAACATAAACCGGCCTTCTAACCAAGGCCAAAAACCAGCAATCGACCTTCCTCTCCTTCCACAAAACGAATACGATGAATGGCAAAAACTTCAGCCATATCATCAAATTAGATGCATAAAGGAGTTGGGTCTTTTCGATGGTACAAACCCGAACGATGCCTTGCTCCATGTCACCAAATTTTTACAACACACAAACAGCCTAACCTCCACAAACAATGTCCTCCAATACGCCAGACTTTCTCTCTTTCCCCATAGCCTTACGGGGAATGCTAGCAAGTGGTACCATAGTCTAACCCCCAGTACCATCACCACATGGGAGGACATGGCAACCAAGTTTTATGACAAATTCATGCCCCCTAGTCGCACCCTGGAGATGATCGCCGACATTTACAACTTTAGACAACCTAGCTCGGAGAACATCTGTGAGACTTGGGACAGACTCAAAGGGTTGCTGCGCACATGTCCACACCATGGCCTCACCAAGGAACAACTATCTCAGTTGTTCTACAAAGGATTGGTCAACCAGTGCAAGACAATGATCCTATCCTCTCTTGGTGCAGACATACTGAAGAAGCCTGGAGATCAATTCCTTAGTGGAGTTGAATCTCTTTGCGAAGAGATAAGAGATTGGGCCACCGGTGGAACCAGGGGTAGTACCGCTGGTTTATATCAAGTGGGAGAGGGCGATGCTAAATTTGATAAACTTATGCAAAGTCATGAGCAGTTGTTGGAGAGCAACGCTCAAACGTCCACGAAGGTTAGCGCTCTACAGAAAGTGGTGGAGTAAATAGCAATGAACAAACTTCCTCAACAGGCGAATGTGGTTAGTGCACGACCACACACTCCAAGCCCTGACATGCCTGACTTTCAGAATGTTAAGGAAGTCAACTATGTGAGTAACCAAGGGTATCGGCAGCCATGGCAACAGGGGAACCAACCCCCTCAACACTTTCAGAGTCAAGCCGGCTACCAGGGAGGTCCAAGGCAATACAGACCATCCCACCTTGCATCCTCATCAGAGGCTGAAATGGCTGAACTTCGTGACATGATGTCAGCCCTGATGAACAAGACCCAGGACACTCACAACGAGATCTCGACCATTCGCAAAGAACACAAATCATTGCAGTTGCAATTACAGCAACTTCTGACGCAACCAAGACAGCAAGGTCAACTCCCATCTCAAACACAAACAAATCCACGGGAGCATGCGAATTCGGTCACTATCCTGCCGAGGATCTCAAATGATGCCAAATAGCCTAAAAGGCTAAGTGTAGAGCGGTTCCTCCTCACGCCTTCACTATCAAACAGGGGAGCCCTTCTTATCATTTAATTTTTCTCTTTTAAATTTATGTTATTGTTTTTTTTAATTGCTTCATTATAGTTATTTTGGTTCTTAAAAAAAACACGTTTTACTTCTTTTTTGTTGTTTCTTTTGAACACTGGGGACAGTGTTCCTGCCAAGTGTAGGGCAGGGACCCCCCTTAAAAATAAGTTTTTTTTATAATATGCATAAGTTGTGAGTTTTATCGATGTTTTACTAAACTTTTTGCATGTTTTTGATTGAGATAAGATTAGGAATGACTAAAGCTTGTTCTCTCAAGAGGTAAGCTTTCTAATGACTTGTAGATTCCTGTTTTTAACTTCTTGATTCTTTTTATTTAACGTGAGTATATGATCTTTCTCCTAATTCCTTCCTTATTGTACTTCTGGGTACTTGTTTCATTTTCTTTTTCAAATTGTGAAAAATCTTTTGGGTGAATATCTCAAATAGGGATTGTGTAAAAAAAAAGGAAAAGAAGAAGAAAAGGAAAAAAAAAGAGAAGCTTCGAAAAAAAAGAAAGAAGCATTATGAGGTTGCATAAAGTGCCTCTGAATAAAAAGCAACAAACGAGAGTTTTTTTTCCTTTTATTTTTCTCCTAAATTCCCCGTTCTTCAATGTAAAAAAATCATGGTTGATTCAGAAACCCTTGCAAAACAGGGCTGAATAATAAAAACCAATGATGAGTGTCTTGGCCACATTCAGAAACTCTTGAAAAATAGAGCTGAATGATGGAAACCGGAAAAAGGAGAGTTTACAAAAATTCCCTTATGCAAAATAGCCCAAAAGTTTTGATCGGTTTTGAAATTCTTTAATTTTATACCCATTAGTATGTTTTGATGGAATAAGGAAGTTTAAGTGATACTTATGAAATAGAGTCAGGGAGTTGAGAATAATTATCTTATTGTCATTCTAGAGTTTACCTATTTTGTGCATAAGTAATTACTCCTTTCTATCTTGTTTTGCTCGAGGACTAGCAAAAGGTAAGTGTAGGGCCTTGATAAGCCGCAGACTTATCATATTTTATGTGCTAGATTTAGTATTATAATTATCTAAATAAGGTTAAATATATGTTATTTATGTTATATTATGTGTTAAAGTATATTATTTGTACAGACTTATGTTTTTATGAGTTTTCTGTGCAAGGAATGATTTTCTAGGCAAAAGTTCAGATGATGCCGGACTCAATGCCGGATTAATCCTGCACGGCATGAGCATAGATCGGAAAAGGAGCTTTGCCGGATACGATGCCGGGTAGATCTCATCCGGCATAAGTGAAGAGTCGCCACGGTTGACTAGACGATGGCAGTTATTGACCGTTGGAGATTTATCTAGTGCCGGGTGTGATGCCGGGTATATCCTACCCGGCATATGCACTTTTTCACGTGGAATTGGCGGTTTTGACCGTTAACAGTTAGGCACATTTCCCACGTGTGCCGGCTACTGGTGATCCGGCGCGACGCCCGGCAACGACATTTTGAAGCCCTATAAATAGGCCGTGAATCTACATCATTTGGCACACTTCAACATACCAAATCCACGCCATTCACACTTCATTTCCGCCACATTCCATCTGTTGGTGTCCAAGGAACGTCTGCAAATCCATCCACGCGAGAGAAGAAGAAGACCTTGTCGGGTTAAGGCTATTAACATTTCCTTCTCCCCCTTTGTATTCTCTTCTTGTAGTTGTGTGGATGGTGATGCAAAATCCTTGTTAGGTTTTTGGTTAGGGAAGATTTCCTTGTAAAACTCTTATGATCATTTATGGAATTTTCAAGTTTCTTAACGGAGGTTTCTAGTCTTCATGCAAAGTGGAATAAGATAGCCACTTATTCTCTTATCTCTAAGTCCTGTTTAAGGCTTTCAAAGCAATAATATGATAGATTAGGATCTCGGTAATCTTTAATATTGTTATCCTAAAAAGTGGGCAACAAATGCTTAGGTTTAGGGTTAATCTCCTATTTCCCCATTATTCTGGTTGTATTTGTGGCATTAGCTATGCACGATGCAAGTATGAATATTGAGTTCCTTTTGTCAGAACCGAATCTGGAAGTGTTGTTTACGAAATGTACGATGCCGGATGTAGTGCCGGATGGAAGTTGTCCGGCACATTCAAGGCCATGAATCTGCCGGGTAGCGGAGATCCGGCATGTCACCCGGCATATGCATTTTGCGAGACCAAATCCTCTTTGAGACTTGCCACCCTTGATTATTGGTCTTATGTTTCCCTTACATTGATAATCTTCCAAAATCAAAGTTAGTTTATTTAATTTTCTTAGTTTAGAATCACATTTACTTTTCCCCCATTTTATTTTAGAATAGGCTTTTGCCCGGATTAGGACTAGTTTTCTATAAGTCCCTTGGGTTCGATACTCTCGGTCGTAATATACTTACACTATACTCCGACCGGGTTTTATTTTGCTACCCGTAGTAGAGTTGTAGGATTAGTTATTATTTTATTCTTTTTGCATATAGTTTTCCCTACAATTTTCCTGTTAGCACACACAAAAATGCTCCCATGTCCTTTTTGTCCACCTTATGGATAGTTTTCTAGCTCATTTCCCATTGGCTCTTTAGGTTATTTATTAAGCAAATATAGCTCAATTTCCTAGTACAATAAACCACATTAAGAGAGGTAATTTACCTCTTTGTTTTCCAAGCTTTCTCACTTGTATGCTCTTGTTTTTCTTGATTGAAAATCGGCAAGGAGCTTTTATCACTTGTCAACCTTCTAACCAGTACACATATTGTAACGACCCCAAAACCACCCTAGGAGTTAGGGACGTTACACGCCGCGTATCTATTACCTAATAACGCAAGGCTCTAACATACGAAACCCAAAGCTGAAACAAAGTACACCTTTATTAACTGAGAACAGATTACATGGTCTATCTGACATTACATACAGAAGTCAAACTACATTACATAACGTAATCAAATTACAAAGGGCCTTAAGCCACAACTACAATTACAAAGTGAAGGACTAAGCAGAAAACAGAGCGGAGTCTTCAAAGGAAACTTAAACCTGCAAATCAGACGGAAATAGGGGTGAGCCAAACTATAGCTCAGCAGGTGATAAACTTCATCAGCTGAGCATGCTCAAAACATATACTGAACATAATCATACTAATACATAAGCTTAGCAAAAAAGACTGGAAGCGTAACAGAAATCGGATAGAGAATGAAGCTTTCTCAAATCAGAGGAGTGACAGGTCAGAACTGAAACAGAAGTTGGTCAAATCAGAGAGAGAAGCAGAAACTGAGTAAACTGAACAGAAGTCTTAAACCAGACAAAGCAAACCACAAACTCAAAGTTCATAACAGAAGCTCAATCAAAACAGAGGTGGGACACTAGACACCAGCTGACACATCAGAAGGACTCATATAACGTCCTATGGATCCGAAGATCCCACAACAGAAGCCGTAGAGACAGCTATGGACCCGTCGGTCACTAAACATCCAAGGGACCCTGAGAGATAAACAGAAGGGAACCCAAGGAAAACAGAAGGAATTCCTGCGCAGCATGCTACGGGACAGCCAGACCCGACTATCCAAGGCTCAGAAGCTAAACATCTAGGTCCCAAAACAGAAGCTTTACAAAACGAAGCAGAAGCCTTTAACAGAACAGAACAGAACAGAGGGCCAAAGCACATCACACGGATCATAAACCTTTATCAAAACAAAAGTCATATACTGACTATAAATCACAGATAGCAAACAGAAGCGTAGAAGCTCAAACACTCTTTCTGAGCAAATCAGAGTTCAAAGGCTTATCTAAGATTCAAATTAAAGTGCACATATACATGTGCCAAACAAATTAGAACAGATAGTACTCGAGAAAAGAAATCCAACGCCGCAAACGGCACTCAAAACGGAGCTCAAACGAAGGAGTTATGCCAAAAACAGAGGCATGTCCGAACTTGCGTCCGACCTTGCAAGTTCGGACAGATGCCGAGAACAAATACTGCAGAGAAATCACAGTGTCCGAACATCGAAGTTCGGACTGATGTTCGGACGGTTTTTCGGAAAGAGTTACGCGGGACGTCCGAGCTTCGAAGCTCGGAGATTTCAGAAAAACGGGGTGTCCGAACTTCAAAGTTCGGACTGAAGTTCGGACACACCCCGAATGCGAAAATACAGAAGCTCAAAACATGCTGTCCGAACTTCAAAGTTAGGACAGAAGTTCGGACAGCACAAAATCAGCAGAACAGAGGCTACGAACAGATCAGAAACATTACCAAAACTTCACAAATCTATACCAAAGTATTACCCACACCAAATCAGACATAAACACAGAGAAACCATGGGGTTTCAGCCACTCAAAAACGCAATTACAACGCATTAAAACTCACGCACAAATCCATGAACAATCCTTATAAAACCCAAATCAGCGGCACTCAGAATTCACAAAACAGAGGGAAATTTACAGATGTAAATTCACCATTGTCAAAGCAATACTTACATACCCAAAATATACGAATCAAAATACTACCCACGGGGTTTTAACACATTAAAACGCAAATCAGAAATCACCCAAATCACCACAAATCAGAGAGTCAAATAAACATATACGGAAACATTTCTCGAAACCCCCGTGGGTGAACACACACAACCGAATCCATCTACCACCTACCTCACATCCGACGCAAAGCCATCTCTGCGGACCCTAACCAACAGACTCCTCGAATCTCCACTTGCAACAACGAACCCTCAGACCGAACAATTCCAGCATTCTAGAGTTAGAATCAGAAAAGAAAGAGGGGAAAACTTAATGGAGAATAGAACCGGAACTTACAAACCAAACCTGATAGACGATTGATATACGAACGGAATTCCACAAGCAGATCTCTAGCAATCAGTAATTGAGAGGAAATTGAAGAAGAGAAAGAGGAGCAAAGGGAGAAGAACTTGAACGCGTAGAGGATGACCAGAGAACCGTCAATGAGAGAGTGGAGAAATTATTTGATCGTGAATTAGGATGAGAGAGAAGAGGAAATAAAATAGTTTAATAACCCACTCTCTTAAGAAAATAATAAATAACAAAAGGAAGAAGACAAATGTAACCCTCCTTCCTCAAGCTGACATATTAACATTACAAGAATGTCATAGGCTATTTAATATAAGATTACAAAATAGCACAAACTCCCTTTGCGAATCAAAAAGAAAAAAAAAAAAATCTGGGGCATAACAACATACCCCCCTTAAAAAGAATTTCGTCCTCGAAATTCGACGAACCCAGAATATTAGCAGATGCACTTCAAATGTAGGAACGCTACGAACACGAACCAAGAGCTAACGCTCAGAAACGAACTCACTACTGATTGACCGACAGAAGAACGTGAAGATGATCACAAACACATAACTCTAAGGCACCGAAAGAACACTCACAAAGCTATCACTCAGAATACACTAGCTGATTCGATGATAGAGGAAGTAAAGCAGAAGATCACTGACGGCACAACACAAGGACACAGAAGGAACGCTGACATAGCTCAGAAGCTTTTACCACACATGAGCTGACACACCGAACACACTGCCAGAGGAACTAAGCACAAGATTACTGATGGCTAACTTGCAGGCACAGGAACCACACTTACTCATTTCAGAAGCTCTATCCTCAAAGAGCTAGCACTCAGAGTTTACTGGCTGGCTCACTGACAAAAGAAGCGAAACAGATGATTACTGAAAGTTAAGCACGAAGGCTCAGGAAGCACATAAAAGATGACCACTCGTCTAAAAGTTCACCTCGCTTGAGCTAACACACAACCCTACAGGCAGATTCACTATCAGAATGAGCGAAACACAAGATCACAGAAGGCAAAGCTTGAAGGACTAGAGCAGCACTCACACTTGTTGCTGACTGACAAACTGAAGGGACATAATAGAGGATTACTAAAGCTCAGCCTAGAGACACAGAAGGAATGCTAAACTCTCTCAGAAGACGTCCTGCTACAAAGGACCAACCAAACAAATCTTTCAAACCCATACCTCAAGCCCATACAAAACCAAAGCTCAACACACCCTCTGAAACACACACTGAAGCACCCATTTCTCCCATCACACAGCTCAAGACTCACGGCTAAGATTCTCACCCACACACAGAACTTCACAGGCTAAGCTCACACCACAACCCGCTCAGAACTAAAGCACAACCTACACTCCAGAACACACGCTGAAGCGCTCCTAGACACCCATCACACAACTCGGACCTCGTAATCCAAACCCACTCATCACCTTAGCCAACTCTTCTGATCTCACACACATCTCACAGCCCGATCACAACGCACTAACTCACATCCCAGAACACAACACAAACCCACCTCACCAGCACACAACCGAAGCACACAACTCTAACAAACCAAAACTTGCATTCGGTCATCCTTTTCCAAAGGACCCGACTCCCTCGGATTCAGACTCAAGCACAAAAGCACACAAACAATCAGACACTACGCTTCCGCTGCGCTACCCTGTTAGTGGACAACCACAGAGCAGACGCACTCAATAGACTCCAAGAAACAATCAAATCATACAGCAAACAGCAGTCAAATCACGCAACAGGCAGCACACAACACATAACATGCAAGGACACGGAAGCGTAGGCATGCAGACACCCACAAAACCCAAAGAAAGCCAAACCTGGCTCTGATACCACTAAATGTAACGACCCCAAAACCACCCTAGGAGTTAGGGACGTTACACGCCGCGTATCTATTACCTAATAACGCAAGGCTCTAACATACGAAACCCAAAGCTGAAACAAAGTACACCTTTATTAACTGAGAACAGATTACATGGTCTATCTGACATTACATACAGAAGTCAAACTACATTACATAACGTAATCAAATTACAAAGGGCCTTAAGCCACAACTACAATTACAAAGTGAAAGACTAAGCAGAAACAGAGCGGAGTCTTCAAAGGAAACTTAAACCTGCAAATCAGACGGAAATAGGGGTGAGCCAAACTATAGCTCAGCAGGTGATAAACTTCATCAGCTGAGCATGCTCAAAACATATACTGAACATAATCGTACTAATACATAAGCTTAGCAAAACAGACTGGAAGCGTAACAGAAATCAGATAGAGAATGAAGCTTTCTCAAATCAGAGGAGTGACAGGTCAGAACCGAAACAGAAGTTGGTCAAATCAGAGTAAGAAGCAGAAACTGAGTAAACTGAACAGAAGTCTTAAACCAGACAAAGCAAACCACAAACTCAAAAGTTCATAACAGAAGCTCAATCAAAACAGAGGTGGGACACTAGACACCAGCTGACACATCAGAAGGACTCATATAACGTCCTATGGATCCGAAGATCCCACAACAGAAGCCGTAGAGACAGCTATGGACCCGTCGGTCACTAAACATCCAAGGGACCCTGAGAGATATAACAGAAGGGAACCCAAGGAAAAACAGAAGGAATTCCTGCGCAGCATGCTACGGGACAGCCAGACCCGACTATCCAAGGCTCAGAAGCTAAACATCTAGGTCCCAAAACAGAAGCTTTACAAAACGAAGCAGAAGCCTTTAACAGAACAGAAAGAACAGAGGGCCAAAGCACATCACACGGATCATAAACCTTTATCAAAACAAAAGTCATATACTGACTATAAATCACAGATAGCAAACAGAAGCGTAGAAGCTCAAACACTCTTTCTGAGCAAATCAGAGTTCAAAGGCTTATCTAAGATTCAAATTAAAGTGCACATATACATGTGCCAAAACATATAGAACAGATAGTACTCGAGAAAAGAAATCCAACGCCGCAAACGGCACTCAAAACGGAGCTCAAACGAAGGAGTTATGCCAAAAACAGAGGCATGTCCGAACTTGCGTCCGACCTTGCAAGTTCGGACAGATGCCGAGAACAAATACTGCAGAGAAATCACAGTGTCCGAACATCGAAGTTCGGACTGATGTTCGGACGGTTTTTCGGAAAGAGTTACGCGGGACGTCCGAGCTTCGAAGCTCGGAGATTTCAGAAAAACGGGGTGTCCGAACTTCAAAGTTCGGACTGAAGTTCGGACACACCCCGAATGCGAAAATACAGAAGCTCAAAACATGCTGTCCGAACTTCAAAGTTAGGACAGAAGTTCGGACAGCACAAAATCAGCAGAACAGAGGCTACGAACAGATCAGAAACATTACCAAAACTTCACAAATCTATACCAAAGTATTACCCACACCAAATCAGACATAAACACAGAGAAACCAAGGGGTTTCAGCCACTCAAAACGCAATTACAACGCATTAAATCCCACGCACAAATCCATGAACAATCCTTATAAAACCCAAATCAGCGGCACTCAGAATTCACAAAACAGAGGGAAATTTACAGATGTAAATTCACCATTGTCAAAGCAATACTTACATACCCAAAATATACGAATCAAAATACTACCCACGGGGTTTTAACACATTAAAAACGCAAATCAGAAATCACCCAAATCACCACAAATCAGAGAGTCAAATAAACATATACGGAAACATTTCTCGAAACCCCCGTGGGTGAACACACACAACCGAATCCATCTACCACCTACCTCACATCCGACGCAAAGCCATCTCTGCGGACCCTAACCAACAGACTCCTCGAATCTCCACTTGCAACAACGAACCCTCAGACCGAACAATTCCAGCATTCTAGAGTTAGAATCAGAAAAGAAAGAGGGGAAAACTTAATGGAGAATAGAACCGGAACTTACAAACCAAACCTGATAGACGATTGATATACGAACGGAATTCCACAAGCAGATCTCTAGCAATCAGTAATTGAGAGGAAATTGAAGAAGAGAAAGAGGAGCAAAGGGAGAAGAACTTGAACGCGTAGAGGATGACCAGAGAACCGTCAATGAGAGAGTGGAGAAATTATTTGATCGTGAATTAGGATGAGAGAGAAGAGGAAAATAAAATAGTTTAATAACCCACTCTCTTAAGAAAATAATAAATAACAAAAGGAAGAAGACAAATGTAACCCTCCTTCCTCAAGCTGACATATTAACATTACAAGAATGTCATAGGCTATTTAATATAAGATTACAAAATAGCACAAACTCCCTTTGCGAATCAAAAGAAAAAAAAAATCTGGGGCATAACACATATAAGGGTAATGAGCATTAAGTTTAATACTCAAACTCATAATTAACCCTAGGTTTACACAAGTGTCTTAGAACACTAAAATTTGATGATTACCTTTGGAATTCGAAAGAGAGCTTGGTTAAGTAGCAAGATAGGACTCCTCCTAGTCCCTTGAAGATTGAATTAAGCTAAGAAGAGAGCAAGACAAGGCACCATTGTAAGGTGAATTTTCGGCTATACACAAAAATGATGAGAACTTGGATTTTCTTTGATTTTTCTTACCTTGAAGTAAAGGAGAATGACAAGGCATGAAAATATGAGCTCAAGCTCCTTCAATGGTGAATCTTCATGGCACCAAAATTGAGTTCTTGAAGATTTGAAAAGAGGGAAATGAAGAGCTTGGTCTAACTAAGACAAAGGTAGTCTTGAAATTGATTTTGGAGCATGGAATCATAAGTTACAAGTGAAAGAAGACGAAGAATGAGTGTGGACTGTAGCAAAACGAATTTGCTTGGGAGGATGAAGATAGATGACGGTGGGAACCAAGGAGAAAGAAGAGAATGAGGAGAGAGGTAGTCATTTGGAGATATTTATGTTATAAAGGTAATTTCTACTTTTCACTTACTTTTCCTTCTTTCTTTAATTTACTTGTTATAACCCAAGATTTGGTTATATTTTATTTCGTCACAAATTATTTTTAAGTTGGTCCATTTTGAATTTAGGACATGGACGTCCTTCTGATTAAAGATGAGGCCAAAGGAGTCTTTTCCCTTCCTTATTTTATTTCTGGTGAGGTTAATTCCTTAATCACTTTATTTCTTTTTTCTCTTAATTATTTCACCTATCTTCTGATTACGTTCTCACGATCTCAGACACGCTCCTCACCTCTCTCAGTGTGAAACCCTTAACCATTCCTCCCTTCTCTGTTCTCTCTTCTCTCTCTCTCAAAATCTCGTTCTGTTCAACCCCTTCAAGTGTGCCTGATTGTGGCGCTTCTGCGAGTTCGGGTGTGAATTCTGTTCTGCTGCGAGGCTCGGTTTGGATTAAGGTATTCAACGCTGTTCGTCCTCTTCCGATTCTGAGTTGGGAATGTTTCTTCTTGTCTGAATTCTTCCTCTGCAACCTGATTAGGAATCCAATTGTGTTTCGTTCCTCCGTCGGTTCTTCTGCTGTTGGATTTCTCTGCGTACCATGGTCAGAATTCAGGTGAGAATGGCATTTCAGTTCAGATTGCAGTTTTAGTTTCAGGGTTTAGGTTTGCGTTTCTAATTTGGGATTTGCATTGTGTTCAGTCAGAGATTTCGCATTGCGTTGTTGGTTCTACGTTGCTGGAGCTGTGTCGGTTGGACTTTGCTGTTCGGATTGGGATATCGTCTGTCAATTACTGAGGTAGGTGGCTGATGGATTCGATTAGTGTGTTTGGCCTTGGGGAGTTTCGTTCCGGTTCTGAATTTGGATTGCGTTCTGTCTTGGATTGTGATTGTGAACTGTCTGTTTAACGTCGTTTTAATGCCTACAAACCCCCAAGGTTGTTTTCTGAAAACTTACAATGTTTTGACAATGTTTTGATGCCTCTGTCTGTGTAAAAATCGCTTCTGTTTTCTGAGTTTTTCGGCATGTCCGAACTTCGGTCCGACCTTGGAAGTTCGGACATGCCCTTCTGCGCTTTAATTCTATGAAGTTTTCGCTGTGTCCAAACTTCCGTCTGAGCTTTGAAGTTCGGACATAGCCTTCTGTATTCTCTGATTTTGCCTCGACTTGTGTCCGAACATGGATGTCCGGACACAAGTTCGGACTTGCGCGTGTCTGATTTCCGAAGAACGTCCGAACATCTGTCCGACCATTGATGTTCGGACACCTCGTCTCTACTACTGTTTTAATGTTCGACATGTGTCCGAACTTCGTAGTTCGGACACATGTTCAGACATCTGTCTGTTTCGACTTCTGAGTCTCGACTTGTGTCCGAACATTGATGTCCGGACACAAGTTCGGACATGGTACTGTTTTGACCATAACTTGCTCGTTTGAGCTCTGTTTTGACTTCCGTTTGCGGGGTTGGATTCCCCTTCTGATTTCCAAGCCATCTATGTGCTTTCTGGTGCCTTTGGTGCACATATGCTTATCTGTATTTAAGCTTCTGTTTTGGGACTAGTTATCTCTGTGTCTGAGCCTTTGGATGGCTGGTTTCGCTGTCTCGTAGCGCGCTATGTAGGATCCTTCTGTTTCACGGGTGATGTTCCCGTTCTGTTCACAGGTGTTCCACCTGTTCTGTTTACGAGTGAGGTTTCCTCGTTCTGTTCACGAGCTGGTTGCTCGTTCTGTCTGTATGCTGTGATCGCTAGTGTCCCACTCTGTTTTCTGCTTCTGTCTGCTTCTGACTCTGTTTAGTCCTCTATTGTATGGACTTCTGTTATGTTTTCTGACATGCTTATGGATTCCTTGCGACTCCTTCTGTTTTGACATTATCCTATAAAATGTTTTGAGCATGCTGGTTGATGAAGTTTGTCATCTACTGGGCATAGTTGTGTGCTCATTCCCCTACTTTATTTAACATTGCATATTGATCAGCGAGGGTCACTTTGCAGCTCTGGAGTTTAGTCTGTTTTGTTGTTTAGATTCTTTTGGAGACTTTGTATTTGAATTTGAGCCTTTGGGCCTCTTCAGTTAGCTCTTGCTTTTGATATTCGTTTTGGTGGGTTCTGTTATTACTTTGGGATGTTACGACATCATTTTGGTTTATACTTTATTCAAGTATTCGTTGGGCCTTATTTGATTATCTGTTTAAGTCTGTTTATTAGAGCCTTGCGTTATTATGTAATAATACGCGGCGTGTAATACCCCTAACTCCTAGGCCAGTGTTTGGGGGTGTTACATTTAGTGGTATCAGAGCTCTGGGTTCTAATCTGCTGGGATTTTAAGTTAGCCAGTCAGTCAGAAATGTTAGTGTTAGTGTCTGAGTCTAACTGCTTGCTGTTGGACTTTCAGAATGCCGCCAAGAAGAGCAACAAACCCTTCAGGAAATGTTGCTGATGCTGTTCAGCAGTTCATGACGCAGCTCATGCAGACCATGGCTGCAGGGGGTGGTCCAGCTGGAGGAGGACCAGCTGGCGGAGCAGGCCCAGCTGGGGCGGATGCTGGAGGGAGAAATGTGAAGGCGCTTCAGGAGTTCATGAAGCTGAAGCCGCCGTCGTTCGATGGGGCAGGAGACCCCCAGGAGGCCAGTCATTGGTTGACTGAGGTCGAGGATTTGCTGCGTGTGATGGGCTCTGAGGAGGAGCAGAAGGTGCACTTCGCCACCTTTCTTTTCAAGGCCGAAGCCAAGGAGTGGTGGAGGTCAGTGATGGGCAGATTCCCACAGCCTTGGACGTGGGAGCAGTTCACTGGGGAGTTCAATAAGCAGTTCTACCCCGATGTGTATAAGGACCAGCGTATCTTGGAGTATAACCAACTACGCCAGGGTCGGGATATGAGTGTGGAGGAGTACGTCAGGAAGTTCATCAGCCTGTCGAAGTTTACACCTGAGCCTGACGAGCATAGGAAGGCCAGGAAGTTTGAGAGTGGCCTGAGGCCTGATATCCGTTCTACTGTGACGCCTCTGCGTCACAAGACCTTCAGGGATGTAGCTGATGTCGCCCTGTTGGTAGAGGCTGACTTGAGAGGTCGCCAGTCTGGAGGGAAGGACCAGAAGAGGAAGCAGAGGTCCGACGAGAGCGACAGGAGGGATCAGTCTGCTTCTCAGAAGAAGCAGTCTACTGGAGACCGAGCTGGAGACCGCTCTGGGGACCGTTCGCGAGATAGAGGTGGTTCGTCTTCGTCAGCTCCCGCTCCGAAGTGCCAGGTCTGTGGCAAGTTTCACAGAGGTCAGGACTGCTACAGGAAGTCTGGAGCCTGCTTCAAGTGTGGGTCCATGGGGCATAGGATAGCTGACTGCCCTCAGGCCGAGAGGAGCAGAGGTAGCTCTGGAGGTAGAGCTGGTGAGTCTGCTTCAGGGTCCAGAGATCGAGACCGGGCTGAGCAGAAGAAGCCCCAGGGCCAGGCCAGAGTGTACGCGATGGCTGGAGAGAGAGACCGATCGACTGACAGAGTTGTCACAGGTATTCTCCAGCTGTCTTCTCGTTCTGTTTTATGCTTGTTTGACTCTGGAGCCACCCACTCTTTTATTTCTGTTGAGTTAGTGGGTGAGCTCGGTTTGCCTGTTGTGCTTCTGGGTGTTGAGTTGTGTGTGCATAGTCCATTAGTTAGAGACTCTTCTATGCTTTTGAACTCTGTTTGTAAAGATAGTCCTGTGTTAGTCAGAGATAGGACTCTGTGTGCTAACCTCATCCCTATGGAGATGACTACTTTTGATGTGATTTTGGGCATGGATTGGCTTGCTGGGCACCATGCCCACATTGATTGTGCTGCTTCGAGAGTGACCTTTGAGGAGCCGGGTTAGCCCCGCCAAGTTGTAGCAGGGAATGGACTCCCGTGCTCGCCGCCAGTGATATCAGCCATGCAGGCGTTTCGTTTCCTGAGGAAAGGATGCTGATAAGTGAGAAATACATAGATTTAAGGGTTTAATTTACCTTATACATGTGCACTTTCAGGATAATATTTCTCACTTATCGTATGTTTTTCCTAAGATTTATGTCTTGATATGGATTGATATATTTTATGTATCAAATACAGGAAAAAGTGTTGGAATCAAATAGTTTATTTCACAAGCTTTCCAACGCAACAAACGGCGAGTAAAACGGACTTATAACGAAGAATCGGGAGCCGGTTGAAGATTGCAGTACATCGGTATATATATATATGTAATATCGCATAGCAACCGCCTATGACGTCCGCCTGGAAAGGACGCGGTCGAAGACGCGGACAGGACAAAGGCGCGGCATCAGTGACGTCCGCGTGAGAACGAGGCGGACGGGCATGCGGACGGCCGGGCGGACACAATGTGACCAGGCGGACTTGAGGGAATTCGACAGAGACGTCCGCGTGGCCCTTAGGCGGACGCACAGGCGGACGCGACTAAAACAGACACGCGAACAGCTTTTCTTCTTCGTTATTCGCGGCGCTTTCTTCTTCCTTCTTCACGGCGCCTACCGACAGCGCAGCCGACAGTCCTCACGCGTCTGCAACCCCAATCTTCTGCAAACCCAATCCATCTACTCCTCAACTTGGCCACTTGGTCACGCGTGCTCCAACCTTCTCCTTCCTTCCTCTCCTTCTCCTTCTTCTATAAAATCTACGAGCTTTCTGCTCAAAAAAGAATTACTCCCTTCCTAAAAATCCAAACACCACCGTTCAGACCACGACAGACCACAGTACACCACAATCTTCCATCCAAAGTTCATTAAACTTACGCTGTTATTTTCCAGACAGCCAACGAAGAGGACGATCTGTACAAAACCAGTCCATATCCTGATCTGTATCCGCGTACCATCGTTCTTCTTCGTTCTGTCTGTCTATCTTATTTATTGTGTTTGTTTTTATAATTATGTCTGAATAATAAATCTAGCTTCCCGGGTTAGGAAGCAAGCTTATTTTATATAATTGTGTTATATAAGCTTTCCAGTATAATTTATCTAAGCAGTATTTTGATTCTTGTCCTTAATGCGCTTTAATTCTCTTGTACAATTATTAAAGTGATATTTGTAGTTCTTTGTTAAAATGCGGTGCTGAGGCAAGGTTCTAGACACAGGAAGTCAAATGGGTTAACGACTAGAAGCGATGTTTTTCGCCGTATAGGTTAATCTATCTCCAATAGGAATTGTTACTAATGCGATTAATTTATTAATAACTTGAACAAGGAATTGCGCTTGTTATTTAAATTAATCAGGGTTTATTAGACAGGGAACGATCAATAAACTAATTAAGATTCTTGAGTTTATTGTTAAAATGGGAAAGTTATATTAATATGATTAAATAAAATAGGTGAGCAGAACAACCCGGGATGCTTCTTTAAAACCAAAAAGATTTACAATTTCTATTTCTTTTCTGTTTTAATTAATTGTTGTTATTATTCTCTTATGATTTAACTGTTAATCTCACTCCCTTAAAAAGATAAAATCTGTTTATAGAATTCTCAGTCAATTTAATATACTGTCAGTTATCCACAGCGAGGTCCCCAAGAGTACGACAACCCACTTATCCACTATTCCGTAAAACGATTAGGTACACTGCCCAGGTTGAAGAAGTAGTCACATATTTCTCCAACAGATGCCAGGGATATCTGTGCTACATCCCTGAGGTTCGCAAGGATGCGAAGTTGGAGGACATTCCAGTAGTCAGAGATTTCCCAGATGTGTTCCAGGATGATGTACCTGGGCTTCCCCCTGTCAGAGAGGTGGAGTTCTCGATCGAGCTCGCACCTGAGACTCAGCCGATTTCTAAGGCCCCATACCGAATGGCGCCTGCTGAGCTCAAGGAGTTGAAGGTCCAGTTGCAGGAGCTGCTGGATAAGGGCTTCATTCGCCCTAGTGTGTCGCCTTGGGGAGCGCCAGTGTTATTGTTAAGAAGAAGGACGGTAGCATGCGCTTGTGCATTGACTACAGGGAGCTCAACAAGGTTACCATTAAGAATAGGTATCCTCTCCCACGCATTGATGACTTGTTCGACCAGTTAGCAGGAGCTAAGGTGTTTTCGAAGATCGATCTGAGGTCCGGTTATCATCAGTTGAGGATTAAGGCAGACGATATGCCTAAGTCCTCCTTCAGGACTCGTTATGGACACTACGAGTTCCTAGTGATGCCATTCGGTCTGACGAATGCGCCTTCTGTATTTATGGACATGATGAACCGGGTGTTCAAACCCTTTCTGGATCAGTTCGTTGTGGTATTTATAGATGACATCTTGGTGTATTCCAAGAGTGCTGAGGAGTACGAGGAGCATTTGAGGACCGTTCTCCAGACTCTGAGGGAGAAGGAGCTGTACGCGAAGCTGAAGAAGTGTGAGTTCTGGCTGGATCAGGTGGTATTCTTGGGACATGTGGTCTCTAAGGATGGTATCTCCGTGGATCTGGAGAAGATTAGGGCGTCTGCACGGAGTTCCAGCTTCGATTGTGTCTGACAGAGATCTGCGTTTCGTGTCCAGATTCTGGTAGAGTTTGCACCAGGCTATGAGGACGAGGTTGTCTTTCAGTTCAGCTTATCATCCACAGTCAGATGGTCAGACAGAGAGGACGAATCAGGTCCTTGAGGACATGCTCAGAGCATGTGTGTTGGACTTCGGGGGCAGTTGGGATCAGCACGTTGCCTTGATAGAGTTTGCTTACAATAATAGCTTCCAGACCAGTATCGGGATGGCCCCGTTTGAGGCCTTGTATGGCAGGAGATGCAGGTCACCCATCTGTTGGGATGACCTGAAGGAGAGAGCCGTGATTGGTCTGGACTTGGTTCAGGATGCTGTGGGCAAGATTCAGTCTATCAGAGAGCGCTTGCTTATGGCTCAGAGTTGTCAGAAGAGCTACGCCGATCAGAGGAGGCGGCCTCTAGAGTTTGAGGTGGGCGACCATGTGTATCTGACGGTTTCTCCAGTTCGAGGAGTTGTCCGGTTTGGGAAGAGAGGCAAGCTTAGCCCTCGCTTTGTGGGTCCTTTTGAGATCCTGGAGAGGATCGGACCGGTTGCCTATCGTGTAGCGTTGCCACCGTCGTTGGCTGGAGTCCACAGTGTCTTTCATGTGTCTATACTGAGGAAGTATATTCCGGACCCGTCGCATGTGATTGACTTCAGTCCGCTTCAGTTGAGGGAGGACTTCACGTTCGAGGCAGTTCCTTCGAGGATTTTAGCGCGGGATGTCCGCAAGCTCAGGAGTAAGACCATGCCCTTGGTGAAGGTGCAGTGGTCGGGTCAGTCAGAGGAAGAGGTGGGAGGTCGAAAGCGAAGTTCGTTCTAAGTTTCCCGCCCTCTTCGAGCAGTAGGTATGTTTTAATTTCGAGGACGAAATTCTTTTAAGGGGGAGGTGATGTTATAACCCAAGATTTGGTTATATTTTATTTCGTCACAAATTATTTTTAAGTTAGTCCATTTTGAATTTAGGACATGGACGTCCTTCTGATTAAAGATGAGGCCAAAGGAGTCTTTTCCCTTCCTTATTTTATTTTTGGTGAGGTTAATTCCTTAATAACTTTATTTCTTTTTTCTCTTAATTATTTCACCTATCTTCTGATTACGTTCTCACGATCTCAGACACGCTCCTCACCTCGCTCAGTGTGAAACCCTTAACCGTTCCTCCCTTCTCTGTTCTCTCTTCTCTCTCTCTCAAAATCTCGTTCTGTTCAACCCCTTCAAGTGTGGCTGATTGTGGCGCTTCTGCGAGTTCGGGTGTGAATTTTGTTCTGCTGCGAGGCTCGGTTTGGATTAAGGTATTCAACGCTGTTCGTCCTCTTTCGATTCTGAGTTGGGAATGTTTCTTCTTGTCTGAATACTTCCTCTGCAACCTGATTAGGAATCCAATTGTGTTCCGTTCCTCCGTCGGTTCTTCTGCTGTTGGATTTCTCTGCGTACCGTGGTCAGAATTCTGGTGAGAATGGCATTTCAGTTCAGATTGCAGTTTTAGTTTCAGGGTTTAGGTTTGCGTTTCTGATTTGGGATTTGCATTTGTGTTCAGTCAGAGATTTCGCATTGCGTTGTTGGTCTACGTTGCTGGAGCTGTGTCGGTTGGACTCTGCTGTTCGGATTGGGATATCGTCTGTCAATTACTGAGGTAGGTGGCTGATGGATTCGATTAGTGTGTTCGGCCTTGGGGAGTTTCGTTCCGGTTCTGAATTTGGATTGCGTTCTGTCTTGGATTGTGATTGTGAACTGTCTGTTTAACGTCGTTTTAATGCCTACAAACCCCCAAGGTTGTTTTCTGAAAACTTACAATGTTTTGACAATGTTTTGATGCCTCTGTCTGTGTGAAAATCGCTTCTGTCTTCTGAGTTTTTCGGCATGTCCGAACTTGGAAGTTCAGACATGCCCTTCTGCGCTTTAATTCTCTGAAGTTTTCGCTGTGTCCGAACTTTCGTACGAGCTTTGAAGTTCGGACATAGCCTTCTCTATTCTCTGATTTTGCCTCGACTTGTGTCCGAACATGGATGTCCGGACACAAGTTCGGACTTTGCACGTGTCTGATTTCCGAAGAACGTCCGAACATCTGTCCGACCTTTGATGTTCGGACACCTCTGTCTCTACTACTGTTTTAATGTTCGACCTGTGTCCGAACTTCGTAGTTCGGACACATGTTCGGACATCTGTCTGTTTTCGACTTCTGAGTCTCGACTTGTGTCCGAACATTGATGTCCGGACACAAGTTCGGACATGGTACTGTTTTGACCATAACTTGCTCGTTTGAGCTCTGTTTTGACTTCCGTTTGCGAGGTTGGATTCCCCTTCTGATTTCCAAGCCATCTATGTGCTTTCTGGTGCCTTGGGTGCAAATATGCTTATCTGTATTTAAGCTTCTGTTTTGGGACCTAGTTATCTCTGTGTCTGAGCCTTTGGATGGCTGGTTTCGCTGTCTCGTAGCGCGCTATGTAGGATCCTTCTGTTTCACGGGGATGTTCCCCGTTCTGTTCACAGGTGTTCCACCTGTTCTGTTTACGAGTGAGGTTTCCTCGTTCTGTTCACGAGCTGGTTGCTCGTTCTGTCTGTATGCTGTGATCGCTAGTGTCCCACTCTGTTTTCTGCTTCTGTCTGCTTCTGACTCTGTTTAGTCCTCTATTGTATGGACTTCTGTTATGTTTTCTGACATGCTTATGGATTCCTTGCGACTCCTTCTGTTTTGACATTATCCTATAAAATGTTTTGAGCATGCTGGTTGATGAAGTTTGTCATCTACTGGGCATAGTTGTGTGCTCATTCCCTACTTTATCTAACATTGCAGATTGATCAGCGAGGGTCACTTTGCAGCTCTGGAGTTTAGTCTGTTTTGTTGTTTAGATTCTTTTGGAGACTTTGTATTTGAATTTGAGCCTTTGGGCCTCTTCAGTTAGCTCTTGCTTTTCATATTCGTTTTGGTGGGTTCTGTTATTACTTTGGGATGTTACGACATCATTTTGGTTTATACTTTATTCACGTATTCGTTTGGGCCTTATTTGATTATCTGTTTAAGTCTGTTTATTAGAGCTTTGCGTTATTATGTAATAATACGCGGCGTGTAATACCCCTAACTCCTAGGCCAGTGTTTGGGGGTGTTACATTACTAGCACATGGTGGTGAGTCACCACATAGGAAACCATCCCCCTCCTTTAATTAATAGACATAAGGCCTTGTTTGACCATAAAAACAACTTATGTTGACTTATAACTTAAACTAGCACTATTTGAGCACTATTCACAAATTAAGGCACATATTTGTGAAATTTTTGATTTCCCATTGATTTAGACTTCCTAATGTGTTACTAAGTAGTACACATGTTGATTAAAGAGTAATGATGGACATTTAGCCACTCAAAACTCATTTCCAAGACAATTTTTCAAAAATGTGCTTTACGGCTCCTTAAAGCACATTTTGTGTTTTAACTTGTTTTCAAGCTTGGTTTTCATTAGTAATTGATTTATAATGTTCATTGACATGTTAATAAGGTCTAGGAATGACCTTTAGGTCACCAAGTCTAGGGCAAGTATTTGCTTAAATTGACTTTATGGTGGTTTCTTGTGTTTTGTCTGGTTTAATTGTCCACCAAAGTTTCCTAAGGACTTAATTAGCCTTATCAAATCATAATTGAATATTATCAAGTCTTGGTAGGATCTTTGGGTTCTAACCAAGTTCACTCCAAGCTTAGAGCATGTTTTTGCTCAAACTGTGTTTATGGTACTTTATTGTTTTTACTATGGTTTAAATTGTTCACTAATGTTTCTCAGGCACTTTTTAGCCTTAATATACCATAGTTTAATGTTTAAACAACATATCGAGGTTTGGGGTATTTCAATCTACCCCCCTTAAAAGAACTTTGTCCTCGAAGTTCGTACTTCCCACTCATCATTAGATTAGAATATGGGAATTACTTGCAATATAAAACTTCCATAACCAAACATACTTTACATCACAACCTCGGACTTAACGGTCCGGGTAACATATCCAGATCCATACGTAACATAACATACTTACATGATAACCTCGGACTCAACGGTCCGGGTATCTTAACAACATTGTACTTGCATAACAACCCTCAGACTCTCAGGTCTGGGTAACATACCAACTGTTAGACTCAGCCACATTAGGACTCAAGGTCAAAATATTACACATACCACACAACATGTCTTAGCATGTATAGCAACCAAAAATACCTTTTTATATACATTGTGATCCCGCAGAACCCGGTCGCGATGGACACCTTCTGGTCCCCGTTCCTTTGGGAGATCAAGACATTCACTTAACTTTTAACATATGTACTTCTCATGTCACCGGTCCGAAGGCAAAGGCTCATACGTCCTCAGCTCGTGAGCAAGTACTACAAAAAAAATATTCCTTACTAGGTTAAGTATAAGGGAATCCTTTATTCAAAATATTAATCAAATGTTTTGGAAATACCAATTGAAAATCCTTTTGAAAATGCAACACAACTCCAAGTCCAATTTATGCTCTTTGCATCTTTCTTAGTGTGGTTATTTGTGACCACTTACAGGGAGCATCAAGAATCATCCAACCCTGATGTGATCAGCATCAGTGTTGAACTATCCTTCCACCCCAATTTGTGTTCGGCTTCCCTTGATCTCATGAAAATCAAGTTTCACCTCCCACTTCAATTTCGAACAACAACTAATTCAAGCATATACCATTTTTCTATCTTTTAATCCTTCTAGTCATAATCATTACATCTCCAAGGGATAGAACTCCGTCTATCAGTTATCTCCATTCACTTTTAATCTACTTACCTAGGGAATTTAAATCTCACTAGGTTCTAGGTCAGTTTCATTCCTTTTTATAAAACACAATACCATATATATATATATATATATATATATATTTCAAATACAATACATGGTATTACATTTAGTATTATACGAACATATACTGTCGGGGTTTTATTTCCCTAGGAGTTTCTCTACTCCCTTCCACTTATACTAACACACAACAGTTAACAAAACGGATACACACTTATCACAATGGTCTCACATCTTCTGTGCGCAATTACCACAATTAAACCATGAATGAATGCGTATGTTTATGTAACACACGCACCAATCATCAAAACAAATTATTTTGTGCTATGCACAACATAGTTCACGTACACTTGTACAGTAAAACACACTAAGCGGTTTGGCGCTCTACCCCCCTTAAAAGGGATTACGCCCACACAATCAACCACTGAACATTGGTTTAAAATGTTCCCCCGTCGTGGGGTGTTTTAACTTCCACGCGGTATGTTATACAATGTGTTCTGGTTAGAGGATCTTAACCATACTGGCGGTTTAGTCCCTAATCCAAGGTTTCTCATTGGAGTTTGTTTAACTCATAACCGGTTTCGGTTCTAGCCTGTGAGGCTTCTAGGCATTAATAATTAGCCATTCACTTATGTTCACTATGCACATTCAACACTTGAATCACTGGCTCACTAGTTTCTGCTGTGCAACTCTAATAACTGTAGAGCTTAGTTTGCCCCATTCGTTATTCTTACTGTATTGTACATCTCCCATTTCTCACCTTTATCTTGGTATCTCGTACCGTGAGCGAATTTGGTGAGTTACAAACTTCCTATCCACTTCCATGATAATTTATTGTGTATACTGCTATGTATTTCACAATGATTGACTTGATTTCTTCCGACCTACTGTCGGTTGAGATTGAGCTACCACCTAATGTGTAGTGCTCTCTCGATTATTTCCCACACTTGAGGTATATTCCATACCGATATTTGGTATTTAGTGCTACTATAGTCACTTATTCTTAATCATGCCTCCACATTCGGTTTTGTACATGTATTCTTTCCTTTGTACGACCTTGCATATCCTATGCATCGGTCATTATAGCGTTATAAGTCTCTTTCTACTTCCACCACGATTAACATTTCCCCAAATCCTAGCTATCCTACTCGATCATTACTGCGCAAGAGCAATACCAAAACACTCAGTCATATAGAGTGCAGAGGCGTAAACGCTTGGCAGTAAATCTCTTATATGATTCGCAATGGAATTCACACTATGCTTCATTGAGATTCTCATCTCGTAATACTGGCTACTGGCTTACTGCCTAGTTTATTTGCTATCACTTACCGTTGTATCTCCACTGAGTCCAACTCCTAACTCTGCTTATTTGCCATATTATCGTTTAACCATACTTGTACAACGGTCGCTTACTCCGCACCGTGCTCTTCATAACACTGACTTACATGGCATCCACTGTCATATTAGCTTCCACTCATATACTTACATCATTCGTATTTTTGGTTCGTCATACATTTTGAATGACTACTGCATACAATATTCCTCGAATCTTTATGCTCCTTGAGCGTTACTCGCACGAGTTACAAGCCGGCGTTATTCAGCTCGGTGTTTCACTTAATACACACATGTTACTAAACTAACTGCTCTCCCGCATTAACAATATGGTCAATCCTTAACATATTTCTTGAACTTGGTTCACATAACTACCGCTTCCACGGTTCCACAATATCGAGAGGTATCCCCACCCTTAACAGTGGTTCGTTCTCCGCTCTACTCACTTGTACAACATAGACTTCCATAATCAATCTAAATTTACATATCACATTTGGTTTGTGGCTTATAAGCCTTACTGCCTTGAGCTCTGCTCATTGTAGGCTGTTCACACACATTTACTTCTCTATACAACATCATCTGGTTTGTAGGTTGTATTGGGCTCCATGACAAGGTCGTTACATCACGCTTCTTTTCATGGAATGCCCTTTAAGAATGTCAGTCTGCCTCCTGACGACTTATCTTTTACTGAGCATAAGTTTCAACCCTTGCGTTCTTGTCACGTTATTTCGTCCAACAATTGTTGATCTAAACACCCCTCAAGGATTGCTCCTGGTGTTACTAAGTTATGCCATTACATCTGGCTTACACTTATAGGTACGTTTAGTTAACTACGCCGTTTTGCGTTCTTAGCTTGATACTCGTTCTAGCTATCATGTTTTATCCCTGAGGATTCTTAAGACATATCCGATGTCTTTACATAGCAGTCCGTGCACTTCGCACCCCCTGACTCTTAAACATTTCCTTGAATAACTTCACTAATTCCTTTAGTCCTGTTAACTTAACTGGGTTCACTGGTGCAGACAGAGCCAGAAAACGCGGTTGAAACTGCTCAAAAATGACGGTTTTGAACCGTGTTTTATACCCCCGTCGTTTTTTGTCAAATATCTTAAGCGACGGTTCGAGAACCGTCTTTTAAGATGTCTTTAAGCGACGGTTTTGTTGAACCGTCTTTTAAAAGCGCCGGAGAGTAAAAAAATGAATCTAGTCTAATGCGCCTAGATTAATTTATATTCTGTAGTGGTGTCGTCTCTAATGTGACTAGATTAATTTCTATTCTGTAGTGGTGTCTCGTCTGGATTCGAACTCACGACCGATGGTACCCACACACCCACACACGCGTCCCCCAACCACTAGACTACAACATCAAACTCGTTCATTTTATGAACAAAACACATATGTAGCAATTATATATAACTTAATCTTTTAATTATTGGAATTTTAATTCCAATTTTTGTTCACTCCTATACAAATTTTAATAAGTTAGGCATCGTAATAGGTAAATAAGCATCGTATTATATACATAAGATATTATAAGATTACATATATGTACATATAGTTACAATGTTATTATAAAAAGACTAATTTACTAAAGTAAAAAATTAATGCTAATTATAAAATATAAATTTTATTAAATTATATATAAACATGCAATATCTCACTACCTATTTTGTGAAGTTTTACCATGTAAACTAATTTAAATATTATTACTCTATACTATTTTTCAGACTTTGTTTATTTATGTGTTTAAACATATTTTAAAGGACGGTTTATTAATTAACTGTGTCTTTTAACATATTTTAAAAGACAGTTTCCACCAAACCGTCGCTTATTAAGTTCATTCCGCGCGCGTCTACCTGTTTTAAAAGACGGTTTCAGACAAACTGTCACTTAAGGTCATTTCGCGCGTGCGCCAAAGTATCTTAAATGACGGTTCGCCTTAAACCGTCTTTTAAAATAGCACTTAAACGACGGTTTCAGGCGAACCGTCATTTAAAATACTATGGCGCGCTGAAATTAGACATCTTAAATGACAGTTTCAGGCTAACCGTCGTTTAAGATGTCTTTAAGTTGCGCGCGCGCGTATCAAACAGGCTTAAAAGACGGTTTTCACCAGAACCGTCATTTATAGACCGTATTTTTTTATATTTTTTCTACTAGTGGTTCCTTGACTCCAACCATTCTTGGTAATCCATTGCTATTGCTTGAGTTTCACTGCTGACCGTAGCATGGAGTTGACTACTTCCCGTGTTCCCGACTCTACTCGTATACATATGTGGGGTACCATGCTAATACATTGCTACTTACCCAACTAACCCATAAGAAGGTCTGTCAGACCCACAAGCTCCTATCGAAGTGCGGTCGTCCCACATTCCAGTTGGTACACTCGTAGTGTCCGTCATACGCCTAGGTGAGGTATTCTGTTGTCAACTCCCTTATATTGTCCTGTGACAATATGCATTATGTGCTTCCCGAACTTAATCAAGGGAGGGTTTATCCACTATTGTATTTGGTATGAACTCAATCCATTCCCTCGGGTTGCTACCCTTGGGTTATCCGATTTCCGTCTGGTTGTTCAAAAGTGAACTGGATGTAACTTACCTACTGTGTGGCGCTGAGGCCGGTGTAGGTCCTATGATCTGGTTTGAAAGAAGGTTAGAAATAAATATGGGTTTGAAAGAAAATTTGGTTTTGAAAGAAAAGAGTTTGAAATAAATCTGAGTTTGAAAGAAAAATTTTCGTGGATTCACAACGTCTTCTTGCCTTAACCAAGTCTAGTTACTTGCTGACTGGTGTATTTCCATTTACAAGGGTTAGGCTGTTAAGCCCTTCCACAGTTATGACGATCTCACTTAACTTCGTGGTACTATACTAAGTACTTGTAGTTGTTATAAATTTTCCCAAACAGCCCTGTTAATAGCAGCACTTGTCACGGCAAGTGCGCCATGTTAACTGGCTATCGGTTCAACACATACCGGTTGCGGTATTGTTTTTACCCGCATTGTCATCAGTGGCCTTGTCGGCCCTTACTTGGTCTTACAGTCTTAACAATAAATCTTCTAGGCGACTTCTCACTGTCTTCACATGATAGTCATTAACTAGGGTGTTTCCCATTCTGGGAGACCCCTTTTCACTTAGCATTGTATCTTCTTCGTCGCCCGTTCCACACATTTGTCGTGGTTACAGAGACTTGCCTCTTGTTTGGGTACGACGTTGTAGTTCCTTAGTCGGTTGGTATACCGTTGTTGACATTATTTAATAATCGTGGTCCCGTAGACACGTGTCTCGGGTTTCATTACTTCACTTCTTGTCTGTTGCATGGTTGATGCGTTGCAAACTGGTTGTTCTCGACTGCTCGGCAGGTCGACCCAGGTTGCCGGAAATTCCATTCTTTTATACACAAGATTCTTCATTCTTCGCTATTAAATGCGGATTAACATTGTTCAGATGGAAACCATCTTCGGGATTCCCACTTTTCGGGATCTACCGTATGACAAGTTCTCCGTACTTATAGAGATACTTAATAATGGCCAGATCGGGTTTTCCCGAGTAAGAGAGGACTTCCATCTCTCTGACGTTCTTTCCCAAGTTATAAAACAGGGACTGTGGTGGGTGGGAAGGAGATCGTAGGTTTCCAGTACACACTGGTAATTCCTAACTAGCGTATCTCTCACGCTATCCCTCAACCCTTAACCCCAAAGTACTAAAATCCTAACTCGACACTTCCTAAGCTCGGTAATTCAGTCATCAGAGCGATACTTCGCTCTGATACCACTTTTTGTAACACCCCAACCACAACCATACACTTAACAACAAACTGCAGCAGAAAACTTAGCTCATCACATTACTTAACTCAATGATGTTACACGCCGTTAGCCACCCACGTGGCTAACAAGGCTAATACATAAACATTGTATCGGTCTGATGGAACAGATTCCCGAGCAACTACACATTACATCCTCATTCCATTTCCAACAATTAATATACATATACATTTCAACTGTACCAAGTTAACAAACTAATGCCGACAACAATTTTGGTCTTGCTACTCCTGCAATGCATAAGTGTTTAAATGAACTACCCGTATACAACTAACCACCCCGTCCTACTCTCGAACGGTCTCCAACTCTTGTACCTGAAAATAGGAAAGAAAGGGTGGCCCCCCAGGGGCTCAGCACAATGCTGGTATGGTAATCGTGTAGCCCGCATGCTACCGGGCCACGCACAACTAATTGTCGTCTAAGCATGCAGTTGATTTTATTTAAATCATGCATGAAAACTATAAACAAATAACACATTGCATACCCACAACAATGGGGTTCCACAAATCATTCAACACAACAAAACCCGTTAGCTCACTCGTTTTGTTCCTTATCCCTTGAGGGTTTCTCCTCTAATAGAGCTATTTCCTTAATAGACGACACTTACCCACTGTACGGGTCATACTTAAATTTCTCTTATGACAAAGTGGGTTTGATACCCATGAGCCACATACTCCACACAACAGCTCTTATCACACTTTAACGTACATACAACTTACATGGCATAGCAAGAAGTATTGCATAGTACAACATCACTTACATAATAGGCACCTTTCACTTTAGGAACGACCCAACACAGTTAGTTAACTTGGTAAGCCTAGAGAATGAAATCACCCTCATGATAAGCTTGTTACATCACTCATTACGGTCCCATTAGTCGGACGAGTAACTTAACTCAAAGATGGATCGGATATTGTGATCCGAACACACCACAAACACACATATTTCCCCCTAGACCGATCATCAGTCAAAATAGGTAAGCTTTGGAGGAAGCTAGCGGGAGATTGTAATCCAAGAAGGAAAACAACCAAAACATAACAGAGAGGGAGTTAGAGCAACTGTAGACATCTACTCCCAAACAAAATGCGCGACCGGTACAACCGGATTCCTCACCCCCCATTAGTATATATATATAGTTAAGGGCTCCGTTATGGAACCTATCACTTCCACACACTATAAGGTATTACAACCGGGTTAATCACACAGGGGTGGTGAACATACTTGCACGCACAAACAACACACAACTAACTCACGCATAGCCGTGGTTAGAATGTTCCCATGGTTTGGGTCGTTATGTCCGAATACCGATCTCTTATGTGATCCTAGAGTCAGTTAGCTAAGGTTTAGCACATGTTGTGGTTAAACGGTATCGGAACTAAACACGCCACATATATGAATTACTACAAACTCATTTCATGCTTATTCTTGCAAGGTGGTAAACACACAGAAAAACACATTGGCATACAAGCCGGCGTAATCCGGTAGGACACAGGTTGCAAGAAAACCATACCTTGGTCTTTGCTGCGTTCGAGTCCCGCCAAACGTTGTTCCTAAACATAATTAATAATGTCGGTCAATTAACTTATTTAACTTCCAAATTACTAAGCATTTTTCATGATTATATGACATGTTTTATGCTTAAACTTACCCTTGATTACCTTCATTATACGCCCTAGGGTTAACTACCTAGGCCACACTTTGTTTGTCTTTTTTTTTTTACAAGTTTTAGGTCGATCGACCTTACCGACCGACCTTACCCTAGGTCGGTCCATTCCAGTGACATCCAGGTTTGAAAATTTACACTTAGACCGACCTTGCCAAGTCCAGTCCCAAGGTCGGTCCATTCCAGACACTTTTACCGTTTAAAAATTCTACCCCGACTGACCTTGCAAGTCCGGTCCACAAGGTCGGTCTATTCAAGAGACATATTCCGTATACAAAATTCAAGACCGACCGACCTTGCAAGTCCGGTCCCGAAGGTCGGTCCATTCCAGAGAGCTTCCTGGCTAGGTAAACTGGGCTCGACCGACCTTGTAAGTCCGGTCCCCAAGGTCGGTCTGCTCCAGACCCTTGTTTAAAAATGCACATTTGACTCCAAACTTCACCTTACATATCCTAGAATGTTTTAACATCATTTGACACACTTAAGCCTTCACATAACATCCTCTAAATGGATGTACAAGCTTACTTCCAAAGTCCTTAAACACTTACTCATTTACTTGCAAAACCTCATAACACTTGTTTACACATTTTGAAATACCCCAAACCATGATATGTTGTTTAATCATTAAACTATGGTATGTTAAGGCTAAAAAGTGCCTTAGAAACATCAGTGTACAATTTAAACCATAGTAAAAACAATAAAGCACTAAAAGACAGTTTGGGCAAAAACATGCTCTAAGCTTGGAGTGAACTTGGTTAGGACCCAATGAGCCTACCAAGACTTAATAACATTCAATTATGATTTGATAAGGCTAATTAAGTCTTTAGGAAACTTTGGTAGACAGTTAAACCAAACAAAACACAAGAAAACACCTTAAAGTCAATTTAAGCAAATACTTGCTCTAGACTTGGTGTAACCATGTATAATACCTAAAGGTAATTCATAGACCTTATAAACATGCTAATGAACCTTATCTATCATTACTCTTTAATTAACATGTGTACTACTTAGTATCACATTTGGAAGTCTAAATCAATGGGAAATCAAAAATTTCACAAATATGTGCCTTAGTTTGTGAATAGTAACAAAATTATGCTAGTTTATAACATAAGTCAATATAAGTAAGTTAATTGGTCAACAAAGACTATTATACCCCTTACTACATAATGGGGGCCGGTTTCCATGTGTGACTCACCACACTTATACAAATAAATGAGCTAGTAAAGTAATAAAGCAAAAGAACTATTTGCTTTTAAACATAAAAATCTTGACAAAGAGTACTCTCTCACCTCATCCTCTTATTCTCCTTCACTCACCACCGATTTCTTCATCTTCTCCCAAGCCCCCATCGGTTTTGCTACAGCAAACCACATCATCTCCAACTTCCATAGCTTGTAACTTCTAGCTCCATATACCAAATCAAATTCTAAGACCATATTTGTCTTAGTTAGGCCAAGCTCTACACTCCTCTCTTTTCAAATCTTCAAGAACTCCATTTTGGTGCCATGAAGATTCTCCATTGAAGGAGCTTGAGCTTACCTTTCCATGCCTTGTCATTCTCCTTTGCTTCAAGGTAAGGAAAACCAAAGAAAATCTAAGGTTCCTCTCATTTTGTACATGTCCGAAAATTTCACCTCACAAGGGTGCTTTGTTTTGCTCTTCATAGCTCCATTTCAATCTTCAAAGGACTAGGCCTGTCAATCTTCTGTTCCTAATCAAGTTCCCTTTCAAATTCCTAAGGTAAATATCATTTTAGTGTATTAAAACACTTATGTTAAACTAGGGTTTGTATATGAGTTTAAGTATGAATTCTTAAGCTCATTACCCTTATATGTGTGTGTGTGTGTGGATAGAAGGTTGACAAGTGATCAAGTTCCTTGCTAATCTTCAATCCAAGGAAACAAGAAAGAAGTTTGGGAAGAGAAGAGGTAGCTAACCTATCTTGATGTAATTATGTGTCTTAGGAAATTGAGCTTTGAGTTGCTTGATAAAATACCTAAGGAGCCAATGACAAAATGAGCTAGTGAATTATTCTCAAGAGAATTTTTAAAAGGCATATGTGATGTTGAGTGTATTTGCAGGTCAAAGGCAATATATATGTGGGAAATTCAATGTTTAAGGTTTATGCAATTTAAGGGCCTAAGAGCCATGTTATTTAAGGGCCTAAGTGCCAAGCAATTTAAGTTCATGCACTATATTGTGATGTAGTGTAGTTTGAGGTTTAGTTGTGTGTAAAGAGTGTTCCTTGTAAGTTGTGTCTTTGATGGTTAAAGGATGAAAAGTCATGTGTTGTGTATAAGGATGTGAATTAAGACATTGAGTGTTCTTGGGTTGTATTAAAGTGAACAACTATGTGATTTGGTGTTAGGTGATACAAGAGAAACTATGTCAAAATTTGGTTAATGAACAAGGAGTTTTAGGCGTTCAAAATGATGTTTGGTGACCTAGGTTGAACTAGGAATGATTAAGGCTTAAATTGGTGAAAGAAGGTGAATTAAGGTGTTCTTAAGTGTTAAAGTGTCTTGGTCATTATCTTGGAGGATTTAGAATGCAAATGAGAGTTAAGGATACTTCAAGCCATGGTGAGATTGTGTTAAGGATTTATACAAAGGTTGGTAACAATGAGGAAGTAAGGTGTTGTAAGGAAGATGTGTGAACTTGTGGAGAAAATTCTTGGAAGGACACCAAGTGTTTTGGTGGGATAAATAAAGAGTGTGAACATGTTAATAACCTAAGGGGGAAACATTATAAGTGTTGGGCATTTAGGCAAGAAATGAGTAAGTGTTTAAGGGTATAGAAAATGAAGTTTCTGGCACGTCCGAACTACCGTCCGAACTTGGACGTTCAGACATGCCCTGTTGCGCGTAAGTTTCCAGAGTTTTAATGCTGCGTCCGAACTGCCGTCCGAATGTGGAAGTTCGGACACACCCATCTCTATTCTCTGGTTTGGCCTCAAACAGTGTCCGAACTTAGGAAGCTTGGACACATGTTCGGACATTCGTCAGTTTGCACCCTTTTGAGTCTCGAACTGTGTCCGAACTTGGGAAGTCCTGACACAAGTTCGGACAAGGTGCTGTTTTGACCAAAAACTTGTTTAAGGTTAGAAAAATGATATCTAATGATGGGGATTGATAAGTAATGATGTTATGAGATTGTTAAGGACATGTTAAATGAGTTATAATGATAATTGAGTGGGTGAAAAGTTGTGTTAAAATGTAAAAGTAAAACAAGTTAAAAATGTGAAGTTATTTAACTGATTAACGGGAGTAAGTCATGAGCATTAGACTTTAAACAAACAAGTTACCCCGGTGTTAATGAAAGTAAATGTAATGTTACTAGTTGTTCAAAGATGTTACGAGGAACATGTGATGGCACGTTAGAGTGAAACCCCGGTGATAGGTATGGTTTTCTTGCAACCTGTGTCCTACCGGATTACACCGGCTTGTATGCCAATGTGTTTTTCTATATGTTTGCCACGTTATAAGATAAATCATGAAACGAGTTTAAGTCGTTATTGTTGTGTGTTGGCGTACCGATACCGGTAACCTCGAATGCACATGAAAGGCTAGTTAACCATTATTAGGTAAACGTAAGAGAACGGTATCTGGTAATAACGTTTTCCAATCTAAGGAACGTTCTAACCATGGCTATGCGTGAGTTAGTTGTGTGATGTTGTGTGTGATGTTGCTGTAAATGTATGACCCTCCTTTGTGTGATTAACTCAATTGTAATACTGTATTGTGTGCTGATGTGATAGGTTCCACAGCGGAGTCTTTATCTGTGAATATATATATATATTATGGGGGGGAGGAATCCGGTAGTTCCGGTCGCGCGTTGTTGGGAGTTGTTGTATACAGTTTCTTCAGCTTCCTCTCTGTTGGTGTCTTCCTTCATTGGTCTTCGATCACCCCTGAGTTTAACCAAGGCTCTTGACTCACGTCTGTTGGGGATTATGTACGGTGTGTTCGGATCACTATGTCCGATCCATCTTTGTGTTAAGTTATCTGTTCGTCTAACAGGACGGTAACGAGTTATGTAAACGAGCTTAGCATGAGTTTGACAGCATTCTCTAGGCTCTCCCAGTGAACTAACTATGTTTGGGGTCGTTCCTAAGGTGATCCGTACCCGTTATGCTATGTGTTATTGATGTACTGCAATGCTTATTGTGATGTGATGTATATGTGTTTAAATGTGAAAGGTGTGGATCATGGATGAGTCCCAGTTTGTAAAAGAGACATTTATGGAAACCCGACTAGTGGGTAAGTGTCGTCTATTAATGAAATAGCTCCATTGAAGGAGAAACACTCTAGGGTCAAAGAACACAAAGAGTGATTTCTTAGGTGTAGATGTGTTGTCTGTATTTGTTGTGACCACTGTTGTGGATTGTAATGTGTTTTGTGTTATTGGAGTATATGCATGATTTAAATGTAAACAACCGCATGCTAAGACGACAAATCGTTGTGCGTGGCCCGGTAGCATGCGGGCTGCGGGATTACCATACCAGCAAAGGTGCTGAGCCCCTGGGGGGCCACCCTTTTCTTTTTCCTATTTCAGGTACAAGGAGCTGGAAGCCGTTCGAGAGTAGGACGGGGTAGTCGTTTGTACATGGGTAGCCATTTAAATTGTGTATGTATTGTAGGTGTAGTAAGACCGAAATTGTTAACGGCATCAGTTTGTAAATACTCGGTATAGTTGGAAGGTATATGTATGTTGTTGTTGTAAATGGAAAGGGATAGAATATGCAGTCGCTGGGAATCTAGTCCATCAGACCGATACAATGTATATGTAATTGCCTTGTTTGCCACGTGGGTGGTTAACGGCGTGTAACACCAACGAGTTAAGTAATGTGATGAAGTATGTTTTCCGCTGCAGATAGTCGTTAAGTGTGTTGTTGTTAGTTGGGTGTTACAAAAAGTGGTATCAGAGCGAAGTATCACTCTGATGACTGAATTACCGAGCTTAGGAAGTACCGAGTTAGGATTTTAGTACTTTGGGTTAAGGGTTGAGTGACAGTGTGAGAGATACGCTAGTTAGGAACTTCCAGTGAATACTGGAAACCTACAATATCCTTCCCGCCCTCCACAATCCCTAATTTAAAATTCAGGAAAGAACGCCAGAGAGATGGAAGTCCTCTCATACTCGGGAAATCCGATCTGGCTGTTATTAAGTACTTCTGTGAGAACGGAGAACCAGACATACGGTAGATCCTGAAGAGTGGGAATCCTGGAGACGGTTTCTACCTGAACAATGTTAACCGCATTAAATAGCGAAGAATGAAGAATTTGTGTATAAGGGAATAGAATTTCCGGCAACCTGGGTCGACATGCTGAGCAGTCTAGGACAACCAGCTTGCAATGCACTAACCGTGCAACAGGCAATAAGTGAAGTAATGGAACCCGGGACGAGTGTCTACGGGACCACAGTTGTTAAATAATACATTGACGGTATACCAACCGACAAAGGAACTAAAACGTAGTACCCAAATAAGGGACAAGTCTCAGTAACCACGACAAATGCGTGGAACGGGCTACGAAGGAGATACAATACTAAGTGAGAAGGGGTCTCCCAGAATGGGAAACACCCTAGTTAGTGGTTATCATGTGAAGACAGTGAGAAGTACCCAGAAGATTTATTGTTAAAGACTGTAAGACCTAGTAAGGCCAACAAGGCCACTGATGACAGTGCGGGTAAAAACAATACCACAACCGGTATGGGTTGAACCGGAAGCCAGTTAGCATGGCGCACTTGCCATGGCAAGTGCTGCTATAACAGGGCAGTTCAGGAAAATTTTAACAACTACAAAGTACCATGAAGTTAAGTGAAATCATCATAACCGTGGAAGGCTGCTTGATAGCCTAACCTCTGTAATTGGAAATACACGTCAGCAAGGAAGCTAGACTTGGTTAAGGCAAGGAAACATTGTGAAACCACGGGAATTTTCTTTCAAACTTAGAACACATTCCAACCATTTTTCAAAACCAAAGTTTTCCTTCAAACTATACTCATTAACCTTCTTTTAAACCAAACCAATAAACCCAAGGGTAGTTGATAAGGATACAACAGTGGATAAACCTTACCTTGATTAAGTTCGGGAACCAGGGCATGCATGTTGTCATAGGACAATATAAGGGAGTTGGACAAAATACTTCACCTAGGCGTGGCGGACACTACGAGTGTACCAACTGTAATGTGGGACGACCACACTCTAATAGGAGCTTGTGGGCTTGACAGACCTACTATGTTAGTTGGGTAAGTAGCAATGTATCAGTATGGTACCCCACATATGTATACGAGTAGAGTCCGGAACACGGGAAGTAGTCGACTCCATACTACGGTCAGCAATCAAAGTCAAGCAAGAGCAACTGATTACCATGAATGGTTAAAGTAAAGGACTCAATTAAGTTAACGAGACTAAAGAATTAGTGAAGTTCATTTCAAGGAAATGTTTAAGAGTCAGGAAGTGCGGCAAGTGCACTGACGTTATGTAAAGACATCGCATAGTCTTAAGAATCCCGAGGGATAAACATGATAGCTGGAACGGTGACCCAGCCTATACATGACAAGGCAGATGCCGATATGGACAAGTTAATGTGCAACGAACGGGATGAAATTCCCAGAATGAGTACCTACACTACCAGGAAATGTCGATCTTCACAGAAGAAGATAGTAAGCCAGTTAAGAACGCAAAACGGCATGGCTAACTGAATATACCAATAAGTGCGAACCAGATGTAATGGCATAACTTAGCAACACCCGGGAGCAATCCTTGAAGGGTGTTCGCATCAACAATTGTTGCACAAAATAATGTGATAGAAACGCAAGAGCTGAAACTAACACCCAGTTTAAACATAGGTTGTCAGGAGACAGACTGACAATCCCAAGGGGCACCCCATGAAAGGAAACGGAATGCAACGACCTTGTCATGGAGCCCAATACAACCTCTAACCATGTAATGTTGTACAGCGAAGTAAATGTGTGTGAACAACCTACATTGAGCATAGCTCGAGGCAGTAAGGCTACTAAGCCACAAGCAAATGTGTTATGTAAATTTGAATCGATTGTAGAAGTCTATGTCGTACAAGTAAATAGAGCGGAGAACGAACCACTGTTTTATGGGTGGGGATACCTCTCGATACTGTGAAACAGTGGGAGCGGTAGTTATGTGAACCAAGTTCAAGAAATATGTTAAGGATTGACCATGTTGTCATTGCGAGAGAACAGTTAGTTTGGTAGCATGCATTTGTAAAGTGAAGCACCGAGCTGAATAATGCCGGTTTGTAACTCGAGTGAGCAACGCTCAAGGAGCATTCAGTAGTCATCCAAACGAATGACGAACCATAATATGAATGATGTAAGTATATGTGTGGAAGTTAATGTAACAATAGACTCCATGTAAGTTAGTGTTATACAAGGAGTAAGAGCACGGTACGCAGTAAGCGACCGTTGTATAAGTATTGTTAAATGATAAGTGATAGCAAATAACTAGGCATTGAGCCAGTAGCCAGTAATATAAGATAAGAATCTCAGTGAAACTTAGTGTGAAATCCCATTGCAGTCGCATAAGAGATTTACCGCCAAGAGTTTACGCCTCTGCACTCTGTATGACTGAGTGTTTTGGTATTGCATTTGTGCAGTAATGATCGAGTGCGATAGCTAGGATTCGGGAAATGTTAATTGTGGTAAAAGTAGAAAGCGGCTTATAACGCCATAGTGACCGATGCATAGGAAATGCAAGGACGTACCAATGAAAGAGTACTTGTACAGGACCAAATGTGGAGGCGTGATTAAGAACAAGTGACTACAGTAGCACTAAATACCAAATATTGGTTTGGAATATACCTCAAGTGTGGGAAATAACTGAGAGAGCACTACACATTAGGTGGTAGCTCAATCTCAACCGACAGTAAGTCGGAAGGAAACAAGTCAATCATTGTGAAATACATAGCAGTATACATAGTAAATTATTATGGAAGTGGATAGAAAGTTTGTAACTCACCGAATTCACGCACGGTCAGATTACCACGCATCGGTTGAGAAACTGTTATTACCAAGATAAAGGGGATATTGGAGATGTACAATACAGTAAAAATAATGTATGGGGCAAACTAAGCTCTATAGTTATAAAAGTTGCGCAGCAGAAACTAGTGAACCCATGCTTCAGATACCGAATGTGCATAGTGAATGCGAATAAATGGCTAATTATTAATGCTTAGAAGCCTAACAGGCCAGAATCAAAACCAGTTGAGAGTTAAAGCAAACTCGAATGAGAATTCTTGGTTTAGGAACTAAACCGTCAATATGGTTAAGATCCTCTAATCGGAATGCATTGTATAACAGACCGCGTGGAAGTTAAAGTACTTCACGACGGCAAAACGTTTTAAACCAATGATTAAGTGATTCATTACGTGGGCGTAATCCCTTTTTAAGGGGGGTAGAGAGCAAAACCACTTAGTGTGTATTACCGTACAAGTGTACGTGACCTATGGTGTGCATATCACAAAATAATTTGTTTTGATGATTGGTGTGTGTGTTACGTAAACATACGCATTCATTCATGGTTTAATTGTGGTATGTTCATATGACACTAAATGTGAAACTGTGTGTTGTATTATGATAAAATATATGTATATATATACAATATAGTGATTCATGAAAGGGTATGAAACCGACATAAAACCTAGTGAGAATAAGATTCCCTAGGTAACTGGATTAAAGTGAATGGAGATAACTGATAGACGGAGTTCTATCCTTGGAGATGTTATGATCATGATTAGAATGATTAAAAAGATAGAAAATTGGAAATGAGTGATTTACTTGATGCTTGAAATTGAAGTGGGAGGTGAAACTTGATTATCATGAGATCAAGGGAAGCCGAACACAAATTGGGGTGGAAGGATAGTTCAACACTGATGCTGATCACATTTGGGCTGGATGATCTTGAAGCTCCCCTTAAGTGGTCACAATTAACCACGCTAAGAAAAGAAGCAAAGAGCATAAGTTGGACTTGGAGTTGTATGTGTTTTCTAAAGGATTTTGAATTGGTATTTACAAAATGTTGATAGATACTTTACATAATGAAAGTCCTCTTACTTAGCAAAGAATATTTTTGTAGTACTTGCTCACGAGCCGAGGACGTATGAGCCTTTGTCTCCGGACCGATGACATGAGAAGTATATGTTAAAAATAAGTGATTGTTTTGATCTCCCAAAGGAACGGGGACAGAAGGTGTCCATCACGACCGGGCTCTGCGGGATCACAGTGTATACAAAAGATATTTTTGGTTGCCATACATGCTAAGACATGTTGTGTGGTATGTGTAATAAATGTTATTTTGACCTTGAGTCCTAATGTGGTTGAGTTCCGAAAGTTGTTATGTTACCTAGACCTAAGTGTCTAAATGTTGTTATGTTACCCAGACCTATGTGTCTAAATGTTGTTATGTTACCCAGACCCAAGAGTCTAAGGGTTGTTATGTAAGTACAATGTTGATTAAGGTACCCGGACCGTCAAGTCCGAGGTTATCATGTAAGTATGTTATGTTATGTTATGTATGGATGTGAGTATGTTGCCCGGACCGTTAAGTCCGAGGTTGTGATGTAAAGTATGTTTGGTTATGGAAGTTTTATTTGCAAGTAATCCCCGTGTTCTAATCCAAATGATGCGTGGGAAGTGTGAACTTCGAGGACGAAGTTCTTTTAAGGGGGGTAGATTGAAATACCCCAAACCTTGATATGTTGTTTAAAAATTAAACTATGGTATGTTAAGGCTAAAAAGTGCCTTAGAAACATCAGTGTACAATTTAAACCATAGTAAAAATAATAAAGCACTAAAAGACAGTTTGGGCAAAAACATGCTCTAAGTTTGGAGTGAACTTGGTTAGGACCCAATGAGCCTACCAAGACTTAATAACATTCAATTATGATTTTATAAGGCTAATTAAGTCTTTAGGAAACTTGGTACACAGTTAAACCAAACAAAACACAAGAAAATACCTTAAAGTCAATTTAAGAAAATACTTGCTCTAGACTTGGTGTAACCATGTATAATACCTAAAGGTCATTCTTAGACCTTATAAACATGCTAATGAACATATTAAATCAATTAACAAAGAAAACCAAGCTTTAAAACAAGTTAAAACATAAAATGTGCTTTAAGGAGTCTTAAAGCACATTTTTGAAAATTTGTCTTGGAAATGGGTTTTGAGCGGCTAAATGTCCATCATTACTCTTTAATTAACATGTTTACTACCTAGTATCACATTTGGAAGTCTAAATCAATGGGAAATCAAAAATTTCACAAATATGTGCCTTAGTTTGTGAATAGTAACTAAATTATGCTACTTTATAACATAAGTCAATATAAGTAAGTTAATTGGTCAACAAAGACTATTATACCCCTTACTACATAATGGGGGCCGGTTTCCATGTGTGACTCACCACACTTATACAAATAAATGAGCTAGTAAAGTAATAAAGCAAAAGAACTATTTGCTTTTAAACATAAATATATTAACAAAGAGTACTCTCTCACCTCATCCTCTTATTCTCCTTCACTCACCACCGATTTCTTCATCTTCTCCCAATCCCCCATCGGTTTTGCTACAGCAAACCACACCATATCCAACTTCCATAGCTTGTAACTTCTAGCTCCATATACCAAATCAAATTCTAAGACCATATTTGTCTTAGTTAGGCTAAGCTCTACACTCCTCTCTTTTCAAATCTTCAAGAACTCCATTTTGGTGCCATGAAGATTCTCCATTGAAAGAGCTTGAGCTTACCTTTCCATGCCTTGTCATTCTCCTTTGCTTCAAGGTAAGGAAAACCAAAGAAAATCTAAGGTTCCTCTCATTTTGTACATGTCTGAAAATTTCACCTCACAAGGGTGCTTTGTTTTGCTCTTCATAGCTCCATTTCAATCTTCAAAGGAATAGGAGGAGTCCTACCTAGTTTCTTAATCAAGTTATCTTTCAAATTCCTAAGGTAAATATCATTTTAGTGTATTAAAACACTTATGTTAAACTAGGGTTTGTATATGAGTTCAAGGATGAATTCTTAAGCTCATTACCCTTATATGTGTGTGTGTGTGGATAGAAGGTTGACAAGTGATCAAGTTCCTTGCTAATCTTCAATCCAAGGAAACAAGAAAGAAGTTTGGGAAGAGAAGAGGTAACTAACCTATCTTGATGTAATTATGTGTCTTAGGAAATTGAGCTTTGAGTTGCTTGATAAAATACCTAAGGAGCCAATGACAAAATGAGCTAGTGAATTATTATCAAGAGAATTATTAAAAGGCATATGTGATGTTGAGTGTATTTGCAGGTCAAAGGCAATATATATGTGGGAAATTCAGTGTTTAAGGTTTATGCAATTTAAGGGCCTAAGAGCCATGTTATTTAAGGGCCTAAGTGCCAAGCAATTTAAGTTCATGCACTATATTGTGATGTAGTGTAGTTTGAGGTTTAGTTGTGTGTAAAGAGTGTTCCTTGTAAGTTGTGTCTTTAATGGTTAAAGGATGAAAAGACATGTGTTGTGTATAAGGATGTGAATTAAGACATTGAGTTTTCTTGGGTTGTATTAAAGTGAACAACTATGTGATTTGGTGTTAGGTGATACAAGAGAAACTATGTCAAAATTTGGTTAATGAACAAGGAGTTTTAGGTGTTCAAAATGATGTTTGGTGACCTAGGAATGATTAATGTTTAAATTGGTGAAAGAAGGTGAATTAAGGTGTTCTTAAGTGTTAAAGTGTCTTGGTCATTATCTTGGAGGATTTAGAATGCAAATGAGAGTTAAGGATACTTCAAGCCATGGTGAGATTGTGTTAAGGATTTATACAAAGGTTGGTAACAATGAGGAAGTAAGGTGTAGTAAGGAAGATGTGTGAACTTGTGGAGAAAATTCTTGGAAGGACACAAAGTGTTTTGGTGGGCTAAATAAAGGGTGGGAACATGTTAATAACCTAAGGGGGAAACATTATAAGTGTTGGGCATTTAGGCAAGAAATGAGTAAGTGTTTAATGGTATAGAAAATGAAGTTTCTGGCACGTCCGAACTACTATCCGAACTTGGACCTTCGGACATGCCCTGTTGCACGTAAGTTTCCTGAGTTTTAAAGCTGCGTCCGAACTACCGTCCGAATGTTGAAGTTCGGACACACCCATCTCTATTTTCTGGTTTGGCCTCGAACTGTGTCCGAACTTGGGAAGCACGGACGAATGTTTGGACATTCGTCAGTTTGCACCCTTTTGAGTCTCGAACAGTGTCCGAACTTGGGAAGTCCGGACACAAGTTCGGACAAGGTGCTATTTTGACCAAAAACTTTTTTTAAGGTTAGAAAAATGATATCTAATGATGGGGATTGATAAGTAATGATGTTATGAGATTGTTAAGGACATGTTAAGTGAGTTATAATGATAATTGAGTGGGTGAAAAGTTGTGTTAAAATGTAAAAGTAAAACAAGTTAAAAATGTGAAGTTATTTAACTGATTAACGGGAGTAAGTCATGAGCATTAGACTTTAAACAAACAAGTTACCCCGGTGTTAATGAAAGTAAATGTAATGTTACCAGTTGTTCAAAGATGTTATGAGGAACATGTGATGGCACGTTAGAGTGAAACCCTGGTGACAGGTATGGTTTTCTTGCAACCTGTGTCCTACCGGATTACACCGGCTTGTATGCCAATGTGTTTTTCTGTATGTTTGCCACGTTATAAGATAAATCATGAAACGAGTTTCCAATCGTTATTGTTGTTGTGTGTTGCGTACCGATACCGGTAACCTCGAATGTGCATGAAAGGCTAGTTAACCATTATTAGGTAAACGTAAGAGAACGGTATCCGGTAATAACGTTTTCCAATCTAAGGAACGTTCTAACCACGGCTATGCGTGAGTTAGTTGTGTGATGTTGTGTGTGATGTTGCTGTAAATGTATGACCCTCCTTTGTGTGATTAACTCAGTTGTAATATTGTATTGTGTGCTGATGTAATAGGTTCCACGGCGGAGTCTTTATCTGTGAATATATACATATTATGGGGGGTGAGGAATCCGGTAGTTCCGGTCGTGAGTTGTTTGGGAGTTGTTGTATACAGTTTCTTCAGCTTCCTCTCTGTTGGTTGTCTTCCTTCATTGGTCTTCGATTACCCCTGAGTTTAACCAAGGTTCTTGACTCACGTCTGTTGGGGATTATGTACGGTTTGTTCGGATCACTATGTCCAATCCATCTTTGTGTTAAGTTATCCGTTCGTCTAACATGACAGTAACGAGTTATGTAAACGAGCTTAGCATGAGTTTGACAGCATTCTCTAGGCTCTCCCAGTGAACTAACTATGTTTGGGGCGGTTCCTAAGGTGATCTGTACCCGTTATGCTATGTGTTATTGATGTACTGCAATGCTTATTGCGATGTGATGTTATATGTTGTTTAAATGTGAAAGGTGTGGATCATGGATATGAGTCCCAGTTTGTAAAAGAGACGTTTATGGAAACCCGACTAGTGGGTAAGTGTCGTCTATTAATGAAATAGCTCCATTGAAGGAGAAACACTCTAGGGTCAAAGAACACAAAGAGTGATTTCTTAGGTGTAGATGTGTTGTCTGTATTTGTTGTGACCACTGTTGTGGATTGTAATGTGTTTTGTGTTACTGGAGTACATGCATGATTTAAATGTAAACAACCGCATGCTAAGACGACAAATAGTTGTGCGTGGCCCGGTAGCATGCGGGCTGCGGGATTACCATACCAGCAAAGGTGCTGAGCCCCTGGGGGGCCACCCTTTCTTCTTTTTCCTATTTCAGGTACAAGGAGCTGGAAGCCGTTCGAGAGTAGGACGGGGTAGTCGTTTGTACATGGGTAGCCATTTAAATTGTGTATGTATTGTAGGTGTAGTAAGACCGAAATTGTTAACGGCATCAGTTTGTAAATACTCGGTATAGTTGGAAGGTATATGTATGTTGTTGTTGTAAATTGAAAGGGATAGAATGTGCAGTCGCTCGGGAATCTAGTGCATCAGACCGATACAATGTATATGTAATTGCCTTGTTAGCCACGTGGGTGGTTAACGGCGTGTAACACCAATGAGTTAAGTAATGTGATGAAGTATGTTTTCCGCTACAGATAGTCGTTAAGTGTGTTGTTGTTAGTTGGGGTGTTACACATTTTAAGGCCTTTACATGTCACCAAACAAGGCCTAAACATCATCTAAAACCATTACCATCCAATCCCCCATCATTAGAAGCCTTAAACACATTTTTTTTCTTCTCTGGTCTGGACCGCCCCTCTGGGGAGGTCCCAGGGGCGGTCCACAACAGAAACTACTTCGCCTGCACTGGACCTCCCCACAGGGGTGGTCCCTAGGGGCGGTCCACAACAAACCCCATTTTAAAAAGTGTTTTTCTACACCTTTTGAACTCCAAATTCACCAAAATCTTTTCCCAATCATTCCACAATCTTTTCACATGTTTCCCACATGTTTAAACACCTTAAAACATGCACTAAACCTTCCTTAATCATCTCCAAACTTGTTACTCAATTTCTTACAGATATTTCTAACACTTACAACATTTTTTTTCCTTAGGATTTCTAGGTGGTAATGCACACCTACAACTTATACTAACCAAGGTGTTTCTTCTCAATATGATAACCACTCCTAAGCATCATTTTGCATCCTCATCACTTCCTTTACACAAACTCCTCAAGTCTTTCCACAAGTTCATACTTAATCCTTTACAAGGTATTATACTTGCTTTGTTTATCAACTAAATTTTTTTGCCATAGCTTCCCTTGTATCACCTTACACCACACTTAGGTTTTCACCTTTTGACAACCAAGAACACCTAATCACTTAATACACATTCCTTACACACAAACATATTGTTTTTCATCCTTTAACCATCCAAGACATTCATCTTCACAAGAAATGCTCTTTACACACAACTAAAGCTTTAAACTACACTACATTACAATATAGTGCATAAACTTTAATTACTTGGCTCTTAGGCCCTTAAATTGCATTAAACTTAAACACTGAATTTCCACATTTAACTGCCTTCAACATGCGAATACACACAACAATGTTCCCATGTCCTTTTTGTCCACCTTGTGGATAGTTTTCTAGCTCATTTCCCATTGGGTCTTTAGGTTATTTATTAAGCAAATATAGCTCAATTTCCTAGTACAATAAACCACATTAAGAGAGGTCATTTATCTCTTTGTTTTCCAAGCTTTCTCACTTGTTTTCTCTTGTTTTTCTTGATTGAAAATCGGCAAGGAGCTTTTATCACTTGTCAACCTTCTAACCAGTACACATATAAGGGTAATGAGCATTAAGTTTAATACTCAAACTCATAATTAACCCTAGGTTTACACAAGTGTCTTAGAACACTAAAATTTGATGATTACCTTTGGAATTCGAAAGAGAGCTTGGTTAAGTAGCAAGATAGGACTCCTCCTAGTCCCTTGAAGATTTAATTAAGCTAAGAATAGAGCAAGATAAGGCACCATTGTAAGGTGAATTTTTGGCTATACACAAAAATGATGGGAACTTGGATTTTCTTTGATTTTTCTTACCTTGAAGCAAAGGAGAATGACAAGGCATGAAAATATGAGCTCAAGCACCTTCAATGGTGAATCTTCATGGCACCAAAATTGAGTTCTTGAAGATTTGAAAAAAGGGAAATGAAGAGCTTGGTCTAACTAAGACAAAGGTAGTCTTGAAATTGATTTTGGAGCATGGAATCATAAGTTACAAGTGAAAGAAGACGAAGAATGAGTGTGAACTGTAGCAAAACGAATTTACTTGGGAGGATGAAGATAGATGACGGTGGGAACCAAGGAGAAAGAAGAGAATGAGGAGAGAGGTAGTCATTTGGAGATATTTATGTTATAAAGGTAATTTCTACTTTTCACTTACTTTTCCTTCTTTCTTTAATTTACTAGCACATGGTGGTGAGTCACCACATAGGAAACCGTCCCCCCTCCTTTAATTAATAGACATAAGGCCTTGTTTGACCATAAAAACAACTTATGTTGACTTATAACTTAAACTAGCACTATTTGAGCACTATTCACAAATTAAGGCACATATTTGTGAAATTTTTGATTTCCCATTGATTTAGACTTCCTAATGTGTTACTAAGTAGTACAAATGTTGATTAAAGAGTAATGATGGACATTTAGCCACTCAAAACTCATTTCCCAAGACAATTTTTCAAAAATGTGCTTTAAGGCTCCTTAAAGCACATTTTGTGTTTTAACTTGTTTTCAAGCTTTGTTTTCTTTATTAATTGATTTATAATGTTCATTGACATGTTAATAAGGTCTAGGAATGACCTTTAGGTCTTATAAAAGGTTACACCAAGTCTAGGGCAAGTATTTGCTTAAATTGACTTTATGGTGGTTTCTTATGTTTTGTCTGGGTTAATTGTCTACCAAAGTTTCCTAAGGACTTAATTAGTCTTATCAAATCATAATTGAATATTATCAAGTCTTGGTAGGCTCTTGGGGTCCTAACCAAGTTCACTCCAAGCTTAGAGCATGTTTTTGCTCAAACTGTGTTTATGGTACTTTATTGTTTTTACTATGGTTTAAATTGTTCACTAATGTTTCTCAGGCACTTGTTAGCCTTAATATAGCATAGTTTAATGTTTAAACAGCATATCGAGGTTTGAGGTATTTCATATCCTAAGCATGCCATTTGGACGGTGTCGTATGAAGGATGAATGGGTTTAGGGAACAGGGAGTAATGAGTGTTTTACTACTAAGTGCATATTTTGTTGCGCAAAAGCAACAAAAACAATTGCAAGTTTTAGGTTCAAGTAATGGTAACTTGGGCTTTGCATTAAAAAGAGTTTGAAACTTGAATCTACCTACTCGTCTGAAAGTCTTTGCGTGGAAACTTTTAAATGGTGTGCTAGGCTGTAAAGGTCTGATAGCTAGTAGATGTGGTAGTGGTTATAACTCAGCTCATGTACAAAAATAATGAAATAATAAAGGAAATCCTACAACTCTACTACGGGTAGCAAAAATCGCGGTCGGAGTATAGTGTAAGTAAATTACGACCAAGAGTATCGAACCCTAGGGACTTAGTAGAAAATTAGTCCTAATCCTCGATAATAGCCTATTCTAAACAAGGGGGAAAAATATAAGTAACAATTTAAATTAAATAAACTAACTAAAATCCTAACTAAATGGTATTTTACAATGACTTGTCCTAGATTCGAGATTACTTCGACCAAGTACCAATATGATCTCACATAGTTTTACAAGACTCGAATTTAACAAACAAAATAAACGCGTCGGATGGTCTGCCGGACATAAGATGCACGACACATTCAAGGAATTTGAATGTGCCGGACACTAGACACCTGACAGTGTACCCGGCTTGTTCAAGTGTCAATTGTATTTCCATGCTTCGAGTCTAACAACAGGAAACTCACTACCCATTGTTGAATTGAACATATTTCATGCCGCGAAACGAACAAGATAGTGGGGGAAAATGGGGTAATTTCGACAATCCTAAGTGTTGCTCCCACTGATGCGCAAAAGACAATGGCAAAGATGAACTAAGACTTCCTCTTTCCAATCCTACTGTTGACTGATAGAATCTCAAGTACAACCTTGAATGAGAAGAATAAGCAATCAACATATTCAATTGTACTGACCAAAATCTTAATATACGCTCGTATTTGTATTGAGATAACCATATTGTTTTACAAGTAAGAAATCATTCCTAACCAAAGATGACAAGGAATTCTACTCCACCATCCACACAGATTAAAAGAAAGAATACAAAGGAGATAAGGGAATTGGTCGTAGCCTTAACCCGCCATGGATTTCCTTCTCTTCGCGTGGAAAGTTGCATAAAACTTCCTTGGACACCAACACTTGGAATGGATGCAGAATCAAAAAAAATGAATGGAGTGCTAACAAGGAATTTGTAGGGGAAAAGAATGTACATAATGAATAAAAGAATGAAAGAATCCTACAACTCTAATACGGGTAGCAAAAATTCCGGTCGGAATACAGCGTAAGCAAATTACGACCAAGAGTATCAAACCCAAGGGACTTAGCAGAAATTAATCCTCCCTACTTCGCTTGGGAATCCCAGGTAAGTTCTTAAATCATCAACTTCCCTAACCCCCAAGACAAAATTAATCCCCACCCTAATATGCTGAGGTACTCCCCTAGAGAACATGATAGAGGGTTTCTGTGGATTAATACACTGACTAGAGGCATTAGAAAAATCCTGGACTATACCAGCTAAGATTTCAACATTTGCAACACTTGCTAGTCCAAAGAGGAGACAATCATTTGCAAAGAAAAAACTAGTAATGAAATACCCCTAACTAATTAAACATTGATTGAACATTTAATCAAATAAATTAAGGCCTAAACATGCCTTAAAACCAATTTAAAAATGATAATGGTCAACATAAAGCAAATAGTGCACCCTTTGACCATTTAGGGCAAACATATGCACAAATAAAACCATTGGACAACACTCCAACATCAAGAGCAAGCATTAACATGCTTAAAAGTCACTTAGGGCAAAATGTGCTCTAAAGAAGCCTAAAAGGTTTTGTGACCTCCATTAAAGTCTGAATTGAATTTCTAAGTTTAGTAATCATGTAATGAATATAATTAATCAATTACCTAAGAAAACCAAGCTCAAAAACAAGCTTAACACAAAATGTGCACTAAAACATCTTAAAGCACATTTTTGAGAAATTGTCTTCCAAATTGGTTTTCGATGGACTTTAGGGTCTTTATTACCCTTAATTATACTAATGTGACATAATGTACCACATTAGAATATCTAATTCAAAGCTTTAAAAAAAATCAGAAATATGTGCATTGATTGTGAATAGTACCCAAAATAACACATAATTACTTAATCTAGTCAATGGTTGTAGGATCGGGTGGCTAACTCAAACCAACCAAAGGTGTGAGTCTAAGAGTTGGTTTGACTCAATGAGTCTTTGTGGGTGATAAACACTCTGTGATGTAGAGATACTCAATCGAATTGTTTAAACTAAGGGTACGGAAGACTTTGAAGTAATTGAAATGAAATGATGCTAGAAAGATAGAAGGACTCTGTGGAACTCAGCAAGATACACAAATAAGCTATTTCATTTCCTGGTCAAATAAAACAACTTACAAATGCCCACTAAGTAGAAGGGATCTACTTAGAGGTTTTTCACCCACTCACCCAATACACTTTCTGATTAGATCGATGGTAAGCGTAGTGAAACTAGGATCTTCCTAGGCAGAGTCTATCTAGATGTGCTAACTAACTTGGTACGTATTCTCTCTCTTTCTCGGTTACAAAGCAGTTCTCTCTCTCTCTCTCTCTAAACTTTGAAATATATATCAATGAAAGCACACTTGAAACTAGCTATTACATAACCTATTTATACTAGCATTACAATGGGTAGGTCGAGGGAGTTAGTTCCAAAAATACCGGAACTAACTTAGTTGAGCAACGTCCAACGTCTTTGAGTGGTCTTCTTACTTGGGCCACGAACTTCGGGTGTTTAAGGGAGGACTTTATGACCGTTGTGGCGTTGAGGCGTTCCTGAGTTGACTCCTTATTATTCGCAACAGCACGGGAGAGTCTGTGAAGCCTCCTTAGTTGCGCGGACTCCATTGAAGTGGCTCACTCTTTGGTTCTGACTAAGGATGATTGACTCTGTCGAGGTGATTGGCTATCTCTGCAACACTCTGATGTCCCAACAGTTTCCCCCTTGTTGCTGATGATAGCAAACCTCCGTGAATCCCGATGGAGTCAATCTTGAAATAGAAACACAAAGAACTAGGGGAACCGACCCTGTCAAAGTTCCCCCTGAATAGCAGCAGTAGTAATTGAGTTCAAAGACTCCATTTAGGTTCCCCCTTAATCGTAGAGGGACTCCAAGGAAGCGAGTAATGAATAGGCAGTGTAACAGGCATGATAAGGCATATTATATAGAGCAGTTATAGTACTAGACCACACAGTCCAACAACAAAAATCCGAAAGCAGTTTAAAGCAACAACAGAGTCACTCGTACACCAGACGGGATTCACCACTTCCCCCTTTTGCTGTCATCAGAGGGAAGCCCAAATTCACGAAAGAGTTAGTCCAAAAATTCACACACAAACCAGCAAAAAGTGTTTAGAACTTAAAAACAGCTTAAGTCCTAACACTACACACACACACGTCATGGCTAAGGGGTTGGGGTCTGGGAGGCTTGGATATAAAGGAGTTGTTCTTGCAAGGCCGCCACAGTCGTCTCGATCCCAGCGAGTTGGTCCATCATCCGCATTTGGCCCTGAATCAACTCTGTTGCCTGCGCGAGGAGCCGCTCCACTTTCTCCAGGAGGGGTAGGAGAGAAGCTTGAGGGACTGCCTCTTGAGAAGTGGAAGTTCCCGCCGTCGTTGGAGTTGATGGTGGGGGCAGCAGCTTGGATTTGTTGATAGATGTCAGCCGATTCAGATATCGGAGGTTGATGGTGTCTGCCTCTTCGATGGACTCTGGCGTCGATGTCGCCAGGGGTACCTGAAAGAATTGGAGAATCCGAGGCAGCCAGAACACATACCCCAGGGAGTGTTTCGGGGTGTCGATAGACTAGGCTAAATGATGAAGAACGATGTGGGCCAGATTAATGGAATGTTGATTGATTATGCAGTACATTATGGTGAGGTCCAAGCAGTTGACCATGAGATTTTCTTCTTTTTGGGGGACAATATTTTTGATGACAAGTATGTGCAGGAGTTAGTGGAGGATTGAAAGATTGCCTCGGGGTATTGGGGAGCCCACTTTTTTCTTTGAGGAGAAAAAGCGGTAGATCTTATTTTGAGGGATCTTGAGGATTTCTGGAAGTACTCCTTTTTTATAAAAAGACAGACCGGTATGGGAGACTCTAAGAATTTGAGACAGTTTTTCAAGATAAAAGAAAATGGGAGTGGAATAAATGAAAGACTGTGCGACACCGTTTCTGATAACAAGATTTTGAAAGAAATCGACAGACTCTTGGGGATACCACTCCGTTATCTCACAGAAAAGGTGTTTCCACCCTTGAACCTCTAGCATGGTCACCAACTCCCCCAGGTTTGAAGACAGAGCCCATGAGAAATCGAGGAACTTACCCCTGACGATATTTCGTTCTGAAGCAGGGTCACCGAGCATGTAGCGCTGGTTGAAGGGGTCTATCTTCGCACATCTTCGGTGCGGCTTGGGAGGTTTCTGGTCCCTGGTTGAGGTGGCACCAGTAGATGCATCGTGACTGACGGTGGGCAATTCTTGTACTGGTGAAGATTCACCGGAACCAGAGGAGACTGGTTGGGCCTTGACAGAAGAACAGAGAACCCTTTTAGCTGTGGGTCTAGTGGAGGTTTGAGTTTTTCTCTTGCGGGGTTTAGGTTTAGGAGATTTTGGAGGTGTTGTGGATTTTTCGGGAGATGCGGGTGGGGTTGGTGTTGGAGATTTTTTTGGTGAGGCTTGCGGTTGAACAGTAGCTTGGGTTTCGGTAGTAGGGTTTTGGTGTTGAGGAGGTGGAGATGGTGGCAACGTTTGTAGCGGGGTGACTTCCTCGACATCTATTTCAAGAAAGTCGGTCTTGGCTATAGAGGGTGGTGTTTGATGGGGGGATGTATCGCGGGTGGTTGGCGGTGGTGTGGCAGAGTGTGTGGGAGATGAGGTAGTAGTGGTTTTATAGGGAGAGTGAGTGGTGGTGGTGGTGGTGGTGAGTGGAGATGGGTTCGGTGTGGCCATTGATTGGAGGTACGCCTGAAGGCGGATGGGATCTTGAAAAACATCGGCCGGGATATTGATACCGTTGAGATTAATGCCTGTCATTTGGAGATTGTAGTATACTTGGGTGTAAAGGGGATGGAAGTGAGAGAGATGGAGTAGACGAGTGATGGATATAAAGGCTGGAATGTCTGCGGAAGTTGCAGGGATGGCGTGTGTCAGGTGAGATAAATAAGAGAACGTCAGGGGTTAGCGAGATTAACGGCGAGGATTTAGGCGGGGTCAGATGTATTGTTTTTGTTTTTCGGAGAGTCATTAGGTGTGATAGATTGGGAGTCGGGGAGTCTTCCTATGGGGACAGTGATGAAGTGTGGATCAGTAAGGAAATCGTCGGGAGCAAAGTCAAGATGATCAGAAGATGAGCCAACGTTGTGGGACTCATCGAACTTGACATGGGGACTCTCTTCTAAACATTGAGTCCTCAGATTGATAACACGATAAGCTTTGCTTTTAGAAGAGTAGCCAAGAAAAATACCTTCATCACTTTTAGGAGAGAACTTACCCAAGTTGTCCTTACCATTATTATGGATAAAGCACTTACATCCGAAACGCCTGAGATGAATGAGACTTGGTTTACGTTGACAGAGTAGTTCATAGGGTGTCTTGTGAAGGAATGGATGAATCAGTGCACGATTTAACACATAGCATGCTGTGTTAACAACTTCTGCCCAGTATGATGGAGTGAGTTGACTGTCAATGAGCATGGTGCGTGCCATTTCTACCAAAGTTCTATTCTTTCATTCAACCACTCCGTTTTGTTCCGGAGTGCGTGCGGATGAGATTTGGTGATCAACTCCGTTGTCCCTGCAAAACTCATCAAACGACTTGTTGCAAAATTCAGTACTCTGGTCTGTTCTCAGGGTTTTCAAGGTAAACGAAAATTTGTTGATAAGCATTTTATGGAGTTTGACGAACTCCGTAAAAGATTCATCCTTAGTAGATAGAAAAATGACCCAAGTCCACCTAGAATAGTCATCGACTATGACCAAAATGTACCTCTTACCACTTCTGCTTTGTGTGCGCATGAGGCCGACAAGATCCATGTGGAGCAATTCTAACGGAAAGTTAGTAGAGAGAGTCGACTTACTTTTGAAGGAAGACCGGGTGTGTTTACCTTTTACGCATGCTTCACAGACAGAGTCTGTGTCAAAGTTTGTGTCGGGTAAACCAATCACCAAGTCCATGCTTTTGAGTTTGTTCAACAGCCTGTGATTTGTGTGACCAAGTCTGGAGTGCCACAACAATGAGTTTTTGGAATGCACGTTGAGACAAACTTGATCATCTGGATTAATGGAGTTTAAGCAAATTTTGTAGAGATTTCCTTCTCTACGACCCACAGCTCTTAATGAACCTGTACGCTCATCATAAACCTTACAATCCGAAGAGGACAAAAGTACCAAATTGAATCTATCACAAATTTGAGAAATACTTAGTAAACTATGTTGAAGTCCAGTGACCAGATGGACTCCATCAATTTTAAATTTTGAGGGGTTACCTATAGAGCCAACTCCCACGATTTCACCCTGGTTGTTGTTTCCAAAAGTAACCTTACCTCCTTGGTAGGATGAAAGCGAATTGAATTGATTTGGATCTCTAGTCATGTGACGAAAGCATCCACTGTCCAAGTACCAGCTGTCTCCATTCGCCTTCACCTACAAAATAACAGATCATTTGTTAGATTTGGGAACCCAGATATACTTGGGTTCCCTTTTCGAGCCAGATCTTTTTAATTCTTCTCGTGCTGCAAGTATCAATTTAACACGTTTGACATTAAACGAAAGATCTTTATTCAATTTATCACATGCACTGTCCCTATGTCCAAGACTCCTGCAGTAGCCACAAATTTTGGTTGGAGCAAGATTGACGTATTTCTGTTGTCCTTTCCATCAGGAGTCAAACTTCTCCTTTTCTTGATATCGGTTGGCTCTGTTGTCGGACTTGGAAATAGTCTTTGGGATATCAAACTTACCCTTGTGCCACTTGGGCTTAGATGGAGTGGATCTAACTCCGGATTGTAGATTCACAATCTCTTGAGAGAGTTGTTCTACTTTAGAGCAAAGATCATCTTGATCTTGGCTAACTTCCTTGATCTTGGAGTTGGCCCACTCAGGTAGTTCGGAGGAGGTGACTTGTTTGATAAATTTGACTGGCTTGAGAGAGAGAGAGAGAGCATGCTCCTTTTCTTTCAATTTTTGAGTGAGGTTTTTGATAGTGGTGTTCAGAGATATGTTTTTGGATTCAGAGGCATTTAGATCATTTTGAAGAGAACAACACTTATCAGTAAAGATGCTGAGGTCTTGCTTGAGAGAGTTGATCAGGGTGAGAGACTCTTTCTGATCGCCCTTGCTAGATTGAGTTTGTTCTAAGGTGTCATGGAGTTCCTTTTGAAGGGAATCAACATGACGCCTTGATTCTTGAAGATCTAGTCTAAGAGAGCAAGAAATGGTCTTGTGTTCCTCAGCTTCATCTCTCAGGGCATACATAAGACCTCTTGAGATTTCGAGTTCCTCAGATAACTCGGTTATTTTGCTGGTGAGACTTGCTTTGAGAGAGTTAGTCTCGGAGACAATTTTAGCAATTAAAGTCATAAATCCCATAGGAGAAATGCGGTAAAGAACTGTTTCAAGGTGAGAACGAGTTACCTCATTGTCGGGGATCATGGACTCCGTCGTATCATGTGCCATGAGACATACCAAGCCGCTAGACTCTGTGTTTGGATCATCGGAGTCTAAATCACCCCAGCCAACGGCTGCCATCAGCGATCTCCCTTGAGATTTTCCATACTGGTTCTTGAGTAAGGGACAGTCCTTCTTGAAGTGACCGGGTTTATTGCAATTGAAACATGTGACCGAATTGAAGACTTATTTGGAGGTATTTGAGAACGACCGACTCTGTCGATTTGATTGGTTACGCATGAATTTCCGGAAGTTCTTGACTATGAAGACAAAGTCTTCCATAGTTTTAGCCTCACTTTCTTCAACAATAATATCCACCAGCTCAACCTTAGCTTGTCTGATTTGAGTATCAGTGACATAGGCTCCTTCTTGAGTGTACAGAGTCGAATTGACCTGCAAGGCTTGGTCATTCAAAGTAGTAATCTTACTAGAAGAAGAAGAAGATGCATTACCACATTTCTTTCGAACATTCTTCTTGTATTTATCTACGGATTGTAGATAGGAACCTAGGTCTTGACAACTCCATTTGGATTGATCCTTGCATGCTTTGGTGGAGATTACCGTTTCTGCCCATTCTTCTCGGAGACTGTCCAACAGCTTGTGCAAGACACTCTCTCTATCCGCTAAGATGTTCACTTCCTGCATAGTAGTAGTTAGTAAATAGAAACGATCAAGCACTTCTTCCAGAGACTCACCGGGCTTTTGCAGAAAATTTTCATAGTCCATTCAAAGTTCTTGAGCTTTGCATTTCTTGAGTTCAGTGACTCCTTCGTGAGTAGCTTGAAGGAGTGTCCATATCTCATTTACGGACTTACAATGGTTGACTCTCCTTTGTTCTGGGATGGACAGGCAAGTGTATATTGCGCGTGATGCTTGTCGTTCAGCTCGTACCTTTTCCAATCTGCAGCAGTCCATGTTGATCAATCTGGATTGACTGCAAGATCTCCTCCAGTGACTATCTCCCAAAGCTCAGAGTTAACTGACTCAATGTGTTGCTCGATCTCATTTTTCCAATGGTCGTAGTTGGTGGAGGTGAGTCTGGGGTGCTCGAAGTGCATTTTGTTATTTTGATTGGCGAAGAGGTCTGCCATTGCTTCGTTGATTGACGGTTATCCTAAGCAAGGCTCTGATACCACGTATAGGATCGGGTGGCTAACTCAAACCAACCAAAGGTGTGAGTCTAAGAGTTGGTTTGACTCAATCAGTCTTTGTGGGTGAGAAACACTCTGTGATGTAGAGACACTCAATCGAATTGTTTAAACTAAGGGTGCGGAAGACTTTGAAGTAATTGAAATGAAATGATGCTAGAAAGATAGAAGGACTCTATGGAACTCAGCAAGATACACAAATAAGCTATTTCATTTCCTGGTCAAATAAAACAACTTAAAAATGCCCACTAAGTAGAAGGGATCTACTTAGCGGTTTTTCACTCACTCACCCAATACACTTTCTGATCAGATCGATGGTAAGCGTAGTGAAACTAGGATCTTCCTAGGCAGAATCTATCTAGATGCGCTAACTAACTTGGTATGTATTCTCTCTCTTTCTCACTTACAAAGCAGTTCTCTCTCTCTAAACTCTGAAATATATATCAATGAAAGCGCACTTGAAACTAGCTATTACATAACCTATTTATACAAGCATTACAACGGGTAGGTTGAGGGAGTTAGTGCCGAAAATATCGGAACTAACTTAGTTGAGCAACGTCCAACGTCTTTGAGTGGTCTTCTTACTTGGGCCACGAACTTCGAGTGTTTAAGGGAGGACTTTATGACCATTGTGGCGTTGAGGCATTCCTGAGTTGACTCCTTATTATTGGCAACAACACGGGAGAGTCTGTGAAGCCTCCTTAGTTGCACGGACTCCATTGAAGTGGCTCACTCTTTGTGTCTGACTAAGGATGATTGACTCTATCGAGGTGATTGGCTATCTCTGCAACACTCTGATGTCCCAACAATGGTCAACCATAGACCCTTGACCCTTTCCACCCATTGCCGCCTATTTAAGGGGGTTTCCTCATGATTAATCAACCTCCTAACTAAATATCTACCAACCTAATGAGTTATCATGTTATTATTCACTAAAGTAACATTATATTATTTAATAAGATAAACTAGCTATTTCTTCATTTCTTTGTCCATTCCAGCCATAAGTAGTAATCACCCAGCCCTTCTTATCTCTTCCTTATCAGCTACAACATAAAATATCTAATAAATTAATGACTCATCATTAACTTGACCTTATCTTTACTTATATGCCAAAAGTAGCTCTTTTCTTCATTCTCTTCCTTCCAGCCGAGAATACCTCCTCCAAACCCTCTCCTTTCTCCTCTCAGTTCGTGATCAGTGGCCAGCTTCCATGGATGAGAGCTCTTAACCTAGGTAAGGTCTTAAAGCAAGGAAGTCATCATTTTCTTCCTCTCTTCTCTTCCTTTCCTTTGCTGTAGCTTGATCCTCTTTTCATCCATCATTTTAGCTCAAGTTGGCTGGCAAAGAGAAGGTGTTTAACGGATGAGTTCAAGGAAGAAGGAGGGAAGCTCCAAACTATCTCTTTTCATGGTAAAAATGTGCATTAAAAAAAGCTAGTCTTCTCCTCTTCATTTCCGGTTTTATTTCCCCATTCCTACAGCTCATTCTACTTCTTTTTATGTAAACTTTCAGTGGATATATAGATCTCTTCAAGTGCTGTTTCATTTGGAGTAGAGGTGATCATTCGGGCGGGCGGGCCGGGTTCGGGCCGGGTCGAAAGAAAATTTTAGGGCGTTTGGAATTTTGATAAAATATAACCATAGGTTATATTAATTATATGGTTAAAATGGTATACTATAAAGTAAATGTTGCATTATATAATATGTGTGGTGTAATTGTAATAAATGAAAAGTATATAATATGAAGGAAAATAAAGTTATAACATATGTGCCAATTCGGCAATATGATAACTTTATAATATAACCATAGGTTATGTTTATTATAAGGTTAAAAATGTTATAACATATGATATGTATAACATTAAATTAAATGTGTGGCAAAATTGTAATAATGAAAATATTTGGGGAGTTGATAAAAATCAGAATTTTGATACATAAGCTTTTCGGCAAATGAATATAGTTTCTAAAACTATATATTATAATTTTAAATGAAATATAAAAATATCATATTATATGGTAAAATGATATTAATGTAACATTGTATAAATAATGTGATCACAACATAATTAGTGAAAGTAATGTGTTGTAGTGGAAATAATAAGGTTTGAAATTGAATTTTAAACTATGGTTTACAATGATATAAATACTATAGTTATTATATTGTATTAATGTGATTCAATGAAACATTTATTATTAATAACATTCACATAAAATAATGTGACAATTAATGAGAAAATGGAATTTATAAACTAAGGTTAGTATTGATGAAACACCCCTGATCATTAAACGTATAAAAATTATAACGCGTTGTATAATATGGACATAAAATAACGTACGAACCATTTATGCTAGTACATATATATATGTACGAACACGAAAATATATGTACGTAACGTTACAATACCGTAACGCTGTAATAAAATCAATAACGCTGCATAATTGCGTTACAAAAATATATAGAATCACATAATATAATATATAGTCGTACACATATAGATAATAATGTGTGGCCTATACAAAAACAAAGAGAAAGAAAAGAAAAAAAAAAAGAAGGAAAAGGAGCAAAGACGCTCCCGCTGAGGCTTGAACCCAAGACCTCTCGTACTTTCCCCGAGCGCTTAACCGGTTGAGCTATTTGCGAATTCAATAACAAGCACCCATCTAACTATCTTAGTACCGCGTCTGTCACTGTACTATATAAAAAAAGAGGATGAACAACGACCCAAACTAATTCACGTGTGCCACTTCTTTCTCATCTCTTCCTCGGTACTACACTTGATCAAACAAAAAAAAACTTAACAACAGACCACATTGTCAGGGCATGAGACCGACAAGGATTTGCATCAGGCATGGGCATTATCTCTTACCCTTTTATGCACTTCTAGACGTGTGAGAGCCTCTTATTGGCCTCAGCTTTCAAACTCCCCAATTCCCACGCACGCTCCTTGGGAATGGCTAGCACTAACCCAATGCATCTAACATCAGGAGAAAATGACGACAATACTACCAGACAGCAAATCAGTACCTGTTTGGAATCTGCACTCCGGTCTCCAACACACACCACCTCCGCTGCATGCTGCTGTCAATGACCCAGGTCAGTTGTGTCATGTCCCAATGCCAGGACAATAGATGAGAGGACAGTCAGTCACTCACCTGAGAGTAAGCGTTCCAATTTGCACAGGATTTCCAGTGGAAACAGCCACCATTAATGCCTACTTAGCCGCGTCAGTTTTTTTTTCTGTTTCCTCTGTCCTCTGATGAATATCTTGCCTCCGTTTTTCCTCTCTTTCCCTTCGTGCATAAGCACCTGGTAAGGTGTTGAGAACCCTCAAAGGTCCACTCCATTCTTTCTCAAGCTCAGCGCAGGAAAATGTTACCGGTTTGTATCTCTCACACCAGCTTCCTTCCTGGTTGCTTCTGTCTGAAAACTTCTTCTCAAACCACTTTGATCTTTCTCACTTCTTTTCTTGTTGCACACCAGAACTCTCTTGCTAAGTGCTGATAGAGCTTTGGAGATTCTGTAGCCAGCCCTCTCCATGATCTCTCCAAGGTAAGACTAGGAAACCAGGAAAAAGGAAGAGTAAAACTGGTTGTTTATGTTCCTTGATACTCCTGTTTTTTGTGTCTGAAAATTTGATGAACCGACTTCCTTTTTCTCCTCTGTCCAAGTGTGTGAATTTCCTCGACAAGACCCTTCTGGATCGAGCCTGAACTTTCGGGGAACCAACATCTAACCAAGGGAAAAGACCAAGGGATAACTCAAGAGGGACAAGTATGTAACACCCCAAATCATAACCAACAACTGAACGACGCGCCTAAGTTAGCAGGAGAAGTCTACGCAGCGGTTTCAAACTCTAATCGGGTGCTACAGACGCCAACCACCCACGTGGTTGACAGACCACATCACTAACACCAAGTTACGGTCTGAATGACTGGAAGTCCATCCTTAACGAAATCCAACTACAATATAAAGTATACTCAAGTACCGAGCATCTACAGTTTAGTTAACAACTTAAACAACATAACTCATACATAAGTAAGCATACTACTTAAAGTCTTGCCATGTGGACTACCCCTATGGTAGTCACCCTTGCCTACTCTCCGTTATCGTCTGGCACAAGACCTGAAAAAAATTGGGTGTAAAGGACTCAGCAAACTACGCTGAGTATGAACGTGTGAAGCCCGCATGTTACCGGGCCACACGACTACTTGGTCGAATATTATTAAGTCATTTTACATACATATAAAGCAGTAAAGCACATCACATCACATCATAATATCAAACACACTTCAAGGTAGCATAGCAACATCAACAAACACCCAAGCATAGCAAGCTGGCATCATAGCCCATCAAACGCATCCAAGCACAACAACAAGCTGCTAATATAGCAACAACAATCATGTAAGTCATCAGACGTGCATAGGTATGTTTACCAATGGTCCTCACTAGGGGATCGTTCGAGCGTTGTGTGTTTTCATTTCTTTCTCTTGTTCCCATGATGTGTATTTTTCTTTTTCTTTTCCTTGCACCAGGTCTGGGGATATAGTTTAGATCCCGTGACCATATCATATAGGTGCCAATCTTTCCTTGTTTCTTAAAGCATTGCATTTGTGAATTTTCTTATTTGCTTGGTCCTTTACACATGTCTTACTCTATTCTCTGGCACCGAGTCAGGGGATATAGATTAGATCCCGAGACTTCATCATGTAGGTGCTAATCGTTCCTTGTTTCATTAAGGATTGTTTGTGAACTCTTTTATCACCGCACGTTGGAGGTCGTCGCCTCCATAGCTAATCCTCCATTCCTGGATAGCTCTTTTCTCTCTCTGTTGTTTTTAAACGTTACTAGCCACTGCTCCGGATACTAAGGGTCCGTATCCCTATTCCCTCTCAATGTTACTAGCCTCTGCTCCGGATACTAAGGGTCCGTATCCCTATTCCTTCTCAATGTTACTAGCCTCTGCTCGGATATTAAGGGTCCGTATCCCTATTCCTTCTCAATGTTACTAGCCTCTGCTCCGGATACTAAGGGTCCGTATCCCTATTCCTTCTCAATGTTACTAGCCTCTGCTCCGGATATTAAGGGTCGTATCCCTATTCCTTCTCAATGTTACTAGCCTCTGCTCCGGATATTAAGGGTCCGTATCCCTATTCCTTCTCAATGTACTACTTATCATCATCTTTGGTAACTCGACCCATAGTGGGTGTCTTTAGAAGTCCTCTATAGTTTAAGAGGGGTTTTCTCTTTGTATAGTTCTTTGGTTTTGTCTACGTGGTTCGTCATGTCTCACCAAGGAGACTTGCTCTCATTATGATTAATGAATAGACACCATAGTGGGTGTCATGGTAGTCCTCAATGGTTTAGAGAGGAGTTCCCCTTATAGCGTTTTCTTTATTCTCATAATTCGTAGTAGTTCTCGTATAGTTTTCCCTTTATGTAGTTCTTCTTTGATTACATAGTTCGTTGAGTCTCATCTCAAAGTTCCATAACGCGAAAGGGACTAAACTACTGTGTGCGCGCAATGATATATTCAACAATGATATAGAAAACATCCACATGATAAACAAGCAATCCATTTCATGCTTTGATCTTATGTCATTTTCACACCAAGCACACAAGCACACAAAGCAAACAAGCCGTGTAACACGCAACATACGAACCACACATGTCCATACCTGGATCAGAAGCAAAGTTGTCTCACACAACAGGATCCCAGTTGGCGTTCGTTACCCTTAATATCCCAGAGGCTAGTAACATTGAGAAGGAATAGGATACGGACCCTTAATATCCGGAGCAGAGGCTAGTAACATTGAGAAGGAATAGGGATACGGACCTTAGTATCCGGAGCAGAGGCTAGTAACATTGAGAAGGAATAGGGATACGGACCCTTAATATCCGGAGCAGAGGCTAGTAACATTGAGAAGGAATAGGGATACGGACCCTTAGTATCCGGAGCAGAGGCTAGTAACATTGAGAGGGAATAGGGATACGGACCCTTAGTATCCGAGCAGTGGCTAGTAACGTTTAAAAACAACAGAGAGAGAAAAGAGCTATCCAGGAATGGAGGATTAGCTATGGAGGCGACGACCTCCAACGTGCGGTGATAAAAGAGTTCACAAACAATCCTTAATGAAACAAGGAACGATTAGCACCTACATGATGAAGTCTCGGGATCTAATCTATATCCCCTGACTCGGTGCCAGAGAATAGAGTATAGATGTGTAAAGAGACAAGCAAATAAAGAAAATTCACAAATGCAATGCTTTAAGAAACAAGGAAAGATTGGCACCTATATGATATGGTCACGGATCTAAACTATATCCCCAGACCTGGTGCAAGGAAAAGAAAAAGAAAATACACATCATGGGAACAAGAGAAAAGAAATGAAAACACCACACGCTCGAACGATCCCCTATGAGGACCATTGGTAAACATACCTATGCACACGTCTGATGACTTACATGATTGTTGTGCTATATTAGCAGCTTGTTGTGCTTGGATGCGTTTTGATGGGCTATGATGCCAGCTTGCTATGCTTGGGTGTTTTGTTGATGTTGCTATGCTACCTTGAAGTGTGTTTGATATTATGATGTGATGTGATGTGCTTTACTGCTTAATAATATAGCATGTAAATGCTTAATAATATTCGACCAATAGTCGTGTGGCCCGGTAACATGCGGGCTTCACACGTTCATACTCAGCGTAGTTTGCTAGTCCTTTACACCCAATTTTTTTCAGGTCTTGTGCCAGACGATAACGGGAGTAGGCAAGGGTGACTACCATAGGGGTAGTCCCATGGCAAGACTTTAAGTAGTATGCTTACTTATGTATGAGTTATGTTGTTTAAGTTGTTAACTAAACTGTAGATGCTCGGTACTTGAGTATACTTTATATTGTAGTTGGATTTCGTTAAGGATGGACTTCCAGTCATTCAGACCGTAACTTGGTGTTAGTGATGTGGTCTGTCAACCACGTGGGTGGTTGGCGTCTGTAGCACCCGATTAGAGTTTGAAACCGCTGCGTAGACTTCTCCTGCTAACTTAGGCGCGTCGTTCAATTGTTGGTTATGATTTGGGGGTGTTACAGAAAGTGGTATCAGAGCATAGTTGCGCTCTGATGACTGGAACAGAGGAGTACCGAGTATAGGAAAACCTAAATTTGAGAAACGGGGTTACGGGTTAGTTTGTGAGGCTCGTTAGTTAGGGTCTATTTCAATCCGTAGGAAAACGCTGGAGAGGTAGGAAGCCTCCTCACACTCGGGAAAACCCGATCTGGCGTTTACACAATGGCATATAATCAATCCGGTAAGGAAAACTAGGTACCCCTAACATTTCATCGATGTTTCGTCTTAGTGTAGGGTACGGGGGCGTACCCCTCTTTTAAGGGGGGTAAGCGCGTTTTGTTTTGGATGTGTGTTGTTTTATTATGGTTTTCCTACAACCACTCGTGGTTGGTTGGTAGGTTTGTGTGATTGGAATTGTGTGTGAAAATGTTATGTACGCGATGTATGAATGAATGTCGTGTGCTTGGTTTGCACTTTAGCATGTTATACACATTGCTAGCTTCTTGTTCTACTATGAGAACTGGTGTGAAGCCACTGATGTGGCACGGTGCTTAGAAGCACCGAGCATTATAATTATGGACTTAATCCTTTGGGAATCGGTAATGAATGCGGGACTGGATCCCTAAGATTACCAGGAGTGGAAAACATAAGTTAAGGAATTAAGACTTCGGGACGAAGTCCCTTTTAAGGGGGGTAAGTTGAAACACCCCTGATCATTAAACGTATAAAAATTATAACGCGTTGTATAATATGGACATAAAATAACGTACGAACCATTTAAGCTAGTACATATATATGTACGAACACGAAAATATATGTACGTAACGTTACAATACCGTAACGCTGTAATAAAATCAATAACGCTGCATAATTGCGTTACAAAAATATATAGAATCACATAATATAATATATAGTCGTACACATATAGATAATAATGTGTGGCCTATACAAAAACAAAGAGAAAGAAAAGAAAAAAAAAAGAAGGAAAAGGAGCAAAGACGCTCCCGCTGAGGCTTGAACCCGAGACCTCTCGTACTTTCCCCGAGCGCTTAACCGGTTGAGCTATTTGCGAATTCAATAACAAGCACCCATCTAACTATCTTAGTACCGCGTCTGTCACTGTACTATAAAAAAAAAAGAGGATGAACAACGACCCAAACTAATTCACGTGTGCCACTTCCTTTCTCATCTCTTCCTCGGTACTACACTTGATCAAACAAAAAAAAAACTTAACAACAGACCACATTGTCAGGGCATGAGACCGACAAGGATTTGCATCAGGCATGGGCATTATCTCTTACCCTTTTATGCACTTCTAGACGTGTGAGAGCCTCTTATTGGCCTCAGCTTTCAAACTCCCCAATTCCCACGCACGCTCCTTGGGAATGGCTAGCACTAACCCAATGCATCTAACACCAGGAGAAAATGACGACAATACTACCAGACAGCAAATCAGTACCTGTTTGGAATCTGCACTCCGGTCTCCAACACACCACCTCCGCTGCATGCTGCTGTCAATGACCCAGGTCAGTTGTGTCATGTCCCAATGCCAGGACAATAGATGAGAGGACAGTCAGTCACTCACCTGAGAGTAAGCGTTCCAATTTGCACAGGATTTCCAGTGGAAACAGCCACCATTAATGCCTACTTAGCCGCGTCAGTTTTTTTTCTGTTTCCTCTGTCCTCTGATGAATATTCTTGCCTCCGTTTTCCTCTCTTTCCCTTCGTGCATAAGCACCTGGTAAGGTGTTGAGAACCCTCAAAGGTCCACTCCATTCTTTCTCAAGCTCAGCGCAGGAAAATGTTACCGGTTTGTATCTCTCACACCAGCTTCCTTCCTGGTTGCTTCTGTCTGAAAACTTCTTCTCAAACCACTTTGATCTTTCTCATTCTTTTCTTGTTGCACACCAGAACTCTCTTGCTAAGTGCTGATAGAGCTTTGGAGATTCTGTAGCCAGCCCTCTCCATGATCTCTCCAAGGTAAGACTAGGAAACCAGGAAAAAGGAAGAGTAAAACTGGTTGTTTATGTTCCTTGATACTCCTGTTTTTTGTGTCTGAAAATTTGATGAACCGACTTCCTTTTTCTCCTCTGTCCAAGTGTGTGAATTTCCTCGACAAGACCCTTCTGGATCGAGCCTGAACTTTCGGGGAACCAACATCTAACCAAGGGAAAAGACCAAGGGATAACTCAAGAGGGACAAGTATGTAACACCCAAGGTAGTATTCCTCAACGCACACTCGTTCCTGCTTTAAAACTACACCAGACTGCACTACCTCAGTTGCATAGTTTTTCGAAAAGAGTGAGTTCTGTATATGCTTGTTACAGAGGCTGTGTAAGGGATTACACTGAGAGTTTCATAAGTTAAAACACTGCCAAATCATGTAGCTAAATGTTGAACCCTTTGGGGAATGTTAATAAGAAAAGAAAAAAAAAAACAGATTAGTGCAGAAACTCAGATTCCAGTTTTCTACAGATTTTCGGTTCCTGTATAATGAAGTTTGAGAGGAGTAGGCAGTGTTGTGTCGGGTTGGCCTTGAGTTTAAAAATTTGTTTAAACACTTAACTAGGTTGTCAACACCTTTGAAGAGTTAAAGGCCCAATCTGTTGCATTAACCGTGAGGTAAGAAGGGGGAATAGACAGAAACTAAAGTTTCAAAATCTGTAACTTCTGACCTCTTTAATAATTAATTTCCAGAGATGTTGTGAGGTTGTATTGGGTTTAATAATGAACTTAAAACCTTGCTAACACACATAAGCAAATTTTGTAAACATCCGGGAAACTGTAAGAACCAGTTAGTGCAGTAAAATAAACTCATCTGTCGAGTTTCACCTGCTAATTATTTCGAACTCTGTAACCTGAATCCTTAGTATACTAGCGGACTTGGAATGGGACTGAGCTAATAAGCACCTACAACAGTATATACGTACCTGTCTAAATTATCTAAGCATGAGGGAGCTGAGGAAAAAAGAAACAGAAAACAAATAGTAACTTGGTAAAACAGAAAACAAATGCATCCATCTATGTCTTCTATTTCTGTTGCAACTTCAGTAGTATTACCTCGCTGTCTTGGGTCTGCATAAATCAGAATCTGGGTAACACACTTAGCTAGGTAATTAATCAGGTTGAGGGGAAGTTGTAAGTCAGATTTGAGAACAGAAAGGAAAAAGAGATGGGTTATCAGGTTTGAGAGTAGCTTTCGATTTTGCCCAGTTTTCAGTGTCTGGACATATCAGTAACATTAACCAATTGTGTTGGGCTAGATGAGAGTTTAAAAATATGTAAGACTTCTAACTAGGAAGGTAAATGACTTGGGAAAAACTAGAAAATTGATTAGAGGACAGAAAGAAACCAGTCGAGGAGAGTATGGCTATGTTATGACTTCAGTTCTGTTTCAGTTGATGGGAATTTACTTGTTTCAGTATATGAGATACCTCAGAGTGCTTGACAGGATTGCTTAGGTAGTTTTGGTTTTTAAAACTGGCTAGGACACTTAACTAAGCAAGATGGTACCTTTGGATAAAGGGAAAGACAGGATAAGCAACAGAAAAAAAAAACATACCGGTTGTAGTTTTCAAGTTTGTTTAGTTTCTGAAAATTTTGTTTCAGGGATGTTAAACTGTCAGTAACATTGGCAACATGGCTTTGGGTCATTAATGAGTGTAAGACCTTGACTAAACAATTAACTAAGTAATTAGACAGTTAAGGAGAAACTAGGAGGAAAAGAAAATTAACTACGTGTATAACCTGAAAGAAATCGAAGAGAGAGTTACCAGTTTCACATTTTCAGGTTTCAGTTCTTTTCATTTCAGGTTAGAACATTTCAGTAGCTTAACTAGCTGCTTTGGGTTGTTTGGAGGCTAATACGGTATTAAGAATGTTTGACTGAGTAGCTAGACAATGTGGGAGAAATTGGAAGTCAAGTTGGGAACAAAGAAATGGGATAGGAAGATTAAACCAGCTCCAGGTTTCTGTTTTTGGTTTTCTGCAGAACTCACAGTTCTGTATGATGAATTTTCTGTGGCATTAGCCATGCTGTTGTGGTATGTTTCGATGATAACACTGTATTAATACACCTAACAAGGAGCTAAACGATTGGGAAGAAAAAAAAATATAGAAAATCATATCAGTGAGCAGACAACAATAAGAAGAGGGTCTATCAATTTCGTTTCAGAATCGCAAGTGTTTTTGCCTCTGTATAAAGTGCATCTGTGAGCTTCAGGGGGTTATTAGGGTTGTCCTTGAATCTAAAAGATAGCTATGTCACTTAACTAGATGGGGGAGCATGTTGGAAGAAGATTGAAAATCAGATAAGCAAACAACAAGGAAAGGAAATAAGAGATCAAAACAGTTATGTCTCAGTTTCTCTCAGTTGTGTTCAGTTCTGTACAACTTTGTACAGAAAGGTTGTTAGGAGTTCCATTGAGTCATTAGGGAGCCTAACATGTCCCTAACCCACTTAAGAGAGTATAAATGCTTAGGGGGAAAATTTAAAATCCAGTTTCACCACCTAATAAATGAAATAGGAGAGAACTGCCCATGTTTGCTTTCAGGTTGTTTCCTCTGTTTGTTTCAGTATGTTTAACTTCCTAAGGTGCTAAGAGCAGGGTGGTGGTCTAAAAATAAACCCAAACCATAGCTAATGACTGCAGCTAGGTTAGCAAAGTATTTTGAGAAGATTAACCATCAGTTGAGCTAACTGAAAATAAGAATCCAGGAGAGGTATGTAAAATGTGTTTCAGAGGTTTCAGATTTTCAGCAGACGGTAGTCTCTGTATAACTGAGTTACAGAGGCTCTAGGAATGTTGTAATGGGTTAAGGAACTTACCCAGGACATGGGCTAAGGGGTGAACTGAGTAATTGTACACATTTGAGAGAGTAGAAGAAGTCGGATAGTAACTGCAAGTAAGAAACGAACAGAACGTGCCGATTCTGTCCAATCCCTTTTTCTGTAAATCTTGCCTCTGTATAAATGACTTACAGATGGAGTATAAATGTTGTGTTGGGTAGCTAATGAACCTAAACACACCTAATACGTATGAGTAAACCTACAAGCACTATGGGGAATGATTTGGGTGCTAGATGTTCTATAGAACCTGAAATGAAAAAGAGTGCTCAGCTGAAGGTTGTAGTTTCTGTTCCTGAAACTTGTGCTTCTGTATAACTAGGTTGTAGGAGTGCTAAGTGTGTTGTGGTGGTCTAAAAGTGAACCCAAAATATTGCTAATATATCTATCTCAGTGGGTAAACACTTTGGGAAGATTAAACCCCAGTTGATACTTAAATGTGGGGTTAGGCAAGGTTAAACACCGAAAATTATGTTCTAGTGTTCTAAACCTTGGTGCTTCTGTATAAATGAGCCTTAGAAGTTTTTTAAAGACTTTATTGTTATGATGATGGATTAAAAACATTGTTAACCTATCTATCTAAGGTAGGAATACATCTTAGGCGCAATGGAAACTCATCTGGATAAACTTGTTACATGTTAGCGCTTAGAATACTCTAGAACGTTAGCTAGAGGATGGACTTAGTTAATGTGTGAATTGACCATGTAAATGTCATACGAGTTACTTTAGGCCTAAGGTTAATCATTGGAAAGTTATAAGAGCTAATGTAAACTAAGCTTTTCAAGATTCACCTAGGGGACAATACTGGATAAGTTGTGATAAACTAAGAAACGTTCCCTAATGGTCGTCACATGAAATCATAAACTGATGTGTTATTTTAATTAACTCTAGGACCGTAACGAACGCCAACTGGGATCCTGTGTGTGAGACAACTTTGCTTCTGATCCAGGTATGGACATGTGTGGTTCGTATGTTGCCGTGTTACACGGCTTGTTTGCTTTGTGTGCTGTGTGCTTGGTGTGAAAATGACATAAGATCAAAGCATGAAATTGGATTGCTTGTTTATCATGTTGGATGTTTTCTATATCATTGTTGAATATATCATTGCGCGCACACAGTAGTTTAGTCCCTTTCGCGTTATGGAACTTTGAGATGAGACTCAACGAACTATGTAATCAAAGAAACTACATAAAGGGAAAACTATACGAGAACTACTACGAATTATGAGAATAAAAAAACGCTATAAGGGGAACTCCTCTCTAAACCATTGAGGACTACCATGACACCCACTATGGTGTCTATTCATTAATCATAATGAGGAGCAAGTCTCCTTGGTGAGACATGACGAACCACGTAGACAAAACCAAAGAACTATACAAAGAGAAAACCCCTCTTAACTATAGAGGACTTCTAAAGACACCCACTATGGGTCGAGTTACCAAAGATGATGATAAGCTAGTAACATTGAGAAGGAATAGGGATACGGACCCTTAATATCCGGAGCAGAGGCTAGTAACATTGAGAAGGAATAGGGATACGGACCCTTAATATCCGGAGCAGAGGCTAGTAACATTGAGAAGGAATAGGGATACGGACCCTTAGTATCCGGAGCAGAGGCTAGTAACATTGAGAAGGAATAGGGATACGGACCCTTAATATCCGGAGCAGAGGCTAGTAACATTGAGAAGGAATAGGGATACGGACCCTTAGTATCCGGAGCAGAGGCTAGTAACATTGAGAGGGAATAGGGATACGGACCCTTAGTATCCGGAGCAGTGGCTAGTAACGTTTAAAAACAACAGAGAGAGAAAAGAGCTATCCAGGAATGGAGGATTAGCTATGGAGGCGACGACCTCCAACGTGCGGTGATAAAAGAGTTCACAAACAATCCTTAATGAAACAAGGAACGATTAGCACCTACATGATGAAGTCTCGGGATCTAATCTATATCCCCTGACTCGGTGCCAGAGAATAGAGTAAGACATGTGTAAAGAGACCAAGCAAATAAGAAAATTCACAAATGCAATGCTTTAAGAAACAAGGAAAGATTGGCACCTATATGATATGGTCACGGGATCTAAACTATATCCCCAGACCTGGTGCAAGGAAAAAAAAGAAAATACACATCATGGGAACAAGAGAAAAGAAATGAAAACACACAACGCTCGAACGATCCCCTAGTGAGGACCATTGGTAAACATACCTATGCACACGTCTGATGACTTACATGATTGTTGTTGCTATATTAGCAGCTTGTTGTGCTTGGATGCGTTTTGATGGGCTATGATGCCAGCTTGCTATGCTTGGGTTTTGTTGATGTTGCTATGCTACCTTGAAGTGTGTTTGATATTATGATGTGATGTGATGTGCTTTACTGCTTTAATATAGCATGTAAAATGACTTAATAATATTCGACCAAGTAGTCGTGTGGCCCGGTAACATGCGGGCTTCACACGTTCATACTCAGCGTAGTTTGCTGAGTCCTTTACACCCAATTTTTTTCAGGTCTTGTGCCAGACGATAACGGAGAGTAGGCAAGGGTGACTACCATAGGGGTAGTCCACATGGCAAGACTTTAAGTAGTATGCTTACTTATGTATGAGTTATGTTGTTTAAGTTGTTAACTAAACTGTAGATGCTCGGTACTTGAGTATACTTTATATTGTAGTTGGATTTCGTTAAGGATGGACTTCCAGTCATTCAGACCGTAACTTGGTGTTAGTGATGTGGTCTGTCAACCACGTGGGTGGTTGGCGTCTGTAGCACCCGATTAGAGTTTGAAACCGCTGCGTAGACTTCTCCTGCTAACTTAGGCGCGTCGTTCAGTTGTTGGTTATGATTTGGGGTGTTACAATTGAAATAAACCTTAGGAATTATAAAATATGTCATGAAATGTTACAAAATATTAAGATAAAGTTCTTAATATAAATTGCATAATATAATACAACAAATGAAAATAATCATCTTACACTAAGATGATAAAATGTGACATATAATATACGAGTATGATTCATGAAAAATAAATGTATAGGCATATATATGAATGCGCTAGCATGTGTGAATATATATAAATAATGAGTATATGTTATAGTTGGAAACTATATTATATAAAAGAGTAAATGATATTACATTGATAAGATAAAAAGTACAAGTTATTTAGTTGGAATTAAATGAAACTTGTTATAAGTCTTGTATATTATAATACATTATATTATAATGAACGGTTAAATAATAATACCATACAACATTAGTGCATGCATTCATGCAATTATATAGTATATGCCTAAGTTCAAATGAGAACAATATTAATGTATATAATGAATTATAAACATTAGTATACGAGCATGATATATATTACACGAATTAACGTTGCATGTATACATGCAACTATAGGTTATAAACGTGTACTCGTATACCGAACCGAATTGGTTAAAGTTAATACCTAAGTATAAACGTGAATGTGTATACTCAAAAACGTTACGGGATATAATGGAATAAATCCTAATACTCGAAAACGCTACAAATAAGACGTTTTATATAACCGACGCATTTAAACAAACCCGGATATTAGTAATTACTACGAATAACGAGTTTCGTATAACGATACTTTAAACAATTAACTGTTGAAATCCGGGGATGAAAGGTCGGGATTACTAGCGTTATTCGGATGCACTGAGTCTAATTAAGTCATGTGGATTGACTTATAGTGTTGTGATTATTTAGATGGTCTTACCGACGAGGCGCTTGACGAGCTAGGGTTTTGCGCATCCTTGGTCTGTGGTGAACGGTATGTAAAGGGGTTTGATATAAGATGTCCTGAGGACTTCCTCGGGCTCAGATATGCTTGTTGTATAATGTGTATGAATGTTGTATGTATGTATGTGTTGAACTGTTATGTGATGTTTAACTGTTTCCTTTCCCACATTGTTTAATTATGCGTGAACGTCCTTCGGGACTAATACTACATCGACTATAGATCGACTTATATAAATATACATATACGATTAATGTGATGTGACTGATGTTATTTAATATAACACACTTAGTATTATAATTATGTAGGTAATAACCTAAGTAAAATACTTAGGTCGACATTGTCGGTCTTTAGAGCACGGCTCTCGAACATGAATATGACCTAGACTACCTCTAGGTATACGTAAGACCCTTAGGGCAGCTAAGTGATGAATGAATTCTCCATAACCTAAAAACATACTTTAGGTAATCGGCTAATTATTTAACCATATGTTGGAGGATTGGTGTGAGAAGATAAGACCAGTGTAGTCCCGGACTAACTGGCTGCGCATAGAGATCTCTTGAGTGTTTTCCCGGATCGGGTTTCTACTCTAGTGAAGCCCACACGAGCCTACATAGATTGTTGGCCAGATTGTACTACTGTTGGTACTCGGCTATTGCCATAAACTAAATGACGCCTTTTAGGAAAAGAGGAAATCCCGAGATCTTATATCTCTAGCGGAGTGCACTACCGTTGGTGCCACCAGGACGAATGTCCATAAGTGAATATAATTACGGGTTTTCCTAACTTGACACCCCCTTACGATGTGTTGTGATGTAAAGAAGACCCAGGGGGTCGTATGTGATAATTAAATACAAGACCGTTACTTAACGGCAATATGTTAATTGATGAGATAATTAAATGTTTTATGTATGTGCGGTTGTGTGTGAACTGTAGTGCCTGTCTTAACTGTTCATATTATCGCCACTCATACGTTTATTGCTTTAATATACCTGTACACCGGTAAAAGCATGTAATGAATCTAATATAATGGCGACCATGACTATTAAGTGACCATAGGGTCCAAGCCTGGCATACTCAATGTTTATCGCTGAGCCTTTACGGCATTTGTGCAGGTGATGATTACTGTTGAAGCCGAAGTGCGGGACCCGGATAGTTAGGGTTTTTATTTTAAATACCGCACGAACTTCGTATTGTAATAGGATGGATATTAGTTACTTTGTTAATGACGTAGTATATAATCGAGAATGTTTAGATGCTCACTTGTCGTTGAAGATTACTCTTGGTTATATATGATGTATAGGTTATACTCGTTATCACTGCGGTTATGTATATACTATCAGTGTTGTTTCATTATTAATTTACTTCTGCTTCTTTACTCGCATGGGCGAGTAATGGCATGTGACACCCGAGTGAGATTTGTTACTATGTGACTACCGCTGTGAGACGTTTTTAATTATTGCTACGTGAGTGCTTATTGCGTGATTACGAGTGGGGTGTTACAAGTAATGTCCCTAGACATGCCCTGAAGTCTTTAACCCCTGTAAAGACCCACATCTGCTACTACTCTAAGGCTGAACAAAAGAGTTTCCATACAACATATAAATAGGAAGGGCGAGAGCGGGTCCCCTTGGCAAATCCCTCTAGATGGACTAAAAGTTCTCCCCACGCAACCATTATTAAGACACTCATTGTAACTGTTGTTAGACACTTCCTAATCAGTGCAACAATTCTCTCATGAAACCCCATTGCATGCAAGACCCCCAAAAGAAAATCATATTCCACTCTGTCAAAAGCTTTAGACATATCCATTTTCAAAGCAAAGTCCCACTTTTAATAGCCTTTGAGTGACACATCAAATGTAAAATCTCATGCCCAACAATCACATTATCAGTAATCAAGCGTTGAGAAAAAAATGCCCCCTGGTCCTCAAAAATAAGACATGACATGGCAGTCTTAATCCTATTTACGATTGCCTTTGCAATAACACGGTAGATTGTATTACAAAGAAAAATAGGATGAAAATCCACCATAGAGGAAGCACCTTTACATGGGTATTATGACCATGTGTGTGATTAATATTACTTAATGTAGCACCCGTGTTAAGAAATGATAAGGCATCTGAAACTAACTAGTGCTCCTGATGCGTCCCCGACCGGTTGCCGATGTATCGTTATCTTATGTGAACTACTTGATAGTTGAGAAAGGCACTTGATAAACTCAAACTGAAAACTCCTTTTCGATTGAGAATTTACACACAGAAATTCACTCAATCTCCCTCGCCCTACCTACGGACTCCGGAACAGTTTAGGACTTTATCCCAAAGTTCTCTACCCTCTCCTGACAGTAGGCCTACGGTTCCCTAACCGTTCCCTAACTGATTAGTCTACCAAATACACAAAGTATTACCTCTCGGACCCAGTCTTATCCAGTTCACCAACTTCCTAGTACTTACACACACTTAGTCTGAATCACACTTGCTCTAGTATCTCTCTTCTCCATCTATGACCAAGTTGTTTTACTTAGGACATTATATTTCATATTTATACAAGTTAAGATGTATAACAGACAGCCTACAACCTCCTAGACTCTAGGATTCATTTGCTTCTTCATCCCCAGCAAAATAGCCACGCTCTAATATAGGTTGTTCTTCAACTTGATCTGGAGCCGTCAAGACACGTGTCGCCTTGTAATTGGATACGTCGGAGGCAAGCATTCAGGTGGTCGGTCACCACTTGCACTCTCCACTTGCCTAATCTTATCTGCTTCATAAATGCTCTATAAATGCTTTCTAAGTATCCATTATGGCTACGTAATGAATACTTCTTAATAGCCCTGACTTATCTTGTTATCTTGCACATTAATGAGCTATGCTTTTGTGGTGAGCTAGTTGCTTATGTGGATATATAAGTCTACATGAGTTTGTCGAACCCTTTTATTCCGTATGATGCATGAGAGATATGGTTGTGCAGTGTTTGATCTCTTGCATGTACTAGAAGTTCTATCGGAGCTCTCCAGACAAGTGCCCGACTGGTTAGGCACATATCATGAACAGAGTACTGCGCTTGCAACCTTGTGTGCTAAGCCACTCCTCTATCTGTTTATCTGAATTACAAGCTCAACAAACATAGTAGATAAACAACACAGGTTTGCTATCATCAAAACTAAAGGATCTTGACTTAACAGCATCATCACACAAGTCCTCACTCACAATATCCCAGTATTTAGTGACAAAAATACTTTTGATCCCATCCGGGCCAGGCGCCTTCTACGGGTTCATTCCTTTGAGAGCAGCCACAACTTCATCTCTGGTGAATGGCAAACCCATGTCACCCTGCAGGGATTCGACCTTCAACACAAGCAAGAAAATGATCATTGATTCCAGGATTAGAAGTTGTAAAAAGGTTTTGATAAAAATTCCTGGCTATACTTTTGATCCCATTCCAAGAATTTTGAGGAAAACCATTTTCATCAGTTAAAAAATGTATGGTACTACGTCATGCCCTTGCCCTAAATTGTTGAAAAAGAAAGAGGTATTCCTATCACCTTCCCTTAACCAGCGCATTCGGGATCCCTGACACAATCTCATCTCCTCCCTTAGTCTCAGCCAATCTAGCTCTTTTGATAATGCTTCCCACCTACCCATACCGTGCTCTGTCGAGGGAGCTGAAGCAAACCAGTTAAATTCATTTTCCGCCTCTCTAGTCTTGGCTTTTTCCTCCCTCAATTGTAGTCTTCCCCACTTCCTCAGCTCAAGACCACAATGCTTGACCTTCCCCTGTTAACCTTCATGTAACAGTGAAGACCTTGACCAAACTTTTTTAACTATCTCACGGCACTCCTTGCTTTGACTCCAATAATTCTCGAAGCAGAATGGCCTAACACCCTTTTGAACCACAGGCCTCAAGATAAGCTTAATGGGCCGATGAGTGGACCGCCCCACCTTAAGAGGAAATTCGTTCCTCGGGAAACAGTAGGGTCCAACTTTTATTCGCAACGAATCTGTCCAACCTACATCTCGTATTCCACAACCCAGCCTACGATTGTTGAAGGTATATCTTTCACCCATAACCCAAGATCAATAAGCCCACAAACCGAAAGACAACCACGAAAAGCTTCCATACCCCTCCTATTACGCGGTACAAGGCATCATTGTTCATGAGCATACATCACTTCGTTGAAATCACCACACACCATCCAAGGCCCAGCCCACAGGAGGCTAAGATCTTCAATTAACCTCCACGTTCTCCACCTGTATTCCCGCCGTGACCACCCATACAAACCCGTCATTCTTCATTCATTACCTCATACTCCTTCACTATGCAATCTAGATGCCTCCATGAGAAGGAAATTAATTGAACATCCAAGTCCTCTTGCCATAGCATGCACATCCTCCACTCCTCCCCATGCTATCACCAATAAACCAATTATACCCTCTCAGTCTAGAAACCAACGCACCCATCTCCGACCCAAGAAGTCTTGTCTCCAACAAAAATACTAAAGCTGGCGACTCTTCCCAAAGTAAATCCCGGAGCCATCAAACTGCGCGGGGGTCACCAAGGCCCCGGCAGTTCACCGCTAAGCAATTCATGGCTGTCGAAGGCCTTGAGATTCCCCCAGGGTCGCCGTTGATTCATGGAAGTTTGCCCTACTCAAGTCCTCTTTGTAATTTTCTCCAATTGTTTTGACTGTAGAAATTCCTCCAAGGTCATATCATGCTCCACCACAGCCACCTTCCTCTTCCTCCCATCGTTCAACTCAGGGTCAATGGGATCGACTTCAAAAAGCACCGGATTTTCCTCACTCCTTAGGCTGATCCACTGGATTAGATTGGACATTCTCCTCCCTTACAACATCTTCTCCCATATCCCTCGAGCCACCCTCCCGACGGAACCCTTCCTCGCGATGAAATGGAACAACAACATCCTCCTGCTCAGAGCGGTAGAGGTGACTAGAAAACCCTCCAGCTCAAAGCCAAGGGCCGTAGGGAAAGTCAGCAACCGAGGTATATGTTTGATAAGGGCAATCTCTAGTCTCATGCTGGAACAGCCCACAGTGGGAGCAGATATTTGGAAGCCTTTCATAAGTGATACGTAAACGTGTTAGTTGGCCATGCAAGGGGACAGTGACATAGCGAAGTATCGGCTTGGAGATATCCACCTTTATCTTGATCCACATGTAATCTCCAGCACCACGCCTATTATCCTCCTAGTAATCCATATATAGACCCACCCTATCTCCCAATCTTCTAGAGAAACCACCATGCAGAAACACAAACGACATCATGCACACTAATCCATCATGGGACCCAGGGAACTTATGATCTCGTGGGGCTTTGGAAGGATCAATCTCAGACAAAGCTAGTAGACTATTATCAAAGGTCCATGGCCCCCTTCCTAGGATAAAATGAAGCTTCTCCTCATCCATAAATTCGAACATAAATAAATGCAGCCCCCAGAGAACGAACCGTGAAAAAATCTTCCATTTTCCAAGCCCTCCCGAGCGTTCTCTTCATAACTCTCACATCTACACTGCGAGCTTGTAAAAGCTTACCAATAAGACACCAAGAGTATGGCACAACTGGCTGTAGGTCCATCATATCTTTAACCTCCAAATACTCTTCTTCACCAGCCGTTAGGGAAAGGTTGGCACAACGCATGATTAGATCATCTAAGGGCTTTTAACTATTATCCGAAGTCATGGCTAATTTTTGGGTGTGAAAACATGAAAAATAGCAGCAAAACGATTGAGGTCGATTTTGAATTAGAGAGGAGAAGATGGAAGGACAACGCAAGGTATGAGCTATAGACAAAGAAAACATCACATTTAAAAGATAAAACGGTGACTTGAGACATGCAAAAGAGTGAAAATATAATGATTACATGCAAACCCAAGATACTCTTGCTAATGAGTAGATTGCATTGGAAAACGAGGTGAAAGAATAAAACCTTAAGCAAGAAATCCAAACTTAGACAATCAAAAGAGATAGCTTGCATCAGTGTCAAAAATTCCCCAAGATGCTTAGAAGACGGAGAGTTCTGATAAGAGGAAAACCACAAACCATTGGCCCCCACCCAGACCATCTCTCTATAGAGTTTCTCTCTCCATAAGTGCAATTGAGTATGTGTAATGTTTTTTTTAAACCAACAAAGATTATATTAAGAACACAAAGTGAGTACATAGGGTGGAAGGTCACTAGACTTCCAGCAACTCGCAGGGAGCTGATATTTTCTAGCAAAGAAAGCTAGGTTGTGGGCATTGAAATTGTCTAACCGACTAACATGAAAGCATTGAAAATCCAACAGTGAGGTCAAATTTGCCAGGGCATCATTGAGCAAGAGCCTTGTGCTGTCTGCAATGCTGGTGACACCAAAATCCGAAAGATAAACAACTACTGTCTTACAATCTGACAAAACCCGTACACTCTGAAAATCAAACCGCTTGGCAAGATCAAGACCTACGAGAATCGTTGCCGCCTCCATATGCCAAGGGATTGAGTATGTGTAAAGTTATAAGTTCAACTCTTGGCAGGCGTAATTTTAGTTTTCTATAATTATAAAAATTCATTTTAAATCTAACCCGTCAATTACTATGTTTAGTTCACCACTACCTTGCATACAGGAGGTACCTAGTCAAAGTTCACATATGTTTACTACATTTACCTTATGTTCCATACTCATTTATTTATCTAATTTGTTATATATGTACATTTAGATAATGGTCCATATATCTTTAGTTGATGAACTGCATTTATAATTTAATTCATCTAACATTTTTAGTGTCATTTTAGATACTGTTCCATATCTCTTTAGAACGATCCATACTAAATCTTAAAACCCTACTCAAAGCCTAACCTATCAATTACTATGTTTATTATTTAGAAAATGAACTAAATTTACAGACACTACTTAACTTTAAAATAATTTTAGTATTAGTTTAAAATTATATATATGTTAAAAAAATTGAACCCCATAAAATTGAAGGTTTGACCTTGCATATGCGTGGCACTCTTTTTTATGAAGTACCGTAAAAAGTTGACATTAATTCATATTGTAATTTAGAATTTATTTTCTTAATTTTTTATGTCATTTTAATTATATTGTCAGCTACTTCCCTCACAAGCCTTATCTCGTCTATATCTAAAAGCCTTTTCACATATGCTTACTACATTTACCTTATGTTCCACACTCATTTATTCATCTAATTTGTTATGTACATTTAGATAATGTTTCAGTATTTGTTTAATTGAACCGTGAACCGCATTTACAATTTCACAACTTCTTAGCTACACCTTGTAGCTATATACATTTGGTGTAAGTTTTGTAATTTAGAAAATTTGGGAGTGAGATATGGAGCACGCCCAGGATTTGTTTTTTTTCATTTTTTAAAGATTTTTTATTCTTTTTCTTTCTTTATCACAAAAATTTTAAATTGTTGTAACTTTTAATATATAAGTCCAAAATGAAAAAAATTATATCATTGTTCACCTAAATTCAAGCTCTTCAAAACAAGACCAGACATGGATATGTTTTGACAACTTTTTTAAAAAATACTTTTTGATACACAAAATGATAATATGATTCATTAATTTTGTATTTTGATTCATTAAAATTGATACTATGATTGGTTAATTAATAAGTGGTGAATTCGACATTTTTAACTTTCCTAGGGTGGGTTTTGGGGTGTTTTGGGGGTAGAGTAATCTATTTGGAATTTGTTTTGTACTTTATATTATAGCTACTAACTCGATAGGTTTTTAGGGGTTTGTGGTAGCGGGTTTAGGGTCTAACTAAACCCGCCCTACAAACCCTAAAAATGCCTTCAACGTGTTAGCTTTCCTAGGGTGGGTTTTGGGGTGTTTTGGGAGTAAGGTACTCTATTTGAAATTTGTTCTGTAATTTATATTGTAGCAACTAACTCAACATATTTTTAGGGTTTATGGTGGCGGATGTAGGGATGTACATGTTCAACTATGAGAATGTACATGTTCAATTATTAGAATGTATGTTTTAATGAACTTCTGTACATGTTTGTATGACCATCTGTACAAGTTTTCTCCCTTATATGTACAGGTTTTAATCTAAGGATGTACATATTTAATGATTCATACATGTTTATGTGACCATATGTATGTTTTAATGCGAGGATGTACATGTTTTTACGTGAGGATGTACATGTTTTAATGAATATTTGTACAGGTTTGTATGACCATCTGTATAAGTTTTCTTTTATGTTTTGTGCACTATAACCCTTAGCAGTGTAACACTCTGGATTTTATCTCATTATAAGTAGAAAAGGACACGAATCCAACGCTGCAGACGGGGATTAAAACGGATGTCAAACGAGTCTTAAAACTGAGAAACAATGTCTGCCCGAACATTAGTACGAACATGTAAGTTCGGACATGTGCCAAGACTTACAGTTCAGAACCGTCCTTGCATGCTGTCCTCGTATGTAAGTTCGGACAGATGTTTGGACACACTAATACTGTGAAAATAAAATACTCTTGGGGTCTGTGCGAACATGGATGTCCGGACAGACATTCGGATAGATCCAAATTTATGAAAATCAAAACGAGAACAGGATTAGAAGTGTACAAAATGACCATAATATTAATGTCAATGGAAAGTGAATGTTTAACATAAAAACACAGTGGAAAATACTTTCCAATCCAGAGTGCTACCGCCACACTCAACCCATGAGTGCTTAGGCTAACCTTTAAACATTTCAACAGAAGTAAATATCCAAAACATCGTAATTTAAATACTTTTATTGGGATAATAACGTATTCAATAATAAATACGAGGGTTTAGTAGATAGCAAATCTTAACAAACCTTGTATAATCTTTTATTTATTTATCTTTAAATGTTTTACAATTAGTTAGCTAGAATACAGGAGTTAGTTTCCTATATATGTATATCTCTAGTAGCGATTGTATTCGCTCGATTGGTTACATTAATAAAAAACAATAAAGCTTACAACTTTACGTCTCTGTTTACAAACACAAATTACTCTAACATGGTATCTAGAGCACAGTCAGAATAAAGGATTTTCTGGGCATAAGCTTTATCATCATCCATGGCGGATGACAATGGGAAGAAAGGCGCGGCAAAGGATCCGGTTTCTTCATCGAGCACCTCAATTGACGTGAACGACCCCATCTATGTACATGCTGCTGAAAATCCAGGTTTGATTCTTGTTCCGAAGTCCACTGGAGTCGGTTTCCTTGGCTGGAAATTTGATATGACAACAACTTTAAAATCCAAAAATAAGTATGGTTTTGTTGTTGGAAAAATTAAAAAACCGGATGAAAGTGATACCTTGAGGTTTTCTGCTTGGGAAAGGTCAACTTCTTTTGTTGTTTCATGGCTCAAAAACGCACTTTCCGCTGATATACAAGAGTGTGTGCGTTATTGTGATGATCCGGTTGAGATTTGGGATTATCTGTGTCGGAGGTATGAGCACAGCAACTTGGCTGTGATTCATTCCCTCAAACGTGACCTCGGAGAAATCAAGCAAGGAGATTCATCAGTAGCAGATTATTATAATAAACATAAGAGGATCTGGGGAGAATTAGAGCAAGCTAGACCCCCACAGAGATGCTCTTGCGGTGGTTGTACATGTGGTGTTAATAAAGCAATAAAAAAGGCATTAGATGAAGATAAATTAATGCATTTTTTAATGGGGTTAACTCGTGACTACCTTTCTATCCGCGGTAATATTTTGGCAATGAAAGAACCACCAGAATTGGAGAAGGCATTTGCGCTGATTATACAGGAGGAAGAGCAGAGAGGTGGTAAACTGGTAAAAGAAGACTCAATGTCCTTTTACAGTCAGAGAACCTCAGCCGTGGATAGCACCAAAAATCTCAACAACAGGGTTGAAATAGATCGCAGGAAAGTTCAATGTGGCAACTGTAAAAAGCTAGGTCATAGCACTGAGAACTGCTATCAAAAGCAGAAGTGCACCCATTGTAAAAAGGTTGGTCACACAGAGAACGATTGCTTTTTCCTCCACGGGTGAGGCAATGTTCTCGCAAGAAGGAAGAAGGGTTATGCCAGTATTGTGAAAACAGAAGAACAGATTGGGTCTGAGAACAGTAACGAATCAGAATCGCACACAGATAGCGGTCTCACGCCTAAACAGATGCAACAAATTGCAGAGATGATACGCAGTACTAGCATAGGAACCAAATCCGAAGAACCATCCCATTGCAATTTCTCAGGTAATGGTTCTTATTGTGCTAAATTGTGTTTTTTAAGCTCACAAAACTCTTTTGAAGGACAGTGGATCGTGGATTCGGGAGCCACAGATCATATGTCAGGTAATGAAGCAAGTTTTGAAAATTGGAGACGCCTGAAAGATGAGAAAACCGTAATCTTACCTGACGGTCGACCGCAGCTAGTTCAGTACGTCGGTGATGTGAGATTAGGGAAACAGTTCAGGCTGCGCAGCGTTCTCTATGTTCCCGATTTTAGGTTAAATTTGGTGTCAGTGCAGAAGTTAGCTCGCGAGCTCCATTGTTCTCTTGTTTTTGATGAAGCAAATGTGTTTCTACAGGTCCCTATTACAGGTCGGAATAACCAAATTGGGCGCGGCTTGCATGGACTGTACGTGTTGGACTCTTTGCAGGCTGAAGCCCACCTTGGGTATTTGCAGAATAAGGGAGTATTGGGCCAGCGACATTTGGATCAGGCGAGGCATGGCCAGCGACATTTGGATCAGGTGACATATGGGCGATTACCCTGGGCCTGGGCCAGCATGTTTCTGACGTTTTTTTCAATAAAAGTCTGACGTCTGTTTCTACTTCTAAAGCAGTTGATTTACACGTTGCACTTGGGCATGTACCGTTTAAAAACTCATTTCCATGCATTTAATAAAGGCTTCTGAAATTCCGAATGATTTTGTTTGTGATGTCTGCTACAAAAGTAGAGCTCAACGGTTGCCTTTTACTAGTTCGTTCATCAAAACTAAAAAGGCGTTTGAGATGATTCATGTTGATATTTGGGGACCGTTCAAGGAGGATACTTATAATGGTTATAAGTACTTCGTTTGTTTTGTTGATGACTTCTCTCGGACCACCTGGGTTCAACTCATAAAACAGAAAAGTGCAGGATGGGACGTCCTTGTACATTTTATTAAGATGATTGAGCGACAGTTTGAAACGCACATTAAAGTCATTCGAACTGATAATGCCAAGGAACTCGGTAGTTCTCATGATGGTCAGCAGTTTTTTGCCAAATAAGGTATAATTCATCAGACTACTTGTGCTTATACGCCGCAACAAAACACAGTGGTAGAACGCAAGCACAAGTATTTACTTGAGACAGCACGAGCGTTATATTTCCAGTCTAACGTTCCTATTCTCTATTAGGGTGAATGTATTCTACATGCGGCTTATTTAATTAACCGACTTCCCACCAAGGCTTTGCAGGGTAGAACACCGTTTGAAACTTTGTATGGTCATTCTCTGGCATATGCTGATATTCAACCATTCGGGTGCCTGTGTTATAAGACCATTGTGAACGGGCTTGGAGGGAAGTTTAGTCCACGGGCGAATCGTGTGTTTATCTTGGTGAAGATCCTAGGAGAAAAGGGCATAAAGTTTTGTGTATTCGTACCCGTACGGTGGAGGTTTGCAGAGATATCAAATTTCACAGACATGTTTTCCGTTTACAGCGAACTCAGGGAGTAGTGCTGTTGACTTACCTTCGTCTCCAGTTCGCGTGCATTCACCATCAGTTGATGTTTCTCCCACCATGTTTGATGAAGATACGCGAGCGGCACCACCCCAATCCCAATCGGTCGTTGAGCCTCTCTTCGTCGAGCATGATGCACCTATCAGACGTTCTAGCAGAGAAAGTCACAGACCACGTTACCTTGACGACTACGTTTGTACTACTACGTTTCAATAACAACTTCAGCAACCATTACCTGCGATCAAAAAAAAATAGACAAATAACATGAAGGGATCGCGCAAATCCGAAAAACTGAGTAAATCCTACCTCATTGTGTAAAATACATTTTAAAGTCCATTTTATCCAATTATCAATCAGGCGAGGGAGAAAGATTAGTCTTGAACAATTGAATCATTTTCCAGAAACAAGAATATTCAACCAAAATCAGTAGGGAGCTTTCAACAGGAGATAACCACATTTCCAAACATGGGTCACCTATGGGACCCCAAACAATAATTCCAGGACCGTCACCTATGGTACCATCAAACAATAATTCCAGGACAGTCACCTATGGGACCGTCAAACAACCACCTCAACCTAAGTTCTTAAGTGTGCACACCCCCCTATGAAACAACAGTAACATAAAGTAGATCATAGGGCTTAACTGCAACATTGTGTGCAACGTAAATAATAATAACAATGGGGAGCACCTATGGGCTCCCAAGACATGATAGCAATTCCTGTGAAAAACTCCCAAAATCCACATTCAAAACACCACAAAATATTCCAATACCACCATTCTCAACACACAGGGAAGAATCCCAATTTGCAAAACCTCAATCATAGATTTGAAAATCCTTCAACAATAACAAAATCATAAATCCAAAACATTTTCCTTCAATCTGTAAACCATAAAATCAATTTCCATGAGCATAGAGATTTACCTGAACAATCAATTCACTTCAGAGATCAACTCCACATAATTACTGGTAGCGTCCGTCGACGTAATCGGAGTCTAAACATGTATAATCAAGAACAACTAAACACAGGCGAATAATTTAATAAACCACCTAAGTAGACGACTTTACCCGACGTAATCCTAATTAGCACCAGGGAAGACATCTGACAACAACAGGATGAAGAACGTGAATTTTTGAGGGTTTAGGTAAGAAAAAGCATAGCGGCGTTGCGTTGAAGATGATCAGATATTGAAGGGGATTGTTGATTTAAATAGAATTTCATTTATAAATGTTAACGAGGAATGTTATTAATTAAAATAAGTAATAATTTACTTTAAATAAGAAAAGGAATGCTAAATAATCTAGAGAAGAGTTTTTACTAGTCAGCATTGTAGATATTTAAGAGGATATAAAAATTAACCGGAATGAGAATCGTAGTTGTCAACAATATCAGTTTTAAAATAGTAAATAATTTCCAATTCAAATTAATAGAAGAAAGTATTTTAGTTGTTGTAACAAGATAAGGAAGAAGCAAAATAATTAGAAGAAGAATTAATAACATTTATTTATAATAAGATCAAGATAGAAATAAATAGTAATAGAGTAAAACGAAATCAGGAATTTCTGTAAAAGAAATAACATTACGTTAGAAGAAGAGTCTAGAACACTATCAATGAAAATATCAGGAGAAGAATAAGGGTTTAATATATAACTAATTGTGAATTAAGAATGATTTTTTAAGGAGAAGTAAAATTGAATTTGAACTCTTAAAATTAAGAATAACTAATTTAGAACAAGTAAATCTAAGATTGAACTCTTGAAATTAGAAAGACGTTGCAAGTAATTTAAGAGGTAAAACAATCAGTGTTGTAAATATATAATAAAAGAATATGTAACGCTACGATTAATATAAAAGAGATAATAGCGGTTGACGTTGTTATTAATTAAGAAGGAAACTAGATTTTACTACATAACTAACTAAGATAAAGAATGACTCACCAATATAAATAAATAAAAACAATTCAGCCATGTAACAAGATAAGGAATGATTGTTATTATCTTTTAGGGAAAATGATTTATTCATAAATCAATAGATAGTTAGATAGATACTAATAATTCCCTTAAGGTAGATGAGGAGATCTTATAATCAAATTACAATAAGTAATTTTGGAAAGATCAAGAAGGTATTTAATATAACATACTTTGGTATTATATCAATTTAGAGAAATGATAAAGATAAGATAATTTTATTGACTTCCCTCTAATATTCATTCCCACATAACGACTAACTACTTATTCCAACTATATTATATATATATATTCTATGCCGCAAATTACGGGTATTTCATCTCATCCCCCTTAAAGAAAGCTTCACCCTCGAAGCTGGAACTAATCTAAAGCGCACCAGAAGAATGACAAAGGATTGTATGGTCCTCAGCCCTTGGACACAGGGATGGCAATGGGTCCGCGGGTACCCATTTCACCGGTCACCCGACCCGCTAAAGCGGGTGAAAAACCCGCATAAAACGGGTGAAAAATGGGTGACGGGTGGAACGGGTACGGGTGCGGGTCTGGTGATGGGTGAACATTTTTCACCCATCACCAGACCCGCTCACCCGCATAGATTATATATATTATATGTTAAATTGTTACTTATTATTCATTCTCCTTCACTCATGATTTTTGTAACCCTAAGTAGTGAACAAGGAACATTCTTGCTTTGGGTGACTGCGCCATCCTTTATTCTCACCACTCTCGGTAATTTTACAGCCCTAGCATACTTTCTCTACGCAGTTTTTAATTATCTTCACTGAAGATAATTGCAACCCTAAATGGCAAACATGGAACAAAGATGCTTTGTGCCTCTATTTCTTTCTTCACTCTTGGTAATTTTGAAACCCTAACTGAAAAACAAATAATTACATGCTCTACAAAGTTTTTCATTCTCTTCACTGAAGGTAATTTAGTGATCCTAACAGGCGAACATTGATCATACATGCTCTGCACCTCTATTTTTTCTCTTCACTCATGGTAATTTTGCAACCATAATTGGCGAACATGGAATGTACATGCTCTGTGCAATATTTCATTATTTTCTCTGAAGTAAATTTTACAATCCTAACCGGCGAACATAGATTATACATGCTTTGTGTCTCTATTTCTCTCCACTCACAGTAATTTGCAAACCTTAGTGGCGAACAAGGAAAAAGAAAAACAAACGGGTAAATGGGTAAACGGGCTCACCCGCTTCACCCGTGGGTGACAGGTGAAACGGGTGATGGGTGATACATAACGGGTGACGGGTCGGGTACGGGTGGAGCGGGTGAAGTCGGGTGACGTGGTGCAGGTGATGGTCCACCCGACCCATTGCCATCCCTACTTGGACACCATTCCAATACATAATTCAAAAATTCAAGCCTAATTAAATGGTTCCCACAAGATATAAGTATAAAACTTTAGGTAAACCAATACATAGGACCGAAGTCCACCAATTCAACCATTCCATATTCATCACATTGCATTAATAGCCCCCGACCAATTCGATACTAGTACACATCATATGAATTCCCGCATTTACAATGACATTTTCCATTTTAAGTCCACCTATAATATAACACTTAATATATCGCATGCCTTCCAAGAAATTAGGATCAACACCTTAATATTCAGGTATCAAGATTCCAATCCTTTTATAGAGAATGATAATAAATCATTCAATACACACCAAACACAAATTAACATTTAAAAGAATTCATAGAATCAATCTCTAACTCATCTTTTACCACTATAGATTTCACTAAAGATCAGGCTCAATCTGAAACTTTTATTAGCCTCCATCTGAAAACTTCCCTGAATCTAAATGTCATTTTTTTGAACTGGAATTCTAGATCCTACAAATTTCATCTTGTAACCTAAAAGATACCCTTTCTTTTCTTCGTTGAGACATGTTCTTCATCTTATATTCAATACCCAGCTTAGAACTTTCAGTAACATTCCAAGAACATAATCCATAACTAGTAAAAGGAAGATCTATCCCCAAAGTTTTAAATAGGGTTTCTATTTTACCCAATACTCATATACACCACACAAGATATCCGTACATCACAAACATCCACTGTCAATACACATTTCAACAATTTCATTCCAAAATCAAATCTCCTTAGGAGCTATGAAATCTATATAATTCTATTACTCTATTTTTTTATCCAAAGCATATTTTAAGTCATTATAACCACCTAAATCTTTAGATTGAGTTCTCGGTGATCAACACTCCCCGCCAATATCCACAGACAATTTCCATAAGAATAATCAACCAAGATCTTCTCGACAGATTCTTAATATAATTGCCCCGTTCAAGATAAATTGACGTAAGTCCCCAAAATGACAATTTGTTTTTATGACGGCATAGTAAACTCACGCCTAAGCTTCTGATTGTGATTCTAAGATCCCAAAAGAACACATATATACATAGACCAGATAGAGCTTTCACCTATTGTTCCAGCCCGTACCATAACATTTCTGCTTGCACATGAATCTAACATCCACCATAACACTTAATAAAATTTCCCCAATGATCAATCATATATCCTTATAACTCAATAGAATTAAATTATTAGTCACACAACAAAATAGTCAATGATTTGTAGCACCTATAGTTGTGATACCATCTATAGCCTAGTATTTACTCCTCAAATATGACTCAACTCATAGACCATTCACTTCCTACCATACCATTATTAATTCTAAATTCTGCTTTTATTGACAATTCGAACAAATTCACAACAATTAAACCTTATCTAGAAAATACCTACTTTAAGCTACTACCCACTCAAGTCAACCTCCCAGTCCTCTATTCATAACTGAAATGTGAAAAGACCAACATAACAATTTCACCATTACTTTCACACCATAGTCTCCGAGTTACAAGATCAAAATCCCAAACCTTTCTCCTCCACCCCTTAATGCTTCCCATATTTAGTTTACAACACTCAAGTTTTTCCGAACACTGAACACTCAAATAATCACTACCTTTGTAATTTTATACAAGTGACATAGTTAATCGTTTTGTAACAAGCTATGAGAATTCACCAGAATTTTCGATGTAAGCAATTACAAAAAAAAATCAATAAATCATAACCCTAAGGTCTCTTCAATACTTAGCAAGAGGCTCACACCAAACACTGTCACATTATAAATACTTATCACAATACTTCTTGAAAGTTCAATATGAACCATCACTTAATCTACACGCCAAAATACAAGGGAACAAATACATCAGTTGCCATATACTTCTTTAATTTACTTACTCTCTCCATCAATAATTACCACTTTATAAAAGTCCTAATCATAAATCATTTTTTTTCCAGTGATTATATTTCAAGACCTTGGAAGGACCTTTATAAATAACTGACAACCAAATATTTCATCACTTAGTACACTTCATGCTATTATTTAATATGGGTACCGCTAACCATTCGTCAACACATAAATGGAACTCAATCAGGGGTCTCAATCTCAATATTTTAACAAAATTTCCTGATAATTTACAATACTAGCATTTGTCCAAATTAGCACACACATAACTAAACCATCTTCTTATATAAATTTCAAACAGCAAGGGTTCAACAAAAATATAGCTCAAAGATCAATCAATACTTCGCATCCATAATACATGTAACATGTCATGCTCTACCCTGGTACGAAACACTACAAAAATACTGTCATTTTGTAAAACGTGTAACATTCCTTAGCCTATCTATCTTGATAGAAAATAATATGGGTACTCAATCAACAAGAGTAGTATGATTATCCTATAATATCCAAGTACATATACATATTTCTGTCAACATTGCTCATATCTCCCGTACTCAGAGGGTAATTAAACTAGAAGAAACAACTATATATATATTTAATTATATCATACGTATATATATACTCATATAAATATGCTAATTTTTAACCTCCTATAGATGAGCATGCAAAGGTTTATTGCACCTATCGTGCTTCTCTTTATTTTATTTTATTACTACTATTATTATTTCCCTTTTCTTAAGTCCCCAACTGTAACATTTTGCAACCTCGCTATATGCAATCTATTTATCATTCTGCTCACAAAAATCCAAAAAAAAAATACCCTAGTGTTCTAGTCAATGAAATATTTGCCACAAATTATTGTTCATAAACATATTAAGTAAGACGTAGACTAAATATATATACTACAAAATATCTGCTTTTAAAGAAGTGTAAAAAAAATTCAACCAACCCTATATTGGCTACATATATAATTTCTTGAGAAAGTGGTTTATCACATAACTTTTTGTTTATTGAATACTCTTAGGTCCATTTAAACTAAATAAAATATGGAAGTCATCTTATAAATCTAACCGCCAAATAACATAGATGACAATTAAAACTAACAATTATTCCTTACGTTGTAGTTAATATAAATAACAGTTTTTATGACTTTCTATAACTTTAGTTAAACCAGCATAAATCACTACAACACTTTGAACAGACACCATTAACAACTGACTCGTTCGCTCAGTCGAGTTTTCACTTCGCTTAGTCGGAAATTTAAAAAACTTACCATTTTGCCCTTACTCTTAAATTCTCCTACATATATACACCTTTACCCTCTATTATCTCTCCACAAAATTTCAAAATCTCAAAACTCTCTATCTCTCTAGAATTCTCTCTCACTTCTCTCTAGAAGCGGTAACCGGAGCGGGAGCAGGAGCGGTAGCGGAGGAAGCCGTGCTCAAGTCATCATTCTGTTAGTACGATCTGCAAAATCAGGTTCTTTTCTGTCATAAATTTATAGCTTTTTAGCATAGAATAGCAGTAAAAGTAGCAAATTAGCAGAAAACAGTAGACGAATTCGGAAACGGGGGAGGGAAGAGCGCGCGCTGGCGCCGGGAAGATGGAGGGCGCGCGGGCGCGCGGACGCAGACGGCGCGCGGACGTCGGGGACCCAGACGGCGCGCAGGCACGCGGGAGAAGAAGAGGACGCTGGCGCCGGGAGTAAGAGAGGGCGCGGGCGTCGGGGAGGAGAGGGCGCGCGGGGGCCAGCTGCGGGAACGCTAGGGGCTCGTTTTTTGCTGTTTTGTTATATAATTGGTCGTTTTTTTACATGTGATACCTCTATTATGCGTGTTTTAATCAGTTCCATCCATCCCAGGATTTGTATAAATTTATTTTTGACGTTGAACTACTGAGATGCATGTATGACCGGTATTGACTAACCTCGACTGGTCTTGACTAACTGTAAAAATAGTATGAACTAAATTCTACGTAAACAACAGATGGCTGGAGGAAAAGGCAAGGGTTTGTAGTAGGTTCGGTCTGGTAGGGTAAGTCGATTTCTGACCGAGGCAATAGCTCATCACACCCTCGTGTGACCGGACCTGATGCAGCTGCTACAGAGAGAGGCGTGCAGTACGCTACAGCTTCGTCGAGGAACGTAGGGAGCTTGAGTTTCTACGAGCCCGTGAGGAGAGGTTGCGGGCGAGTATGAGCTGGATCAGGAGGAGGAGCATGCGGAGGAGAAGGAGCAGAGGAGGAGCAGGAGGTGGACCAGCTGCATGGTGTGGATCTGGACTCATTGATCAGCGATGGGCGCTGGTCGTGAGGTCTGATAGTCCTTCATGGCCTACTCCTCCACAGAGGGGGACCGGAGACGCCGCTCATGGCGAGGCTGACGCTGAGACGAGGATATAGATGAGCCGGGTTGCGAGCATGAGGGCACACGGGTGCGCCGTCGTCGCCGTCCCCAGTACATGGTCCGGCAGAGGGGTTTGGCGCAGATGCCGGCTGCTGATGCTTGGGTGCTTGGGCAGACTCCAGTGCCCGGAGGCCCTCAGGATACGAGTTTGATCCCGAGTTTCGGTGGTCACGTCGCGCTAGACGTGTGGCGAGGAGTGGTATGTTTCCCGTCTGTAATAGATTCCATAAAATTTAGATTTTTTAGGAAATGGTTAACATAGTGTGAACTCAATTATAAATATTCAACAGGAGAAGGGATGTCTTAGCTTCAACCTAAGACGAAGTATTTGAGGCGTGGACTCTAAGTACATTGAGGCACCCAAGTCTGTAGCAGCGGTCGAGGATAGCGGACTTGCGCATCTTGTCGACATAGCGCATGGTTTTTTGACCTCGCGCTCCTCTCAAGCGTTCGTGGAGAGATGGCAGCCTGACACGAACTCCTTTCAATGCCATTCGGAGAGATGACTATTACTCTCCACGACGTCTACCACATTTTGGGTATCCCCATCACTGGCATGGCAATTTCGTACCAGCCCGAGGATGGCGCCCACCTCGGTATAGCGGCCCCCCGTTACCTGTTCTCATCCCCACTTCGTACGGCTGTTTGGCGCGGCGGACCAGCAGGAGCTGATAGACTGTAGGTTCCTGGAGAAGAGTCAGGTACGTTACCGAGCTCTTCATGATACTGTGGCGGTCCATACTCTACCACTTCAGGAGACGACGGCCTTCCTCTGGTGGCTGGTGTCCCACTCATTGATCATCGACAGGGCGGGGATCGTGTTATGCCCACGTCCTACGGGCCTATCCGTGACCCTAGTAGGGTCCACTTGTATGCGTGGGGGACCGGCACACTGGCATACCTGTACCGACAGCTCGGCATCGCTTCCGGCGGATACACGTCAGCTGGCTGGTTGCCATGACGTTGTTTCAGGTGAGAACTTGGTTGCGAGCTCACGACTTAAGTATTGTAAAGTTACACCTTGACTATCTTGGCTAATTTTTTCGGATGATCACCGCAGTGCTGGATCTACGAGTACTTCCCCTGTTCAGACCGCAGCCCCTTTCAGACTGGGATGGTTGCTCCTCGACGGCGGTGAGGTGGCCTCGTTACACAACAAATTTGATGGATGATGAGAGGCTACCTTTCGTGAGGGGACGGCTGGACACGATGTCCTCTACTGAGGTACGAGTTGCTTAGCGATTGTAGTAATAAAAAGTTGACGTTTAACGTATCGTCAAACATTGTTTCCCTATTTAATTTGTTATTGTTTTCCATTAATGAAACATAGGTTACATGGCTGCCATTGAGGCAGAGGGTGCCCTCATATCACAGGCGCTTCCCGGTACTATGGCACCATACAGTTCTTGGATATTGCTGACCGTATATGCCGGAGTGCGGTGTCTGCGCCAGTTTGGATACGTGCAGACTATCCCCCCTCAGCCTATCAGACCCGACAGCCATTATCATCCCAGACATGGGAAGACGTACCTTGCTACGTACGACTACGGGACAGCCGTGTGGGACAACACGACAGGGCCCAGCAGGTGGAGGTTTCCTCTGGAGCGGGCGCGTTGATGGCATGGGCCGTGGCCCCGGATTACACGGTGGTTTCAGCGCGTTTCTCTTGTTCAGGTGCGTCCACTAGGAGCGGACGGTGGGCCCAGTACACGACGAGAGGATCAGCTCCAGGTAAATAATTTGTCTTGTTAAATTTTTTTGTTGTTTGTAATTGTTTTTAAATACTAACTTCACATTTATACCTTACTGCAGTATTGGGATGAGACAGCGCCGCTTATCATGAGTCTCACACCGGAGAACAACCCGGGCTGGCCCACGGGTTTCCCCCCCTGGGCGGCTGATACGCTGGAGATGGCCTTTGAGTACTGCCGGCTTAATGTCCCGACCACCCCTGATTCGCCCACATGTCACAGGAACCCTAACCAGCCTCGTGCTGGCATGGAGTGGTACATTGCGGGGCGTCGCACCAGAGGCCTTAGGCCTAGAGGGGAGGGTATGCACCGTAGGCACATGGAGCAGGTGCGTCGTTATGGGGGTGATGGTGGGCGCGGGTGATGATGGGAGGGGACCGGGTGATGGGAGGGGAGGGTGTGGTGATGGCAGGGGAGGACATGCTGGTGGTGGTTCTGGGGCTGGGGCGGGTGAGTATGGTGGTGGTGGTATGGTAGGGGTGGGTATAGTGGTGGTGGGTTTGGATATTAGTAGACTTATTAGTTTATGTTGTTTTTAAACATTCTGTATTGATGCTTAAACTTGTGTGGTTGTTGTAATTTTAATTTATGTTTATTTGGTTTTTAAATAATTCATTCTTGTTTATTAGGATGTCAATTCCCTTTGCAATTCACGTGAACCATTACACCGCACTCAATGAATATGGGGCACGGTTCCAACATGCTCCGGGATGGGCAGTGATCAATACAGAAATTAGAACTCCGAGAAGTGTCAACAACCTAACAGCTTCATTAAATCAAATTGTCAGATCACATTTTGATAATCAGCAACTCAACGTCTCTCCATTGTCTACCTTAGGATGGACCAAGATCTGTACAACGACTCTATCATCGATATACTGACCGATGCGGACGTACGCATGATGTTGCAGAACTACTTAGACCTTGGAGAAATAATGGAAAGAGTTAGGATTCTTGTGAAGTATGAAGATGATTCAGACTTCGAAGACCCATATGTAATACGAAGCAGGGCTGAGGCGTACTGTAGGGAACAAAATTCACGCTACAGGGCTAGTACGAGGAGACGACCGCCTCCCGCTTGATCAGTGCAACCACATTTGGCTTTCATGTACTGGTAGTCATCAGAACTGTTTTGTTTTAAGACTTAAAATGATGTGTGTGTGGAATAAGTTGTAACATTATGAGAAATGACGTGTGAACAAAGTTGATTGGAAATGAAACTCTAAAATAGAAGCGCTTTTGAAGTGTTGATAATATGTTTCAAATATGTGTACAATTACATTTAATTAGAAAAAAAAAACATTTTTTTGAGCAATATCCGACGACAAAGTAATCTTACTTTTAAAGTGCTGAAAATGGGATAAAAGCATCCACTCAACATGAAGTCACTATACGAATGGTATTCAGCCTACGATTATTGATGGCCAAATGCATTCATTATCAATAACCTTCCTGATGTTGTGAACGAAGGTATACTTGAAAAGTTACCCTTGGTAGATCAAGTAAGGATCAACATCTTGTCCAGTGGTTAGAAACACAGATGGGCCAAAATTCGATCGTTAGTGACGGATAGAATCAGTAACCTTCCTGATGTTGTGAACGAAGGTATACTTGAAAAGTTACCCTTGGTAGACCAAGTAAGGATCACCATCTTGTCCGGTGGTCTAAATTCTTTGTTGGCCGTTGAGTTGCTAACCTTCCTGATGTTGTGAACGGATGAAATATATTCTACAACTCTTTTTTTGGGAAAATAAGGTGTCAAATGTGCTTCTTAAGATCAATGCCATCGTGGGTGGTCTAAATTCTTTGTTGGCCATTGAGTCGCTAACAGCAGTAGTATTAGAACGCATTGTATCTACGATGAGTTTGATTTTATTACATAAAGTATAATCCGCTGTACCAACATGAGACACTACAATATTCAACAAATTAAGTGTCCTTTTTCAATACTTTCATCTTCCAAAAATTCTTTGTTGGTCGTTGAGTCGCTAACCTTCCTGATGTTGTGAACGGATGAATATTCTACAACTCTTTTTTTGGGAAAATAAGGTGTCAAATGTGCTTCTTAAGATCAATGCCATCCTGGGTGGTCTAAATTCTTTGTTGGCCTTTGAGTCGCTAACAGCAGTAGTATTAGAACGCATTGTATCTACGATGAGTTTGCTTTTATTACATAAAGTATAATCCGCTATACCAACATGAGACACTACAATATTCAACAAATTAAGTGTCCTTTTTCAATACTTTCATCTTGCAAAAATTCTTTGTTGGTCGTTGAGTCGCTAACCTTCCTGATGTTGTGAACGGATGAAATATATTCTACAACTCTTTTTTTGGGAAAATAAGGTGTCAAATGTGCTTCTTAAGATCAATGCCATCCTGGGTGGTCTAAATTCTTTGTTGGCCGTTGAGTCGCTAACAGCACTAGTATTAGAACGCATTGTATCTACGATGAGTTTGCTTTTATTACATAAAGTATAATCCTCTGTACCAACATGAGACACTACAATATTCAACAAATTAAGTGTCTTTTTCAATACTTTCATCTTGCAAAAATTCTTTGTTGGCCGTTGAGTCGCTAACCTTCCTGATGTTGTGCACGGATGAAATATATTCTACAACTCTTTTTTTGGGAAATAAGGTGTCAAATGTGCTTCTTAAGATCAATGCCATCCTGGGTGGTCTAAATTCTGTTGGCCGTTGAGTCGCTAACAGCAGTAGTATTAGAACGCATTGTATCTACGATGAGTTTGCTTTTATTACATAAAGTATATCCGCTGTACCAACATGAGACACTACAATATTCAACAAATAAGTGTCCTTTTTCAATACTTTCATCTTGCAAAAATTCTTGTTGGCCGTTGAGTCGCTAACCTTCCTGATGTTGTGAACGGATGAAATATATTCTACAACTCTTTTTTTGGGAAAATAAGGTGTCAAATGTGCTTCTAAGATCAATGTCATCCTGGGTGGTCTAAATTCTTTGTTGGCCGTTGAGTCGCTAACAGCAGTAGTATTAGAACGCATTGTATCTACGATCAGTTTGCTTTTATTACATAAAGTATAATCCGCTGTACCAACATGAGACACTACAATATTCAACAAATTAAGTGTCCTTTTTCAATACTTTCATCTTGCAAAACATTACAACAACCTTCTTGAATATATTAATGGCATACAAGAATTCAACAAAATTTTACAAACTCTAATCTTCTATAATCAACCGTCCTGATCCATCAGTTGGGGGAAACAATCTGTACCACTCTGCATTGCGTGGTAAGAACGGCTCAATATAAGCTGTAACTGAGGGCTCATGCCAACGTCGCCACATCGGATTCAACACTGGGACTGGACAATTTTCGACTGTTTGGAGTCTAATGAAATGAGACTACTCAGCGACACATGCAATAGTGACCTCTGCCACTGGACGACCTAACCCCGATCATCACGTAGCGGCAGTGCGACCAACCCACTAGCCCTACCATCGTATTGTTTTGAAAAACTGATAAGCGCAATGTGGTATACAGTGCACAAGATGACACCAAGATCTAGAATTTCAATCCAGTGTGGCGTCGGTGCGAAACCGTCTCCAAACCAATTCAGTCGAAAGTACTGTCTGTCGTACCAAACTCGCTCAACTTTATTTAACCACCAATCTCTTCTTCCCTCCAGCTCTTCCAAGCATGCACGTCTAACCTGTTTCCATTGGCGTTCATCGTTGTACACGGCATCAGCAATAGCTCGAAACCCACAGTTTCCATCACCCACTATCTCCCTGTAACCTATAATATAATTAGCTAATTGCGGATCGAGGTCACTCCAATACTGCGAGAATTTCCAGGGGCTCCAGTATGTCGGATATTGTGCAGGTTGTTGAGGTGGATTGTGTTGCATTGTCGGTCCTTCTCCAGTTTGACTCATTCCCTCAGATGGGAAACGCTGTGATTGACTGTGTTGCATTGACGGCCCACGATCACTTGTACTTTCGGGGGCTGTCGGGCGTCGCTGAGACTGAACGTCGTAGGCCCGGGCCACGGTTTCCAAGACCTAAATGCTCGTGCTCGGACTTGTCCCTAGTGTTTGGCCTCTTCTTTTTTTTGGTTGTGGGCCTACCCTTAGGCACCTTCACCTCCTCGGGCTCCCATATTGGCTTCCACGCGTTGAACGCTTGTTCGATCGTCGTAGGATCATACCGCTGAGACAGATCATCATACCATAAACCTACACATGAGAGTTGTTCCTCTGTGCTATACGACTCATCATATGTTTGGCGTTGTGCTTCAAATTCTTGTTGTGCGTCATATCTGAGTGTTCGCCAGAAGATATGCACTTCTTCAACTGGTATATTCAGACCGGCTTGAATGTACTGAAACATACGAAACACGCACGGTAATCCCATGGTCGAAGTAAACGCACAAACATCTTCGTACGATGTTGTGTGGTCAATATCGCACCTCCCGCTTCTCAGCTGATCCTGGAGTATTTCCAAACATTTGAGGCTCACTTGATTGACCAGAAATAAAAATGGGACTTGCTGGTCTTCCGAAACCCTTCTGTCAATGGAGAACTCGAAGTCTTGTTTAATGTGGAAATGTTGCCCTTCGAGAATCTATGTATGCTATCGAAGCATGTGTCTAGAGATCCGGTGGATGTATGAAGCCAACACTTTAGAGCTGAGTGGGCGCTCTCCGCCCTACACATTGGAAGTCAATTAGTAGCAGATAAATGGGAAACATACCAATACAAACAACAGAACATGTTGACAATTGAAGTTAAGCTAACCTGTTGGTAGATGTGTTGCCGAAATGCCTGAATCTCTTAACCCATACCTCACAAAATTTCTCACGCTGACATAGCCATGTGTTGTTCAAGTACACAACGAAAGGATTGTTGGCGCCGTAGGAGTGTACTAATTTCCCGTACTGTTCATCGTACTTCGCAATAGTTGAGGCGTAAACTAGTCGCTTCCACCGATGCACTATTAAATTGACTCTCTCGGTCAATATGCATTATCTTGAGCGCATTGGCAGCCATTCTTGCATATATGCCAACGACATAGAAGATGTGGTACAGAAGGATATACCACTGAAAGTGCTTTCACTAGCGCCTTTTCATTGTCAGTGACAAACACATTTGGAGGATAGATCAACACCTTCGTCAGCTGATTAAGCATCCACGTGTATGCAGACTCATCCTCTCTGACCGCAAAACAGAACGCTATACAGAAGTTCTTGCCGCACGACGTGACTCCGACGAACTCCACTAGAGGCACCTTGTACATGTTCGTCTTGTAAGTGCTATCAATGAGCACTACATAAGGAAACATCTTAACGAGCGTCAGCGAAAAAGGGTGCGCAAACAAGACAAGACCCAGCCTAGATGGATTCCCTGCAAAATGGACATTTAATTAGAACTAACATTTAAAGTGATTAACATACAAATAAACCAACACTAAACAGATGTGCCGACACTTACTTAGATCTTTCTCGGACCACCAACTATAATTACGTTCATCTAGCGAGTGCATGAAGGACGCTACATCTGTACGTCCGCCACGATCTTCTTTTCTGAATTTCAAAACTAGGTTATGAATCGATGTCTTGTCTGCAGTACTTTCAGGGTTCTTGTCATGTAAATGGGCCCACATCTGCCTAGGCGCAACACCACTCCTGTACAAACTTTTCATGCTTGCCCTTTCGTCGACGCTAAAGCGAGGCCGGACGAAGTGAGATTGCGGGTTCCTCGCTAACGCGTGGTTGTGCGTCGGGACCATACCAAGATAGACCAGCCCGTCTCCCCACCCCTGATGCTTAGGCGGAAAGGGCAGTTGCATTTCTTCGTGGCACGCCGTGGCCTTTGACTCGACGATGACGATTCTCCTGTGCTAACCCGTGGCCTATGCTTGCCGTACCTCTCACACGTTAGTATTACTTCACCGTCGTCTCGCTTAGTCTGTCTGATTAGATAAATATTATTAGCCTCTCCGGTGCGAAACGCATAACCAACCGCCTCCTCTTTATCGCCAAAGATTAGGCTACTATTAAATACATGACTTGTGTCTACGTTCCATCCTCGAATTCATCATCGTTATCACCCTAAGCAGAAAAACGTCGTTATTCATCAAGTGCTACTCGTAAACCCTAATACTACGTACTTTAGAATAAATCACACATAAGCCATCAAAATAATCAGCAAAGTATATCATCGTAAAGTACATGAAAAGACAAACGCAACGGCGCAAACGGATCGAAAAACGGAGCAATAACGAAGAAGATACAGCGATTTGAAAAACGGGCACCGGCGCAGGGCCGACCTAAAGACGCCGGCGACGGCCGGGGACGCATCAAGGAAGGCGCGCAGGAGCGCGGTGAGCGGGGGTGGGGGGGGCGCGAGGTAGCCAGGGGGGAGCGGGCGCGGCTGAGCCAGGGTGAGCGGGGCGCGGCTGAGCTTGGTGCGCGCAGGCGCGCGCGAGAAAGAGGGCGCAGGGCACCATATCCGGGGTGGGCACGGCGTTTTTCTTGCTTTTTTTCGTTCAGTTTTGTATGTATTCTAGCTACTTTTGTACATAAATTACTAAAAATAATAACAGAAAGTACCTCAGATTGAGCTCCTCGTGAATACTCCTCGCTCCTAACATCATCTGCATTCTCGTCTTGTGTTTCTGGAACACCACCTTCAGCATTTCCTCCATCTTTTTTACTCTTACCGAACAGTTTTTTCTTTAAACTTCCGAAAGAAACCATTTCCTCTCTTTATCTCTCTAACTTTATCTCTCTAACTTTAGATTTGCTGAATTTGAATATGAATTCATATCATTCAATTCCTTTATATAATAAAATTTGGGGTCACCTTGTAATATATCATAAATGTGGGTAAATATAGAAATATTTGAAAATTATTATAGTAGGGGCAAAATAGTCTTTTTCCGACTGAGCGAAGTGAAAACCCGACTGAGCGTAGTGACCCTCTTTAAATAAAGATGCTAAAATTTTCACAGAAGCTCATCACATAGAAACCAAATTTACACACAACCATGACGACAAAAGTAACACGTATTCCCCTAGTTTACAATTAAGAATCACTAATATTTCAAAATTTCTCTAGGACTAACGCCAATAATATACCCATATCTCTTTCACTAAATATATATATATATATATATATTCTCCATATCCGGTAGTCTTTACTGGGGTATATTTATTTATTAATTTCCTTATAAGCAGTTACCACAATACACACTTTCACAAACAAGGGAATAAACATTGAACTATATTGTTCGTCTGACACATCACATAGAGTCTCACTACATTATAGCAACCATAAGCATTTATAATATTGCACACCTTAGTATGCGTAAATTTATAAATTCATACATCTAACATATTATGAAAGATTTTATCATCAGGGAGAGGCAGGAACTCACCAAAAGGTTTCAACCATGTCATTATAGAAATTATCACCGTAACCAATACTTCTCTTATTCCAAGCAATCTAATTTTCAGCATTCTTCATAATTAATTGCCACATCACGTTACAACCCAATACTAGAGATATATATGCTGACGTACATGGATATATCTATATATATATATATATATATTTGCAACACCCCCGAATAAACATCCAATAGTACAAACAAAGCTCCTAGCCGTATTACTAGATAACTATGCAGCGGATTCTCAACATCATCCGGGTGCTACAGATGCCAACCACCCACGTGATTGACAGACCACATAACCAACACCAAGTTACGGTCTGCATGAATGGAAACAACCCTCAACCAAAACTCATATACAATATAAGACACAATTCCAAATACCGAGTGTCTACAACAAAATTACCAAATCATAAACTGAAAATTACATCTCGGGTTTAGTATCAACCCAAACCTTAAACATACTACTGCATACTCAAAAATTATGCCCTGATGGACTACCCCTATGGTAGCCATCCCGCCTATGCTCCGTTATCATCCGGCTCAATACCTGTAAAAAATTGGGTTGTAAAGGACTCAGCAAACTACGCTGAGTATGAATATGTGTAGCCCGTATGTTGCCGGGCTACACGACTACTGGGTCGAATATTATTAAGTCCAATTACATGCTATTATAAAGCAGTAAAGCACACCACAACACATCATGATGTCATACACACTTAAAGGTAGCAAAGCATTAGCAACAAGCAACCAAGCATAACATGTTGGCATCGTAACAATATCAAACACGCAACCAAGCACAACAAGCTGCTAGCATAGCAACAGCAATCATGTAAATAATAAAACGTGAGCATAGGTATGTTATACCAATGATCCTCACTATGGGATCGTTCGCGCGTTGTGTGTTTTCATTTCTTTTCCCTTGTTCCCATAATGTGTATTTTCTTTCTCTTTCCTTGCACCAGGTCTGGGGATATAGTTTAGATCTCGTGACCATATCATGTAGGTGCCAATATTTCCTTAATTCTTTAAGGGTTATTTGTGAATTCTCTTATCACCACAAGTTGAAGAGCGTCTTCTCCATAGCTAATCCTCTATTTCCGGCGTCATGCGTCGAGAAAGTGGGGTCATCTCTAGACCCCAGGATGTGTCCCGCCAACTAGTATTTTACTTTTCATTATCATTATAAGTTCGACACCATAGTGGGTGTCATTAGAGGTCCTCTATAGTTTAAGAGGAGTGTTCCCTTTATATAGTTCCTTTGTTTTGTTTACGTAGTTCGTTGTGTTTCATCTCAAGGTTTCATCAACAAGAAGGGACTACACTACTGTGTGCGCGCAAGCAATATGCAACAATAATAGAATAGGCATATAAGCAAGTTAAAACAAGCAATCCAATTTCATGCTTTAGTCTTATGGTCATTTTCAAACAAAGCACACAACACACAAGCCGTGTAACACGGCAACATACGGACCACACATATCCATACCTTATTCAGAAGCACGTGTCGCCTCACACACGGGGTCTCGATTGGCCTTCATTACCACCCTAACGTTGATTAAAAATAACGTGTCAGTTCATGATTTCATGTGGTGACACTTTTCTAGTTTATCTCATTTATACCGGGTGTTATTCCCTAGGTGAGTCGTTGAATGTACAGTTTATTCTAAACCTTAGAGCTTCCCAAGTATTCTCCTTAGACTTTTATTTATCTCCTAGGATGTTTACATCGTCGGTTACAAGTTAACTAAGACCTCTCCTCTAGTTAACGTTTTAGAGCATTCTAGGCACTAATATGTAACGAGTTTATCTAAAACGGATTTAACTTGTCTAAAGTATATCCCCTCCTTAGCTAAATAGGTTATCAATGTTTTAAACCTAGTATGATAATAATATAGTCTTTAAAATACCCCTAAAACCTATTTATACTGAACCCACAAGTTCCTCAAATCTGAAACACAACTTCCATGTACCACCTTATCTAACTTCACTTCCAAGGTAGTAAACCGATGTTTAACCTTCTTAATAGGTTTTGCTAACCTAGTGGTATCCATCAGCTATGATTCAGGTTCATTACTAAGTTAGCACCACACTCATAATGCTTCTGTAAATCAGTTATACTGAAACACAAAATTATTGAAATCTGGAACAACTCTCTCCATATTCCTTTTCGATACTTGGTTCTTTTCAGTCCAACTGATGTGTAATTCTCTCCCACAGTACTTACTCCACTAGCTAAGGGTGTCAACTATGTCTCAGACTCAATACTAACCCAACAAAACACTTGTATAGGTTATGTACTTAACTACACCGAACAGCATACTACTGAAAATCTGGAACACAACTGAATTAGTGCCCCTCTTTCAGCTTCTTATGTAAGCGTATATCCTGATTCCTAATCTCCCTCAAAGTGTTCACATATTTACTTGAGTGTATTGGGGTGTTTCAGGTTCTTTATTGTTCAATGCAACCCCTACAACCCTCTGCAACATGAATCTACATAGAGCATAGATCTTCAGGCAAGAATAAGAAATCTGAAACCTACAACCTGTTATCCTTCATTATGTTACTTTCCTCTGTTGTTTTTCTTATTGCTCATTAATCAGGTTTTTTTTACTCTCCCTAATAATCTAGCTACTTAGATAGATGTCTTGGTATAGTTTTCATCTTTAAAACAGACCCAAAATAACATGGACCATAATCCTGAAAATTCTTACACAGGTAACAACAAAAGAAAACTGAAACTGAAACTATGCATCTGCTGTAAACTCTTTTCTACTGCTCAGTTTTCTGTTACCTAACCTATTTCTAGCTTCCCCAACTTGTTTCGTTACTTGGTTATATGTTTTGATACAACTCCAACTCTAAGAAAACCCAAGGCAATAACACAGAACTGCTGATAAGTCCTCAAACTGAATCGAGAAAACCTGAAATCATATACTGCTGTATTCCCTGGTTTGGCTCTCCTTTTTGTTCTTTCTAATTTTCCCAACGTGTCCCTACTTTTAATTAGGGGTATTTGCAGAGTTTAAATTCATTTACAGACCCATCAGCATCTTTAAAGCTTCTGCACTTCCTTGTATAGAAACAACACATTCATGCCCACTGAAAGAAACATAATCGGTGCATTCTGTTTGACCATTACTTGCAGTTGGTTATACTGACTTTTAACCTACCCTTCAGTACCTATGAACTTACTAAGGTGTATTAGGTGTGTTTTAGATTCATTAGAAATTCATTACAGCCCCATCAATTCCCTCTGTAATAATATTACTCGGACACTCAAACTTTTACTAGAATTATAAAGCTGAAACATCACATTCTGATATACTTGCTTTTATTTCCTATTGTTAGTTCACCAACTGTCCCTCAAACTATCCCAATTTACTAGTTCTGTTAATTAAGGTCTTGATCAAGATTCTAAACTCAAAAACAAACCTACAACACCTGGGTTTATGTTACTGATATAACCTCACACTGAACTGAAATCTGTAAACCGAAACCATAAGCTGATGCACTTCTCTTCTATTTTTATGTTTGTTATTCATCTGTCTTCTAATCTGTCATCAAAACTTTCCCACGTATCTACCCAACTGGTTATGGTGTTAACACTGTTTTAAACTCAAGACTAAACCAAAAGAAACACTCACACACCTTCTGCACTTGGCTACACAGAAACAGCCCAACAATTATAATCTGAAAAGAAATACAATCGGTGCCAACATTTTTTTCCTCTTCTGTCAGATCATTAACTGGTTTCTAGTATCCCAAATGAGCATGCCTACCTAGTAGAGTATATTAGCAGGGTATTAGATCCATTATAAGGCCACTACAACTTCTTTAACTCCTCTGAAAATGGGTTATACAGAAATCAAACTCTCAGCCAAACCATAAAACTGAAGCATCAAACTGTGTAAAACCTTCATTTGACCTCTCTGTAAATGCATTAAACTGTAACACCCTATATGGGTAACTGTCCAACAACCTAGCTCCCAAGCCATCCGGGCTTGAAAACTAGCCACTTTAGGCCCTCAATCCTCACTTGGGCTGAAAAGTGGAAGGCCTGTTGTTGTAGTCAACCCATGTGTTTACATATAAGGAACTCACAATACTACTCATATCCTGATGTGGGATGGGGGTATTACATACTCCCCCACTCTAAGAAAGCAACGTCCTCGTCGCAAGTCTAACATCCAAGTCCCATAGATCTCCTCGGTAGGTGTCGGGTAGATCATCCCTGTAACACCCCTACTAATTCGGCTCCTAATAATCCTATAAATGTCGCGCACAATAATATCTCGCAGCGGTAAAATAATAACTGTCGCCCTAATGGTGTCACTGTCATCACTCGCCCATACGGGTGATAACGATTTACCTGATAATCAACTTACGAAACATATTCCCGCAGTGATCACAAGAGATAGATAGCAGTACTTAAACAATTTAAAAACAAATCTAACGTCAACCAAATATTACAGACCGTGAGCATCTAAACCAAATACACCTCGGTTAAACAACCCGAGTCCAAAACAATCTGAGTATCACACCGTACCAAGTCTAAACCAATTGTACTATCACAATAGTCACGCCTCGCTGCGACCCACCACCTAATCACCTGAAATAAAGATGGTTTGTGGTATTGGATTAAGCCCCTGCTGAGTATGTCATCACATGCCCCGTCATGCCCCCAAAGACCCCTCAATTATTTGGTCGAGAGCATGGGGTTCATTACATGCAATACCATTTTAATATTTAAAACTGTAAAACAATTAAAAGTAACAACCATACAATAAACACAACCATCAACATGTATAATATGACCACAAGTATAACCAATGAACAACCAAGCGAAACAACGAGAATAATAAACAAGTATTAATTCTCGTCCATGGTATAGAAACCAATATCGTTCGCCACTGTATAATTCTCAACTGTATTATTTGTTCAGTTATACCTAGTGACAATGTCTCGTTAAAACGACATGTCTCTAGTTACCCATATATTATGGCGGGTCACCCACGGCAGTAGCCACTCCAACGGTAGAGTCTCCGACCAACGAGCCATTCTAGCTCACGGGAAATTTTCTTGATACTTGCGGACCCGTACGCGGACATCCTGGTATCGTTTTTGTGATCACAGCGCGCACCAAGAGCCACATCCTCTTGGCTTTACTTTCCTTCATTTAATTTAATTAATTATTCCATCGCATCGCATTACCAAATTTTCCTAACACAGCAGACTAAGGTCATTAGTCCAATCCGGAGTCTGTAAACTCGGGATCCAGTGTTAGATACGAGAGCGGCGTATAGAAAGGCCAATGCTCCGTATAAAAGTCTCGGATAATATGTATATCTTATTATCCTAGTGCTACAACGTTTTTCTAACGATCCTTATATTTCATATAAGATAGCACCATAGCCGCTAGTTCGTTTTATATATATTGATCCATATATATGAACCGATACTGTTAACTCAACAACAGTAATATTAAGCAGCTATAAATATACAATTCATGCATATTAATTATCACATTCAGACAAACAATCTTATCACAGATCACACAGAAGTCTGAACTGAGGAAGCCCTCAGAGACAATCAGAGACACATAACAACATACCGTTCACCCTGATGTATTACGGTGGAGTATGAATCAGCAAGATCCTATGCTCCTTGTGTAGTCTCTAACAGTCTAAACAATACATAATGCTACTGATTAGCATACCGTATAACAACACAATCCTACGGTACCCCGTACCGTCACTAATAACTCCCGGTTAACCCCCCGTTATTAGCTATCAATATTTGTCGGGTTTTAGGTTTAACTCGAGATTGGAAAAATGTTATATTCCATGCGTAGTTTGTCTTGTATATTAATATACTTATTGTTGAACTCGTTATCGCATGTGACTTAGCTCACCCTTGTATGTCGTATAGTTTATTTCATTATTGCATGTGTGATCCTTTGTCATGCACTATGCATCTCACCTTAGTATTTATTTTTCTAAGGTTTGTCTCTTTTTTTTTTAAATTCGATGTGGTATAATTCCTTCGTAAACAATACTTTGAATGTATAAATTCTTGCTATCCCATGTATACTCCTAACATTAGAATTCCACATCTAATGTTTGTAATTCTTTTCCCCTTTTTTCATATGTCATTTTTAATTAAGAAAACACATGGTCATTAAACCATATTATATTTTTCCACCATAACACATATTTATTTATGTGTATGTTTTATGGAACTATTTCTTATATGGTAAGTCTTATAATATATATTCATTCTTTCTAATGAATACCTCTTATATTATAAATGTTATAATTCTTATAACATTAAATCCATATTATAAATTCCATTTAAAAATGTTAATATTTCCGAACAGCACCAATGTTCTTAAATATTTACAAAACCCACCACTTAATTAATATAATGTTACATTATTGTTATATAACATATCTTATGACATTTAAGTCATTTAAAACAATTATAACCTATAGTCATATTTTGTTTATAAAATACCAAATGGCTCCTTATATTTTCGGTTTCCATTATACACCACTAAAATTCTATAAATCACAATTCCATCCCAATTTATAATACATAGTTTTCTAATTCCCTTAAAACTATATATTATACATATTTCTTTATAAAACCTTATATATAACTCCAAAAATTACCAAACTATCCCAAAAGGTTATAAATATTATTCCTAACCTTATACTTCTTTTAAATCTCGGTTTTCACCCCTTTGTTACCCATTTGTAACAATGTTATAAAATATCTTATATTATACTTATATAACTCATATAAACTCCAAATTTAACCAAATAAATTTCTAAAAATTCCTAATAACTTAAGGACTATTCTAAATTCCATTTAGTACCCCAAGTTTTTAGAAATTACATCATAACCCCATCTTTTATAAATCTTTCACAATTTAATAAATATCTTATTATAAGATAGTATTTTAATTTTCTTAAATTTTCCAAACTTGGTCAAAGTCTCCTATATGGTCAACTTTGACTCCTAATACCAAATGGGAACCAATTTTTCAGCAATCACTAATAATAACCTATACTTTTCTATTTTTACAATTTTGACCCAAAACTTTATAAAATGTTATAATTTTTATTAAATTCATTTAAAAACCCTAAATTACTCTAAATTAAGCCCACAGCTTTCTTGTAACACCCCAACTCAATCCAAATGTGGTCTCGCAACTTAACAGTATATATATACACATGTCACAGCGGAATTCTTTACAATCCAGGACCTTGCCACGGTCTGACTACAGAATATACCGAACGTTAGTACAACAATCTTAACCATATACATATCCTTCTTACAACCCCCTCACAACCTATACATCTTACTAACTCAATTGCCACACGAGTGTACAGGCACAACTCGTAGGTCGTACTTAATCCCTAACACTTGCACTCCTTCTTACTCTCGCGACGGCCGCCTCCTGATGTTCACCTGTGTAGTAAAAAGAAGCCCCCGAGGGGGTCAGCACGAATGCTGGTACTATCCTCTCATGGCCCCCAAGCTAACGTGGCTACGACGACTAATTGTCGATAGCATGGAGGTTGGTTAGATGCACAACATAATAGAAAGTGCAGTAAACAACAACTCAGATATGAACAATCAAAGTTCACACACAACGAACGACTTAAATGCGTTCCCTTAATTAGAGAGTTAGTTATTTAACTCTTTAAGTAGTGTTTCCTCTTAAACTTAGTCCATCCTTATCTCACCTCAATCTTAGTCTTATCTTAATCTTAGAAAAAACCATCCTTTAAAGAGGAGTGGATGTAGCTTATCTTAATCTTATATTACAAACCATCCTTTAAAAAGGAATGGTTACAACTTATTAACCTCACCTTAATCTTAATCTTAATAATACAAATCATCCTTTAAACAGGAATGATTGTAACTCAACTTAATCTTACCTTAATCTTAATCTTAATGATACAAATCATCCTTTAAACAGGAATGATTGTAACTCAACTTAATCTTAATCTTAATAATACAAATCATCCTTTAAACAGGAATGATTGTAACTTAAATTAATCTTAATCTTATTCTCAATCTTAATCTCTATATACAAACCTTTCCTGGAAGGGATTGGCCGTATCTAATTCGAACCTGGGATTTAGGTGATCCCACCGCACCATCTTAATGCCACCTACTCTGGACGGGAGTCCAGCGTAGCTGAGCCGGCAACCGGCCCTAGGCAACAAGTCCGAAGACAAGTTCCTTAAGCGGAAGTCGAATCTGCTATAGATACCGACTCCCTTTCCTTAGCATGCATGACCGGAGATCGGTCCCGGTTTCCTCACTCAAGTTCCAGTTAGTAGTTAACTCAAGACCATGTTTGTTGGTTAACCTCTTTCGGTTCATATCGTCCCTCATTAGGGGCGTTCCTTAGTCTCACTCAATTCCTTACTAAGCATTGGTTAGTAAGTTCTCACGGTATGTTGCGTTAGTTTTCAAACATCACACAACAATACAATATACATATATATATAGTTCCGGTTGCATGCTTTATCTTGTTTAGTGGCACACAAAACAAATAGCACACAAGCCGAGGGACACCTCGTTAGCAAGCAGGTCACAAGAAGAAACAACTGTACCGTTCACCGTTGGTCGTTCGGCTGCTACTCTCTTCCGGAGTCCAAACTCCCAAGTCCTAAAACATTCATTCAGTTTTAGGTTGTTAATCACTTAACTCAATATGACTTACTTAGCTTATTTAACTTACTTAGTTCCTTAATGATCCCCACCTAGCACCTCTTAGGTCTTACACTTAATCTTACAAACTTAATCTTAAACTTTCAAGTTTATACTTAACTTAACTTAATCCCTTAAGTTCTTAGGGTCCTAATCATTACTACCCTACCAAAGGTATTCCTCATTACCCATTACCATTCTTAGAATTCAAAATTTCTTTTTTTTTCTAAGTGTTAAGGGTCGACCGACCCACCGACCGACCCAACCCCTGGGTCGGTCCATTACAGAAACTCCTCCGTCTTTTGGAACCCATCCGACCGACCCAGAGCTAGACCGACCGACCCAAACCCTCTGGGTCGGTCCCTTACCGAACCCACTTTCCTACTTAAACCTTGCCCGACCGACCCACGACCGACCCATCCTTATGGGTCGGTCTATTGCCGAAACATTTCTGCTGGGTTAACAAGGTCCGACCGACCCAGAACTGGGTCGGACCCTGGGTCGGTCCTCTACAGACCATCCTCTTAAATTGCCTCTTTCAATTCCAAACTTTTCCACAAGTGTCCTAATAGGTCCAACACCATCTTGGCACCTTAAACCCACCTTATAACCTCCTTTAAATACCTTAAATCATCCACCAAAATCCACCTTAGTCATTATGCATTTTCCTTGTAATAATGCTACTCTTGTAATGCTTTCCTCTAGGTTTCTAGGTGGTGGTTCATACTTAATGTAACCACTATGCCAATGTTTTCCTCACCACTATAACATCTCCCAAGCATCTCTCACTATCTAAAACTCTTTCAAGCATTTACTAAAAGTTCCTTCTCAAGCTTAAGCTTCCATACACCAACACCTTATTTCCTTCCTAGTTGTTTACTAACATTTGCCTAAGTCCTAAATACTCAATTACATTCTCTTGATTCCTAAATCCCCCAAGGTAATGCCTAAGTCATTACCACTCATTCCAACACTTTATCTTACCCCTCTTCATCAAGACAATCTCTAAAACTTCCTAGTACTTCCTTAGTCATTAAATTCCCTTAGGACATATCTTAATCACCTTAAGCATTACACCTTCTCCTTAAACTTATGCACAAGTCTTACATTCCTCATCTCATGATTTTGGTGTGTTCAAAAACACTCACCAATCCTCCAATTCCTCCTAGACATCTCTAGGTCATTCTAAACCTCAAGAACTCCTTAGTTAACTCATTTCCACCCAATTTCCTTTTCATGCTCCCTAGTAAACCCTAGGGCATATTAGCTCACCACTACCACTTAAACACCTTGTTTTCTACTCAAATTTCGCCATAGCTTCCCTAGTATCTTATCATTCCCAAACACATTATTTTCCTCATCCAACCATCTCACACACATCAAGTTCTTCTCATCTTATTTCCTCACCCAAATCAACTTATTCACATCATACTCAATATATTGCAATAATCTTAAATTGCATAGCACTAAGGCTCTTAAATGACATGGCTCTTAGGCCCTTAAATGACTTAAACTTAAGCACTGAATTTCCCACATATATAAGCTTTCAACCTGCAAATACACTCATCAATCTCATAGTAGTTATAATGCTCTTAAAAACCACCTTAAACTTATATTACTAAGTCATTCTCATTAGCTCCTTAATCACAAGTTCATAGGCTTGTTTAAGTTCTTTTTCTTAGGTTATAAAACCCATTACCTAATGTAAGCCCTAGGCTACATTGGTACTCATCTAATCTCATTCCTTACAACTTAAACCACCATTAGGTAAGCATTTTACCTTGTTTTCTCAAGCTATCTTAACTTCCTCCTTAGACCTTCTTCTTGAATGAATATCGGCCACCACTCAAACTTCCCTTGCCAATGTTCTAATCAATAACCAATGACTCATATGAGCACTAAACAATGCACTAACCTTAAGGAATGAAAACCTAGGTTAGAAATGTGTTCTAAGGCATAAAAGTGGATGATTACCTTTGAAGTCTCAATGTAGACTTTGGCATTGAATGAAATAGGACATCCACTAGTCCTTGGTGAATAAATCAAGCTAGAACAAGGCATAAAGACAAGGCCCCATGAGTAGTGATTTTCGGCCATGTAAGAAAAGTGATGGAAACTTGGTTTTTTCTTACATTTTCTTTACCTTAAGAGAATGGAGAAGCCAATGAGCTCTTCAAACTTGATTTTCCTCCATCAATGGAGTTTTCTCATGGCACCAAAATGGAGCTTTGAAAGATTTGAAAAGATAGGAAGATAGGTCTTGGCCTAACTAAGAGAAATCTACACTTAGTTTTTGATTTGGAGCAAAGATGAACACTTGGTGAGCATTTGAAGGTGGAGCACCCATGGAAGAAGCTCTCTCGGTTTGGAGCAAGAGAAGGGAAGAAGAAACCGTGGGTGAAAGAGAGAAATGGAGGAAAGAGAAGAAAAGGTAGCTAATATAAGGTATTTTGCTTTATTAAAGCAAATAGTAACTTCTTTACTTATCTCTTCTTTTCCTTTCTCATTTGATGACTCATGTGGTGACTCCCCACATAAAAACCGGCCACCCCATTAATATAAGGCTAACATGGTCTTTGTTGACCAATTAATTGACTATATTGATTAAAACCTAAACTAGTCACTAAATAGTTACTATTCACTAATCAAGGCACATAATCGGGAAATTTTTGATTTCCCATTGATTTAGACCTCCTAATGTGATACTAATTAGTACACATGTTGATTAAAGAGTAATGATGGACATTTAGCCACTCAAAACTCAATTCTAAGACAATTTCTCAAAAATGTGCTTTAAGAATTCTTAAAGCACATTTTGTGTTTTAACTTGTTTTCAAGCTTGGTTTTCTTTGCTAATTGATTTAAAATGACCTTAGGATATTACTAAGGTCTTACCAAGATGTTTGGGTACTCACCCAAGTCTCTCCAAGCTTAGAGCACGTTTTTGCCCTGATTGCCTTTAAGGCACTTTCTTATGTTTTCCCTGGTTTAAATTGTCTACCAATCTTTCTAAGGCATATTCTAGCCTTACTACATCATAATTTGATGTTTACTTAACATACTTAGTTTGGGGTATTTCATTTCTAATTTCCTAGCAATTACGAATTGGCCCCAATTTTAATTATAAGCAAAATAAAACTAAATAAGCTTATAAACTTAAATTAAAATGGCCTAATGACATGGCCTTATTACAACCTTGAACTTGCAAAATAAATTACACAATAAATCAAAATATATCAATATTTTCAGCCTCACCATGGTTTAATTATTTTTCCACATAATGTCATAATTTGACCATTATGTTAATTAATCTCTTAAATGACTAGCTTAATTTATCTTAGCCATTTTTTTCCATTTTTAGGTCAATATGACCTAATATATAATTTCACTCTCGGCCATATATATATATGCTTAGAAATTATAAAAATCATAAGTTTAAGGTGTTTATACCTTGATTATTCCTTGTATGATCTCGGTCACTTGTAGGAAAATTCACCACTTGGTTTAGACATGTTTAATACACAAAAACAAGATATGGTTACACTCCAAGCTTGAGTTTAACCATAAGGAATAATTAATGTAAGATTTAAGGCAAAAATCACCTTAAAAATGCAAGGGAAGTTCTAGGTGGTTTCGACCGAACCAAACACACCACACGGTGTTAGATCCACCATATTGACATAGGAAATAGTTAGATCACAACAAGCTACCTTGTTATTAGGTTTTACCTTGGAAAAATGTCTTAAAAGAGGGTATTTCCTTTGGATCTTGGTCACCCTTGCTCCAAATGGCTAACCAACTGAATGAACATGTAAATATGAAGATTATGAGTGTATAAACTCATAAAAATTGAAGGAAGAAAACCGGATGTAGAGTGGAGAGGCTTAAGGTATGTTTTTACCTTAAAATGCAATTTTGAGCAACCTTGGTCCCTCTACTTGTCTCAACCGAGTTTAGCTCTTCTTCTAACCTTAGAACACTGATAATAAGCCATAGGAATTGATGAGCCACGAAATCTAGGTGTAGGTAGTGAAGAGATGAAGAAAAAGGGCTAAAAATGACCTTAAAACACTTACCTTAAGAGCTTAGGAGCTAGATTTGCCTTCCATGCTCAAGAACCAGACTTGAGAGCTTCTTAGGAAGGGAGGAACTCGGCTGGGCAGAAGGGAATCGGACAAGGAGGAAGGAAGAGGTGGGTAAGGTTTGAAATAATTGAAAAAGTAAGTTTTACTATTGTAAATTTGTGTTAGGTATCAATTTTCTCATAATCATTGCAAGCTGTCTCCTCTCTTATTGCCAGCCGATTTCCTTGGTCCAAATGGGTCAATTAATTGACCATTGACCATGCTTGGTCAATATTGACTCATGCGGGCCCCACTTTAGGGTTTTATTAATATTTTAATATTAATTTGTAAAAATTCGTAAACTTTTGGAATTAAATTCCTAATATGATATAATATGATAAAATATCATATTTAAGGGTAATTATAATTTTTAAGCCCATTAAAAATCAATTTAGAAGGCAATCTCACAAAAACGTGATTTAAGGTGTTTTAGCGCACATTTTTGTGTCACAGGGTGTTCCTGAGCTTAGTTCTCCTTGAGAATGGTTTCATTGTGTTCCTTAACTCATTATAATGCTTAGGAATCCACTTTGGATCCTATTTGAGGTCATACAATCTTTATGGTGTCTTAAAGCACATTTTTGGCTTTACCGATCTTAAGGCGTGTTTTTCCTTGTTGAGATCTTTTAGATTGTTCCACAATAATATTTAGGTGTTTAATAATCATCTTAGATCATTAATAGATCATTTACTTATATTTTAAAGGTTAGGGGTATTTCAGTCTACCCCCCTTAAGAAGGCTTCGTCCCGAAGTCCTTAATCCTCTACAGTTCACCTAAGGAATCAAGTTCCACTAAGTAACCAAACAATCCATTGCTAGGGAGTAACTCCCACTAGGTTCAGACCTAGTCTATACATACCGCATATATCAAATAATCAAACTCATGGTATAAAGCTCATTCACATCACAGCACTAAACAAGGTGCACATCCAACACATCAACCAAAAGTACTCAGCGGTACTATGTATATATTCAACTAGGTGCACTAAGGCACATACACAAAATGTATCATACATACAATCATCCAAACAACAAGTATGACGCAGCATACCAACTAAAACACACCACAAAAACGAGACCTAATGCACAACATGTGCGCAAGCCAAGTGGTGTCTACCCCTCTTAAAAAGGGTTTGACCACGAACCCGTACAAGTATCACAGCTACTATTCGAAGAGTGCTGGGTACTTCGTTCTCATGGAGTCCTCTAACTCCCATGTAGCCTCCTCCACCTCATGGTTCAACCAGAGAACCTTGACCATGCTAACGGTCTTGTTCCTAGTCTGCCTCGTCTTCGTATCGAGAATGCGGAGTGGTACTTCCTCATATCGTAGAGCGGGGTCCAACTCTAAAGTCTCTGGCTGCAAAACGTGCGATGGATGGGGCACATACCTCTTCAACTGTGAAACGTGAAAGACGTCGTGCACCCTCCCGAGCTCTGCAGGTAAATCCAGTCTGTAGGCTAACGGGCCCACTCGCTCCCTAATCGCATAAGGTCCAACATACTTCGGGCTCAACTTGCCCTTCTGCCCAAACCGGAATATTCCCTTCATGGGTGACACTCTGAGGAATACCATGTCGTCGGTAGTGAACTCAATGTCCCTCCTCTTGGTGTCTGCATTTGCTTTCTGCCGGACATGAGCTGCCCTCATGTTCTTCCTAATCTGTAGGACATCCTCCTTAATCTGCTCTAGGTACTCAGGTCCTAGAAGCGTATTCTCGCTGGCCTCATTCCAGCATAAAGGAGTCCTACACGGTCTACCATAAAGTGCCTAAAATGGTGGCATCTGTATCGAAGAGTGGTAGCTGTTGTTGTAGGCGAACTCTATCAGATGTAGTCGCTCTAACCAACTCCCCTGAAAATCTAAGGCACATGCTCTCAGCATGTCCTCTAGTGTCTGGATGGTCCTCTCACTCTGACCGTCGGTCTGTGGATGGAACACCGTACTAAGCTTCAACTTCGTACCCAAGGCTTCCTGAACCTGTCTCCAGAATCTAGACAAAAATCAAGGGTCCCTATCAGAAACAATAGTCTTTGGCACACCATGGTGCCGGATCACCTCCTTCTGGAACAAGTCCGCTAACTTCGGGACGTTCCAGGTATCCTTCATAGCAACAAACTTTGCCACCTTCGTCAGACGGTCCACAATGACCCAAATCGTGTTCAGTCCTCCCTTAGTCGGTGGGAGACCGACAACGAAATCCATCGAGATGTCCTCGAACTTCCAACAAGGAATAGGCATAGACTGCACTAAACCTCCGGGTCTCCTATGCTCAAACTTAACCTTCTGACAGGTCAAGCATCTAGCCACATACTCAGCTACATCCTTCTTCATCCCGCTCCACCAGAAACGAACTTTCAAATCCTTATACATCTTCGAAGAACCAGGGTTGACGGATAAGGACGAGCAATGAGCCTCCTGGAGTATCTTCTCCTTCAGATCAGGAGACGACTCCGGAATACATAATCGGCCATTCAGTCGTAACATGCCATCATTACACAGTTCGAAATCATACTTCTCTCTTTCAAAACAACCCTCTGACATTTTCTGTTTGATGCTCTCCTAATACTGATCACTCTCCTGAGCAGCTCGTATCTCGTCAATCATCGCTACCAGCGTAAAAAATGAATGAGCTCTGCAGCTCAGGGCGTCGGCAACTACATTTGCTTTGCCCTCTTTGTACCTCAGGTCTATGTCGTAGTCCTTCAAGAACTCGACCCATCTTCTCTATCGCATGTTCAGCTCCTTCTAAGAGAAGAGATGCTGTAGACTCTTATGATCAGAGTAGATAGTGATTGTCACACCATACAAATAATGTTGCCAGATCTTCAAAGCGAAGACTACTGCGCCTAACTCAAGGTCATTGTGGGGTAATTCGCCTCATGCTTCTTCAGCTGTCGGGATGCGTAGGCAACTACCTTCTCGTGCTACATAAGCACACAGCCTAGACCGGTTCCAGAGGCATCACAATATACCTCGAACCCATCGGTGCCCTCAGGGATAGTAAGAATGGGCGCCGATGTCAGGAGATCCTTCAGCGTCTGAAAGGACAGCTCACACTCTGCAGACCATAAGATCTGGGACTCCTTCTTCATTAGATTAGTCATTGGTTTGGCCTCCTTTGAGAAGTCCTTCACGAATCTTCGATAATACCCTGCCAAACCTAGAAAGCTACGGACGTATGTGACTGTCTTCGGCCTTGGCCAACTCTTCACTGCCTCAATCTTAACAGGATCTACTGATATACCGCTAGCTGATATAATGTGTCCTAGGAATGACACACTGTCCAACCCGAACTCACACTTAGAGAGTTTGGCATACAGCTGGTTCTCTCTCATAATATTCAATACCTGTCTCAAATGCAACTCATGGTCTTCCTTGGTCTTTGAGTAGATCAGAATATCGTCGATGAAGACTACAACTGAGCTATCAAGATGCTCTCTAAAAAGGCGGTTCATCAAATCCATGAATATGGCTGGTGCATTCGTCAATCCGAATGGCATAACGGTGAACTCGTAGTGTCCATACCGTGTCCTGAAAGCTGTCTTCTCAATATCACCCTCTGCAATCCTAATCTGATGGTAGCCAGATCTGAGATCTATCTTCGAGAACACACTGGCCCCTCTCAGCTGATCAAATAAATCATCTATCCGTGGTAGTGGGTACTTGTTCTTGACTGTAACTGCATTAAGCTCACGGTAGTCGATGCAGAGTCGCATACTGCCGTCCTTTTTCTTGACGAACAGCACTGGAGCACCCCAAGGAGAAACACTAGGTCGAATGAATCCCTTGTCGAGGAGGTCCTCCAGCTGTAGCTTCAGCTCCCTCATCTCAGCCGGTGCCATACGGTAGGGTGCCTTAGCAATGGGGCCCGTACCTGGCAACAAGTCGACGGCGAACTCAACCTCGCGCACAGGCGGCATGCCTGGCAGCTCATCAGGAAATAAGTCGGGAAAATCTACTACGACTGGAATGTCCACGTCCGTCATGTCGCTCTGTCTCGTGTCCTGTACATAACAGAGGAAGGCTTGTCGGCCCCTCCTAACATCCTTCATCAGGGATAGTGCTGACACGATCTTGACAGTCGGCTCTCTCCTCATACTGCGGTATGACACTGTCTTGCCGCTTGTCAACTTTAGTAGTAGTCGATGCTCTGCACAATGAAGGCGGCCCCTATGCTTCTGTAGCCAATCCATGCCCACTATGATGTCAAAACCCAAGTTCTTGAACTCAATCAGATCAGTGGGGAAGATCTCAGTCATAATGCTGATCTCTAACCCTGTATACTGTCTGGTGCAACCTACTTTCTCCTTCGAAGGAAGGGTGACTGAAAAGTCTGAAAGCTTTTCGGGGGTGGCCCCCAGCTGTATACATACACTTAAATGATTACCCATGTACGACGACTACCCGTCCTACTCTCGAACGGCTTCCAGCACTTCGTACCTGAAATAGGAAAGAAGAGAAAGGGTGGCCCCCAAGGGGCTCAGCACCTTTGCTGATGGTAATCCCGCAGCCCACTGCTACCGGGCCACGCACAACTAATTGTCGTCTTAACATCGGTTGACTATATTTAAATCATGCATGTAACAGTAAACACACATCACATAACATTTCGCCTCAATGGGCTCAACAAACGGATAATATATCCTTACTTGATAAATCACTCATGGTATTCATTATCCCTAGAGTGTTCCTCCTCTAATGGAGCTACTTCCTTAATAGGCGACACTTACCCTTAATTCGGGTTATCCTTAAACGCCTCCTTTCTCAAACTGGGAATCATATCCATGATCCACATACTCCACATTATACAACCTACAACATACACTACATACAACACTTAACAACACTTTGCACGTTTCCACGTGCACAATATAATACCGCAATAGATATTGCATCACAACAAAATACATAACAAACGGGAGTGGTTCTCTTAGGAACCGACCCAAACATTGTTTATACACTGGTGAGCCTAGAGAATGTTGCCAGTCTCATGATAAGCTCGTTACACAATAACAACAACACTCATTACCGTCCTAATAGTTGGACGAGTAACTTAAGTTAAGGCGGTTCGGGTTTGGAGGCCCGACACACCACACAAACACATGTTCCCCCTAAACCGATCATAAGTCAGAATAGCTAAGCTTTGGAGTAAGCTAATGGGAGATCATAACCCGTGAGGGAAACAACCATAACAAAGAGAAGGGTAAGGCTAGGAAGGATACCCTCTCCCAAACAACGCGCGACCGGCCAACCGGATTCCTCACCACTGTTAGTACATACTTACTTTAGATATTAGTTAGAACCCCACTATGGAGTCTATCATGACTACACACCATACAGTATTACAACTGGGTTACACACAAGGGAGATCCCTACATTCACTTACACATATCACACAATTAACACACGCATAGCCGTGGTTAGTACGTCCCATGGTACGGGTCGTTTACTCCGAACACCGAACTCTCATGTGATCCTAGACTCAGTTAACTAAGGTTAACACTTCCGGGGTTAAATGGTATCGGAGTTATACACGCCACATAAATGAATTACTGTAAACTCATTACATGTTTAATCTTACAACGTGGCAAACATACAGAAAAACACATTGGCATACAAGCCGGTGTAATCCGGTAGGACACAGGTTGCAAGAAAACCATACCTGTCACGGAGTCCACTTTACCACGTCCACTTATGTTCCTCGAGCGATTCTCGAACAACTGTTAACATCACATGTGTTTTTATTAACATCGGGGTTTGCTTGATTATTTAATATCTAATGCTTAACTTTCCCCGTTAACTTAGTTACATAACTTTACATTTTAACTTGTTTTACTTTTACATTTTGATACAACTTTTCACCCACTTAATTGCCATTTAAAACTCACCTAACATGTCCTTAACAACCTTATAACATCATTACCTATTAATCCCCATCATTACATATCATTTCATAACCTTAAACAACATTTTTGGTCCGACCGGACTTGCCGACCGGACTTACCCAAGTCCGGTCGATTCCAGAATACATTTTCGTCAAAATTTTCCACTCCGACCGGACTTGTAAGTCCGGTCCTATGTCCGGTCTATTCCCGAGAGTTTCTTCCCTTTGAAAATTCAAGCCCGACCGAACTTGCCAAGTCCGGTCCCATGTTCGGTCGGTTCCAGAAACTTAATCCGTACACAAAATACAAGCCCGACCGACCTTGCAAGTCCGGTCCCCAAGGTCGGTCCATTCCAGAAACTCCTTCCGGTAGTGTAAACTGAGCTCGACCGACCTTGACAAGTTCGGTCGCAAGGTCGGTCAGCTCCAGACCTTTGTTTTCCATTGCCCATTTAACTCCAAACTTCACCTCATATATCCTAATATGTCCTAACCTCATTTGGGCACTTCAAACACATCTTTAGCCATGTACTAAACTCTTTAAATCACACACCAAAACCATTTTATCATTCACAAATTTCTTACAAAATTCTTAGCACTTGGAATGCTTCCTCCTTAAGGTTTCTAAGTGGTATTTCACCAATAATGACCACTATACCAAGGTGTTTCCTCTACACCTTAACATCATCTCTCAAACTTCTTTTCTACTAACTAAATCTCCTTTTTCACATCTTACCTAAACATCACTTATTCCTTGGATATCAACATTACCTAAACCTTAAACAAACTTCTCCAAGACTTTAATACATTCACAAAAACACTCATTGAATCCTTAGAACTTCCAAGATAACACCTAAATTCTTGTATCACTCTAAATCACCTTAATACATGTTTTCTTCCCAAGCAAAACATTTTTTCACCTTTAACGCTTCCTAGTTCACCAAAACTTACTTAGAACACTTAGAACTTCTTACACATTTCCCAAATTTGGCCATAGCTTCTCTTGTATATACTCACATCCAAACGCTTAGGTTTTACCTTATTTCATTCAGAACACCTAAAATCCATCAAGAACATTTTTACACACAAACTTCACACATTAAGCACTACATCACAATATAGTGCATAACTTAAATTGCTTGGCACTTAGGCCCTTAAATAACATGGCTCTTAGGCCCTTAAATTGCATAAACTTAAACACTGAATTTCCCACATAAGTAATGCCTTTGACCTGCAAATACACCCAACAATACATATGCCCTTAATAAACTCCTTAAGAGCATTTTACTAGCTCATTCACCATTGGCTCCTTAGGTATTTTATTAAGCAATCAAGCTCATTTTCCTAAGGCATTTAAACCACATTAAGATAGCTTGTTTACCTCTTTTTCCTCACAAACTTCTTTCTTGTTTCCTTGTAAAACCGGTGGGGTGTTTGGTTGTTTGTCAACTTCTAAACAATGTACAAATAATAGAATGAGCATTCAAGCATTATGCTTCATCTCATTGTAAACCCTAGTTACACATATTGTTTTAACACATTAAGGTAATTGTTTTACCTTGGAATTGGAAGAGAACTTGAATAAGTATCAAGAGAGGACTCCTCCTAGCCCTTGGAAGATTCAAATGAAGCTAAAACAAGCAAGATAAATACACCATGGTGAGGTGAATTTTCGGACAACACAAAACATGAAGGAAACATCATTTTTCTTTGAGTTTCCTTACCTTGAAGCAAAGGAGAACAATAATATGTGAAAAGGTGAGCTCAAGCTCCATCAATGGTGAATCTCCTTGGCACCAAAATGAGGCTTTTGAAGATTTGAAAAGATAGAAGTGTAGAGCTTGCTCCAACTAGAAGAATGGTGGTCTTGAAATTAAATTTGGATAAGTGAGCTAGATTTTACAAGAGTTCAAAGGTGGAAAATGGTGATGGTGTTGGTGTTGCTGTAGCAAACGTGAATGGAGAGCAAGAAGAAAGGAAGAAGACGTGTGAATTGAGAAGGGAAAGGAGAAATGAAGATAAGTTTGCTTTTACAAGATATTTGTGTTAATAAGTAACTTTCTCCTTTTTACTTTCTTTTCCTTCCTTCCTTTAATTGATTTTTACATGGTGGTGACTCACCTTACTAAAAACCGGCCCCCATCATATACTTAGGGGTAGTTTGGTCTTTGTTGACCAACTTAATTACTTATAACATTATATGTTACAAACTAGCTTATAAAAATCACTATTCACTAAAACAAGGCACTTAGAAGTGAAATTTTTGATTTCCCATTGATATAGGCTTCCAAATGTGATACTATATAGTACACATGTATATTTAAGAGTAATGATGGACATTTAGCCACTCAAAACTCATTTACAAGACAATTTTTCAAAAACGTGCTTTAAGTCTTCTTAAAGCACATTTTGTGTTTTAACTTGTTTTCAAGCTTGGTTTTCTTTAGTAATTGATTTAATATGTTCATTAACATATTTATAAGGTATAAGTATGACCATTAGGTCTTATACACATTTATCCCAAGCTTAGAGCACATTTCAGCCCATATTGACCTTAAGGTATTTACTTGTGTTTTGTTTGGTTTCATTGTCTACCAAGGTTTCCTAAGGACTTAATTAGCCTTATAAAATCATAATTAAATGTTATCAAGTCTTGGTAGGCTCTTTGGGTCCTAACCAAGTTCACTCATAGCTTAGAGCATGTTTTTGCTCAAACCGTGTCTTAATGCTTTATTGCATTTTACTATGATTTAAACTGTTCACTGATGTTTCTAAGGCACTTTTTAGCCTTTACACACCATAGTTTGATATTTAAACCACATATCAAGGTTTGGGGTATTTCAACACCGGTGGTACATATATATACATAAATGTGTACATATATATGCGTGACTATATTAACGTTTTCGGTTTAGAAGTGCGCACCCATATATATGAGTTTACGTTTACAACTATAATTCGTCCAAGGTATATAGGACGTTCCTACAATTTATTGGGCGCACTAGTGGTATTTATTTTACGCACCGATATGTACATGCGATATAAGCATCCGTTTGGATCTACATTTTAAATACCATAATGTATCATGGTAATTATAGCAAATAATTTAATTTAAACTTCACTAATTTAAAGTGGTAATTACTCGTGGTATTTCAGTCTACCCCCCTTAAAAGAACTTCATCCCGAAGTTGTCTCAATTGAATATGTACCTAACCACCCAACGAATCTCAAGGTTCTAATCCATTCAATCCTATCAATTCTAAAGTTCCGACATTTTCTTAACCTTCCATTCTACCACTAGTTTTCCAATCCAAACCAATCACACATACATGTATATATCACAAGTCCCAAGGGACATACATACACACAATTCCGCACTTCATACACACAGACCTACCAACCAACGTGTGGTTGTAGGAATACACATAGTGAAAGGATCAAGTCTCAAATTCGTTCTCTCTAATCAAGGGATCATGTCCCTGATAAGTGTCCAAATGAGCATGTATTATAGGTGTATTTCATATATTATATTAACACTTTTCTTGCTCATTTCTCCACTTCGGTTAGTTTTCCTCTAGTTTATGTTTTATTGTTCTCGCAAATTTATTGGTTTAACATGAGGAAAACCAAGCTGGGAGTAAAGCAGACAAGGAGACAAACGCATAGACGCAAACGGCTCAGAAAACGGGGTCCAAACGAAGAATCTAGAGCCGGTCAAAGTTTGAAGGAGAATAGGTCACGGTCAAGTTTACAACCGCCTAAGGAACCGCCTGGATTGGGGCGGACTCCACACACACAACCGCCTATAATGGGGCGGTCAAGGAGGCAGAAGGAATAGGCAACCGCCTATATTGGGGCGGTCAAGGAGGCGGAAGGAATAGGCAACCGCCTATATTGGGGCGGTCAAGGAGGCGGACACCAACAGCAACCGCCTAATTGGACGCGGACGTGAGGCGGACATGACTAAAAAATCGACGCGCGCCAGTTTTCTTCTTCGCCCGTCGTCGTCTGCAACTTGCTTCCGCCATATCCATCTACTCCGCACCGCCTACCTTAAATCTCTCACGGGTGAGCTCTGTCCCCTGCAATTAATGAAGCAATAAGTGAGCAATCAATCTGCAAATCCTTTCATGCGTTCAGCCGCCCCAATCCTCTCCTTAATATCCTCACGCGGTGTTCCCTTTTTCTTCCTCTTCTTTCTGCTATAAAACCCACGTCCTTCTGCTCAAATAAAAGTCATCCCTTCCTCATAATCCAAAGCTCTCCATGAGACAACGATCCATTCCATCCTCTTATATCCCACTTCTCCATTTTAGTTTTATTCTTCATTCCACCACACAGCAGAAGCACGATAAGAAGAACAGAAGAAAAGGGAGCAGGAGCAGAAGCGAATCACAGTCCAGTCTCCGCCGGCAGTCTCCAAATTAATGGCTATCTCTGCTTTCTTTTTATTACTGTTAATGTCTGAGTGATTTTACTCGTATCCTAGGATGGGGTTGACCCCGAATAATTCAGACTTATTATTAATACCAAGTTTGCTTATAAATATTTGTTTTGTCTCTCTAAATTATTAAATGCTTAACAACTGATCATTTTTATGCATTTACGGTTTCTCTTATTTCAATGATTTTGTAAATCTGAGATAGACCACAAAGAAAGACAAACGTTAGATTATCTCCTTGATTAGCAGATAAAACCATCGCTGTTATTAAAAGAATTCTTGCTTAAAGCTAATTAATGATTTTAGACTTTTTCTGATTGTAAAAAGTCTATTGAATTAATTAAGAGTTGTCCTTATCTATGATTTAGGAAGGCCACAAGATAAATTCTTAAACAGACAAATAAGAGCAAATTAGGATTATAATTATTGTCTGTACTTAAATAATATTTATCACCTGTTTCACTTATTGAACTTGTTTTAATTCCTTTCAGCAAATATTGTTAAATGCTTTAGCGTGACAAACTACTGCATTTATTTGGTAACTATCAACATATGATTTTGAGATAGTCAAAGTACCACAAAGGAATTAACCTTGGTATTTACACTCCGGATTGAGCAGGAAAATACTGAGGCTATTAATAAGAGTTCGTAACTGACAATTATTAACTCTAATAGACAATAAATAATTAAGACAGGATTATAAAATTGTTTAGGTAATTTAGGAAATTCCCCCGCTATCCTAGGATACCTTTTTCCATCCATTTACTTTATTTTACTGTATTCATTATTTCTGTACTAATCCTAAAAATCAAGCTTGCCTCCGGCTAAACCCCTAATTTACATTTTATGCACTTTTATTTATCTTTTTGTACATTTACTAAACTGGATAATTAATTAAACAGTTGCGAAGTCTCTGTGGATACGACCTTGTTGTACTACAAAGATTGGGTTCACTGCCCATAGTTAGCAAGATAGTTTAACTACTATTTTGCCCAACAAGTTTTTGGCGCCGTTGCCGGGGACTTCGGTCCAACTATCTGGTTTATTATCTATTTAGTTTTTCTTTTATTTTTGTATTTGCCCTTTTGTGTATAAATTTTTGTTTTTTTTTAAGGTACTTAATTCTGATGGATGGTCACTACGATCAAGCAGGAAATTGGTATGGTTACCCTATGGCGCAGAGGACTACAATCAATGGAGTGTCTGTCAAAGGTGCGGGAGTACCATGAAAGCCCCCAATGTTCAGACCCAAATGCTGAATTGAGAGCTCTCTTGGAGGATTACAAGTCATCTCTCAAGCCTATCCCCATCTTTGTGTGCCAAGAGTGTGGAGGAAACCATGAAAGTTCCCATTTTCCTATGGTTGCAATAGAGAGAGACAACGCCATTTTAAGGGAAATGATGGCAAATTTTACCTCAAAGTTTGAAAGGATCCAGCAAAGAACGCTATATCAGATCGAACGCATGGAACAACCGCTTCAACAACTGAATGAAGTGGTTCATGAGGAGGAACAACCTGCTAAGGACATAAGCTACTCTCCACCTCCTCCCCTATTTGAATTAGAGAATCCACCACCAAACAACCATCAGCTTGATTATGGAGACAACCCCTCAGAAGAGAGTTTCTCCTTGGACTTCATGGAGTTTCCTCCCTCTGAAGTCAACTACTATTTCCCCTCCTTCTCCGTGCTCTACCCAGAAGATGAGGGTGGATACATCCTCAACCTTGAGAAGGAGGAGATATCGCCTCCCTCCGAGCCATCAGAAGAGAGTGCTATAATCAATTTCAAGGAGCCACTTCCCTCTGACGTTGATCACCATCAAGGCTCTTACCATAAGCCTCAACAAAAAGAGGAGGATTTTTACATCTTCCAATTTGAGGAAGTAAAGCCAATCACACATGGTCTCCTGATAGAACTACGCTACCGGCAGTACTTCCTCAAATACCAGGTTTTGTGGAGTATTCATTTTCCTATTATTTGCCGAAGTAACGTTTTGTTTTGATCCAGGTGGTTTGCTTTTAATTACTGCCAACTTCGTTTTCCTGGCAGAGCTGTTATCTACTTATATTTTTGATCCAGGATAACGAAGCAGGCGTCTAGCCAAAGACGTTAAAGAAGGGCAGCTTCTCGGGAGGCAACCCGGATAAAGTTTTATTTTATTTGCTTTTATGCTCTTTTAATTTTCAGGTTCTCTTTAAATTTTATTTTTGCTAACTTTTAACCCCGTTTGTAGTATGGTTGCTTCTAGTGTCTTATACAGGTGCTAATTCATGTCTACACTGCAACCAAGCTACGCTACTTGAGGCTGAAGCTCAAGTGTGGGGGGAACTCCTTTAAACAACTAGCAAAAATAATATCAGGGGAGTACCAGTTTCTTTAATTCTGCTTTTATTTAAATAAAAACTGCAGAGGAGCGTTTATGTGCTTAAATGTCTATTTATGACCTTTGTGTTATCTCTATTTTATCTACTTACCGAAAAGGTCTTCTGAAATCTTCCCTTGTTTTTCTGGTGAACAATGAGGACATTGTTCAAATTAAGTGTGGGGGAGTGTACCCTTTTCGGTGAATTTTGTGCTTAAATGTTTAATCTCTCTGCTTATCTTGCGTTTGTCCAATTCAATATCATGGACCCTTATATGTGGGTTGTTCTCTTTAAGAATAAATACTGTTATGAATTATGGGATAAATTGTACAAAATTTTAAAATTTTGATTACTTTTGAGGAGCATTTTATGCGGTGTGACCAAATAATCTGCAAATGGTTGGATTTTTATTGCTCAGGGTTCTTTCTGTCTTCTTTCTTAGGGATTGCTAAGGGGTGCTTCTCTGTCAAAAAGAAAAAAATAAATAAGGGACTTGCGAGACACCATTGGTAACCAACAAGAGAGTTTGAGTGTTCTTAAAAATACAAAGGCTTGATGCCTACATATTATCTTCTCATCTCTTATGCAAAAGTGAAACAAATGCATAATTCTATTTTTCCTTTTGTTTTCTCCTCAATGCCCTTTCTTGAGAGAAGTTGGCCATGGTAAAAGTTCTCAAAGTCACCTTAAATCAAGAAGCATTGAAGTACTCCGGATCATACCCCGAAACTCTAATTTTTATTTTTGCCCTGAGTACACCTATGCCACCAGTAGGTGATGGATCACACTCCTCTAAAAAGTTTAAGATCATGTACTATTGACTTCTTTATCCTACCCTTCATAATAGTATTTGTTAATATTGAGAATTCCCTACTTGTTTGGGTACATGGTTTTGCTTGAGGACAAGCAAAAAGATAAGTGTGGGGGTGTGATAAGTGTCCAAATGAGCATGTTTTATAGGTGTATTTCATATATTATATTAACACTTTTCTTGCTCATTTCTCCACTTCGGTTAGTTTTCCTCTAGTTTATGTTTTATTGTTTATCTCACAAATTTATTGGTTTAACATGAGGAAAACCAAGCTGGGAGTAAAGTAGACAAGGAGACAAACGCATAGACGCAAACGGCTCAGAAAACGGGGTCCAAACGAAGAATCTAGAGCCGGTCAAAGTTTGAAGGAGAATAGGTCACGGTCAAGCTTACAACCGCCTAAGGAACCGCCTGGATTGGGGCGGACTCCACACACACAACCGCCTATATTGGGGCGGTCAAGGAGGCGGAAGGAATAGGCAACCGCCTATATTGGGGCGGTCAAGGAGGCGGAAGGAATAGGCAACCGCCTATATTGGGGCGGTCAAGGAGGCGGACACCAACAGCAACCGCCTAATTGGACGCGGACGTGAGGCGGACGTGACTAAAAAGTCAACGCGCGCCAGTTTTCTTCTTCGCCCGTCGTCGTCTGCAACTTGCTTCCGCCATATCCATCTACTCCGCACCGCCTACCTTAAATCTCTCACGCGTGAGCTCTGTCCCCTGCAATTAATGAAGCAATAAGTGAGCAATCAATCTGCAAATCCTTTCACGCATTCAGCCGCCCCAATCCTCTCCTTAATATCCTCACGCGGTGTTCCCTCTGTTTTCTTCCTCTTCCTTTCTGCTATAAAACCCACGTCCTTCTGCTCAAATAAAAATCATCCTTTCCTCATAATCCAAAGCTCTCCATGAGACTACGATCCATTCCATCCTCTTATCTCCCACTTCTCCATTTTAGTTTTATTCTTCATTCCACCACACAGCAGAAGCACGATAAGAAGAATAGAAGAAAAGGGAGCTGGAGCAGAAGCGAATCACAGTCCAGTCTCCGCCGGCAGTCTCCAAATTAATGGCTATCTCTGCTTTCTTTTTATTACTGTTAATGTCTGAGTGATTTTACTCGTATCCTAGGATGGGGTTTGATCCCAAATAATTTAGACTTATTATTAATACCAAGTTTGCTTATAAATATTTGTTTTGTCTCTCTAAATTATTAAATGCTTAACAACTGATCATTTTTATGCATTTACGGTTTCTCTTATTTCAATGATTTTGTAAATCTGAGAATAGACCACAAAGAAAGACAAACGTTAGATATTATCTCCTTGATTAGCAGATAAAACCCATCGCTGTTATTAAAAGAATTCTTGCTTAAAGCTAATTAATGATTTTAGACTTTTTCTGATTTTAAAAAGTCTATTGAATTAATTAAGAGTTGTCCTTATCTATGATTTAGGAAGGCCACAAGATAAATTCTTAAACAGACAAATAAGAGCAAATTAGGATTATAATTATTGTCTGTACTTAAATAAATATTTATCACCTGTTTCACTTATTGAACTTGTTTTAATTCCTTTCAGCAAATATTGTTAAATGCTTTAGCGTGACAAACTACTGCATTTATTTGGTAACTATCAACATATGATTTTGAGATAGTCAAAGTACCACAAAGGAATTAACCTTGGTATTTACACTCCGGATTGAGCAGGAAAATACTGAGGCTATTAATAAGAGTTCGTAACTGACAATTATTAACTCTAATAGACAATAAATAATTAAGACAGGATTATAAAATTGTTTAGGTAATTTAGGAAATTCCCCCGCTATCCTAGGATACCTTTTTCCATCCATTTACTTTATTTTACTGTATTCATTATTTCTGTACTAATCCTAAAAATCAAGCTTGCCTCCGGCTAAACCCCCAATTTACATTTTATGCACTTTTATTTATCTTTTTGTACATTTACTAAATTGGATAATTAATTAAACAGTTGCGAAGTCTCTGTGGATACGACCTTGTTATACTACAAAGATTGGGTTCACTGCCCATAGTTAGCAAGATAGTTTAACTACTATTTTGCCCAACAGTCCCACAAATTCCATAGTCCTATTTCACCATTTGTGCTTATAAGCACCACGCCACATCTATGGCTTTACCAAGTTCTTAATAATATTGCAATGTATAAGTAATATTAATATATTGTACTCATAAGCAATCATATGACCAAATCATTCGTTCATAACCACTATGCATCCCAACCAATCCACACTCATTCACACACACACACACACAACATTCAAAAAATACCACAACGAGCAATAACGTAGTAAAAACGCAACGCGCCTACCCCCCTTTAAAATGGATTACGCCCACGCAATCCTTTTTATACCATCCTAGAACCATGGTCAAGGCCTTAGTTTCTGTATCAAAAAAACTCTTATTGGTAGTCGTACCGATCTAGAAACGGATTCGGGTTTAGCCTCTCTAGGTTTAAGGTATTGGCCGATAGGTCACTTGTTACTCAACTGGAAGATGTGCGATATGGTCTACCAGCTTCTGCTGTGCGACTCTGATTACCTTCGTGTTTAGTTTTCCCTTACTATGTCTTCCACGGGGGTGCATGGTTTAATTTTATAGGAGTAGAAGTCTCTGTTACAGTCTCGGTGGGTTGTAGCTTAGCTATCCATTTACTCTGGAGGTCAGAAGTTCATGCTTTTAGTGCGCTTTTAAGCGTCTGAATTGTTCTTTTTGGCTGACCTTTTGGCTTTAATTATTTATTTCTTAGTATTTGAATATTATCGACGTGTCATTGTTACCACGATTTGTTTAGTTTATATTACCGCTCATATTTATGTGTAGCTAGCTAGTTTACTCTCCTAGCATTACTACCTTCTTTTATCCCTTAATGTGTACAACCAAATTACGGCCTTGACACTGCTGGTTGACTTCAATTAGTTTTAGTCAAAATGTTACCAATTATATATGTTAGAAGTTTCTGTGGTTGTAACCTCTAAGTTTCGAATCATGTATCAATGTATTCTACCCGCTCATATCATCCACTCCGATATGTCATCTTTTCTAACCCTGACTTATAAAATTTCCCACTTATTTGTAGTTCATGTGTCCACTTGTAGGAGGTTTCGAGAGTTATCCAACCCTTACGTGGTCAGCGTAAGTGTTGAACTATCCTTCCACCCCAATTGGTGCTCAGTATCACTTGACCTGACCAGGGTTAAGTTCAACCTTGCACGTCGAAAAACAATCAACCAATCTAATTATTACCCTCCATGCTTCTAGTCATCTGGCCATCAATTCTTGAATTAATCATTTAAATTTTCTAACTATGTATACATCTAAATGTGTACATATATACATTCGACCATTCTTGTATCCATAATATATGTATACTTATGTGTTACAAGTTCCAAGGTCGTATTTGTATTACAATACCCTTTTGTCTTATATATATATATGCACATATGATTGTTTCCATAAATTTAATGGTATATTGGTACATATTTTTGTATCCTCCTGATATTATGAGTTCTTTTCATTCCAAGTTCTCATATTATTGAGTGGACTTGTTTCAGTCATCCTCTCTTCGGCTCAGATCTATAAATCTTGAGCCTAGTATGGATATAGGTGATCCATCCGCACCATATTTATAGATATAGTATGGATTTAGGTGATCCATCCGCACCGTATTTGGAGATATAGTATGGATATAGGTGATCCATCTGCACCGTAATCATAGATATAGTATGGATATAGGTGATCCATCCGCACCGTATTCATAGATATAGTATGGATATAGGTAATCCATTCGCACCGTATTCATAGATATAGTATGGATATAGGTGATCCATCCGCACCGTATTCATAGATATGGATATAGGTGATCCATCCGCACCGTATTCATAGATATGGATATAGGTGATCCATCCGCACCGTATTCATAGATATGGATATAGGTGATCCATCCGCACCATATTCATAGATATAGTATGGATATAGGTGATCCATCCGCACTGTATTCATAGATATGGATATAGGTGATCCATCCGCACCGTATTCATATATATAGTATGGATATAGGTGATCCATCCGCACCGTATTCATAGATATAGTATGGATATAGGTGATCCATCCGCACCGTATTCATAGATATAGTATGGATATAGGTGATCCATCCGCACCGTGTTTAATGTCTCTCCATAAGATTAAGTTCTCTTAATCTTCTTACCTAAGGTTCAACCCTAGGTGTTATAGTGAATAATTTGTCAAGTGTATACAAGCCGTTTTAGGTCTTAGTGTATGCCTAGAATTTATCTAGGACATCGCATGTTCGAATATACTTGTATTGGAGAACCGTATTACTGTTACTTTACCTAAGGTATCTCCTAGGTTACTTAGGGTAATAAAGCCCACATCATTGCCTTTTTATGAGTAATATTTTCTTATCGCTACTTATATCTTAATCCCAGATTTACATTCGGTAATTGCCCCCTTTTTTCCTTGTCATGGTTGTTATTTATTTGTTGTAGGGAGAGAGATTGTTATCTTAGTACTTTGTGGAAATCTAACCGAGGTTATAGTAACACTTAGACTAACAACCCATTGAACGGTCTTGTATTGGATTGTTGTTAGATTCACAGGTGCAAAAGATTATAAGTCTACCGGGTGTGAGTTTCCTGGGACAAGTTTTATGCATGTTTTAACACTTAGTTAAACCTCACCTGAATATGGCAGTAGGTCCTCTTTGGTATGTATATCTTGTGAGCATAACCTTTATTGGTACTGGAGTTTTCATTGTATTAATTAGTGAGGCTCCATATCATTTCCTTCATAACCATAGTTAATGATATACACATGATCAAAGGGTTTATCTTTTTATAACATTGAATTCCACAGTTACCTGTTGCAATGCTTGCGGGTGTTTTAACAGTTCCTCTTTCGGAATTTGTTCCTTCATGATTGGAACTTAATTCTCTATTGATAGATGTTTGAACTTAGTGGCCAATTCACTGCCATTTTCTTATCTGTTTGCTTTGTGTTGGGGTGGGTAACCAGTGCCTCATGATAATGACTATTTACAAGGTTCGAGAGTTCTTTTTATGATCCCTATACCAATGTGTTTTTCTCAGGGAACTGCAATTATTGTCTAAGAAAATTCGTTATGTCAGAGAAGGAAGAGAAACGTGAGAGGGAGCAGGGAATTTATTGAATTCCGTAATATTATACTTTAGTGTGTAAAATTATGTCATGCTCCATTAAGCATTATAGATTGTACCAATTTTATGGTGTAATTTCGTCTCGAACTATATCCTCTTATTTCATGGTTCTACGAGGGGTTTACTAAAGTTAACCTCTCAAGCGTACGAATTGAAGAATTTATCTCAATCCCATCCTTGGCTTAATTGATTGCTTATTTAAGCTTTATTTATTTCATAATTTTATAGTATTCCGGTCCTCTTTGCTTGTGAGGTAGGGTCCTATCGACTGTTAAGCATGTCGACCCAAGTTGCCGCTAAAATTGGTCCTTATATAGTTATGGTTCTCTTGGCAACGTCTTTAAACTCTACGCTCCAGTCAGATCTTCGAGGCTCGGGCTATGGTATAGCGTAGTTTTTCTTCTTCTCGGGTTGATGGTATGATATTAAGTAGTTGTCAGATCGGGTTTCCCCGAGTAAGGGGAGGCTTTCTACCTCTTTGGCGTTCCTTCCTATGCATTAAAGGTGTTATTTGGGATGTAGAGGCTGGAAGTAGGTGTCTGTTAAGTATACAGTATTCGCTAGGGAAGATCCCTAACTAACGCGCGTCATATACTACCCATAACCCTTAACCCACTGTTGGAATTCTTAAACTCGGTATTTCCTGTTCCAGTCATCAGAGCGTAACTACGCTCTGATACCACTTTCTTGTAACACCCTCGAATAAACATCCAATAGTACGAACAAAGCTCCTAGCCGTATTACAAGATAACTATGCAGCGGATTCTCAACATCATCCGGGTGCTACAGATGCCAACCACCCACGTGATTGACAGACCACATTACCAACACCAAGTTACGGTCTGCATGACTGGAAACAGCCCTCAACCAAAACTCATATACAATATAAGACACAATTCCAAATACCGAGTGTCTACAACAAAATTACCAAATCATAAACTGAAAATTACATCCCGGGTTTAGTATCAACCCATACCTTAAACATACTACTGCATACTCAAAATTATTCCCTGATGGACTACCCCCATGGTAGCCATCCCGCCTACGCTCCATTATCGTCCAGCTCAATACCTGTAAAAAATTGGGTTGCAAAGGACTCAGCAAACAACGCTGAGTATGAATATGTGTAGCCCGTATGTTGCCGGGCTACACGACTACTTGGTCGAATATTATTAAGTCCAATTATATGCTATTATCAAGCAGTAAAGCACACCACAACACATCATGATGTCATACACACTTAAAGGTAGCAAAGCATTAGCAACAAGCAACCAAGCATAACATGCTGGCATCGTAGCAATATCAAACACGCAACCAAGCACAACAAGCTGCTAGCATAGCAACAGCAATCATGTAAATAATAAAACGTGAGCATAGGTATGTTATACCAATGATCCTCACTATGGGATCGTTCGCGCGTTGTGTGTTTTCACTTCTTTTCCCTTATTCCCAAAATGTGTATTTTCTTTCTCTTTCCTTGCACCAGGTCTGGGGATATAGTTTAGATCCCGTGACCATATCATGTAGGTGCCAATCTATCCTTGATTCTTTAAGGGTTATTTGTGAATTCTCTTATCACCACAAGTTGAAGAGCATCTTCTCCATAGCTAATCCTCTATTTCCGGTGTCATGCGTCGAGAAAGCGGGGTCATCTCTAGACCCCAGGATGTGTCCCGCCAACTGGTATTTTACTTTTCATTATCATTATAAGTTCGACACCATAGTGGGTGTCATTAGAGGTCCTCTATAGTTTAAGAGGAGTGTTCCCTTTATATAGTTCCTTTATTTTGTTTACGTAGTTCGTTGTGTTTCATCTCAAGGTTTCATCAACGAGAAGGGACTACACTACTGTGTGCGCACAAGCAATATGCAACAATAATAGCATAGGCATATAAGCAAGTTAAAACAAGCAATCCAATTTCATGCTTTAGTCTTATGGTCATTGTCAAACAAAGCACACAACACACAAGCCGTGTAACACGGCAACATACGGACCACACATACCCATACCTTATTCAGAAGCACGTGTCGCCTCACACACGGGGTTTAGATTGGCGTTCGTTACCGCCCTAACGTTGATTAAAAATAATGTGTCAGTTCATGATTTCATGTGGTGACACTTTTCTAGTTTATCTCATTTATACCGGGTGTTATTCCCTAGGTGAGTCGTTGAATGTACAGTTTATTCTAAACCTTAGAGCTTCCCAAGTATTCACCTAAGACTTTTATTTATCTCCTAGGATGTTTACATCGTCGGTTACAAGTTAACTAAGCCCTCTCCTCTAGTTAACGTTTTAGAGTATTCTAGGCACTAATATGTAACGAGTTTATCTAAAACGGATTTAACTTGTCTAAAGTATATCCCCTCCTTAGCTAAATAGGTTATCAATGTTTTAAACTTAGGATGATAATAATATAGTCTTTAAAATACCCCTAAAACCTATTTATACTGAACCCACAAGTTCCTTAAATCTGAAACACAACTTCCATGTACCACCTTATCTAACTTCACTTCCAAGGTAGTAAACCGATGTTTAACCTTCTCAATACGTTTTGCTAACCTAGCTATATCTATCAGCTATGATTCAGGTTCATTACTATGTTAGCACCACACTCATAATGCTTCTGTAAATCAGTTATACCGAAACACAAAATTATTGAAATCTGGAACAACTCTCTCCATATTCCTTTTCGATCCTTGGTTCTGTTCAGTCCAACGGATGTGTAATTCTCTCCCACAGTACTTACTCCACTAGCTAAGGGTGTCAACTATGCCTGAGACTCATTACTAACCCAATAAAACACTTGTATAGGTTCTGTACTTAACTACACTGAACAACATACTACTGAAAATCTGGAACACAACTGAATTAGTGCCCCTCTTTCAGCTTCTTATGTAAGCGTATATCCTGATTCCTAATCTCCCTCAAAGAGTTCACATATTTACTTGAGTGTATTGGGGTGTTTCAGGTTCTTTAACGTTCAATGCGACCCCTACAACCCTCTGTAACATGAATCTACAAAGAGCATAGATCTTCAGGCAAGAATCAGAAATCTGAAACCTACAACCTGTTATCCTTTATTCTATTACTTTCCTCTGTTGTTTTTCTTATTGCTCATTAATCAGGTTTTTTATTACTCTCCCCAATAATCTAGCTACTTAGATAGATGTCTTGGTATAGTTTTAATCTTTAAAACAGACCCAAAATAACATGGACCAAAATCCTGAAAATTCTTACACAGGTAACAACAAAAGAAAACTGAAACTATGCATCTGCTATAAACTCTTTTCTACTGCTCAGTTTTCTGTTACCTAACCTATTTCTAGCTTCACCAACTTGTTTTTTTACTTGGTTATATGTTTTGATACAGCTCCAACTCTAAGAAAACCCAAGGCAATAACACAGGACTGTTGAGAAGTCCTCAAACTGAATCGAGAAAACCTGAAATCATATACTGCTGTATTCCCTGGTTTGGCTCTCCTTTTTGTTCTTTCTAATTTTCCCAACGTGTCCCTACTTTTAATTAGGGGTATTAGAAGAGTTTAAATTCATTTACAGACCCATCAACATCTTTAAAGCTTATGCACTTCCTTGTACAGAAACAACACATTCATGCCCACAGAAAGAAACGGAATCGGTGCATTCTGTTTGACCATTACTTGCAGTTGCTTATACTGACTTCTAACCTTCCCTTCAGTACCTATGAACTTACTAAGGTGTATTAGGTGTGTTTTAGATTCATTAGAAATTCATTACAGCCCCATCAATTCCCTCTGTAATAATGTTACTCGGACACTCAAACTTTCAATAGAATTATAAAACTGAAACATCACATTCTGTTATACTTGCTTTTATTTCCTTCTGTTAGTTCACCAACTGTCCCTCAAACTATCCCAATTTACTAGTTCTGTTAATTAAGGTCTTGATCAAGATTCTAAACTCAAAAACAAACCTACAACACCTGGGTTTATGTTACTGATATAACCTCACACTGAATTGAAATCTGTAAACCGAAACCATAAGCTGATGCATTTCTCTCCTGTTTTTATGTTTGTTATTCATCTGTCTTCTAATCTGTCATCAAAACTTTCCCATGTATCTACCCAACTGGTTATGGTGTTAACACTGTTTTAAACTCAAGACTAAACCAAAAGAAACACTCATACACCTTCTGCACTTGGCTACACAGAAACAGCCCAACAATTATAATCTGAAAAGAAATATAATCGGTGCCAATATTTTTTTCCTCTTCTGTCAGATCATTAACTGGTTTCTAGTATCCCAAATGAGCATGCCTACCTAGTAGAGTATATTAGCAGGGTATTAGATCCATTATAAGGCCACTACAACTTCTTTAACTCCTCTGAAAATGGGTTATACATAAATCAAACTCTCAGCCAAACCATAAAACTGAAGCATCAAACTGTGTAAAACCTTCATTTGACCTCTCTGTAAATGCATTAAACTATCTTCAATTTTCTTTGCCCATTGTTCCCACTCGCAGGTAGATATAACAGTAGGGTTTTAAGTCCTTTTCCAGACCAATTCGACATGCTTAACCCTACTGCAACTCAACTACACAAAAACACTTACAATTGAAATCTGAAGTTGCAAACTGATATATTCTCTAATTTGTTCTCTGTCTGTTTTTTTTAACCTGACTTACAATTCTTCCCCAAACGCTAACTCAGTAAGTTAAGTGTGTTGTCTTGGTTTTAGCTTTAAAACAGATCCCTAACAACAGGAGTAACCCACTGAAAACTCCCCACACAGAAACTTGAATATTACAGAAAATGAAATCATGAAACTGCTAATCTCTCTTTGATTTACAACACCCATCTATCTTCAACCTCTCTCAAGTGTTTACAGCTTAAGTTATGTGTTTTAGTTAGGTTTCAAGTTCATTCTTAAACCACCCCAACACTCTTGACCTATCTAGACTTCGGTTATACGGAAACAACAGTTTCAGGAAAGAAAAACTGAAAATTAAAATATAAAAACCTGGTAATTCCTCTCTGATTTATTCCTGTTTGTTCACAAATCTGACTTCTATCTCCTCCCTCTTTGTCGGGTTATGTAATTAAGTGTTCTAACACGATTTTAAACTCCAGACAACCCAAGGCAACTTGTTAAACACCTCTGATGCATCCCTATGCTGAGACACAAGAATCTGCAGAAACTGATTTTAAAGAATGATGAGCTATTCTCTTATTGTTTCATTTTTAACCTGTCCTCTTATTCTGTTCTAAGGTGTGTATAACTTACTTGAGTATATTAAATACACTTTAGGCTTATTAATCTCTCAATACCACCCCTATGGCCCTCTGAAATAATGTGATATAGGAGGTACAAGTTTCAGTAGAAACTGAAATCAGAAACTTGATTTCTGTTATATCCTCTTCTTATTCTTTCTGTTAGGTTGCTAAACTGATTGTTAACCTTCCAACTGGATTTACCAACTTAGTCCACTCTGTTAGAAATGTCTTGGGTTCATTCTTAAATCACTACACACTCACGATATCCCTGTAACTTAGTTATACAGAGACTGAAATCAGCAAAAGCTGAAAGCATGAACTGGTTTAATCTTCTTCTCTTAATGCATCAGATTGGGATCTTGTTTCTTTTTAATTCTCCCAAGGTGTTTATGACTTAGCTAGGGATATCAGTAATGTACTAGTTGTAGTTAAGTTCACAAGTAAATCTACACAGAAAACAGACTTTACTGAACCCAAAATACTCAGTAGTTGAACTTGGCAGTTTGGCTTTGTTTTCTGATTTTGGTTTCAGGTTAGAGTTAGCTCACCAGTTGAGTGTCTTGACGGTTTCTCTTCGACTAACCCTTCGGTGCCAATAGGACTTCAACTCCTTGGTCACTTGACAACAGCTGAGAAAATTTTCTCAAGTGATCAGGCCGGTTAAATCAGATAACCGATCATGGAAAAAAAACTGATAATAGCTTTACCTGGTTGTGTGTTTTGTTTTGGAACAGGAATGAGCTATCAAGCATGGGATCGTGATGCACTCTTCATGAGTTACAATTCCAGGCGGAGTCAAGCAACGCTTGAGGAGGAAATGAGTTAAGCAATTAGAGAATCTCCGACATGAGAGCAGGAGAAGAAATACAGACTGAAACAGCATGTTTGGATTTTCGGCAAAACCAACAGAGGGAGTGTATTTGCTTCTGTTTTTACCTGCTGGTTCCTGGGCTACAATGCTCCAGATTTTTTTTTGTTCTTCTCAGGAGCTCAACTTCAGATCGACCAGGCAGGAAGGGAGAAACCAAGAGGATTTGGAGTTCACTTCACGCATGGAAACAGGAGGACTCCTGAGTTGCTACAGGCTTGAGCATGCAGTGGGGAGGTGAAAGACTGAACAGAGGTATTAATCAGGGGTAGAGGGAGTTAGTGCCTTCTGTTTTCAAGACAATGGCGTGGAAGTTTACAAAAGAAACACCACCTCTGGTGCGTGAGAGTTTGTATCAGCGACCACTTTGAGGTCAGGTGGGAGACAAGAGCTTAAGGAGTAAATACGAGGAGGGGGACTCAAGTTACAAGGCAGTGGTGTGGGGGTGATTCTCAGGTCTGTTTATTTCTTGTTTTATTTGTAGTTACTATAGTAGTCATATTACTAGTTTAATTAAGTTGGCATTCCCTACTGAATTCGAGCATAGCTCAACCGGTTAAGGCATTCGGGAAGGTACGAGAGGTTTCGGGTTCGTATCCCGGCTAGAGTATGTTTGCTTTTTCTTTTTTTTTTGTATCAGCTACTTAAACATGTCTATTTATATATATATATATATATGTGTGACTATATGATATATTGCGTTATTAGTTATATACGCGACTATTTTATTTGTCACGTTGTTAGTTATATATATATATATATATATACGACTATTTCATTATGCCCCGTTGTTGCTTATATATATAACGTTGTGATGTTGTAACGTTGTGTATATGTTTATACATATACGTATATATACGTATGCGACTGTATTAATATGTCACGTTGTTATTTATGTACGTAACACCGGTTGTCCATATATATATACATAAATGTGTACATATATATATGCGTGACTATATTAACGTTTTCGATTTAGAAGTGCGCACCCATATATATGAGTTTACGTTTACGACTATAATTCGTCCAAGGTATATAGGATGTTCCTACAATTTATTGGGCGCACTAGTGGTATTTATTTTACGCACCAATATGTACATGCGATATAAGCATCCGTTTGGATCTATATTTTAAATACCATAATGTATCATGGTAATTATTGCACATAATTTAATTTAAACTTCACTAATTTAAAGTGGTAATTACTCGGGGTATTTCATATATATTTATATAGTGCTACCAAAACAATTCTCTCTCGACTTTTATTACCTCTCATGATATGCGGGAGGATACAAACTTCGAACATTCAACCGTAGAAAATCAAGCACATACCACACGACAATACCCATATGCAGTCCCCATATAATGTATATATATGTAATACCACCCAATATCCATCTCAACACATTCCAATAACTCACATAACACACGAGAGTATATAACTCACACCTTTCAGCACAAAATAACCAGGCACACAGCATATCACACAATGTAATCCCCAAAAGATGGCTTATTCCAAATTTTAACCTTTTTCAACCAATTCTTATCTTTATTTTGAAAGCCATGCTCTGATACCACCTTGTAATACCCTATATTATGCCTCATTATAAAGTAGAAAACGATATGAATCCAACGCCACAGACGGGGACTAACACGGATGTCAAACGAGTCTTAAAACTGAGAAACAATGTCAGTCCGAACATTAGTCCGAACATGTAAGTTCGGACATGTGCCAAGACTTACAGTTCAGACCCGTCCTCGCATGCTGTCCGAACATGTAAGTTAGGACAGATGTTCAGACACACTAATACCGTGAAAAATAAAATACTCTCGGGGCCTGTCCGAACATGGATGTCCCGACGGACGTTTAGATAGGTCCAAATTTACGAAAATCATAACGAAAACAGGATTAGAAGGGTACAAAATGACCATAATATTAATGCCAATGGAAAGTGAATGTTTAACATAAAAACACAGCAGAAAATCCTTTCAAATCCACAGTGCTACCACCACACTCAACCCATGAGTGCTCAGGCTAACCTTTAAACATTTCAGCAGAACTAAATATCCAAAACATCACAATTTAAATACTTTGTCTCAACACCAATTAATCAACTCTAGAACTATGTGGTAGCGCGTTCCCAATCCCCAAACTTCAGCAACCATTACCTACGATCAGAAAACAATAGACAAAAAACACGAAAGGATCGCGCAAATCAGAAAAACTGAGTAAATCCTACCTCGGACGAGGGAGAAAGATTAGTCTTGAACAATTGAATCATTTTCCAGAAACAATAATAATCAGCCAAAATCAGTAGGGAGCTTTCAACAGGATATAACCACATTTCCAAACACGGGGTCACCTATGGGACCCCAAACAATAATTTCAGGACAATCACCTATGGGACCATCAAACAATAATTCCAGGACAGTCACCTATGGGACCATCAAACAACCACCTCACCCTAAGTCCTTAAGTGTGCACACCCCTATGAAACAGCAGCAACTTAGAGTAGATCATAGGGCTTAACTGCAACATTGTGTGCAGCGCAAATAATAATAACAATGGGGATCACCTATGGGCTCCCAAGACATGATAGCAATCCATGTGAAAGACTCCCAAAATCCACAATCAAAACACCACAAAATATTCCAATACCACCATTCTCAACACACAGGGAAGAATCCCAATTTGCAAAACCTCAATCAGAGATTTGAAAATCCTTCAACAATAACAAAATCGCAGATCAAAAACATTTTCCTTCAATCTGTAAACCACAAAATCAATATCCATGAGCATAGAGATTTACCAGAACAATCAATTCACTTCAGGAGATCAACTCTACATAATTACTGGTAGTGCCCGTCGACGTAATCGGAGTCTAAACATGCATAATCAACAATCAAGAACCACTAAACACAATCGAATAATTTAATAAACCACCTAAGTAGAAGACTTTACCCGATGTAATTCTAATTAGCACCAGGGAAGAGATCTGACAACAACAGGATGAAGAACGTGAATTTTTGAGAGTTTAGGTGAGAAAGAGCATAGCGGCGTTGCGTTGAAGATTATCAGATAATGAAGGGGATTGTTGATTTAAATAGAATTTCATGTATAAATGTTAAAGAGGGATGTTATTAATTAAAATAAGTAATAATTTACTTTAAATATGAAATACCCCAAACCTAAGTATGCTAAGTAAACATCAAATCATGATGTAGAAAGGCTAAAATATGCCTTAGAATGATTGTTAGACAATTTAAACCAAGGAAAACACAAGAAAATGTCTTAAGGGCAATTAGGGCAAAAATGTGCTCTAAGCTTGGAGAGACTTGGGTGAGTACCCAGATATCATGATAAGACCTTAGTAATATTCTAATGGTCATTTTAAACCAATTACCAAAGAAAACCAAGCTTGAAAACAAGCTAAAACACAAAATGTGCTTTAAGAAGTCTTAAAGCACATATTTGAGAAATTGTCTTAGAATTGAGTTTTGAGTGGCTAGATGTCCATCATTACTCTTTAATCAACATGTGTACTAATTAGTATCACATTAGGAAGTCTAAATCAATGGGAAACCAAAAATTTCCCGAATATGTGCACTAATTAGTGAATAGTACTCAAATAGTGCTAGTTTTGACTTAAGTCAACTTTAATTAGCCAAATGGCCAAACAAGGCCTTATGTATCTTGTATACCAAGGGGGGGACGGTTTTTTAATGGTGACTCACCATTAGTAGCCAGCAAATTAAAGGAAATGAGAGGAAAAGTAGTAACTTCACTATTCACCCTTTTATAAGATAATATCTTCTTTAGCTTACCTCTCTCTCTCTCTTTCTTCATTTCCCTTCTTCTTCCACGGTTTTTCTTCTTATTCTCTATGTTCAAACCGTTCCCAAGCAGCCCCCTTGCTGCCTCACCTTGCCTTGTCCATAACTTGCTCATTTTAGCTCCAAATCAAAAACTAAGCATAGATTTCTCCTAGTTAGACCAAGGCCTTGCTTCCTATCTTTTCAAAATTTGAAAAGCCTCATTTTGGAGCCATGGGAAATCGCCATTGAAGGGGGAAAAATAAGTTTGAAGAGCTCATTAGCTTCTCCATTCTCTTAAGGTAAAGAATATGTAAGAAAAACTAGGTTTCCACCATTCTTCTCCATTACCGAAAATTTATACTCATGGGGCTTCATTTTATGCCTTGTTCTAGCTTGTTTTCTATTCTCCAAGGGCTAGAGGAGGTCCTTCTTGATTCATATCCAAGCCTACCTTAAGACTTCAAGGTAAAATATTCATTATAAGACCTTAAAACACATTTTTAACCTAGGTTTTTATTCCTTGAGGTTGATGTATTGTTTAGTACTCATATGAGTCATTGGATATTGATTAGAACATTGGCAAGGGGAATTTAAGTGGTGGCCGAGATTCATGCAAGAAGAAGGTCTAAGGAGGAAATTAAGATAAGCTTGAGAAAACAAGGTAAAATGCTTACCTAATGGTGGTTTAAGTTTTAAGGGATGAGATTTAGATAAGTACTTATGTGGCTTAAAGCTTACATTATGTAATTGGTTATATAACCTAAGAAAAGAACTTAACAAGCTTATGAACTTGTGACTAAGGAGCCAAAAGAAATGAGTTAGTAATATAAGTTTAAGATGAGTTTTAAGAACATTATGACTACTATGAGATTGATGGGTGTATTTGCAGGTTGAAAGCTTTTATATGTGGGAAATTCAGTGTTTAAGTTTAAGTTATTTTAGGGCCTAAGAGCCATGTCATTTAAGAGCCTTAGTGCTATGCAATTTAAGATTATTGCAATATATTGAGTTTGTTGTGAATGAGATGGTTGAGTGAGGAAAATAATGCATTTGGGCATGATAATATACTAGGGAAGCTATGGCGAAATTTGAGTAGAAAACAAAGTGTTTAAGTGGTAGTGGTGAGTTAATATGACCTAGGATTTACTAGGAGTCATTAAAGGAAATTTGAGTGGAAATGAGTTAACAAAGTTGTTCTTGAAGTTTAGAATGGCCTAGAATTGTTTAGGAGGGATTAGAGGTTTGGAGGGTGTAATTTGTGTACCAAGAAGGTGTACTAAGGGTTTGAGTGTTCATGATTTTATTAAGGGTGAGAAACTAAACGTTGGGTGTAGTAATATATTAAGGAAGCCATGTCAAAATTTGGAGAGGGAACTAAGTGTTTAAGGTGTCCTAAGGAGATTTTATGACTAAGGATGTTATAGTAAACATTAAAGGTTGTTTTGGTGAAAGTGGATAAGCTATGGAGTTCTTGAGTAATAGGAAGACCTAGTGGTGTCTAAGAGGGACTAGGGGTTACAATGGTGAATTTAAGGCACCAAAACCATGGTTAAGGAAGCTAGGAAACTTGTACAAAGTTTGAATGAAGAATAAGATATAATGACTCATAAGGATGTAAGCAAGTGCTTGATTATATATAAAGTTTTGAGAAGTTTGAGTAAAGCAAGTGAGTATGCAAAATGAAGCTTGAGGAGTAGTTAAGATGGTTGTGAAGAAACACTTGGGTTAGTTGAAGTTTTAGGCAAAATTTATATGTTGGAAGTGTAAGAAATTAAGTTATAAGTGTTAAGAGTTTCGTAAGAAATTGAGTACATGATCAAGGAATTTAGTATGAGTTTGATGGATGAATTAGGAGGACTTGAAGGTACCAAAATGATGTTAAGACATGCTAGAATACTTGTGGAGAGGTTGGGAAAAGATTGGTTAAGATTTGAGGTTGAACAGAGGTCAAAAATTTACATTCTGGGCACATTTAGTGTAGGTCCGGGTTTGCAAACTAGCACACAAACCCGGACCACACCAAAAACTATCCAGAGAGTTTAGCCGTGGGATGGTCCGGGTTTGCACCCAGTACTTAAACTCGGACCAGTCCTAAATTGTCCAGAAACTATTGCGATGTATTGGTCCGGGTTTACAACCTCGGACACAAACCCGGACCCATCAGAAAAAGCTACAGAATGTTGAAAAAGGGGTTTTAAGGTTGGGACTTGTTTGGTAATGATATTATAAGATTGTTAGGACATAATTAATGACATATGGTCATTAGGGGCATAAACAAGCTTAAGAAATAATGAGAAGTAAGTGGCTTTTGAGGTTAAGGTTAAACAATAAGGACTTAAGAGGTGATAGGTGGGGATCGTTAAGTAAGTTAAGTAGGTTAAGTAAGTTGAATTAAGTTAAGTGATTAACAACCTAAAACTGAATGAATGTTTTAGGACTTGGGAATTGGACTCCGGAAGAGAGTAAGCAACTGAACGACCAACGGTGAACGGTACAGTTCTCTTGTGACCTGCTTGCTAACAAGGTGTCCCTCGGCTTGTGTGCTATTTGTTTTGTGTGCTCACTAAACAAGATAAAGCATGCAATCGGAATATATTATATTTATTGTTTTGTTGTGTGATGTTTGAAAACTAACACAACATACCGTGAGAACTTACTAACCAATGTTTAGTAAGGAATTGAGTGAGACTAAGGAACGCTCCCTAATAAGGGACGATATGAACCGAAAGAGGTTAACCAACAAATATGGTCTTGAGACTACTACTAACTGAAACTTGAGTGAGGAAACCCGGGACCGATCTCCGGTCATGCATGCTAAGGAAAAAGGGGGACGGTATCTGAATCAGATCCGCCCTCCGCTTAAGGACTTGTCTTCGGACTTGTAGCCTAGGGCCGGTTGCCGGCTCAGCTACGCTGGACTCCCGTCCAGGGTAGGTGGCATTAAGATGGTGCGGTGGGATCACCTAAATCCCAGGTTTGGAGTTAGGATACAACCATTCCCCTCCAGGAACGGTTTGTATACTGAGAATAAGTTAAGATTAAGATTAAGGTAAGGTTAAGATAAGTTGCAACCATTCCTCTTTAAAGGATGGTTTGTATTATTAAGATTAAGATTCAGGTAAGGTTAAGATAAGTTGCAACCATTCCTCTTTAAAGGATGGTTTTGTATTATTAAGATTAAGATTAAGGTAAGGTTAAGATAAGTTGCAACCATTCCTTTTTAAAGGATGGTTTGTAATATTAAGATTAAGATAAGCTACATCCACTCCTTATTAAAGGATGGTTGTTTCTAAGATTAAGATAAGACTAAGATTGAGGTGAGATAAGGATGGACTAAGATTAAGAGGGAACATTACTTAAGGAGTTAAATAATTAACTCTCTAATTAAGGGAACGCATTTAAGTCGTTCATTGTGTGTGAACTTTGATTGTTCATATATGGATTGTTGTTTACAGCATTTACTATTATTTGTGCATTTAATCAACCTCCATGCTATCGACAATTAGTCGTCGTACCCACGTTAGCTTGGGGCCCATGAGGGGATCGTACCAGCATTCGTGCTGACCCCCTTTGGGGGCTGTTTTTACTACACAGGTACATCAGGGCGTGTCGTGAGAGGAAGGGGGGGGGGGCAGGAAGCGGCTGTCGTGAGAGTAAGAAGGGGTACAAGTTTTACGGGTTAAGTAATTTGAGTTAGTAAGATGTATAGGATGTGAGGGGGTTGTAAGAAGGATATGTAAATGGTTAAGATTGTTGCACTAATGTTCGGTATATTCTGTAGTCCCGTGGCAAGGTCCTGGATTGTAAAGATTCCGCTGACATGTATATATATATATGCTGTTAAGTTGCGAGACCACAATTGGATTGAGTTGGGGTGTTACAAAAGTGGTATCAGAGCGTAGTACGCTCTGAAGACAAGAAATACCGAACTTAGGAGAATATTGAGGTTGAGATTGAGTTATGGGTTAAGGGTTGAGAGATAAAGTGAGAGGTGCGTTAGTCAGGACTTCCCGGTGTTTACCGGACATCCATAGTACCTAGGCCCGCCCTCCACATCCCTAACCCTAAATATGTGGAACAAACGCCAGAGAGAAGAAAGCCTTCTCTTACTCGGGGGAACCCGATCTGGCAGTTAGCTAACAGTAAAAATACGAGAAACAACTTGTTGTCAACAGTTACGGAGAACTTGGAGTTTTTTTTAATGGAGCGCAACGAGAAAAGGCGCTACCTATGGAATGCTATTAATAAGGGAACGGTAATTACAGGCAACATGGGTCGACATGCTACGCAGTCGAATAACCCCAATACCAATGGTAAGTAAAGCACTACGAGTGCAACGGATAAGGAAAAGGGGAAGTGACATGAGTACCGGACAGTGGCCCGAAGGAGCATAACAGTAGGTTAATACAAAGCATGAGGACTGAGACTACTGGAAAGTCCAGTTAGAAACGGGAACTCCAAACCCCATACAATGAGGAAGGTTACAAACCTGGCCAATATAACGCGGACGACGGTAGAAACTTATACAAATTGTATACCGGAATAGGACTACGATATAGTGCCTAAAGAGAATCATTACTTAGTAACCACAACAAGATGTGTGGAGACAAGAGCGAGGATTAAGACATAAGGAAATATTAAGGGGTTCCCTAAGAAAGAGGACACCCTAATAAATGACAGCACTGTCAAAACAACAAGGAAACTGCGGATGGCCAGTTATCCAAAATAAGATCATCGAAGGAGTCCCGAGGACTACCAATTACATGGGAATTAGAAGGAAGCATTACTTCCAATGTACCTTGCACCAATAGCCCATCCTGCATGGCGCACTTGCCATAGCAAGTGCTACCACGGTTAAGCTACACGGAAAGCCATCATGGCTAGATAGGAGAACGCTACAGTTGTAACACATATTAATACCGGATTGTAATCCATGAGAACAGAAAAATAAGACCTTGGAAAGGCCCGACGGCCTGACCATGATGAGATAAGGTGACACACCAGTCAGCCGGGAGCAGAACTTGGACAAAGTATTAAACCGTATAAGTATTAGCAATGGTAAACCCACTACAACAACAACCGACAGTACGGTAAGACACAATCCCGAACTCCAAGGGGAAAACTTAAGAGATCGCTCGGAAATGCGAGCAAAAACACTATATAAGCAATGATATACAAGGGATGTATTATAAGATACCATTGAGACCGTGACATAACGTTTTTCTAAAAAGAGCGGGAAAGCTCCCGAAATGACCGTTAAAACTTGCAGATAACAACATTCTTCAATGAAGATGTTGGAAAACCCAGAAAACAAGGATAAAAGAAATAAACGTAAGCTATAACCTACTAAGGATTAAAGTCGTACAACCCTGGAAAAGGAAAGCTCAGAGGACCCCACAGAGCGGGCATAGTCGAGCCGAACAAACTGATGAATGACAGCTAGTACTGTTCGTCTAACTCATTAACACCCAAGTATGATTGATCATTAGAGGGTGGCGTAATCAACAGAAGTTGAACGAAGCGTTGAGATGGAAGTATAAGACGACGGATGATATCCAACTGGGACACCGTAAGGCAAACGCCTAATACGAACCTAACCTTGACTATTAAAAGACATAAGTCTAGTAAAATGACAGTATTGTCAAAGACATTAAGTAACCTCAGATCACCTGAACAACTTCCCTAGCAGGAAGCAGGATGCAGCAACTTATCATGAAATCCGATACTACATTTAGTATGTAACCTACAGTGGATAGTGCTCAAAAAAACCAGAATCTATAGGGATGACCTGCAGATGAGTAAGAGTACAAATAATGAACTGAGACATTAAGCATTAAGAGCCTACGAGCCAAGGATGTTAACCACATCAGAGCCCGAGGCGCAATAAGTTATAAGAGAGCTTGTTTAAGCCACGAAGGGACTACAATATGTAGATATGAACGGTTACCAAACCTATAACTTAGATTGGGAAGAACATTACCAAGAAAGGGTACCAATGAGAATGTTAAGATAATGCTAAGGACAGGAGCGGAGAACGAACCATGCCTTTAAGGTGGGGATACCTCTCCTTGTTGTGAGGCCATGAGTGGGAATGAACACCTCAAAAAGGGCTTTCACCTATTAGAGATAAAATACACTTTATTTAGAAAATGGAAACTATGAACCTTGAGATTACCTTAGAACATACCAGATACACTTGAGTAATAAGGAAGGTTGCACAGATAGACCCCATATCCAACACCCGGATGTAAGAATTAGTAATGGTCAGAGATAAACATGGTGACTGCACATTATGGCACGTCAATTAATCAATGCTCAGAAGAGCTTGTGATTCAGTGGATGACTTCTTCAGTAACCAGTTAAAACTACATGGTAGATAACATTACTAAGGATGAAAGAAAGCGAAAGAAATTACCCTACTTACGAATCTGAGATTGGAACAGAACATCTTCATATCAAGAGCCAACTATTTTACAACACGGTACGACAACCGCCTATACCGGAATGAAAGAACTCCCAGTGTGTTTACACCAAAAGGGATTGAGTATAAGGTAAGACATTAGAATAAGTGAATAAGAGGTTGCACCATCAATGGGCAACATGGTAAGGGCCAACTACCACGGTAGTAGTGGTCGTGAGTACAATAGTTAGAAAGGTGGATTAAGTCATGGTGCGCGGTAAGGCGACCATTATGAATGAGCCGTCAAATATTGACACTGAGGCAATTAGATTTATGATTTAAGACCAGTAAGTAAGAAATAAGATGGTAGACGAACTGAGCATTGGTGCCAGTAGTCTGGACCTGGTTAGGTAAGATTTCGTAGGAAGCACACTACCCATTCCTTAAGGAACTGGAAGTGCATTCCTAGTAGCATAAATATGAGAAACAAGATAAGAGGCTCTACGGAAAGAGACCTCAATTATTAAGAGACCGAATCAGTACGGGATACAGAAAGAGCTAGAGCATACAATACCCAAGAACACAGTAAATGGACTTCCCTTGATTAACTTCAAGAAGAACAATAATGATTATGGAACGATGAAAGAGGAGATCGACAACAGAATACTTCATAATTAGCAATAGCTAAACGTGTGACGGACACTATGAGTTTACTAAAACGAGACGTGGGACGACTGCACCCCACAGGGGCTTGCAGGCCTGACACGCTCATTATGAGTTAGTTGGGTAAGTAGTAATGTACCAGTAAGGTACCCCATGCATGTGAACGGTGGTGTAAGAAACACGGGAAGTAGTCGACTCCGTACCACCGACAACGACGCAAGATCAGACAAGAACGAGTACTACTACCACAAACAGTCGAAGAGAAGAATTCAGTCGAACCAGCAACACAGAGGACTAGAGAACAAATAATTAAGGACTATTGAAGTGCGAAGAGCACGGATTGTTAAGTACAGACAATGAACATGCCTTAAGATGTAAGAGATTTAAGACTATAAAGCGCATTATGCACTAAACAGTAGTTCAGACTAAGACAAGAATCATCCTCAGACCAAAGGTCAGTTGGGGAGAACAATTAGACATTCGAGAAAATACTAAGAGTATGAGCGTAAGATCTTCAAGGAGAATGGATAGACGAGTTACAACTCATTAAGGCGTGTATATATAAAGATAACACGTGCCATTGAGGCAATTAAGCCTAAGATTATCAGAGTCGCGCAGCGAAAGCTAGCAGACCACTACTTTGAGATTAGACCAAACTAAGTTAAGAATACGGTATAAGTACCGTTAAGAATCCTCGATACGAGACTAAGTCATTTCTGATCGAATTATAAGTAAGGTAGATGACGTGGAAGCTAGAATGCTTGGTGGAATTAGACATCTTGAACTTATGTTCAAAGATGATGTGACGCTGATTACGGGGCGTAATCCATTTTAAGGGGGTAGAGCGAAAACCGTTAGGTATGTTTGTGTACTGAGTAATAAACTACGGTGTGCATAGCACAAAATAATTTGAGAATATGTTTTACATAAACATTTTAAGATAAATCATGGTTATTGCACACAGAAGATGTGAATACCATACATATTAAGTACCTATCTTGTTAACTCCGGTGTGAGTACAAGTTAAAAGAATTAAGGAAGAGGTTTAAGGAGACTTAAGGAATAAGGAATATATGAGGTATAAGTCGATATGAGACTATGTGTGAGATAAGAATAAGATAACATTATGAGATACAATTTGATATGAATATGAGGAAGGAAATTGTAATGCTATGAGATATAAGATGGTGAGAATTGGTATGGGACAGTTATAGAACTTAGTAGGAATTTAAGTCTTGAGGTAATTACTAAGAGATGAATCGGGAATGTTTGATGCACTTAGTCCACACTTTGGAGATGTATTGATTATGATTAGAAGAACTAAAAAGATAAAAAATTGGACATGAGTGAATTATCTGATGTTTGAAAATGATGTGGGAGGTGGAACTTGATTTTCTAGGGATCAAGGGAAACCGAACACAAATTGGAGTGGAAGGATGGTTCTACACTGATGCTGATCACATCAGGGTAGGATTATTCTTGAAACTCCCTACCAGTGGTCACAATTAAATCACACTAAGGATAGAGGCCTTAGGATAAAATGGAATTGGAGTTGATTGTATTTTTAATTAGAGGAATTATTCCTCACATGACCTCGTAAAAAGGATTACCTTCTTACTGAGTCTCGCCCATGAAGTCGAGGACGCACGAGCCTTTGTCTTCGGACCGGTGACATGGGGAGAGCAGAGTGTTTGTATTCTGGCCCATGGTGACGAGGACGAATGAGCCATTGTCTACAGACCGGTGACATGGGAGAATACGTTGGAAATTATGTGAATGTTTCAAACATCAAAAGAAACAAAAAGAATTTTGAGTGCTACACATGCTTAAGCATGTTGTGTGATATTTAAGTATAAGAATATGGCGGATCTAATGATCCAATGAGATTAAGTATACATAAGTATGATCTATATGATCTAAGGAATGAGGTGAGACAGCATGTATTCTAATAAGAAAAGATGCATAGGAACTATGGGGACAAAGTTCTTTTAAGGGGGGTAGATTGAAATACCCCAAACCTAAGTATGCTAAGTAAACATCAAATCATGATGTAGAAAGGCTAAAATATGCCTTAGAAAGATTGGTAGACAATTTGAACCAAGGAAAACACAAGAAAATGCCTTAAGGGCAATTAGGGCAAAAATGTGCTCTAAGCTTGGAGAGACTTGGGTGAGTACCCAGATATCATGATAAGACCTTAGTAATATTCTAATGGTCATTTTAAACCAATTACCAAAGAAAACCAAGCTTGAAAACAAGCTAAAACACAAAATGTGCTTTAAGAAGTCTTAAAGCACATTTTTGAGAAATTGTCTTAGAATTGAGTTTTGAGTGGCTAGAAGTCCATCATTACTCTTTAATCAACATGTGTACTAATTAGTATCACATTAGGAAGTCTAAATCAATGGGAAACCAAAAATTTCCCGAATATGTGCACTAATTAGTGAATAGTACTCAAATAGTGCTAGTTTTGACTTAAGTAAACTTTAATAGCCAAATGGCCAAACAAGGCCTTATGTATCTTGTATACCAAGGGGGGGACGGTTTTTAATGGTGACTCACCATTAGTAGCCAGCACATTAAAGGAAATGAGAGGAAAGTAGTAAGTTCATTATTCACCCTTTTATAAGATAAATATCTTCTTTAGCTTACCTCTCTCCTCTCTTCTTCATTTCCCTTCTTCTTCCACGGTTTTCTTCTTATTCTCTCTGTTCTAAACCGTTCCCAAGCAGCCCCATTGTTGCCTCACCTTGCCTTGTCCATAACTTGCTCATTTTAGCTCCAAATCAAAAACTAAGCATAGATTTCTCCTAGTTAGACCAAGGCCTTGCTTCCTATCTTTTCAAAATTTGAAAAGCCTCATTTTGGAGCCATGGGAAATCGCCATTGAAGGGGGAAAAATAAGTTTGAAGAGCTCATTAGCTTCTCCATTCTCTTAAGGTAAAGAATATGTAAGAAAAACTAGGTTTCCACCATTCTTCTCCATTACCGAAAATTTATACTCATGGGGCTTCATTTTTATGCCTTGTTCTAGCTTGTTTTCTATTCTCCAAGGGCTAGAGGAGGTCCTTCTTGATTCATATCCAAGCCTACCTTAAGACTTCAAGGTAAAATATTCATTATAAGACCTTAAAACACATTTTTAACCTAGGTTTTATTCCTTGAGGTTGATGTATTGTTTAGTACTCATATGAGTCATTGAATATTGATTAGAACATTGGCAAGGGGAATTTAAGTGGTGGCCGAGATTCATGCAAGAAGAAGGTCTAAGGAGGAAGTTAAGATAAGCTTGAGAAAACAAGGTAAAATGCTTACCTAATGGTGGTTTAAGTTTTAAGGGATGAGATTTAGATAAGTACTAATGTGGCTTAAAGCTTACATTATGTAATTGGTTATATAACCTAAGAAAAGAACTTAAACAAGCTATGAACTTGTGACTAAGGAGCCAAAGGAAATGAGTTAATATAAGTTTAAGATGAGTTTTAAGAACATTATGACTACTATGAGATTGATGGGTGTATTTGCAGGTTGAAAGCTTTTATTGTGGGAAATTCAGTGTTTAAGTTTAAGTTATTTAAGGGCCTAAGAGCCATGTCATTTAAGAGCCTTAGTGCTATGCAATTTAAGATTATTGCAATATATTGAGTTTGTTGTGAATGAGATGGTTGAGTGAGGAAAATAATCCATTTGGGCATGATAAGATACTAGGGAAGCTATGGCGAAATTTGAGTAGAAAACAAAGTGTTTAATTGGTAGTGGTGAGTTAATATGACCTAGGATTTACTAGGAGTCATTAAAGGAAATTTGAGTGGAAATGAGTTAACAAAGTTGTTCTTGAAGTTTAGAATGGCCTAGAATTGTTTAGGAGGGATTAGAGGTTTGGAGGGTGTAATTTGTGTACCAATGATAAGTGTCTAAATGAGCATGTTATTTAGGTGTATTTCATGTATAATATTAGCACTTTTCTTGCTCATTCTCCACGGTTAGTTAGTTTTCCCTAGTTTATGTTTTATTGTTTATTCACAAATTATTAGTTTAACATGAGGAAAACCAAGCTGGGAGTGAAGTAGACGGAGAGACGAACGCGTAGACGCAAACGGCTCAGAAAACAGAGTCCAAACGAAGAATCTAGAGCCGGTCGAAGTTCGTAGAACGAAATAAGTCACGATCAGCACTACAGCATTGCAACCGCCTGCACAACCGCCTGCATAACCGCCCCAAAAGGAGGCGGACCAGAGGCGGACATGGGGGCGGACAACACACAAACCGCCTGTTTGGAGGCGGTTCCACAGGCGGACAAGAGTAAATCACGCCCCGAAAATAGTTTCTTCTTCGCGCGACTCTGCAACTCGCCTTATCTATCTACCCCGCCGTCGCCTACCTTAATTCGCTCACGCATATCCAGCTCCTGTCCCCTGCATTAAATGAAGCAATCAATGCTTCAATCAGTGAAGAAATCAACAGAGGCAATCAACTGCAATCTTCTACGTACTCTTCCTTTCTTCTATAAATAACCATTCCCTACAGCCTTGTACGAGTGCACGGAGAAAACCAGAAAATCACTCACACTCACCTCATCCATTCTTTTCCAGTTAAACACTCACGTAAATCTCATTCCCCAGTTCTCTAAATTCTCAAATTCACCCACTTCACTTATAATAACCTACGTACATGTTTCACTCTTCGACCTCTCCATTTCTCCATTCACTAATCACGTCTCCGTGCTGTTATTACGTCCAACCTCTGTCAGATTTATTACCAGTTAATATGTCTGGCTAAGGAGGATTTGCTCCGGGCAAGGTTTTTAATTATGGTTTGTTTAATTATGTAATCAATATTTCTACCGGTTTTAATAAATACAGTTTGTTACGCTTAAAGGATTCTCTCACCATTTTAATAAATTACATGAATTATAAATGTTCCTAGTCTATTTGATCAGACCAGGTGATAAATAGAAGGATTAAGCGTAAATCTGGAGAAAACTTATATGATTTAATAAGTTAGTATTTACAGATGCAATTATAATTCCTCGAATTTAACGTCCGTTTACATAGTATTGCTCGAACTTGATTAGACCGAGCATTTTCTGGTAAACGAGTTCTTAAGGGTCTATGACTTAGTCCTTAGGATAATAACAGGAATTTGCCAAACTAATATATTAAACCGGTAGAGATAGCATAATTAATCAGATTATATAAAACCTCAACCCGGAGTTCCATTTAATTCATCTGCACTCAGTAATTTAATCTGCTCAATATTTTTCTCTAAAACAAGTCAATTAACTTCCCCCTTTTTGTGACAAGCTTAGGAACTATTTTAGCTCGCTATAAGTCCCACGGTTTGACCCCGGCCGCTTCTGTCTTCTACACACACTACGACCGGGTTTTAATTTGCAGCCCGACGGATATTTTGAGTATTAATTTCTTTCTTTTAATAAACACCTCTTCTAATCACTCACGATAAATCCATTCTGCAAAATGGCGCCGTTGCCGGGGACTTGATTAATCTAGTCCCTAAGCCCGGTTAATTCACCTGTTTATTACAATAATCCGTTAATCTACTAAAATAATTAAATAATAAATTTTAAAAAAAAACTGTTAATCCAATTTCGGACATATAACCTCGGACATCGATTTGGACATCGGACTTCTGACATCTGATCTGACTTGGACATCTAATTTGGACATCGGACTTCTGAATTTGTTAATATTTGTTATTATATTTCTGTCATTTAGTTCCATTGTCATTTCGTTCCCTTGTCATTTCGTTCCCTTGTCATTTCGTTCCATTGTCTCTAACTATAACTTTAAATTTCTGTCATTTCGTTCCATTGTCATTTCGTTCCCTTGTATACTAACTACTAACTTTAAATTTCTGTCTACTAATTCCTAACATTTTATTATTCTAACGTATAACCAGTTCTTTTCTTGTTTTGAGTGGTGTATGCCTTTCACCAGGTCACAGAGCCTCCCAGAGAATATTAATCACACGGTTGGTTACATCCCAGAAATCGAGAGAACCTTTCTGCGTACCCTTAGGCAGAGACGTGCTCAACAGAACCTTACACCACAGTGATAAATTCTGACCCGGAAGCTAATGAAATACCCCAAACTTATTTAACACGGATTAAATATCAAATCATATTAATTAAGGCCTAAACATGCCTTAAAAGTCAACTGAGAACAACAGTGGTCAACATAAAACAAGATGTTGCACCCTTTAACTGTTAAGGGTAAATAAATACCCAAATAAACTTAGGACCTAAAAATTTGTCCTAAGCATATTAACATACTACTAAACATATTATAACCGTTGGACAACACTCCAACACAAAGAAAAAGCATTTACATGCTTCAAGGTCAAAAAGGGCAAAAATGTGCTCTAGGAAACCTTAAAAATCAAAGGACCTCTAAATGATATAAAATTGAATTACATGATCAAATATCATGTAAGGAACACAACAAAACCGTTGTCAAAGAAAACCAAGCCCAGAAACACCTTGCGACACAAAATGTGCACTAAAACTCCTTAAAGCACGTTTTTGTGTAATCGCCTTCTAAATTGGTCTTAAATGGGCTAAAAGGTTATAAATATTTAAATATAAAAATACCATATTATATGATATTAGGAATTTAATTCCAGAAATTTACAGATTTTTACAAATTTAATATTAAAATATTAATAAAACCCTAAAGTGGGGCCCACATGAGTCAATATTGACCAAGCATGGTCAATGGTCAATTAATTGACCCATTTGGACCAAGGAGGCCGGCTGCAATAAGTGAGGAGACAGCATACAATGATTTTGGAGACAAATCATTACCTAATGTTCAATTTGCAATAGTAACTTTACTTTTTTCAAATTAATCAAGCTTTCCACCTTCTCCTTCCTTCCTTGTCCGATCCTCTCCTTCCCAGCCGAGTTCTCCCTTCCTCTCAAGCTCTCAAAGTTTGTTCTTGAGCATGGAAGGCAAGCCTAGCTCCTAAGCTCCTAATGTAAGTGTTTTAATGTCATTTTTAGCTCTTTTTCTTCATCTCTTCACTACCAACACCTAAATTTCGTGGCTCAACAATTCCTATGGATTATTCTCAGTGTTCTAAGGTTAGAACAAGAGCTAAACTCGGTTGAGACCAGTAGAGGGACCAAGGTTGTTCAAATCTACATTTTAAGGTAAAAATGTGCTTTAAGCTCATAACTTTTGATTCCCTTCGAGTTGGCTGTGAAACTTTGGTCATAGCCTCATCTTCTTCTCCTTTTCATGTGGAATCTGTTGGTTAGCCATTTGGAGCAAGGGTGGCCGAGATCCAAAGGAAATACTCTCTTTTAGGCATTTTTCCAAGGTAAAACCTAATAACAAGGTAGCACTTCGAGATCTAACTATTTCCTATGTCAATATGGTGGATATAACACCTTGTGGTGTGTTTGGTTCAGGTCAAAACCACTTAGAACTTCCCTTGCATTTTTAAGGTGATTTTTGCCTTAAATCTTACATTAATTATTCCTTATGGTTAAGCTCAAGCTTGGAGTGTAACCATATCTTGTTTTTGTGTATTAAACATGTCTAAATCAAGTGGTGAATTTCCTACAAGTGACCGAGCTCATACAAGGAATAATCAAGGTATAAACACCTTAAACTTATGATTTTATAATTTTAAGCATATATATATATATTGGCCGAGTGAAGTTACACATATAGGTTATATTGACCTAGAAATGGAAAAAATGACTAAGATAAATTAAGCTAGTCATTTAAGAGATTTAATTAACATAATTGTCAAATTTAAGACATTATGTGGAAGTTTGGTAATAAATAAAAAAATATATGGTGAGGCCGAAATTGTATATGTATTTTGGGACATTTATGTGTAATTATTTTGTGAGCAAATGTTTGTAATAAGGCCATGTATTTTAGGCCATTTTATTTATGCATTTACAAGCTTTTATTAAGTTTAGGTGTATAAAATTATTACCGAAATAAATGGGGTCTTAGGTGTAATTAAATTAAATTTGGGGGCTTTAGAATAATAAGGCCGAAAATTAGAGTTAAAAAGGAGTTAAAATAAAGTTTATAAGATTTTATAAAGTTTTGGGGTTAAATGGTGATTTTGGAAAGTTTGGGTAAAACCGTAAATATAAGAAATTGGTGGTCAAGGAAATATTAAGGTGGTCAACTTGACCATACGCTAGGTTTGACCAAATAAATAAGTTAGATAACTTACTTAAGGTTTTATAGTAAGTTAGTATTTAATGGTAATATTTTATAACATATGTGGTAAATATGTTATTACCAAAAATAAAGGGTGTACAATGGTATTTTAAAACACCCATGGGCTATTAGGAATTTTTAGGAATTTAATGGGTTGTTTTTGGAATTAAAATAAACTATATATGTATAATATATAGTTATTATGTCATTATGACACTTTGGAGAAAAATAGATGGTGGAATGGTAAATACCAAGAGTATATGGGTTAACAAGGATATTTATAACCCTTTGGTGGAATTTGGTGATTTTCAGAATTATATAAGAGTATTTGTTGAGACATATTTATAATATATAGTTTTAATGATATTATCAAACTATATGTTATAAAATGGGCCTAATAATAATATAAAATGTATAATGAGGTCTATTCGGAATTTATGAAAGATAACCATAGGTTATACTCTTTTATAAGTTAGAAATGTTATATTGAATGGTATATATAACATGGTGAAAGAAAGGGGTGATTTGGTAAATAAAGGAAATTATGGTTTAAGGAAAAGTATAAGGTTTAATATATGCCTATGAGGCAATATACAATAGTTTTGTATAAAAACTATAAGTTATAGGTTAAAGGAAATAAAAATATCATATCAAATGGTATTAGTATTTTGGTGTAACATTACATAATGTTATGTGGTCAAAAAGGGAATTTAAATAAATTCAAGGGCTATACGAATTAATAAGAGTTGGAAAATGAATTTTAGACTATGGTCTACAATGTCATAAATGTTATGACAATTAAATGGTATTAAGGTGGTTTAGATGGAATTAATATAAGGAAGGGTACTCACATAAAATAGTGTGACAAACTATAAATAAATGGGATTTATAAACTAAGGTACTTATGTAATAAACCTTAGGAGTTGTAAATGTACAACGTGAAATGTTACTCATGTTAGGATAATAATCTTAATATAGGTCGTACAATATGATACAACTAATGAAAAAAAATCATCTAATAAAGATGATAAAAAGTAACATAAAATATAAGAGTTTATCAAACTCATGGGAATTACCTACGTGGTAAAAAAAAATATATATACATACACAAGGATAATGTATATAAGGTGGACATATATTTGGTTGGAAACCGTATGATTTAATGGTGGTGGTTAATTAAAAAATATATATAGTTACAAACTATATGTTATGAGTTTTTGGGATGCAAATACTATTTGCTAAAGATAATGAATTATAAAATAAATGGCATAATAAGGAATGGTGGGAAAATAATACAATATGGAAAAAAAAATAGTACAATATAATATAATCATGCATGCATACATGCAACTATAGGTTATGTACCTAAACTAGAAGGTGGATAAGGTTAAAAGAAATACAACGAATTAAACTTAGCAGTTAAAGTGTTATGACGTTTGAGTTTTAAGTAACAAGCCGACTGTTTTGGAGAAACCCGTAACAAAACTGTAGCAAACAGGGGTGAACTGTCGGGGTTACTTATTATTCGGAAATACCGGATGTAGTTAGTCATGGAGACTGACTTATAGTTTGTATTACCGTTTAGTGTATACTTCTGACAAGGACGCTTGACGAGCTAGCGGACTACACGGAGCATAGGATCTTGCTGATTCATACTCCACCGTAATACTGTCAGGGTGAACGGTATGTAAAGGGGTTTGCCGAGTTGACCTAAGGTTGCTCCTTGGGCTCGGATTTGGTTGATATAACTTGTGGTTACATGTAGTGTTTAAGTGTTGATGCATTAATTATTTATGCACGGGCGTCCTACGGGACTAACACTACGTCGACTATAGATCGACTTATATAAACATACATATGCGTTGTGATGACATGACGGTTACTTGATATAATACCATGATATTAATGTTGAGTATATAGTAACCTAAGTAAAACACTTAGGGACGAGTCACGACATTGTCGGTCTCTAGAGCATGGATCTCTAACATAAGTATAACCTAGATGACTTCTAGGTATGCGAGACCCATTGGGCCGCTGGTTAATAAATATATTCTCCATAAGACTAAGAGCAGATCTTAAACATTATGAGAGAGTGATGGTATGAGATTGAGGTGAGGAATCCCGGTAGTTTACGAACTACTTGGTTGCGCATTTGTGATCACTGAGGGGTTTCCTAATTGGATTCCGCTCCAGGTTATATCCAACGAACCCAAATAGGTTTGTGGATCAGGTGGCTACGGCCTTTTATGGACGTCTTACGAGACATAAGTGAGTCAGGGGCCTCCGGACCTCTGGCGAAATGAGCACCTTTGTGTGTACGGGGGACTACTGTCCATGGTGAGGTTATCGGGTTGTCCTAACATGACGCCCTACTGACATTAATTAAACATGGTTGGATGGAGCCTACAAGGCTAAGGTAAATTAACTATGGGAACTGTACGCTACGGCGAATGTACATTGTACATATGGACGGGGCTTGAAAGCCAAACTAAAGTAAATTGACAGTGGATGGTGAACACCACGGCGATTGTACATTGTACAAAATATTGTTGTTATTGCTCGATACGTTCGGTATACAAATGTTGCTTGAAATATTCTATGAATGTTTGGTTTGGATGGATGATTAATGTTTATGAATATTTGGATGGTTGATTATGTATATTATACATTTATGCTTCAGTTTTGATTATAACTGTAAAAAGGAAAAGCATGAAACCAATCTAATAATAAGATGGTTAAAATGACAAGTGACCATTAGGGTCCAGGCCCGGCATACTCAGCGTCTATCGCTGATACTACACCATTTCAGGTTGTTGATCATTGTCGGAGCTGAAGAGCAGGAACAGGGTAGTTGGAGATGTTGTATGGTAATGAAGATGGTGTATGGTCTTATGGTAAGGTTATGTATTTTTCAGGATTGGGTAGACGCTCACTTGTCAATGTTTATGGTTATGGACTTAGTTTGATGTATAGGAGTTTCTCGTTATCACTGCGGTTAGCAGTTTGTTTATTTTGGAAGTTGGATGTGGTATGGCTACGTTGCTCGCATGGGCGAGTAATGGCCGGTGACACCCATGTGAGTTTTGTAATTGTTATTTATTTTTCCGCTGCGAGACGTTTTATTTATTGCTACGTGAGGGATTATATCGTGATTATGGAGAGGGTGTTACAGCTAACATGGCAGCTACACCAGCAACGGTTCGAAATATCAACAGGCCGTCTAACCAAGGACAACAGCCGGCTATCGTCCTTCCTCACCTCAGCCCATCCGAATACGATGAGTGGCAGAAGCTGAAGCCATATCATCAGATTCGATGTGTGAAGGAGTTGGGCATGTTTGATGGCACCAGTCCAGACGAAGCCCTGTTACATGTTACAAAATTCTTACAACATGCCAATAGCCTTACTGCAACCGACGCAGTACTTCAATATGCAAGATTGTTTTATTCCCACACAGCCTGACGGGAAACGCGAGCAAGTGGTATCATAGCTTAACACCGAGTACCATTGGTACCTGGGACGACATGGCCACCAAGTTCTATGACAAATTCCTACCTCCGAGCCGAACTTTGGAGATGATTGCTGAAATTTATAATTTTAAGCAACCAGGGTCGGAGAATATTTGTGAAACTTGGGACCGTTTCAAAGGTCTACTACTCACTTGTCCTCACCACGGTCTGACGAAGGAACAAGTATCACAATTGTTTACAAGGGCTTGATCGGTCCGTGCAGAACAATGGTGTTATCTTCGTTAGGGGCTGACGTTCTGAAAAAGCCGGGAGCACAATTTCTGAACAGCATGGAGTCTCTCTGTGAGGAAATCAGAGACTGGGCCTCCGGTGGATCAAGGAGCGGTACTCCAGGATTATATCATGTTGGGGAGAGTGATAACAAATTCGACCAGCTCATGAGAAGCCATGAGCAACTCATGGAAAGCAATGCTCAGCAAGCAACAAAAGTGAGCACTCTACAGAAAGTGGTCGAACAGATGGCTATGAATTCCTTCCCTCAGCAAGCTAAGTCGATGATTTCCCGACCACCTACTACCCCTCCAGGCTATGCTCCTCAATCCAACCATCCAACAATTTCTTGTACGCAATGTTGCGGGCCTCATGATATGATCAATGCCCCCAACTACAAGAAATGAAAGCAGCGGAGGAAGCAAACTACATCACCAACAATTCAGGATACAGACAACCATGGCAACGTAACATGCAATCCAACCTTAGCTACTCAAACACCGGAAATATCCAAAACCCACATACCCTACAAACATCCCAAAATTACAGACCTCAGTCCAATTTCCAAGGAGGCCCAAGGCAATATCAACAACAGCCTTATGGCAATGAAGCTTCATCGAGCCGACCAGCTCCACCTCCTTCGAATCCTGAGTCTGATATGTCTCAGATGCAGGAAATGTTTAAGGCGATGATGGGTAAATCCGAGATACGCAAGAGAGGTCGCAGCTCTGCGCAAAGACCAAACAGCCTTGCAGTCTCAGATTCAACAACTCCTAACTCAACAAAGACCTCCTGGTCAACTCCCTTCACAAACCAATCCAAACCCAAAAGAGTATGCAAAGGCAATTTACATAGTGGACCAACCCATCACATTAGCTCAAAGGGAGCAACAACCCGAGAGTGAAATGGTCCCTGAAGGGAGCAGCAGGCCGAGGAAGAATACCTCGACATGAACCAAATGAAGCTCTATGCCAAATTAGTTGCGATAAACGAAATGATGGAAGGTCCACTAGACCTTACATCACAGCAACCGGAGAGCAAACTGGTTCATGTAGTGGACGATTTACCTGAGGATTTGAGTTACTCAATACCACCACCCCCGTTCGAAAATGAGCAAACGGTATCAAACCTTCTGCTTGAGCTTGAAGACAAGCCATCAGAGGACAACTTCTACCTCAACTTCATGGAGTCTCCTCCCTCTGAAGTCAATTACCGTTTTTTCCCTCCTTCTCTGTGCTGTACCCAGACAATGAGGATTGTTACATCCTCGAGAATGAAGAGGAAGAAATGCTCGCTCCGCCAGAACATCCAAACAAAATACCAATATCACCTTCGAGGAACCACCACCCTCTGAAGTTGAATTCACTCAAGGCTCTTCCTATGAGCCTCTCAAAGAAGACGAGGATTATTACATCCTCAAATTGAAGAGGAAAAGCCATCCAACTTTGATCTTCATCTGGAGGATCACAGCTTCCCCTCTTGTGCAACAAAGAAGTAGGGTGGAAACTCGAAGTCAGCTCGCTGAGTGAGAAGGCCACCTTTCCATTTGATCCAGGGTCAGAACTTGAAGATACAAATTTCCCAGAAGTTCTCCCTGAACCACTCAACGCAGTTAAGGATGTCTTCATCCTTAAATTTGAAAAGGATGATACTCACACTAAGGATCATCCATTGGAAAATTTGGGCCCTTCAACAAAGAAAAATAATGCCCACCCCACCCACCCGTTGAAACCCACTTCCACCTTCATTTACATTCCAGAGGAAGAAATTTACATCCTCGACTTTGAGCAAGCACCACCACTACCTTCTTACACCCATACGGCTAAACAACAAAAGGAGAATGTTTACATTCTCCAGTTTGAGGAAGCACTACCACCACCACCCGGATTTCAATACAATATTAATGGCAACAAACACCTCCTTCAAAACCAGGTTTTGTGGAGTTTGTCTTTTCCTACTATAATTGTTGCGTAATTCTGTGTTTTGATCCAGGTGGTTCAGTCCTACATATTGCCAATTTCCTGTTCCCGGTACTACCATTGTCAACATTCATTTATGATCCGGGATAATAATAAAAAAAAACGTCTAGCTAGAGACGTTAAACCCGGGCAGCTTGGTGGGAGGCAACCCACTATCTATCTTTAACTTTCCTTTAATTTAATGTTTTTCTTTTTGTACTATATTTCCCTTTTATTTGCTATAATAAAATGCAGGCTTCACTTGAGTTCTTCTCGCTGTGTAGAAATTCTTTACAGGTTAAAATTCATGCACAGCAACACTCAAGTGTGGGGGAGCTCTACACACTCTACGAAATCTGGGGAGTACACTCTTTCCTTTACTTGCTTGCCCTATTAATTTTATTTCATCTACGCAATGAGGGCATTGCTTAAGCTTAAGTGTGGGGGAAGAGCCTTTTCAGGTCATCTAAATGCTTAAATTGTTAAGTCTCTCTGCTTATTTCTGCTTACCTCGCATTTGTTCTAATTGAATTATGTACCTTGCTAATGTAGGTTGTTCTCTTTAAAAACTAATACTATTATGAATTGTAGGATAAAGGGTACAAATTTTTCAAAATTTACATTTGATTACTTTTGAGGAGCATTTTATATGCGGTGTGACCAAATAATCTGCAAATTGGTTGGATTTTATTGCTCAGGGTTTCTTTCTGTCTTCTCTCTTAGGGATTGCTAAGGGGTATTTCTTTGTTAAAAAAGAAGAATAAAAAAAAAATAAGGGACTTTCGAGACACCATTGGTAACCAACAAAGAGAGTTGAGTGTTCTTGAATACAAAGGCGTGATGCCTATATTTCTCATCTTTATGCAAAAGTGAAGCAAATGCATAAATCTTTTCTTCCTTTTATTTTCTCCTCAATGCCCATTCTTGAGAGAGTTGGCCATGGTAAAAGTTCTCGGAGTACCAAAAAAAAGAAACATTGAAGTACCTTAGATCATACCCCGAAACTCTATATTTTGTTTTCACCTTGAGCACACCTATGCCACCAGCAGATAATTTTTCACACTCCTCAATAAGTTTTAGAGATCATAAACTATTGACTTTTTTATCCTACCCTTCATAATAATATTTGTTAGTATTGAGCATTTCCTACTTGCTTAGGTACATGGTTTTACTTGAGGACAAGCAAAAAGATAAGTGTGGGGGTGTGATAAGTGTCTAAATGAGCATGTTATTTAGGTGTATTTCATGTATAATATTAGCACTTTTCTTGCTCATTTCTCCACTTCGGTTAGTTTTCCTCTAGTTTATGTTTTATTGTTTATCTCACAAATTATTAGTTTAACATGAGGAAAACCAAGCCGGGAGTGAAGTAGACGGAGAGACGAACGCGTAGACGCAAACGGCTCAGAAAACGGAGTCCAAACGAAGAATCTAGAGCCGGTCGAAGTTCGTAGAACGAAATAAGTCACGATCAGCACTACAGCATTGCAACCGCCTGCACAACCGCCTGCATAACCGCCCCAAAGGAGGCGGACAACAAGGCGGACCAGAGGCGGACATGGGGGCGGACAACACACAAACCGCCCTGTTTGGAGGCGGTTCCACAGGCGGACAAGAGTAAATCGCCCCGAAAATAGTTTTTCTTCGCGCGACTCTGCAACTCGCCTTATCTATCTACCCCGCCGTCGCCTACAATTCGCTCACGCATATCCAGCTCCTGTCCCCTGCATAAATGAAGCAATCAATGCTTCAATCAGTGAAGAAATCAACAGAGGCAATCAACTGCAATCTTCTACGTACTCTTCCTTTCTTCTATAAATAACCATTCCCTACAGCCTTGTACGAGTGCACGGAGAAAACCAGAAAATCACTCACACTCACCTCATTCATTCTTTCCAGTTAAACACTCACGTACATCTCATTCCCCAGTTCTCTAAATTCTCAAATTCACCCACTTCACTTATAATAACCTACGTACATGTTTCACTCTTCGACCTCTCCATTTCTCCATTCACTAATCACGTCTCCGTGCTGTTATTACGTCCAACCTCTGTCAGATTTATTACCAGTTAATATGTCTGGCTAAGGAGGATTTGCTCCGGGCAAGGTTTTTAATTATGGTTTGTTTAATTATGTAATCAATATTTCTACCGGTTTTAATAAATACAGTTTGTTACGCTTAAAGGATTTCTCTCACCATTTTAATAAATTACATGAATTTATTAAAATGTTTTCCTAAGTCTATTTTGATCAGACCAGGTGATAAATAGACAGGTTATTTAAGCCGTAAATCTAGAGAAAACTTATTATGATTTAATAAGTTAGTATTTACAGATGCATAATTCCTCGAATTTAACGTCCGTTTACATAGTATTGCTCGAACCTTGATTAGACCGAGCATTTTCTGGTAAACGAGTTCTTAAGGGTCTATGACTTAGTCCTTAGGATAATAACAGGAATTTTGCCAAACTAATATATTAAACCGGTAGAGATAGCATAATTAATCAGATTATATAAAACCTGAACCCGGAGTTCCATTTAATTCATCTGCACTCAGTAATTTAATCTGCTCAATATTTTTCTCTAAAACAAGTCAATTAACTTCCCCCTTTTTGTGACAAGCTTAGGAACTATTTTAGCTCGCTATAAGTCCCACGGTTTGACCCCGGCCGCTTCTGTCTTCTACACTACTACGACCGGGTTTTAATTTGCAGCCCGACGGATATTTTGAGTATTAATTTCTTTCTTTTAATAACTACACCTCTTCTAATCACTCACGATAAATCCATTCTGCAACCAAGAAGGTGTACTAAGGGTTTGAGTGTTCATGATTTTATTAAGGGTGAGAAACTAAACGTTGGGTGTAGTAATATATTAAGGAAGCCATGTCAAAATTTGGAGAGGGAACTAAGTGTTTAAGGTGTCCTAAGGAGATTTTATGACTAAGGTTGTTATAGTAAACATTAAGGTTGTTTTGGTGAAAGTGGGTAAGCTATGGAGTTCGTGAGTAATAGGAAGACCTAGTGGTGTCTAAGAGGGACTAGGGGTTACAATGGTGAATTTAAGGCACCAAAACCATGGTTAAGGAAGCTAGGAAACTTGTACAAAGTTTGAAGGAAGAATAAGATATAATGACTCATAAGGATGTAAGCATGTGCTAGATTATATATAGTTTTGAGAAGTTTGAGTAAAGCAAGTGAGTATGCAAAATGATGCTTGAGGAGTAGTTAAGATGGTTGTGAAGAAACACTTGGGTTAGTTGAAGTTTTAGGCAAAATTTATATGTTGGAAGTGTAAGAAATTAAGTTATGAGTGTTAAGAGTTTCGTAAGAAATTGAGTACAAGATCAAGGAATTTAGTATGAGTTTTGTGGATGAATTAGGAGGACTTGAAGGTACCAAAATGATGTTAAGACATGCTAGAATACTTGTGGAGAGGTTGGAAAAGATTGGTTAAGATTTGAGGTTGAACAGAGGTCAAAAATTTACATTCTGGGCACATTTAGTGTAGGTCCGGGTTTGCAAACTAGCACACAAACCCGGACCACACCAAAAACTATCCAGAGAGTTTAGCCGTGGGATGGTCCGGGTTTGCATCCCAGTACTTAAACCCGGACCAGTCCTAAAATTGTCCAGAAACTTTTGCGATGTATTGGTTCGGGTTTACAACCTCGGACACAAACCCGGACCCATCAGAAAAAGCTACAGAATGTTGAAAAATGGGGTTTTAAGGTTGGGACTTGTTTGGTAATGATATTATAAGATTGTTAGGACATAATTAATGACATATAATGGTCATTAGGGGCATAAACAAGCTTAAGAAATAATGAGAAGTAAGTGGCTTTGAGGTTAAGGTTAAACTATAAGGACTTAAGAGGTGATAGGTGGGGACCGTTAAGTAAGTTAAGTAGGTTAAGTAAGTTGAATTAAGTTAAGTGATTAACAACCTAAAACTGAATGAATGTTTTAGGACTTGGGAATTGGACTCCGGAAGAGAGTAAGCAACTGAACGACCAACGGTGAACGGTACAGTTCTCTTGTGACCTGCTTGCTAACGAGGTGTCCCTCGGCTTGTGTGCTCACTAGACAAGATAAAGCATGCAACCGGAATATATTATATTTATTGTTTTGTTGTGTGATGTTTGAAAACTAACACAACATACCGTGAGAACTTACTAACCAATGTTTAGTAAGGAATTGAGTGAGACTAAGGAAGGCTCCCTAATAAGGGACGATATGAACCGAAAGAGGTTAACCAACAAATATGGTCTTGAGACTACTACTAACTGAAACTTGAGTGAGGAAACCCGGGACCGATCTCCGGTCATGCATGCTAAGGAAAAAGGGGGACGGTATCTGAATCAGATCCGCCCTCCGCTTAAGGACTTGTCTTCGGACTTTTAGCCTAGGGCCGGTTGCCGGCTCAGCTACGCTGGACTCCCGTCCAGGGTAGGTGGCATTAAGATGGTGCGGTGGGATCACCTAAATCCCAGGTTTGGACTTAGGATACAACCATTCCCCTCCAGGAACGGTTTGTATACTGAGAATAAGTTAAGATTAAGATTAAGGTAAGGTTAAGATAAGTTGCAACCATTCCTCTTTAAATGATGGTTTGTATTATTAAGATTAAGATTAAGGTAAGGTTAAGATAAGTTGCAACCATTCCTCTTTAAAGGATGGTTTGTATTATTAAGATTAAGATTAAGGTAAGGTTAAGATAAGTTGCAACCATTCCTTTTTAAAGGATGGTTTGTAATATTAAGATTAAGATAAGCTACATCCACTCCTTATTAAAGGATGGCTGTTTCTAAGATTAAGATAAGACTAAGATTGAGGTGAGATAAGGATGGACTAAGATTAAGAGGGAACATTACTTAAGGAGTTAAATAATTAACTCTCTAATTAAGGGAACGCATTTAAGTCGTTCATTGTGTGTGAACTTTGATTGTTCATATATGGATTGTTGTTTACAGCATTTACTATTATGTTGTGCATTTAATCAACCTCCATGCTATCGACAATTAGTCGTCATAGCCACGTTAGCTTGGGGGCCATGAGGGGATCGTACCAGCATTCGTGCTGACCCCCTTTGGGGGCTGTTTTTACTACACAGGTACATCAGGAAGCGGCTGTCGCGAGAGTAAGAAGGGGTACAAGTGTGGCCTACGAGTTGTGCATGTACACTCGTATGGCAATTTGAGTTAGTAAGATGTATAGGATGTGAGGGGGCTGTAAGAAGGATATGTAAATGGTTAAGATTGTTGTACTAATGTTCGGTATATTCTGTAGTCAGACCGTGGCAAGGTCCTGGATTGTAAAGAATTCCGCTGTGACATGTATATATATATGTTGTTAAGTTGCGAGACCACAATTGGATTGAGTTGGGGTGTTACAAAATAAGAAAAGGAAATAATAAATAATCTCGAGAAGAGTTTTACTAGCTAGCATTGTAGATATTTAAGAGGATATAAAAATTATCTAACGTTATAGAAACTAGAATGAGAATCGTAGTTGTCAACAATATCAGTTTTAAAATAGTAAATAATTTCCAATTCAAATTAATAGAAGAAAGTGATTTAGTTGTTGTAACAAGATAAGGAAGAAAGCAAAATAATTAGAAGAAGAATTAATAAATATTTATTTATAATAAGATCAACATAGAAATAAATAGTAATAGAGTAAAACGAAATCTGGAATTTCTGTAAAGTAAATTACTCAGAACCCCCTTGATGATTTGGGATAATACAGTTAACCCACTTGTGTTTATTATAATTATTGGTAACCACCTCAAGGTTAAGGTATCTTTGATTACGAGCCCCCAAACTAGAACTTTGTTATTAGAAAGTTAACTATGTGTTGATCTATCAACTTAGTCACATAAATAATGCCAGGCTGGACAACAAAACTGCTTAATCAACATCTTCTAACTCTCTTTCATCCCACTTTAGATGCATTTTTGAGGCAAGATTGACATTTTTAGGAAAATAACAATACAGATTAAGTAGTGTTTTTTGTCCATTCTGACATTATTAATGTGATTAAGCTGATAGGTCAACACGTAGTTAGCTTCCTAATAACAAAGATATAGTTTGGGGGCTCGTAGTCAAAGATATCTTAACCTCGAGGTGGTTACCAGTAATTATGATAAACACAAGGGGGTTAACTGTAATATCCCAAATCCTCAAGGGGGTTCTGAGTAATTTACTCAAGAAATACATTGCATTTACGTTAGAAGAAGAGTCAAGAACACTAACAATGAAAATATCAGGAGAAGAATAAGTGTTTAATATATAACTAATTGTGGAGAAGTAAAACTAGACTTGAAATCTTAAAATTAATAATGATTTATTAAGGAGAAGTAAAATTGAATTTGAACTCTTAAAATTAAGAATAACTAATTTAGAACAAGTAAATCTAAGATTGAACTCTTGAAATTAGAAAGACGTTGCAAGTAATTTAAGAGGTAAAAAAATCAGTGTTGTAAATATATAATAGAAAGAATATCTAACACTACGATTAATATAAAAGAGAAAATAGTAGTTGACATTGTTATTAATTAAGAAGGAAACTATATTTTACTACATAACTAACTAAGAGATAAAGAATGACTCACCAATATAAATAAAGAAAAACAATTCAGCCATGAAACAAGATAAGGAATGTTTGTTATTATCTTTTAGGGAAAATGACTTATTCATAAATCAATAGGTAGTTAGATAGATACTAATAATTCCCTTAAGGTAGATGAGGAGATCTTATATTCAAATTACAATAAGTAATTTTGGAAAGATCAAGAAGGTATTTAATATAACATACTTTGGTATTATATCAATTTAGAGAAATGATAAAGATAAGATAATTTTATTGACTTCCCTGGGCCTCTAATATTCATTCCCACGTAACGACTAACTTACTTATTCCGACTATATTATATATATCCTATGCCGCAAATTGCGGGTATTTCAACGAGTGTCAGTTTTATTTTATTTTATTTTTTAAAAAATAAAATATATTTTTTATTTTTACTTGTCTGATCTACATACAAGGTCAACATATGTAGCCAAGATGACTACATTCGGATGTAGCTAGGTTGCACCTCACAATTTAATCCATCTAACAATTTTAGTATCATTTTAGGGTTTTTCATTAGCTTATCTTTTTATGTCTTTTTTATCCTCTTTCTGTTTGATAAAACACTTCAATTTAGTTTAAAGACTGTTTTAACCCCTTCGCTTGTTCTTTCTTGATTCATCTTTCTTTCATTTCACGTATAGTTTCCAATCATATTTCTCACTAGTGTTTCATTTTTGGGTATCTTTTAGATTTAGGGCTTCATGTTTAGATGTTATGCTTTTATTATGGATTTTTCTAGTCTGTTAGTTTATGGTACTTGGTGCTTATATCTTTAATGTTATGAAGTTACCTTTTATAAAAACATGTTCCCCTGATTTTCGTTATCTTTTGGTAAATATAGTTTAACAATTAAATAAAAATTATCGGTATAATGCACAATTCAACAACTCGTGGAAGAAATATATGTCAAAAGTAATTGTACAAAAAGCAAAAAAATACACAAAAGACTGTTAACGATTTACATTTCGCTAAACAATGAGATATATATATATATATAGAAGGGAGCAGGATCGGTGAAGATATTGAAGAGAATCGAAAATAACAAATATAAGAAACTAAAGAACAGAATAGAAGAACTAATATTGAAAAAAGTAAAGAGCGGAAGTTAAAGACTGATATAAATAAATGACAGTATAATAACATAAACCATAAGATATTGAATATTGAAAACTCACTTAGGAGCTAATCTTGGATTGATATATTGATTTGAGAGTAATGAGAGAGAGAGAGAGAGAGAGAGAGAGAGAGCAAGAGCGTTTTCACATTCGAAACTGCCTCTGCCCCTCAGTTCTATCCTGGGTCTCCTTTTATAGAGAAGGAGCCCTTTTGTTCGTACATAAAAGAGACTGGGGGCTACAGTCTAATCTGGAATAACTGTGGCCGAAAGGGCCAATAGTAAATTTTTGTCGGCTACACGTGCCGAGTAATAAATTGCTACAGTAAAAAAGTCACTATTCACTATAGCTACAGTGCTATTTTTGAAGATATTTTGAAGGTTCTTGAGTCTGCTTCATTCGTAGCTGTCGAAATCTGCAAACCGATCTTGATTTTCTTCGATATGGAGTCCATAATGAATGTTGTAGATTAATTCTTGCACCCCTAGATCAACTTCAATTTTTCTTTGGTGCCATTCATAGTCTACTTGGCGGGGTGATTGTGTCTCTGGATCAATAATGGTTATGGGGTAAGATCGAGTACGAAACTCAACCATTTGTTGCATGATTTGTTCTCTAGTGTTGAATTCTGGTGGTTCCTTTCCGCCGGCGACGAGAAGGCTTTGTTGTAGGTGTTTCAAAGGACACCAAACATGTAACTTTTGATATATGGGGCGGTCGATTGAGTAGTATAAGTGGTCATATGGTTGGACGCAGAGAAAGGTCTGATTCCTTCTGCCGTCATATGGCTCATAATGGATAGGTGAGGGTTTTGACTTTTTTGTGGTGCGATCTCTGCAAACCCATTGAGGTCCTTGTTTGGGGGTCTTTGGAAGAAACTTGAACTCAGTTGGGATGTGTTGAGATGTTGCTTTGGTCATATTGTGTTTGAGTATTTTGTGAAGTAAGGTGGTGTTTGGATTTTGTTTTTGGATTTTGATCTTGAGTTTGGCAAATGCCTTTTGCCATTTTGGAAGCGGTTGTTGTTGAGTTGATGGAGCCATGGTCAGTACCTTCAAATAAAATTATTGATTATTATTTATTATTATTTTTTTTAAAATATAATCCTCGTAAGGATCTTGAGCTAGAGGTCCTCCCATTGGATCATGGAGGTGGATTCTACTGATGATGGATCGTCACGGTCATCAGCCCATACTGGGACATTAGGCTGTTGGTTTATAATATATTGGGAATATTGTAGTTGTAATTCTTGATTTTGGGCTAGAAACTTTTGAAATAAAGGTGAATCGGGAGTTTGCGCCTGCGGTGCTGGGCCTATGGTTAAAGGTGTTGGGCTTTGTTGTGTACTTGGGCCTGGTAGGGCTAATGGTTTTGATTGGCTCGGGAGAGCCTATTTGGAGTTTTGGAAATCTTTGTAGGTTATTGTTTTTTGGCCTGTGGTGGTGTAGGCTTTGACATTTTCATAGGAGCAAAGTTTGCTCCAGTATTTAGGCCACCATTTAACCCGAAAATCTCAGACTAAACAGAGTGGATATGGATTTGGGAGATACTGCTGAATGGTAAAAGTCCAGCATAAAATCCAGGGGATACAGAATATTACAAAGAATTGCAACTCTTTGATATATTGTTGCCCTGTTGAATGTTGGAGCCAATAGGCATACGCTGGGTGGGCTTCTTTTGGTAGGATGTCTGAACATCCTCCAAAGTAACGCCACCAATGATAGAACCATATAGGGAATTCTTTGTCACAATATTCATGGAAATTGATAAACCATGAGTGTTGTCTGGTCGTAAGAGTAGGAATCTGTACCAGGCATTTTGGTAGTCGGCATATGTGAAAGTTTGAGGAATGTGGGTTATGGTAAAAGATCGTGGTTGATGAATGAATCCCCATTCCTTTGGGGAGATGACCTTCTTGATGAAGCATTTTGAGTAGTCTGTCTGGGTGGAATTTGCGTTTGAATTGTGGGTAAGTTCAATTGATTTTGTGTCTATGAGGACGAGCTCGTAGAATTTGAGGGTTTTCATTGTATTGTCTGTGTGCCAATGGATTCCTAGAGGGAAAATTCTCTTAGCGATAGTGTCGGCTATTGCCTGTTCTGGTTTGTCAGTGTATCTGGTAAGGGTAATGTATTCTTGAAGGGGTTTTATATGGTAAGTACTGGCTGTTATTTGTTTTGAGGAGCTGGCTTTGGTTGGTGCTTTTATGGGGGTTTGAGCTGCTTGTAAGAAAGATGCAGGTGGGAAATTTCGTGAAAGTGGTGTGTAAGGATTTGGTGAGGTGATACTTTGAGAATTAACTACTTGAATGTTTTTGTATGAAGGATGGACTGGGAAGCCATCTGATAATCTTGTGATGTCTGGGATTTCTCCCTTTTGACTTGTTTGCCTTTACTCTTGTCACTCATTTTCCGGGAAGAAGAAAGATCTTGATTAATCTTGATAATCTTGTTATTTCTTCCTTGCAAAAATTCACGAGAAAGAAGATTTGGTAGGGAGTTATCCTCCCCTTTTATGAATTCGATTGTAAAATCGAAAACAGAGAGAATAGCTTGCCATCTGGCAAAAATTTGTTTTGAAACTAAATTTTTAACATCCTTTTGTAAAACATCTTTTGCAGATTTACAATCGATGCGGAGCAAAAAGGTCTTATTGTATAAATCATCTTGGAATTTTGAAATACAGAGGACGATGGAAAGAATTTCTTTTTGGATAGTAGAATAATTGATTTGTGGTCCGATCCATATACCGGAATGGAATCGGATTAACTGTTCTTTGGTCTGGCCTTGAGGTCTTTGTTTGAGAATCCCTCCATAGCCAATATTTGACGCATCAGTTTCGACAATCAGGAAGGCCTGAGGATGCGGGATGGTAAGGCATGGTAATGAATAGGTTTAATGCTTTAAGGATTGCACGACCTTGGTGTGTCTGAGTCCATGGGGAAGGATTCTTTTGTAATCTGGAGTAAAGAAGCTTGCAATGTTGACGAAGCTTTGGAAAGAAATCTGAAAGATAATTAAGACATCCTAAAAATCTTTGCAATTGATTCTTTTCTTTGATCTCGTCTAGGAATTTGGAAACAAATTCCAAGCTTCTTTGGATGGGAGTAATGGTGTTTTGAAAGATGTTGTGTCCAAGGAATCGTATATTGACCTGGAACAACTTCATTTTGGGTTTTGAAACAACTAGACCATTAGTCTTGATGACCGAATGGAATGTCTTGAGATGCTTGAAGTGTTGCTCAATGGAATCTGAAAAGACTAAGACATCATCGATATAAACAATGATGAAAGTTGAATATGGTGTGAGGATGTCATTCATGACATTCTGGAATTCTGATGGAGCATTTTTGAGGCCAAATGGCATTACGTTCCATTCGTAATGACCAAATGGGACAACAAATGCGGTCTTGTACCGATCTGATTCTGAAATCTGAATCTGCCAGAATCCAGACTTCATATCGAATTTGGAGAAGATCTTGGCCCTGTAAAGGCGACCTAGAAGATCTCTTTTGTTAGGGATTGGATATCTAATCCATTGAAGAACCTTGTTTAATGGTTTGTAGTTTATGACGAGTCGTGGAACTCCACGCTCCTACTCTGCGGCATTCATGACGTAGAATGCACTGCAACTCCATGGTGATTTTGAGGGTCGAATCAAACCTTTATCCAAAAGAGTTTGAATCTCTTTCTTGCATATCTCTAGATGCTCGCTATTCATTTGAATAGGTCGAGCTTTGGTTGGAATATTGCGTTCATCAAAATCCTTTTCATAAGGAAGACGAATAATATGACGCTTTCTACTCCAAAATGCATTAGGTAGTGCGCAAACATCTTCAAAGGTTTTCTCCATTGAGAAATCCTTTTGAATTTGGGATTTGGAGTCGCTCAGCTGTTCGAATATGAGCGAGTTGGTTTTTAGAAAACTGAAGCTGGCTTTCTTTCCTGGTAATTGAATTGATCTGCTGGTAAAGAGTATTGGATTGAAGAACATTAAGTTCCTTTTGGATGATGGGTTCGGTAAAAAGGAAAGAATATTTTTCTTTATTAATCTTGACATGTAATCCCTTATGATCAACAAAAAAGGGATACAACTGGATAATGAAAGGAGAACCAAGGATAATATCTTGGCTAATGTTCTTGATAACTACAAATTGTAGTTTAACAAGGAGATTCTTGTTTTGGACAGAAAGTTTGGATGTTTTGGCAATGATTTTGAGTGGATCGTTTCCTGCACCTACTAATCGTTCTCGAGTAGGAGAACAATACTGGTGAGGAACTAATCCTTCGCGGATACAGTTTCGGTCTGCTCCTGATCAATAAGAGCAACCATTGTATCCTGAAGTCGGTACCTTCGACTACAAGTGTGATGTTGGAATACCATTTTTGAAAGCGAAATCTTTCAATGATATTTATGGTTGGGTTTCTGGATAAGGGTTGGGATGTATGGAAATCATACCCAAGTTGGCGGCATTATGCTCTGGAGAAGGATCCTCAAGTGTATCTTTTGAAGTAGAAGTTCTTGCTGCTTCTAAGATAGAAATTCGAGCTTGCACACCTAATCCATCGAATTTGATCTGATGGAGTTCGGCTTTGAGCGCCTGAATCTCTTGCTTGAGGATCTTAATATCCTTTTGTAATTCCTGAGTTGGAACCTTGCCAAACAGATTACTGCTTGATGCTATTGGGTATTTGTCAAGAGTTTTGGAGATACTAAATGGTTCAGGGAGTTCTTGGAATCTTGCGAGGCAAGTAGCTTGGCTAATTGTTGCAGATATTGCCTTTTCTCATCTGGATTGGAAATCTTGTTTATGAGTTCATACAGAAGTTCTGCTGAATCTATGTCATTGGTTATGACATTGATAGATCCGGAAGAATCATCTGTAGATTCATAACTGGAACTTGAAGCATCTTGATCTAGCTGGTGAATGTAATTCTCATCTTCTGGAGAACTGGGATTATCTTGTAGCAAAAGCTTGGAGAGCTTTTCTTGTAGATCCTTGTCGTCTGCGAAGATTTCATTGATCTTTTGCTTAACACGACATTGATCCGCCTTGTGACCCTTGCGACCACATTTCCAACATGTGATCTGAGTCATATTCTTGGAGGCAAATCTTGTAGGTTTAGGTTTTGATCTGTACTTTTGCCGATAAGGTTTATAGGGCTTACGGTATTGTGGTTTGGATCGATAAGGTTGTTTGGATCTGGAGGAGAAACGTTTGTGGACTATTTGTTTTTGGATGGAGGAGTAATTTTCTCAATTCCAAACATCTTGCAGAAAGAACCCATTTCTCTTCGTGCTTGGGCCTTTTCATTGCCATATTTGGACTGGATTTTGAGATCCTGCATAAGTTCAGGGCCTCTTTTTGACAAAGGCAAAAAGTTGACCATAGGCTACTTGATCCCAAGGTATGGTCTCTTGACCAACTTCTTCTTGAAGTTTGGTGATGATCCGTTGTGCGAACAATGTAGGCAATCCGGAAACGAATCGTTCTTTCCAGAATTTAGCCATACAATCTTCGCGTTGTAGGACTTGTGTAAGGTACATGTCCTTGTACCATCTGTAATCAGATAATGTTGGACATCGAAGATTGTGAGAAGAATCTTATTGGAATTCAATTCTTCTCTTGGATTTCCAACAAAGTGGAGACTTATTGTGATAATCAAGTAATCACATGCGTCATCTTGCATGGAAGATCTGTCTTCTCCATCAAAGACTTCAACTTGATGGTTCAGGATTTCTTGTTTATTTTCAAGGGTAAGGGCATGATCCCACCATTGCCGTAATTGGCCTGTAAATCCTGAAACAATGGTAACGGCAGCATGCTTTTCTGATACCTTTCGCATCTTGTAAGCATTCTTTGCCATTCCCATTTCTTGTAGGGTGTTCAGAATTTCGTATTCTGATTTTCCATCTATGTTCCATTCATAGACAGAAGCACCGTCATATTGAGCTGAAGCAAACTTTGAGCGTTCTTCATATTGGATATTTGGAGGGGTAGGACGAGGATAATAATTTTTGGTGGTATGGAAGTAAGAATCCACGGGTTTGTTCGTTTGAAAGAACGTCTTGGATTTCTTGTAGTGATCCTGGAGATTGCATTGGGTTCTGGATCAGTAAACTGATTTTCAATATGGGATAGTTGTAAGGATGATGCGGAAGAATCATCATCACTTGATTGGCACTGACAAGTGTCAAGGGTATTGACACCGTTATTGGTTGTGATTGGTTGGTGGTGAGATTATTGTTTGTGGAAGAAGAAGAGGTAATAATTGTAAGGTTTCTGATATGCGTGAAAGCAAATCAGTCTCTGGATGTACGAAATTGGTAATGGATGGTTGAAAATGAGGTCGAGAAATGTCAGAAGGAAATCTGACCTGTTTCTCGTGAGTGGAGGCTAATGGACGCGATCTAATTGAGAAGCTATTGTGGCTAAGGTTTGATTAGTCCAGTTTTGTTGCTGATGGACTTTTGGAGATCACTAGCTACCACCGGAGCATTAGTGTTGCTTCCTTTCTTGAGAGGTGTAGCTATAACATCTCTGGCTAGTTTGATGGTATTGAATGGAGGATGAATTGAGCTTATTGTCTCATCATTGGCTTCTAATGTCCATTTCTTGTATAGACTTGTTTGGACATTAATTGAGGGATTTCAAAGGGATCTGGTTGAGAAAGTTGAACAGAGTATATGAAGGCAACCAATCGTAAATTGTCATGTTACAGCGTAACCTGTGACAATCTTTACGCCAATATTGCCTGAGATTTTGTTGACAGTCTGGAGATAAATCTGCGAACCATTTCCTTTGTGGTTCGTATTCTGGTTCTGATTCTCGTTCAGAGATATATCTTCTCTGAGCTCAAAATCTGCGTTATGGAACGTTAATATTCCCATAAGATCTTCGGTGTTGATAGATTCATTGTCTTCTGGGACGTATGTTGGTAAGGTGCGAAAACCCACTGTATATTTCTGGTTGTGATGGTGGTTGGCTTCTAGGTGTAGAAGGTACTCCGGAAAAGGAAGACCTTGCATCCATGAAGCTCCTGTTGGAAGAAGAACTTGGTCGTTCTCTAAAAGAACTGAAGCGAAGGAGGATAGTTCCATCGTTTTGTTCGATTATATCATCTACCGTAGTACGGGAGATGTTTCTTGGAACTTGTGGAATAGCTATTTGAAAGTGATCTGGTATGGTGATTTCATCCCATCTCAAACGTCGAGGGACAAAAACTGTTGGCCTTTCGGCATCAATTTGTAAAAGGAGGGTCTCATCTCGAAGAGGGATTAGAGACCTATTGAGTCTTGGATTTAATTGAGAGGACATGAGTCTATAATAGACTCGAAAGATAATGGCAAAATTTTTGGAAAGTTCTTCAAATTCATCTCCTTGAAGATGAACATCAAGAACCAAGGAATCTTGAATCAGAGGATCTGAGAGATCCACCGAGAAATTGGGACAGCAATTGAAGAATATTGGGCCATTACAGACGTTAGTCTGAATCATGGCTAAAAGAGAAGATTTGTAGCGTTTGAGACGTTTGTCTCGAAGCGCCATGAATATTGGAGCATCGATACCTTGTCTGAATAATGGTTTGACAGCTACTTGAATCATTCCATAGTGGGCATATCTATACCCTTGCTGCAAGTATCGAAATATTGAAGATCCTGAAAGAAGAGGTATTGTTTGATATTGTTGTTGAATACTCAATGTTTCCTCATGAGTCTTGACAGACATGGCTGTCTTGAAATCAAGAGGACCCATTTGGTATATTTGTTGAACATCTTGAGAAGGTATTGTCCAGTTTGAATAATCAACTGGTTGAATACTTTCTTGTGATGTTACTATGGATTCTCTCCTAGATCTTGATCGATCTAGCCAACTTCGAAGTCTCGAAGCCATTATTGGTGCATAACAGGTTAGACTATAGAAATTAAGGATAGGTTAATTAAACGGGACCAACCCAAACGGGACCACGGTCTTACGCTCTTTCCGCCGCTGACCAACGTTACCAGGGTCTGACCAACGCTTAATTAATTTTCACCCTAATTATGATAGCTTTCACCCGGTACGAACCGTATTTGCTCTCTCTCTCTCTCTCTCTCTCTCATTACTCTCAAATCAATATATCAATCCAAGATTAGCTCCTAAGTGAGTTTTCAATATTCAATATCTTATGGTTTATGTTATTATACTGTCATTTATTTATATCAGTCTTTAACTTCCGCTCTTTACTTTTTTCAATATATATATGAAAAATGAATAATGAATACTTTGTTTTTGGCTTGAATGGCTATAGATTTGTACTTTGGTTTTTCGTTTGCACTATGATATGATGAATCGTTGTTTAGTTTGGTTAGTTCTTTGTTGTGTTGATCATAAAGATGCACTTTTATTTTGTTGAATACTCAAATCAACTTGAAACGCTTTGCAATTTTAACATATGATAAAGGATGACATTTAGACATAATGACTTCCAAATTTTGAATTTTGAATTTTCAATAATTACCTAGTAATTTCTGAATGACAAAAAAATTGGAGTTAAAAATATTCTTTTATCCATAAATTCCAAATCTTCTTTCGAAAAAATAGAAATATCTTTTTATATATGCTGGTAAAATTTCATAGTCAATTCCTTCGGGAAGTCATCAAACCAAATCCCGGTATCTTCTGTCTTTACCGAGTTTCTCTATCTTTAGTTGTTGTCTATACAAGGGATATTTTCCCTTGACTGAATCAGATCACCAAGAACCCTAGGCAATCAGAACTCCCAGTTGTCTCAAAGATCCCACGGTTTGAACTCCCAAGCCCTAATCAAAAGCTGGAAATTCACTGAAATCACCTGAAATACCCTAAAACTTGATATGTTGTTTAAATGTTAAACTATGGTATATTAAGGCTAAAAAGTGCCTTAGAAACATTAATGAACAATTTAAACCATAGAAAACATAATAAAGTACCATAAAGACAATTTGAGCAAAAACATGCTCTAAGCTTGGGATAACCTTGGTTAAGACTCAAAGAGCTTACCAAGACTTTATTAACATGCTAATGAACATTTTAAACCAATTACTAAAGAAAACCAAGCTTGAAAACAAGTTAAAACACAAAATGTGCTTTAAGGATTCTTAAAGCACATTTTTGAAAAATTGTCTTGGAAGTGGGTTTTGAGTTGCTAAATGCCCATCATTACACCTTAATCAATATGTGTACTACTTAGTATCACATTAGGAAGTCTAAATCAATGGGAAACCAAAAATTTCACAAATATGTGCACTAATTTGTGAATAGTGCTAGTTTAGCATTAAGTCAACATAAGCTAATTAAATGGTCAAACAAGACCATAAATATCTTAAATATGGAAGGGGGACGGTTTTTAAGGTGGGGAGTCACTAACCTAGCCAGCCAATTAACTAAAGGAAGAAGAGATAAAGTAAAGTAACTATTTGCTTTATAACAGAAAATATCTCTTTAACTTACCTCTCACCTCACTTTTCTTCATTCTCCCTTGTTCCCACCGTATTATCCATCTTCTCCCAGCTCCAAATTTGTTTTGCTAAAGCACCTCTCCATTCTTGATCTTCCTTTGCTTGTAACCCCTAGCTCCATGCTCCAAATTTAATTCCAAGACTACATTTGTCATAGTTAGACCTAGCTCTACAATTCTATCTTTTCAAATATTCAAGAACTCCATTTTGGTGCCATGAAGAATCCCCATTGAAGGAGGGAAAGCTTCACTTCTTGCACCTTGTTGTTCTTCTTTGTTCTAAGGTAATGAAAGTCAAAGAAAACTAACATTTCCTCTCATTTTCATACATGGCCAAAAATCACCATTAGTGACGTCTTGTCTTGTACATTTCAGTAGCTTGATTCTTTCTTGAAAGGATTATAAGAAGTCCCACCTTGCCTTATCAAGTTCTTTTCAAATTCCAAAGGTAAATACCAATTCTAGTGTGATATAACACTTCTTGTAATCTAGGGTTATTCATGAGTTTAAGTATAAAGCTTAATGCTCATTACCCTTATATGTGTGTTGGTTAGAAGGTTGACAAGTGATCAAAGCTCCTTGCCGATTTTCAATCAAGAAAGAACATGAGAAAACAAGTGAGAAAATCTTGAAAAAGGAAGAGGTAAATAACCTAACCTAATGTGGTTTTGTGTACTAGGAAATTGAGCTATATTTTCTTAATAAACAACCTAAAGAGCCAATGGGAAATGGTTAGAAAACTATCCACAAGGTGGACTATAAGGACATGGGAGCATTATTGTGTGTATTTGCAGGTTGAAGGCTATTATATGTGGAAATTTAGTGTTTAAGGTTAATGAAATTTAAGGGCCTAAGATCCATGTCATTTAAGGGCCTAAGTGCCAAGCAATTTAAGTTTATGCACTATATTGTGATATGGTGTAGTTTAAGGCCTAATTGTGTGTGAAGAACATTCCTTGTGAATGAAATACCCCGACCTTAAATATGGTGATTAAATTATCCTAATAGGTATTTAAGAGCCTAATAGTGCTTAAGTAATATTGGTAAGGAAAAAATCCAAAAAAATCCAAAAGAAAAAAGAAACGCTTAAAAAGCGGGAAACGCTAAATAAGCGTTAAATAACCATAGGAGGTATGAGACCTCGGTTAGAGTATTATATGGATTCTAAAGGTTTAATAAGACCTAAATAAATATAGGAACAAATCCTGAAGAAAACGGATCCTTAAAATGGATTAAAATCACTAATGAACATTAAAGCGCGTTTTTCGAAGTAACCGGGAAAACGTGTCTTTAAGCGGGTCAAATAGACTCGTAACAATCTTGGTCAACTAAATAATCATCAATAAATATTAGTGAAGCTTTAGAACCAATAAAATCAAGAAAACGAGAAATAGTAAAAACTGTCAAAAACGGGAAAGTCGTGGGGTAGGAATAAAATAACACAAACTTATGTGTCCAATAATGTAAAAAGAAATTTCAAAACCCCAAGGGTCTGTGTGTGGTCCGATTTTAAGGCCCCTCACACTCTCTCTTTATTTCTCTTTTACTCACTAGAGACAAAAACAATTAAAACACAAAAGTAACCCCACTCTCACATACTCTCTCCTACTCTCATTTCCCCATTCTTCTCTCACGTGAACCAGCCCTCACTCTCTCTTTTCTATTCTTCTTCCTCCTCCAGCGATTTCCATGGAGAAATGAGAAGAACCCACACAAAACTCCCTTCTCTCCTCTTGTTACTCTAGTAAAACTCCTCCAAAAATTATAAAAATACCACCATTGTAATCCTCTCATCAAGAGCTACATTTTCATCCTTCCAAAATTCGAAAACAACCATTTTCGTTTTTATGGGTATACCCCATTTGGAGCTTCAACACCACCATTAGAAGGCCCTCCTTCCCCTTGTTCTATTGAGGTAAAAATATCTTTGAAAACTCCATCTTTTTCTAGCTTCAAAGGCAAAACGAAAATTTAGACTAAACCTTGTTTGGTCTCTTGTGTTCTAGCCGATTTTGGCTTGTTGAAGGAGTTGGAAACCTTATTCTTGAACCGCTCCAAACAGCATTTGCACTCTTGGAAGGTAATACAAATTCTAAACCCTAAAATTTACATTAAAGCTTAAATAATAGTGAGGGTTAGTTATTAGTGTATTGAAATGTGTATGTGTATGGGTTGTAGAGTAGAGAATTTGTATTTGCTAAACCGGTGGAGAAAGAGAGAAAAGGAAGTAAGAGGAACAAGAAAATCTAGAAGGAAAACAAGGTAAGAATGCTCATTGTGTAACCTTGTGTATGTTGGTATATATAACAGATTTTAGAAATGAAAATGTGTCTTGTAAAATGGTATTTTGTAGTAGAGTAATGTATAAGAGGATATAAGTATTTTGAAGCCTTAAAAGATACGTTAAAACTTATTAAAACAGATTGGGAATGAGAGTTTATGTGCAGGAATTTTATGAGTGTTTTAGTATTGGTATTGTATATGGGAGCTTGTATATTTTTGGCTATTGAAACAGGTGAAATAAGTGTTGAAATGTGGACTAGAATATGTGGCGAGAGTTAAAATATGGGGAACCTCTGCCCAAATTTTTATGGAAATAGGAGGACTTAGTTGTGTAAGAGAAGAAGACTACCTAGGAAATCACTTGGTGTTTGGAGAGTTTAAGTGAGTAGTTTAGTACTTTGTAACAAATTTAGAAGAGGATTTAAGTAAAAGGGAGGAACTAGGATTGAGGCAATGCATTGAGGATGTTAGGAGTAGCATTAGTAGAGGGAGTATTGAATGGTAATGAGGAAGGGAAAAATCTGTAACACTTGTAGGAGAAAGAAAGTTGCAACAGAGGAGAAAAAATGTAACAGTGGAGTGTTAATGTAACAGATTTTTGGTAGTGTTGTTTAGGCTAGTTTAAAATGCTTAAACAAGGTTAAAACATGCTAGATTATATGTATAAATATAAGGGAAGAGATTGGTAGAAGTTTAGAATTTAAACAAACTCAAAAACAAACTTAAATAAAAATACTGCAACTAGTCCGGGTTGCAAACCAGAATGCAAACCCGGACTAGCCTTAAAAATCGACAGAAAGTGTTGCAGTGGGATGATCCGGGTTTAAAACCAAGAGGCTAACCCGGAACATCCCAAAAACATACCCGTAGCTTCTCAAGAAATTGTCCGGGTTTAAATTGGGATGTAAACCCGGAACAATGCAAAAATTCACCCGAGAGCAATATCCTGTTATGGTGTGGTTTGAAATAGGGGAGTAAACCCGGAACAGGCCTGAATCTCACCCGTAAGTTGCTCCAGTGGGTTGGTCCGGGTTTGTAAAACCCGACACTAACCCGGAACATGTCAAAAACACTCCAGAATGTGTATTAATGTTAGGTAAGGATGGGTAATGATGGGTAATGATATTATAAGATGATTAAGACATAATTAATGATGTTCAAAGGTCATTAAGGCTATAAACAAGCCTAGAAAATAATTGTAAGTAAGTAACTTAAGTAAATGTGTTTAAGTAAAACAGAGTTAGTAAGTATGAAACTAGGAAACTTTTGGAAAGTAATAAGTAAGGTTAGTTATGGATAATTAACCACCCAAATGTATGTATGTTATAGGATTCGACTAGTGAACACCAAAGGGAGTCGGTGATTCCCAAAGTCAAGTGTGAAAGGTATGATTTCTTCATGCCCTGTATCCTAATCTGGTACCCCGACTTGTGTGCTTATTTGATCACCTAATAAGATAAATGCATGAATCGGACTATATTGCACTTACTTGTGCTTGACTTAGTGTTCTCGATAGTTATTGTCTTGAACACTAGTTTGTATAATTCATGAAATATGTGGATGAAGATAAATTGTATTTGTACCTTGTAGTGTATTGTGTATTGTATTGTATTTCGTGTGTATGTGTATATGGGTATTGTATTATTGTGGCTTGAATGTTGACTTGTGCTAATTCCTAAACTATCTAACTCCTAACTTAAGTGAGTAAATTGGAATGAGTACAAGTCCGATATAGCTTCGGCCACGCGTGAGGATGCGGAGTCACAAGAGGTTGGCCTGCAATTCCTGACTCTAAACTGGTCCGCGGCCCAAACCCCTTAAATGGGTAGCATCCCGGATTAGTGAGTCAAGTAAATCCCGGAGGTGGGACGGTGTAGTCCCCAGGGCCGGAGGTCCCGACGACTTAACTTGAGTAAGAGTAAGAGTAAGTAAGTATGGATCCGTAAGTAAGTATGAGTATGAGTATGTATGTGTATGTATGGAGTAAACGAGTAAAAGAGTAATCTCACCCGATTAACCCGGGTGGACCAATGAAGCTAACAAGAATTGTATGTTGTGTATGTACTGCGTATGCGTACTTGAGAAAAGGTAAGTAAGTATTTGATGGTATATGTATTCCTTGTATGTGATGAATGTATGTATGTATGCCTTGGGAAAGTAATGTAGTATTGAGTATGAAAGCATGTATGCATGTTGTGTGAATAAATGAAACCGCATGTATACGACCAAGTGGTCGGCGTACCCTCACTAGTACGCGGGGTATGCGGTTATCATGCTCGGCGAAAGCTGACCCCTTCGGGGGACATTTTTTTAGTGTGTAGGTACCCGAAGCGGATGTGGCCAAGGTGGAGACCGGCGGCACACCCTTGTTTAGAAGTAAGTAGTTGTGAGAAATGGGTAGTGAGTAGACTCTTAGAGAGTATGTATGAATTTGGAAGAGGTTTACACTTGTATAAGGACCTTAGTAACTCGGTATGTAGATTGTATGGTATTGAACTTGGGAGTATTGTAATGAATGGGTTGTTGTAGTATTTGATTCGGTAATTGGAGTGAGTAGGTATGATAAGTGTGTAGTACTCGGATATTCCGGCATCAGACGACGTATGCTGTATGTAGTAGCAGTAGCCTTTGTTAGTCACGTGGGTGACTAACGGCATTGTATCCCCCACATTATGTAAGTAAGTATCCGCTTGCGTGTATCTGATGTGCAAGGAGATTGGACGTAAGCATGTATTACTGTAGGGGTGTTACAAAAGTGGTATCAGAGCGAAGTATCGCTCTGATGACTGGAAAGACCGAGTTTAGGAATACCGAGGTAGGAATTAGAAGCTTAGGGCTAAGGGCTGAGTGTTAGCATTAGAGATATGTAGTTAGGAACTCCCGGTGAGTACCGGATAAATACAAGACCCGACCTCCGCAAACCCCCTTGTATAACTGGGAAAGAACGCCAGAGAGAAGGAAACATTATACTCGGGAACACCCGATCTGGCAGTTGTGAAGCCATGCACAGTAAACAAGAACCGGCACATGGTAGATTCCAAGGATTGGAAGACCCGGAGATGGATCCCGGTTGAACAACAATACCCGCACTTAATAGTGGTGGAATGAACACTCCAACTACAAGGAGGCTACAACTTACAACAGCATGGGGCGACGTGCTTAGCAGTCGCGAAACCTAGCTAACCAACCAGCAGCAGGAAAGGAGCACTAACCATGCAACGAAATGGAAAAGGAGCAGTAATGGAACCCGAGACACAAGTCTGCGGGACAACAGTAATAGCCAAGGAACACCACCAACGGTATGCTAGCTGGCTAAGGACATAGTCGGGAGTGATTGACTCCAAAACTACACGCCAAATAGGTTACAAACCTGGCCAACATAGCTCGGACAGCTACAAGAACATACACAAGCTATAAGCTGATGCAACTACAACCGTAGTGCCTAAAACAACTCAGGCTCAGGAACCACAACAAACGTGTGGGAACGAGCAACAAGGAAGAACACAACCAAATCAAAGGGGAATCTCCAAGGATTGGAGAATTACCCTGATCAATGACAGCCATGTCAAACTTACTAAGAAGTTACTCAGAAGAGTAATTAACCCAAGTAAATGATCAACAAGATCAAAGGAAGAGTCAACAAGACTATCGAGAACCAGTGAAAACCATACCATGACCGGTATCGGCTTACCCAAAATCCACCAGTACCACGCACTTGCCACGGCAAGTGCAGTAATAACGGGAGCATTCAGGAGGACTTTTAACATACCACAGGTACATAGTGATGTACCGTGACAGCAGCGAAACAACTATAGGATCACAAATCCTGGAAGCTAGAGGAATCAAACCTTGGAAAGGCCTGACGGCCTGACCATTGTATTAAAAACATACCAGACAGCGGGAAGCTGGACTTGGTCAAGACCACAAACATGGCTATGCCATGTAGAACTCCTTTTAACACCAAACCATTGTTTCAAAACCCAAATTCTTCTTTCAAAACCACAACTTTTCTTTTAAACCTTGGATTTTTAAACAAAACCAACAGAATTACGGTGAGTATCATAGATTGATACAAGAGGAGTTGACAATAGAATACTTCACCTAGGCGTGTGACGAACACTACGGGTGTACCCAATTACGGGATGTGGGACAACCGCACTCCGAAGGAGCTTGCGGGCCTGACACATAGTTAGGTAAGTGGTAACGTATCAACATGGTACCCCACGTATGTATACATGTAGTGTACGACGCACGGGAAGTAGTCAACTCCGTTCTACGGACCATGAGTGAGTTCAAGTCAGAACAACTGGACACCTCAGACAATTCAGCATAAAGGAACTCAGAGAATCCATCTGAAGATAAGGAGTAAGAACTAGGAAGTGCAAAGAGCACAGACTAAAAAGTATAGACATTGGATATGTCTCAAAGACATCAAGCAAATATATGACAGCTGGATGGAATGCCCAGCCTAAACACATGAAGGCGAATGCCTAATGTGAACCTAACAATGCTCAATAAACGGGACAGAATTCCCAAGAGCAACCCCAAGATTACCCCAAGCATACTCCATCATTGAAGGGGATATCAAACCTAGTCCTAAGCACTAGGAGCAAGTGTAAACAGTCTACCCAAGAACGGGAGACGTTACAACCCAAAAAGGGACAACTCAAACACAACACCACAAGAAGACACAGTGGACAACATGTCATCAACATTAGCCGGATGTAACGGCATGCTTCAACAACACTCAGGAGCAATCCTTGAAGAGTGTCTGCGTTACAACAGTCGAACAACAGCGACATGATAAAAGCACGAGAGTTAAAATGAACACTCGGTTAGAACACCGAAGGGATTTCACTTAACAGGAAATGCCCTAAGATATTGAGAGACACCTATTAACATCAGATTACCTAAAGGGTCTCGTATGAACGGAAGCGTGATGTCACGACTTACCATGGAGCCCAATAATACCTCCAACCTATAACGGTATACGTGGAGTGGAAACATGTATAAGCCGCTTGCAAAGAGCATAGCTTGCAGCAATACGGCTCAGAAGTCGTAAACCAGATACGTTATATAAACTTAAACGGTTGCAAAACCGGCACCAATTGTTAACAAGACTTGCAAGAGATATTGTCTCATACGACAAGAAATCAACAACTGGACCATCAACTCAAACCCAACACCCCGAGTGGCTTGGAGTGATGGCCAACTCAGTGTCACTGTCACTAGAGCATCAGTCTAGTATACAGTTGACAAGCTTTTAATCACCCTCATGCCTTCTGTAGCAATGGTAGCACAGAGGCACAAGAATCATGATAACGCCAACAATGGCCTAGTCCACACTTGGACACTACGAGAACCCAAGGGAAAGTACCCCTCGTAACCAAAGACCACTAAAGTGGTGATGATGTGAAACCTTAGAAAGGACTTCCATCTACTATAACAATAAAACCACGCAATAGATATTGCCAAAGAGTGATGGAGTAAGGAAATGAGATTTCCAAACCATTACGACTTAAAGGAGTAAGCATACTCCATATGCACCCAAACATATAGTGGACCATGGTGTAAACACCGACATGGCAAACCTTGTCATTAGACCTATGAGTGGAGACAAACCTCTCAACAAGAACCTTCACTTGTCAGTGATAGAATACCCTCCAATTAGAGAACGGGACCAGAAAACCCTTGAAGTTTCTTGGGATGTCCCGACGATGTACATACAAATAGAACTGCGCAGCTGGAGCCTATAAACAATGCTCAGCACTGAAAGACAATCATTGACAAAACAATCAACGGGAATACACATTGAACACCACGAACGTCCAGCGCTCAAGAGAGCTTATAACCCGATGAACTATCACATCCCTGGTCAACCAAGATACTTGGTAAATTGTATCACAAATGATGATAGAATGTGAGGTAAGCTAACCTACACATAAAACCTAAGTTGAATAAGACATCTCCACACTGGGAAATAATCCCATTGCGGTATGCTACGACAACCGTCATACACACGAACAGGGGAAACCCTCAGTGTTCATGCCATAAGGAAATGGTGCCAATGACAATGGCAATAAGTAAAGAGGAACTATCACAGTAATAGAAACAGTAAAAACAATGTTGTACAATGAGTAAGAATACGGTGCGCAACAAGCGACCGCTATGAGGAAGTAGTTAGATAACGACACGGAGTATAAGTATGGAAGACAGGCAGAAATATTCTTTCCTATCACATAAGTGACTTACTGCCACGCGTTTACTCCTCTGCACTCTGTATGACTGAGTGTTTTGGTATTGCACTTGGGCAGCTAATGATCTAATGGGGTAGCTAGGGATATGGGGAATGTAAACCGTAGTAAACCCTTCTTTTCACCAACAAACATGGCATAAGCCAGTTAAGCAACCTTAGCAACAAACCGTGCGGCCTAAGGCCAAAGAAGCACGAAGAGTGTAAAACACACTAGCAATCACAAGATGTGAATTCCACTGGAATAAGAGTGAAAAGAGACTTAAGAAAGTCACAAGGACCGACACATAGAAAATGCAAGGTCATACAAGTAAAGGACACTTGTACTGAACCAGAAGAACTGGTATAATTCAGAAGCTATTGACAACAGAGGAAACACTATAACTAAATAGTGGCTTAGCCTCGCCAACAATAAGTTGGAAGAGCTTAGCGAATAATCGTGAAAGTACGGATAGTATGTATAATAGATTACCAGGAAGCTGGTTATAATCTAAACTCGTTGAGTTAAAAGGCGGTAAAAGAATACCACACTTGTTTGTAAACCTTATTCCCACAAAAAGGGATAAAAAGGCGATGAGTAACACATCTATAAATACCAAAGAGTGAATTAAACACTAAGGCTATCAGGGTCGCGCAGCAGAAGCTAGTGGGCCCTAGCTGAGGAATGTAATACACCCAGTAAGTATGCGAGATTGGCTATTAATGCCTTAAAGCCTAATAGGCTAGAACCAAATCGATTATGAGTTAAATAAACTCATATAGGAATTCTTGGTGCAAAGACTAAACCATTGGTATGGTTAGGACCCTTTGACCAGAGCATATTGTATAGTATACCGTAGTGAAGCTAAACGCTTCAGATTGCCCAAATTGATTAAACCAATGTTTAATAATAATAACATATGATAGATTACGTGGGCGTAATCCCTTTTAAGGGGGGTAGAGCGAAAACCGCTTGATGTAAGTTTTGTGAATAAAACACATAAACCATAATGTGCATAGCACAAACGAGAATCAAATTGATGATTGGCACTATGTTAAACAAACATAAGTACTCATTCATATTGTAATTATGGTAACTAGGCATTAGATATGTAAATACCATAGGTGAATGTACCCATAGGGTAACACCAGTGTAAGAGTATTAGTAAGTAAGAGTAACGAGTAGTGGACGGAGCTCCACAAGTATTGTAACCCTTAAAGAGTAGTACAAATGGATTAAGAGTAGTAGAGGAATGTAGCCATAAGTAGCGTATTCGTAAGTACGTCATTTGAAGTGAATCGAGAACAACTGAAATTCATAAATACTGTATTTCTTAGTTAGAATAGTTGAGATGAAGAAGAGTAGTGAATGGAAGTAATGATAGTCGATGAAATGAGCACTTAGGTACTGAACCACGGAGTAAAGCAATTGGGAAGTAGAGTGAGGATGATTGATGGATTGATTCCATCTTTTGGAGATGTATGAAATTGTATCACGACTAGAAAGGGTAAAAAGATAGAAAATGAAAACAACTAAATTATTCGCTTGTTTGAAACTGATGTGGGAAGTCGAACTTGATCCTGATCAGATCAAGGGAAACCGAACACAAATTGGGGTGGAAAGATAGTTCAACACTGATGCTGATCACATCAGGGTCGAACGATTCTTGAAGCTCCCCTCAAGTGGTCACAAGAATCACACCTAGGATAGAAGTAATGAATACAAATTGGAATTTGGAGTTGTATGCTTTAGAAAGATTTCTAATTAGTAGTTGTAAAAGATATTTCTTAGCTTGGAGAGTAAGTAATTGTTGGAAGTTATACCGGAAAAGATAGTAGTGTAGCATGTTATATTATTCTAAGGGCAACAGGACATAGAGGAGTCCTGTGTCGAAATGGTCTGAGTGCCTACGGGATTGTGATGTGTATTGCATTGCTTTGGGGATAGCTTTGCACTGTATGTATATATAAAGGTTGTAATGAGGAACCGGATGGTTAGTAGTAGTGGGGATTGGTGTAATTATAGTACGTTTGGATGGTAGGGTATGTAGAACCTTTGAGTAACGAATTTGGGAACTGTAAGGAGGAAGAATGTGTACCTTTGGTATTAGGCATGTAAGAACGAGTAAGCATTGTAAACTTATAACCTCGAACAACTTTGAGGACAAAGTTCTTAAGGGGGGTAGATTGAAATACCCCGACCTTAAATATGGCGATTAAATTATCCTAATAGGTATTTAAGAGCCTAATAGTGCTTAAGTAATATTGGTAAGGAAAAATAAATCCAAAAGAAATAAAGAAACGCTTAAAAAGCGGGAAACGCTAAATAAGCGTTAAATAACCATAGGAGGTATGAGACCTCGGTTAGAGTATTATATGGATTCTAAAGGTTTAATAAGACCTAAATAATATATAGGAACAAATCCTGAAGAAAACGGATCCTTAAAATGGATTAAAATCACTAATGAACATTAAAGCGCGTTTTTCGAAGTAACCGGGAAAACGTGTCTTTAAGCGGGTCAAATAGACTCGTAACAATCTTGGTCAACTAAATAATCATCAATAAATATTAGTGAAGCTTTAGAACCAATAAAATCAAGAAAACGAGAAATTAGTAAAAACTGTCAAAAACGGGAAAGTCGTGGGGTAGGAATATAAATAACACAAACTTATGTGTCCAATAATGTAAAAAGAAATTTCAAAACCCCAAGGGTCTGTGTGTGGTCCGATTTTAAGGCCCCTCACACTCTCTCTTTATTTCTCTTTTTACTCACTAGAGACAAAAACAATTAAAAACACAAAAGTAACCCCACTCTCACATACTCTCTCTCCTACTCTCATTTCCCCATTCTTCTCTCACGTGAACCAGCCCTCACTCTCTCTTTTCTATTCTTCTTCCTCCTCCAGCGATTTCCATGGAGAAATGAGAAGAACCCACACAAAACTCCCTTCTCTCCTCTTGTTACTCTAGTAAAACTCCTCCAAAAATTATAAAAATACCACCATTGTAATCCTCTCATCAAGAGCTACATTTTCATCCTTCCAAAATTCGAAAACAACCATTTTCGTTTTTATGGGTATACCCCATTTGGAGCTTCAACACCACCATTAGAAGGCCCTCCTTCCCCTTGTTCTATTGAGGTAAAAATATCTTTGAAAACTCCATCTTTTTCTAGCTTCAAAGGCAAAACGAAAATTTAGACTAAACCTTGTTTGGTCTCTTGTGTTCTAGCCGATTTTGGCTTGTTGAAGGAGTTGGAAACCTTATTCTTGAACCGCTCCAAACAGCACTTGCACTCTTGGAAGGTAATACAAATTCTAAACCCTAAAATTTACATTAAAGCTTAAATAATAGTGAGGGTTAGTTATTAGTGTATTGAAATGTGTATGTGTATGGGTTGTAGAGTAGAGAATTTGTATTTGCTAAACCGGTGGAGAAAGAGAGAAAGAAGAGTAAGAGGAACAAGAAAATCTAGAAGGAAAACAAGGTAAGAATGCTCATTGTGTAACCTTGTGTATGTTGGTATATATAACAGATTTTAGAAATGAAAATGTGTCTTGTAAAATGGTATTTTTGTAGTAGAGTAATGTATAAGAGGATATAAGTTTTGAAGCCTTAAAAGATACGTTAAAACTTATTAAAACAGATTGGGAATGAGAGTTTATGTGCAGGAATTTTTATGAGTGTTTTAGTATTGGTATTGTATATGGGAGCTTGTATATTTTTGGCTATTGAAACAGGTGAAATAAGTGTTGAAATGTGGACTAGAATATGTGGCGAGAGTTAAAATATAGGGGAACCTCTGCCCAAATTTTTATGGAAATAGGAGGACTTAGTTGTGTAAGAGAAGAAGACTACCTAGGAAATCACTTGGTGTATTTGAAGAGCTTAAGTGAGTAGTTTAGTACTTTGTAACAAATTTAGAAGAGGATTTAAGTAAAGGGAGGAACTAGGATTGAGGCAATGCATTGAGGATGTTAGGAGTAGCATTAGTAGAGGGAGTATTGAATGGTAATGAGGAAGGGAAAAATCTGTAACACTTGTAGGAGAAAGAAAGTTGCAACAGAGGAGAAAAATGTAACAGTGGAGTGTTAATGTAACAGATTTTTGGTAGTGTTGTTTAGGCTAGTTTAAAATGCTTAAACAAGGTTAAAACATGCTAGATTATATGTATAAATATAAGGGAAGAGATTGGTAGAAGTTTAGAATTTAAACAAACTCAAAACAAACTTAAATAAAAATACTGCAACTAGTCCGGGTTGCAAACCAGAATGCAAACCCGGACTAGCCTTAAAAATCGACAGAAAGTGTTGCAGTGGGATGATCCGGGTTTAAAACCAAGAGGCTAACCCGGAACATCCCAAAAACATACCCGTAGCTTTCTCAAGATAAATTGTCCGGGTTTAAAATTGGGATGTAAACCCGGAACAATGCAAAAATTCACCCGAGAGCAATATCCTGTTATGGTCCGGGTTTGAAATAGGGGAGTAAACCCGGAACAGGCCTGAATCTCACCCGTAAGTTGCTCCAGTGGGTTGGTCCGGGTTTGTAAACCCGGACACTAACCCGGAACATGTCAAAAACACTCCAGAATGTGTATTAATGTTTAGGTAAGGATGGGTAATGATGGGTAATGATATTATAAGATGATTAAGACATAATTAATGATGTTCAAAGGTCATTAAGGCTATAAACAAGCCTAGAAAATAATTGTAAGTAAGTAACTTAAGTAAATGTGTTTAAGTAACAAAGAGTTAGTAAGTATGAACTAGGAAACTTTTGGAAAGTAATAAGTAAGGTTAGTTATGGATAATTAACCACCCAAATGTATGTATGTTATAGGATTCGACTAGTTGAACACCAAAGGGAGTCGGTGATTCCCAAAGTCAACGGTGAAAGGTATGATTTCTTCATGCCCTGTATCCTAATCTGGTTACCCCGACTTGTGTGCTTATTTGATCACCTAAATAAGATAAATGCATGAATCGGACTATATTGCACTTACTTGTGCTTGACTTATGTGTTCTCGATATTTATTGTCTTGAACACTAGTTTGTATAATTCATGAAATATGTGGATGAAGATAATTGTATTTGTACCTTGTAGAGTACTTGTGTATTGTATTGTATTTCGTGTGTATGTGTATATGGGTATTGTATTATTGTGGCTTGAATGTTGACTTGTGCTAATTCCTAACTATCTAACTCCTAACTTAAGTGAGTAAATTGGAATGAGTACAAGTCCGATATAGCTTCGGCCACGCGTGAGGATGCGGAGTCACAAGAGGTTGGCTGCAATTCCTGACTCTTAAACTGGTCCGCGGCCCAAACCCCTTAAATGGGTAGCATCCCGGATTAGTGAGTCAAGTAAATCCCGGAGGTGGGACGGTGTAGTCCCCAGGGCCGGAGGTCCCGACGACTTAACTTGAGTAAGAGTAAGAGTAAGTAAGTATGGATCCGTAAGTAAGTATGAGTATGAGTATGTATGTGTATGTATGGAGTAAACGAGTAAAAGAGTAATCTCCACCCGATTAACCCGGGTGGACCAATGAAGCTAACAAGAATTGTATGTTGTGTATGTACTGCGTATGCGTACTTGAGAACAAGGTAAGTAAGTATTTGATGGTATATGTATTCCTTGTATGTGATGAAATGTATGTATGTATGCCTTGGGAAAGTAATGTAGTATTGAGTATGAAAGCATGTATGCATGTTGTGTGAATAAATGAACCGCATGTATACGACCAAGTGGTCGGCGTACCCTCACTAGTACGCGGGGTATGCGGTTATCATGCTCGGCGAAAGCTGACCCCTTCGGGGGACATTTTTTTTAGTGTGCAGGTACCCGAAGCGGATGTGGCCAAGGTGAGAGACCGGCGGCACACCCTTGTAATTAGAAGTAATTAGTTGTGAGAAATGGGTAGTGAGTAGACTCTTAGAGAGTATGTATGAATTTGGAAGGTATTACACTTGTTAAGGACCTTAGTAACTCGGTATGTAGATTGTATGGTATTGAACTTGGAGTATTGTAATGAATGGGTTGTTGTAGTATTTGATTCGGTAATTGGAGTAGGTATGATAAGTGTGTAGTACTCGGATATTCCGGTCCATCAGACCGAACTGTATGTAGTAGCAGTAGCCTTGTTAGTCACGTGGGTGACTAACGGCATTGTATCCCCCACATTATGTAAGTAAGTATCCGCTGCGTGTATCTGATGTGCAAGGAGATTGGACGGTAAGCATTGTATTACTAGTAGGGGTGTTACAAAAAGTGGTATCAGAGCGAAGTATCGCTCTGATGACTGGAAATACCGAGTTTAGGAATACCGAGTTAGGAATTAGAAGCTTAGGGCTAAGGGCTGAGTGTTAGCATTAGAGATATGCTAGTTAGGAACTCCCGGTGAGTACCGGATACCTACAATACCAGACCCGCCCTCCGCAAACCCCCTTGTATAACTTGGGAAAGAACGCCAGAGAGAAGGAAAGTCCTCTCATACTCGGGGAAACCCGATCTGGCAGTTGTGAAGCCATCACACAGTAAACAAGAACCGGCACATGGTAGATTCCAAGGATTGGAAGACCCGGAGATGGATCCCGGTTGAACAACAATACCCGCACTTAATAGTGGTGGAATGAACACTCCAACTACAAGGAGGCTACAACTTACAACAGCATGGGGCGACGTGCTTAGCAGTCGCGAAACCTAGCTAACCAACCAGCAGCAGGAAAGGAGCACTAACCATGCAACGAAATGGAAAAGGAGCAGTAATGGAACCCGAGACACAAGTCTGCGGGACAACAGTAATAGCCAAGGAACACCACCAACGGTATGCTAGCTGGCTAAGGACATAGTCGGGAGTGATTGACTCCAAAACTACACGCCAAATAGGTTACAAACCTGGCCAACATAGCTCGGACAGCTACAAGAACATACACAAGCTATAAGCTGATGCAACTACAACCGTAGTGCCTAAAACAACTCAGGCTCAGGAACCACAACAAACGTGTGGGAACGAGCAACAAGGAAGAACACAACCAAATCAAAGGGGAGTCTCCAAGGATTGGAGAATTACCCTGATCAATGACAGCCATGTCAAACTTACTAAGAAGTTACTCAGAAGAGTAATTAACCCAAGTAAATGATCAACAAGATCAAAGGAAGAGTCAACAAGACTATCGAGAACCAGTGAAAACCATACCGTGACCGGTATCGGCTTACCCAAAAACCACCAGTACCACGCACTTGCCATGGCAAGTGCAGTAATAACGGGAGCATTCAGGAGGACTTTTAACATACCACAGGTACATAGTGATGTACCGTGACAGCAACGAAACAACCATAGGATCACAAATCCTGGGAGCTAGAGGAATCAAACCTTGGAAAGGCCTGACGGCCTGACCATTGTATTAAGAACATACCAGACAGCGGGAAGCTGGACTTGGTCAAGACCACAAACATGGCTATGCCATGTAGAACTCCTTTTAACACCAAACCATTGTTTCAAAACCCAAATTCTTCTTTCAAAACCACAACTTTTCTTTTAAACCTTGGATTTTTAAACAAAACCAACAGAATTACGGTGAGTATCATAGATTGATACAAGAGGAGTTGACAATAGAATACTTCACCTAGGCGTGTGACGAACACTACGGGTGTACCCAATTACGGGATGTGGGACAACCGCACTCCGAAGGAGCTTGCGGGCCTGACACATAGTTAGGTAAGTGGTAACGTATCAACATGGTACCCCACGTATGTATACATGTAGTGTACGACGCACGGGAAGTAGTCAACTCCGTTCTACGGACCATGAGTGAGTTCAAGTCAGAACAACTGGACACCTCAGACAATTCAGCATAAAGGAACTCAGAGAATCCATCTGAAGATAAGGAGTAAGAACTAGGAAGTGCAAAGAGCACAGACTAAAAAGTATAGACATTGGATATGTCTCAAAGACATCAAGCAAATATATGACAGCTGGATGGAATGCCCAGCCTAAACACATGAAGGCGAATGCCTAATGTGAACCTAACAATGCTCAATAAACGGGACAGAATTCCCAAGAGCAACCCCAAGATTACCCCAAGCATACTCCATCATTGAAGGGGATATCAAACCTAGTCCTAAGCACTAGGAGCAAGTGTAAACAGTCTACCCAAGAACGGGAGACGTTACAACCCAAAAAGGGACAACTCAAACACAACACCACAAGAAGACACAGTGGACAACATGTCATCAACATTAGCCGGATGTAACGGCATGCTTCAACAACACTCAGGAGCAATCCTTGAAGAGTGTCTGCGTTACAACAGTCGAACAACAGCGACATGATAAAAGCACGAGAGTTAAAATGAACACTCGGTTAGAACACCGAAGGGATTTCACTTAACAGGAAATGCCCTAAGATATTGAGAGACACCTATTAACATCAGATTACCTAAAGGGTCTCGTATGAACGGAAGCGTGATGTCACGACTTACCATGGAGCCCAATAATACCTCCAACCTATAACGGTATACGTGGAGTGGAAACATGTATAAGCCGCTTGCAAAGAGCATAGCTTGCAGCAATACGGCTCAGAAGTCGTAAACCAGATACGTTATATAAACTTAAACGGTTGCAAAACCGGCACCAATTGTTAACAAGACTTGCAAGAGATATTGTCTCATACGACAAGAAATCAACAACTGGACCATCAACTCAAACCCAACACCCCGAGTGGCTTGGAGTGATGGCCAACTCAGTGTCACTGTCACTAGAGCATCAGTCTAGTATACAGTTGACAAGCTTTTAATCACCCTCATGCCTTCTGTAGCAATGGTAGCACAGAGGCACAAGAATCATGATAACGCCAACAATGGCCTAGTCCACACTTGGACACTACGAGAACCCAAGGGAAAGTACCCCTCGTAACCAAAGACCACTAAAGTGGTGATGATGTGAAACCTTAGAAAGGACTTCCATCTACTATAACAATAAAACCACGCAATAGATATTGCCAAAGAGTGATGGAGTAAGGAAATGAGATTTCCAAACCATTACGACTTAAAGGAGTAAGCATACTCCATATGCACCCAAACATATAGTGGACCATGGTGTAAACACCGACATGGCAAACCTTGTCATTAGACCTATGAGTGGAGACAAACCTCTCAACAAGAACCTTCACTTGTCAGTGATAGAATACCCTCCAATTAGAGAACGGGACCAGAAAACCCTTGAAGTTTCTTGGGATGTCCCGGCGATGTACATACAAATAGAACTGCGCAGCTGGAGCCTATAAACAATGCTCAGCACTGAAAGACAATCATTGACAAAACAATCAACGGGAATACACATTGAACACCACGAACGTCCAGCGCTCAAGAGAGCTTATAACCCGATGAACTATCACATCCCTGGCCAACCAAGATACTTGGTAAATTGTATCACAAATGATGATAGAATGTGAGGTAAGCTAACCTACACATAAAACCTAAGTTGAATAAGACATCTCCACACTGGGAAATAATCCCATTGCGGTATGCTACGACAACCGTCATACACACGAACAGGGGAAACCCTCAGTGTTCATGCCATAAGGAAATGGTGCCAATGACAATGGCAATAAGTAAAGAGGAACTATCACAGTAATAGAAACAGTAAAAACAATGTTGTACAATGAGTAAGAATACGGTGCGCAACAAGCGACCGCTATGAGGAAGTAGTTAGATAACGACACGGAGTATAAGTATGGAAGACAGGCAGAAATATTCTTTCCTATCACATAAGTGACTTACTGCCACGCGTTTACTCCTCTGCACTCTGTATGACTGAGTGTTTTGGTATTGCACTTGGGCAGCTAATGATCTAATGGGGTAGCTAGGGATATGGGGAATGTAAACCGTAGTAAACCCTTCTTTTCACCAACAAACATGGCATAAGCCAGTTAAGCAACCTTAGCAACAAACCGTGCGGCCTAAGGCCAAAGAAGCACGAAGAGTGTAAAACACACTAGCAATCACAAGATGTGAATTCCACTGGAATAAGAGTGAAAAGAGACTTAAGAAAGTCACAAGGACCGACACATAGAAAATGCAAGGTCATACAAGTAAAGGACACTTGTACTGAACCAGAAGAACTGGTATAATTCAGAAGCTATTGACAACAGAGGAAACACTATAACTAAATAGTGGCTTAGCCTCGCCAACAATAAGTTGGAAGAGCTTAGCGAATAATCGTGAGAGTACGGATAGTATGTATAATAGATTACCAGGAAGCTGGTTATAATCTAAACTCGTTGAGTTAAAAGGCGGTAAAAGAATACCACACTTGTTTGTAAACCTTATTCCCACAAAAAGGGATAAAAAGGTGATGAGTAACACATCTATAAATACCAAAGAGTGAATTAAACACTAAGGCTATCAGGGTCGCGCAGCAGAAGCTAGTGGGCCCTAGCTGAGGAATGTAATACACCCAGTAAGTATGCGAGATTGGCTATTAATGCCTTAAAGCCTAATAGGCTAGAACCAAATCGATTATGAGTTAAATAAACTCATATAGGAATTCTTGGTGCAAAGACTAAACCATTGGTATGGTTAGGACCCTTTGACCAGAGCATATTGTATAGTATACCGTAGTGAAGCTAAACGCTTCAGATTGCCCAAATTGATTAAACCAATGTTTAATAATAATAACATATGATAGATTACGTGGGCGTAATCCCTTTTAAGGGGGGTAGAGCGAAAACCGCTTGATGTAAGTTTTGTGAATAAAACACATAAACCATAATGTGCATAGCACAAACGAGAATCAAATTGATGATTGGCACTATGTTAAACAAACATAAGTACTCATTCATATTGTAATTATGGTAACTAGGCATTAGATATGTAAATACCATAGGTGAATGTACCCATAGGGTAACACCAGTGTAAGAGTATTAGTAAGTAAGTAACGAGTAGTGGACGGAGCTCCACAAGTATTGTAACCCTTAAAGAAGTAGTACAAATGGATTAAGAGTAGTAGAGGAATGTAGCCATAAGTAGCGTATTCGTAAGTACGTCATTTGAAGTGAATCGAGAACAACTGAAATTCATAAATACTGTATTTCTTAGTTAGAATAGTTGAGATGAAGAAGAGTAGTGAATGGAAGTAATGATAGTCGATGAAATGAGCACTTAGGTACTGAACCACGGAGTAAAGCAATTGGGAAGTAGAGTGAGGATGATTGATGGATTGATTCCATCTTTTGGAGATGTATGAAATTGTATCACGACTAGAAAGGGTAAAAAGATAGAAAATGAAAACAACTAAATTATTCGCTTGTTTGAAACTGATGTGGGAAGTCGAACTTGATCCTGATCAGATCAAGGGAAACCGAACACAAATTGGGGTGGAAAGATAGTTCAACACTGATGCTGATCACATCAGGGTCGAACGATTCTTGAAGCTCCCCTCAAGTGGTCACAAGAATCACACCTAGGATAGAAGTAATGAATACAAATTTGAATTTGGAGTTGTATGCTTTAGAAAGATTTCTAATTAGTAGTTGTAAAAGATATTTCTTAGCTTGGAGAGTAAGTAATTGTTGGAAGTTATACCGGAAAAGATAGTAGTGTAGCATGTTATATTATTCTAAGGGCAACAGGACATAGAGGAGTCCTGTGTCGAAATGGTCTGAGTGCCTACGGGATTGTGATGTGTATTGCATTGCTTTGGGGATAGCTTTGCACTGTATGTATGTATAAAGGTTGTAATGAGGAACCGGATGGTTAGTAGTAGTGTGGATTGGAGTAATTATAGTACGTTTGGATGGTAGGGTATGTAGAACCTTTGAGTAACGAATTTGGGAACTGTAAGGAGGAAGAATGTGTACCTTTGGTATTAGGCATGTAAGAACGAGTAAGCATTGTAAACTTATAACCTCGAACAACTTTGAGGACAAAGTTCTTAAGGGGGGTAGATTGAAATACCCCGACCTTAAATATGGCGATTAAATTATCCTAATAGGTATTTAAGAGCCTAATAGTGCTTAAGTAATATTGGTAAGGAAAAATAAATCCAAAAGAAATAAAGAAACGCTTAAAAAGCGGGAAACGCTAAATAAGCGTTAAATAACCATAGGAGGTATGAGACCTCGGTTAGAGTATTATATGGATTCTAAAGGTTTAATAAGACCTAAATAATATATAGGAACAAATCCTGAAGAAAACGGATCCTTAAAATGGATTAAAATCACTAATGAACATTAAAGCGCGTTTTTCGAAGTAACCGGGAAAACGTGTCTTTAAGCGGGTCAAATAGACTCGTAACAATCTTGGTCAACTAAATAATCATCAATAAATATTAGTGAAGCTTTAGAACCAATAAAATCAAGAAAACGAGAAATTAGTAAAAACTGTCAAAAACGGGAAAGTCGTGGGGTAGGAATATAAATAACACAAACTTATGTGTCCAATAATGTAAAAAGAAATTTCAAAACCCCAAGGGTCTGTGTGTGGTCCGATTTTAAGGCCCCTCACACTCTCTCTTTATTTCTCTTTTACTCACTAGAGACAAAAACAATTAAAAACACAAAAGTAACCCCACTCTCACATACTCTCTCTCCTACTCTCATTTCCCCATTCTCTCACGTGAACCAGCCCTCACTCTCTCTTTTCTATTCTTCTTCCTCCTCCAGCGATTTCCATGGAGAAATGAGAAGAACCCACACAAAACTCCCTTCTCTCCTCTTGTTACTCTAGTAAAACTCCTCCAAAAATTATAAAAATACCACCATTGTAATCCTCTCATCAAGAGCTACATTTTCATCCTTCCAAAATTCGAAAACAACCATTTTCGTTTTTATGGGTATACCCCATTTGGAGCTTCAACACCACCATTAGAAGGCCCTCCTTCCCCTTGTTCTATTGAGGTAAAAATATCTTTGAAAACTCCATCTTTTTCTAGCTTCAAAGGCAAAACGAAAATTTAGACTAAACCTTGTTTGGTCTCTTGTGTTCTAGCCGATTTTGGCTTGTTGAAGGAGTTGGAAACCTTATTCTTGAACCGCTCCAAACAGCACTTGCACTCTTGGAAGGTAATACAAATTCTAAACCCTAAAATTTACATTAAAGCTTAAATAATAGTTAGGGTTAGTTATTAGTGTATTGAAATGTGTATGTGTATGGGTTGTAGAGTAGAGAATTTGTATTTGCTAAACCGGTGGAGAAAGAGAGAAAGGAAGAAGTAAGAGGAACAAGAAAATCTAGAAGGAAAACAAGGTAAGAATGCTCATTGTGTAACCTTGTGTATGTTTGTATATATAACAGATTTTAGAAATGAAAATGTGTCTTGTAAAATGGTATTTTTGTAGTAGAGTAATGTATAAGAGGATATAAGTATTTTGAAGCCTTAAAAGATACGTTAAAACTTATTAAAACAGATTGGGAATGAGAGTTTATGTGCAGGAATTTTTATGAGTGTTTTAGTATTGGTATTGTATATGGGAGCTTGTATATTTTTGGCTATTGAAACAGGTGAAATAAGTGTTGAAATGTGGACTGGAATATGTGGCGAGAGTTAAAATATAGGGGAACCTCTGCCCAAATTTTTATGGAAATAGGAGGACTTAGTTGTGTAAGAGAAGAAGACTACCTAGGAAATCACTTGGTGTATTTGGAGAGTTTAAGTGAGTAGTTTAGTACTTTGTAACAAATTTAGAAGAGGATTTAAGTAAAGGGAGGAACTAGGATTGAGGCAATGCATTGAGGATGTTAGGAGTAGCATTAGTAGAGGGAGTATTGAATGGTAATGAGGAAGGGAAAAATCTGTAACACTTGTAGGAGAAAGAAAGTTGCAACAGAGGAGAAAAACGTAACAGTGGAGTGTTAATGTAACAGATTTTTGGTAGTGTTGTTTAGGCTAGTTTAAAATGCTTAAACAAGGTTAAAACATGCTAGATTATATGTATAAATATAAGGGAAGAGATTGGTAGAAGTTTAGAATTTAAACAAACTCAAAAACAAACTTAAATAAAAATACTGCAACTAGTCCGGGTTGCAAACCAGAATGCAAACCCGGACTAGCCTTAAAAATCGACAGAAAGTGTTGCAGTGGGATGATCCGGGTTTAAAACCAAGAGGCTAACCCGGAACATCCCAAAAACATACCCGTAGCTTTCTCAAGATAAATTGTCCGGGTTTAAAATTGGGATGTAAACCCGGAACAATGCAAAAATTCACCCGAGAGCAATATCCTGTTATGGTCCGGGTTTGAAATAGGGGAGTAAACCCGGAACAGGCCTGAATCTCACCCGTAAGTTGCTCCAGTGGGTTGGTCCGGGTTTGTAAACCCGGACACTAACCCGGAACATGTCAAAAACACTCCAGAATGTGTATTAATGTTTAGGTAAGGATGGGTAATGATGGGTAATGATATTATAAGATGATTAAGACATAATTAATGATGTTCAAAGGTCATTAAGGCTATAAACAAGCCTAGAAAATAATTGTAAGTAAGTAACTTAAGTAAATGTGTTTAAGTAACAAAGAGTTAGTAAGTATGAACTAGGAAACTTTTGGAAAGTAATAAGTAAGGTTAGTTATGGATAATTAACCACCCAAATGTATGTATGTTATAGGATTCGACTAGTTGAACACCAAAGGGAGTCGGTGATTCCCAAAGTCAACGGTGAAAGGTATGATTTCTTCATGCCCTGTATCCTAATCTGGTTACCCCGACTTGTGTGCTTATTTGATCACCTAAATAAGATAAATGCATGAATCGGACTATATTGCACTTACTTGTGCTTGACTTATGTGTTCTCGATATTTATTGTCTTGAACACTAGTTTGTATAATTCATGAAATATGTGGATGAAGATAAATTGTATTTGTACCTTGTAGTGTACTTGTGTATTGTATTGTATTTCGTGTGTATGTGTATATGGGTATTGTATTATTGTGGCTTGAATGTTGACTTGTGCTAATTCCTAACTATCTAACTCCTAACTTAAGTGAGTAAATTGGAATGAGTACAAGTCCGATATAGCTTCGGCCACGCGTGAGGATGCGGAGTCACAAGAGGTTGGCTGCAATTCCTGACTCTTAAACTGGTCCGCGGCCCAAACCCCTTAAATGGGTAGCATCCCGGATTAGTGAGTCAAGTAAATCCCGGAGGTGGGACGGTGTAGTCCCCAGGGCCGGAGGTCCCGACGACTTAACTTGAGTAAGAGTAAGAGTAAGTAAGTATGGATCCGTAGTAAGTATGAGTATGAGTATGTATGTGTATGTATGGAGTAAACGAGTAAAAGAGTAATCTCCACCCGATTAACCCGGGTGGACCAATGAAGCTAACAAGAATTGTATGTTGTGTATGTACTGCGTATGCGTACTTGAGAACAAGGTAAGTAAGTATTTGATGGTATATGTATTCCTTGTATGTGATGAAATGTATGTATGTATGCCTTGGGAAAGTAATGTAGTATTGAGTATGAAAGCATGTATGCATGTTGTGTGAATAAATGAACCGCATGTATACGACCAAGTGGTCGGCGTACCCTCACTAGTACGCGGGGTATGCGGTTATCATGCTCGGCGAAAGCTGACCCCTTCGGGGGACATTTTTTTTAGTGTGCAGGTACCCGAAGCGGATGTGGCCAAGGTGAGAGACCGGCGGCACACCCTTGTAATTAGAAGTAATAGTTGTGAGAAATGGGTAGTGAGTAGACTCTTAGAGAGTATGTATGAATTTGGAAGAGGTATTACACTTGTATAAGGACCTTAGTAACTCGGTATGTAGATTGTATGGTATTGAACTTGGAGTATTGTAATGAATGGGTTGTTGTAGTATTTGATTCGGTAATTGGAGTAGGTATGATAAGTGTGTAGTACTCGGATATTCCGGTCCATCAGACCGATACTGTATGTAGTAGCAGTAGCCTTGTTAGTCACGTGGGTGACTAACGGCATTGTATCCCCCACATTATGTAAGTAAGTATCCGCTGCGTGTATCTGATGTGCAAGGAGATTGGACGGTAAGCATTGTATTACTAGTAGGGGTGTTACAGTGAAGATGAATGTCTTGAATTGTTTAAGGTTGAAAAGCAATGTGTTTGTGTGTAAGGTTATGCTAGTGAAGCTATGTCAAAATTTGGTGAGTAAATACGAAGTTTTAGGTGTTTAAATGAAGTTTGGTTACCTAGGTTGTACTAGGAATGGTTAAGGTTTAAATTTGGTGAAAGAAAGTGAGTTAAGTGTTCTTAAGTGTTAAAATGTCTTGGGCATTGTCTTGGAGGTTTAGTGAGAAAATGGATGATTTCAAATACACCAAAGTCATGATGAGTGTGTTGTTGAGACTTGTGTAAAGTTTGGTGAATAAAGGAAGTAAAATGCCTTGTGAAAGGGTAAATGGGAACTTGAGGAAAACTTTAAGGAGTTTGTAGAAAGGAGATGATGATGATGCAAAATAATGTTATAAGAGTGGTTATCATGTTGTGGAGGAACACTTGGGTTAGTTGAAGTTTTAGGCAAAACTAGAAGTTGGATGTGTAAGGAATTAAGTTCAAGTGTTAAGGGATTTGGTAAGAATTTGAGTAAGTGTTTAAGGAATTTGGAAGTGAGTTAATAAATGAGTTTGGTGGACGATTAAAGGAGTTTTAAGAGTGCTTTAAGGTTTTTAAACATGTTAGAAAACATGTGGGATGGTTAGGAAAGGATTGGGTGAGAATTAAGGTAAGTTTGGAGATGAAATGGAGTAGTTTAAATGGGTTCTGGATTTGACCTACCTTAGGACCGACCTTGGCAAGGTCGGTCGGGCTAAAATAACCCATCCAGGAAGCTTTCTGACTTTGACCTACCTTAGGACCGACCATAGCAAGGTCGGCCGGGCTAAAATAACCCATCCAGGAAGCTTTCTGACTTCGACCTACCTTAGGACTGACCTTGGCAAGGTCGGTCGGGGTGAAATTTTCAGACAGGAAAGTGTTCTGGTTCTGACCGACCTTGGGACCTACCTTGCAAGGTCGGTGGGCCTTGTAAAAAAAACCGAAAAAAAATGTGGCTTAAGTCATAAACCCAAGTGGGTGAAATAAGGATGTTTAGGACATGTTTGGTGAATTATAATGACCATTAAGAGGGTGAACAAGAATAAGTTTAAGTGTGGAAGTACACCAAATGTAATGTGAGGTAATTAGTCAACCAGAAAGTAAGAACGGTAATTAATCGTTCGATTGAATGAATTATAGGAACGAGAACTAGTCGAAATGGCAGCCGGGATTAAGAGGGTGTCACATTAGGCTAGCCAACCTCAAGGTGACAGGTATGGTTTTCTTGCAACCTGTGTTCTACACACGGATTACCCGGCTTGTGTGCCAACCTGTTTTTCGTTGTGTTTGCTACTTTGCAAGAATAAGCATGAAATGAGTTTACAGTAATTGATATATGTGGCGTATTTAGTTTCTGATACTGTTTAACCTCGAATATGTGTTAAACCTTAGCTAGTCGACTCTAAGATCACATAAGAGATTTGTATTCGGATTTAACGACCCAACCTACGGGAACGTTCTAACTATAGCTATCCGTGTGTTAGTTGTGTATTGTTATTATGTGTTAGTGTGTTTACCTCCCTTATGTGTTTAACCAAGATTGTAACACCATATGGAGTCATAATATGATAAGTTCCATAAGGGATCTTCTAACTAAAATATATATTATGGGGGGTGAGGAATCTGGTCGTTCCGGTCGCGTGTGTTGTTTGGAAGTTGATGTCTACATTTGATTTAACTCCCTCTCTGTTATTGGTTGTCTTTCCTTCTTGGATTACAATCACCCACAAGCCTAATAAAAGGCTTTCCTACATGACTTTTGTTCGGGCTTGGGGGATTGATGTATGGTGTGATCGGTTTTATATTAAGACTGACACATCTAAGTAAATTAAATGTGTACGGTGTGTTCGAAACTATGTTATATCCGTCACATCTTAAGTAAATTTACGTTCTCTATGTTGAACAATAAGTTATTGTGTAACGAGCTTAGCATGGGAATAGAAAGATTCTCTAGGCTCCAATGAGATGACTTACTCACATCTCGGGATACGAGTCCTCACGTGACCATCCCCGAGTTATGTTGTATGTATGTTAATATGTGATATGTGTTGTTATGTTGAGTATGTTGATCACGGATATCAACCCAACGTTATAATAAGAAGAGTTTAAGTATAACTCGATTAAATGGGTAAGTGTGGGCTAATAAGGAGTTAGATCCAATAAGGTAGAAACCCTCAAGGGTTAAAGAACACAATAATGTGATCTAACAAGTGTTGATGTGTTGACTAAATTTTTTGAATCCTATTGTGTGGATGTGTGTTAAATACACGTGTGTTATGTTTTATAGTTCTACATGCATGATTTAAATATAATCAACAGCATGCTTAGACGACAATTAGTTGTGCGTGGCCCGGTTGCATGCGAGCTGCACGATTACCATACCAGCAAAGGTGTTGAGCCCCTTGGGGGCCACCCTTTTTCCTTTCAGGTACAATGGAGCTGGCGGCCATTCGAGCGTAGGACGGGGTAGTTGTTTGTGCATGGGTAGTTATTTTGTTACTTATGTATTGTAGGTGTACTAAGACCGAAACTGTTATCGACATTAGTTGTAAATACTCGGTACAGTTGGATTATAAATGTATATTGATTTTGGAAATGGAATGGGATTGTATTGTGTAGGTGCTCGGGAATCTGGTTCATCAGACCGATACAATGTATAAGTGTTAGCCTTGTCAGCCACGTGGGTGGTTAACAGCGTGTAACACCAATGCAATAAGTAAATGTTGAGTTGTGTATTCCTCTGCAATAATTTGTTAAGTGTTGTGTTGTTGTTGGGGTGTTACAAAAAGTGGTATCAGAGTGAAGTATCGCTCTGATGACTAGAAGTACCGAGCTTAGGAAGTACCGAGTTAGGAGTTTAATACTTTGGGTTAAGGGTTGAGTGATAGCGTGAGAGATACGCTAGTTAGGAATTATCAGCGTGTACTGGAAACCTACAATATCCTTCCCGCCCTCCACAACCCCTGTTTTATAACTCAAGAAAGAATTCCAGAGAGATGAAAGTCTTCTCTTACTCAGGAAAACCCGATCTGGCCATCATTAAGTATCTCTGTAAGTACGAAGAACCTGTCATATGGTAGATTCCGAAAACTGGGAATCCCAGAGACGGTTCCCGTCTGAACAACGTTAACTGCACTTAATGGCGGGGAATTGAAGAATCCTACGCATAGGAGAATGGAATTTCTGGCAACCTGGGTCAACATGCTTAGCACTCGAGAGTAATTAGCTTGCAACGCACTAACCGCACAACAAAGCAGGAAGGTGAAGTAACGAAACCCGAGACACGTGTACGGGACCATAATTGTTAAATAATACACCAACGGTATACCAACTGACTAAGGAACTAGTCAGGAGTGGGTAACATCAGGCCTACGACGCCAAAGAGCCTGTAATACCCGATTGTCATAGTTTAGACAACTATAGGAGTGTATGTTTAGGGTAGAACCTAACGGTAAATTGTTTTTGGGGGTTTAACCTAATGGCAAGTGTACCGGTCAATTATAGCAAGTTTTAAATCTCGGAGTATTCCCTGAGTATCGAACCAGAGGAGGCAGTATCTAGTTTAATTTCTACTTACACACAAAACAATAGTATAAAAACAACAGGAAATTGGGGTTTTTGTATGTGATGGTGAATGCTGTAAAGAGTTCACTACTAAGCAATAAATAACAGATAAACTATTTATTAGATTTTGTTTGATAAAGGAAATTCCGGTTTACTACTTCTCTCTAGGTTTGCAATTTCTTCCCCTAAGTGATTTCTATAGAATTCTGAATAAAACCCTAGAATAAGGATAACTCGTATTCGGTCTCCCGCTCCACGAATTCTAATTAGCAAAGACCAAATCCTAACTCTCGTTATGAATCCACTGTTTACTAATTGCTTTAAGTGTAGTCTAGATTAATGGTCAGCTAGTGCTTAGAGGAATTACCATCTCTATACTAACTGGTTCTTTCCCTGTAGTCAATTGATAGCCGCAGTTCTCACTTATAAGCTAACAAACTGATAACTCAGTTAATTCATCAGTTTAACAAGTTTAGGAATTCATAAGGGAAAAGAACTTTATTCTATTGTACTGCAGAAAATCACAAAGGTTCAGAAATAATTATTCTAGAGATACATAGTAAACCGAAATTAAAAGTGACTACTCAGCCATAGACAAAATAACAATGCTCAGTATAAACAGCATAAGGATAGAGGGATTTAGCAGAAAAACTGATTTTATAAGCCGTCGACGATTCTGCAAATTCCACTCTTGTCTGTGTCACGTCCGGCTGTCTTGGGTCGGACGTAGATCCGGACGCGGTATTCAGGGCCTATCCGAATCCGGACGTCAATCCGGACGCGTCTAAATGAAGCCCCGTGAGCAGGTTTCTGTCCGTGAGTGAGGGGGAAGAGTTACGGAGGAAAATTTGTGAATGGAGATGAAGGATTATCGTGGATGAGAAGATGATATGGAGGGAGAGAAGGAGAGTGTGATGTTTAGACTGGAGCGTCTGGTACGAATTGAAATGGCAGCAGGAGCAGGGTTTAAATAGGCTGAGAGGAAAACATAGGTTAGTGGGTGGTGAGTTGGGAAATTAATTAAGCATGGCCGTGCCTTAATTTAGGGGAAGCATGGGCTAAACCGCCGCTCGTGATAATTGCCGAAAGCCCGATTATCGCGCATGCGTTTTATTTTTTGTTCTGTGTGACGTCCGGATCTGTCGGATCGGACGTGAGACAGCGGTTTTGAATTTGAAACTCGGGTTGTGTCCGGATCGTTGTCCGGATCCGGACAAGACACAGAAACTCTCGGATCTGGAATTAGGTCAACGTCCTGGATTACGTCCGGATCCGGACATGTGACGTCCGGATTTGCGTCCGGCTATCTTGACCCGGACGTGACCAATCTTTGCCTCTTTTTCCGGATTTGTTCCCTGTTTGTTGCGTTGAATTCCTTATGATGTAAAATCTTTATTTCCCTGGGTTTTTCCTATATTTAGCATATAAAATGCATCAGTTCATATCAAAACATCAATCTTAGGAAAAACATAGAATAAGTGGGAAACATTGCTTAAATTGTAGCAGATTATAAGGTAATTAAGCCCTTAAAAGCCTATATGTTTCACACTTATCAACTTCCTCACACTTAAGCTTTTGCTTGTCCTCAAGCTAATAGGGAATAAGAATATCTCTAAAACCGTCAAATAATCTCAAAATTAAACAAGTGCAGGGTGAAATCAAACAAAGTGATAGATGAAAGAATAGTCTAGCTCTTTAGAGGTAGGTTTTCACAAACAATGAAAGAAGAACAATTTTGTAAAAGCATAGAGAAACTAGATTGTAGAAAACAAGTTAGCTTAGCTTGGGACTTTCCACCAATTTTCATTTCTCTAACCTTTGGATGACAAGGGGTGTGAAGTAATGCCTTATTCCGCAATACCTTTCAACACCACACTCATGATCAGAAGCATAAATTTAACTGCAATTATCTCTTTTGAAAGCATTCGTCTTCAAGAATTATGTATCAAACAAACTAATATTTGAGATCTTGCAGAGTTATTCTGTAACCCAGACTTTTCTCTCTATCCTTGAGATGGTGTTGGGCCAACTATCCCAGATCCCGAGACCTTAGGTAGATAGGTGTTAAGGCACCCTTAAGACTTAATAACCGGATAGACGAGGCCTGCTATTGTTAAGAAAAAAATTTGATCAGTGGAGTACCTTGCCTTATCCGTTTCATTCCAAACATTCACTTCATTTCCAAAATCCCAAGCTAAAATAATCTGGTTTCCTCAACTAGCCAATCTACCATATTTCAGTGAAAAGAGAGTATTTTTAATTTAAACTATTTATACAAACCTCATCAAGCAAAAAGATTCCTACGGTTTTCACTTGGTTTAATTTCACTCTATGTGTACAGGCATTAGAGCAGCAAAAAGCAAGTGTGGCATTAAAGAATGTTTTCAGGGAAAGGTCTTTCCTTCCTCACACTTAAGAGGAGCAATGTCCTCATTGGTCATAAAAGAAATGAAAGTAAAAGAACTTTCAAAACATGCGATACTCATAATAGATGCATGTGCACTAGTTAACCCTTAACGCAAGCAAATGCAGAACACCAATAAGTTAAAGTAGGAACTGAGACTCCCCTGGTGTCCTAGATTGAGGAAGATATTCTTCCTCACACTTGAAGTCTTGCAGGGGTCCAGATATTCCTCATGAGTCACAGACAGTATGTGTTTTGTGCAGAGTAAAAATTGCTAGTTTTCCACTGGCATGTACAACCACAGAATAAAGTGCATTAACTTGAACGACAGGGAATATTTGAATCGTATGAATAATATTTAGAGAAAGAATACTCCTCATAACTCAAGCTTAGCAGACGTTCGCAAGTAGTGTGGTTCCATTTCCTCTACTTATAGCCGTTTGTTTCGCAGTAGAGGTGACATGTAAATTAATCATTTTAGAACGCTGCACTGCTCAGAGAAACAGGAAATTTAGCAATTCAGAATTAAAACACTGCCTAATATAACCATTACCACTTCACCTGCAGTCTCGTGTTTTACTGTTAGTTTTAACAAACAAAAGTAAAATATGTCAAAGAAAAAAGAAAAGTACAGAAAAACAAACAAAATAAAAGAAAGCAGTAAAGATAGGATGGCGGTCACTAAGGCGGCGGTGGTGGCGGAAAAAGGAGGAAAGAGATAAGATGGGGTGCATCGGTTTTCTAGGTTCAGAGGTTGTCGGGAGGAAGAAGAAGGAAGAAAGAAGAGAAGAAAGAAAAGAAAAGAGGAAGAAAAGAAAATCGGGCGCGCGATTTAAGTCATGTCCGGTTTTCCGTCCGGATCCGAACGGGGCTAGGTTTTAGTGTCCGGAATTGCGTCCGGCTGAGTTTAGCCGGACACGTTGAAGTTTCTCTTTTATATATATATATATATATATATATATATATATTGATTAAAAACCACTACTCTAAAACACCTCATTGGTTTTTTTTAAAAAAGAAAATATTACCAAAAACAATCAAGCAAAAATAAAGCGAACACAAGAAATGCGGAAATAAAATAGCAAGAGTGTGAAAGGACTCCCTGATTCGTGATGAACAATGCCGTGATATTCCCCACACTCGAGTTCAGTTTAGCATCGAAGTGGAGTAACTGAGGGTAACTGAAAGATCAAATCTGCAAAAACCAGGAGAACTCAAGTGGAACCAGGCAGAGTTATTTATTGAAAAAGGTGAGTCGGGGCTCTTGCAGTAAAATAGTAAAAAAATATGTAAAAATTCACTAGAGATTAATAGAAAATTATAGCAAGCTTAAGGAAAGAGATTTATACTGGTGGGTTGCCTCCCACCAAGCTGCCCATCTTTTCGGTCTTTGGCTAGACCTTACCTCCCTAAGGTCAACCGGGATCGAAAATGAATGTCGATGTGGGCTTCAAAGGATAGGAGGGGTGGGCATGATGTAGCTTCATAAAACGACCCCGATCAAATGGAAATAAAACCTCAACACTCCAAATATAACAGTGCAAACTCCACCAATCAAGTGTCAGGTGGCTGTGTTGAGATGGGCGATCCTTGATGTGAAGATCACACTTTGGCTGGTCCTCCTTATCAAATTCAAGAATGTAAACATCCTTGTCATCCGGTGGAAACTCAAAGGATGAACCAATAGGAAAATCAACTTCAACATGAATCAAGGGCTCCTTGAAGTTGACGAGGTAACTTCTCTCTAACGGTTCATTAACAAGTGCAAGCTAGAGGTTGACTGGAAGACTCTCTGGCTCAAGTACGGGTGGGGAAGGAATAGACTGGATAGCTACATGAATTATATTATTCTCTAACTCAGTAGATTCATCAAATTGCTCAATCTCTAGCTCTGGTCTCTCCATGATCTCCACCTCAGGTGTGTTTGCAACTTCAGGGATCGAATGATCAAGCTGAGTATCACTCCACTCAGTTACTACAGTAGGTTGTTTAACCTCACGAGCCTCTAACCTTTCAATTATGAGAGCCATTTTAGCTGACATATAGTCTAGTCTTGCATTCATCTCCGACATGAAGTAGGTCTCATGCTCAACAGATTTTGGTTTCCAGCTTTCGACAAAAGGAACCAGACAATGAGAACTTTCATGATCCCCTCCACACGTCTGGCATAACTGTCATCGAAGATTGCAAGATGATATAAACTCTCTCATAGCATCCTCCAATCCATAAGAGATCGGACAGTAAACAAGCTCGTGGTTTCCTTCACACCTTTCGCATACAACCCATTGGTTGTAATATCCAGGCCAACCTCCTGACGGATTGTAATATCCAGCCATCAAATCAAAGTACCTCGAAAGAAAATAAAAATAAATTATATACATAAGGAAGAAAATAAAAATAAAACTGTGTACATAAAAATAAAATGAACAAAAAGCAAAACACAAAAGAAAAGAAAATTAAACTAATAACAAGAAGAAAATAAAAACAAAATTAAATGAGATAATACCAATATAAAAATTAAACTAAGCAATTGTGCCTCCCCGGCAACGGCGCCAAAAACTTGTTTGGGTAAAACCTAACGGTAAATTGTTGTTAGGGGTTTAACCTAACGGCAAGAGTACCGGTCAATTATAGCAAGTTTTAAATCTCGGAGTATTCCCTGAGTATCGAACCAAAGGAGGCAGTATCTAGTTTAATTTCTACTTACACACAAAACAATAGTATAAAAACAACAGGAAATTGGGGTTTTTGTATGTGATGGTGAATGCTGTAAAAGAGTTCACTACTAAGCAATAAATAACAGATAAACTATTGATTAGATTTTGTTTGATAAAGGAAATTCTGGTTTACTACTTCTCTCTAGGTTTGCAATTTCTTCCCCTAAGTGATTTCTACAGAATTCTGAATAAAACTGAAATACCCCAAACCTTATAATGGTGTTTAAACATTAAAACATGATTTATTAGACAAGAAAATGTCTTAGAAACATTATTAAACAATTTAAACCATAAAGAACACAATTAAATACCTTAAGGTCAATAAGGGCTAAAATGTGCTCTAAGCTTGGAATAAGCTTGGGTAAGACCTAATGAACTTACCAAGACCTTATTTATATATTAATGAACATATTAAACCAATTACCAAAGAAAACCAAGGTTGAAAACAAGTTTAAACACAAAATGTGCTTTAAGAAGTCTTAAAGCACATTTTTGAAAATTGTCTTGTAAATGAGTTTTGAGTGGCTAAATGTCCATCATTACTCTTAAATATATATGTGTACTATATAGTATCACATTTGGGTGGCTATATCATTGGGAAATCAAAAATTTCACTTCTATGTGCCTTGTTTTGTGAATAGTGATTTTTTAAGCTAGTTGTAACATATGTTATAATAAGTAATTAAATTGACAAATAAAGACTAAAGTACCCTTATGTAATAAAGGGGGCTGGTTTTCTTAAGTGTGGTGACTCACCACTCTCTTGTTAACATGTTAAATAAATAAGATGACTACTTAAGTTACTATTTGCTTTTAAGTACAAATATCTTCTTAAAGCAAATTCTATCTTCATTCTCATTTCCCTTCTTCATTTCACACGGTTCCAACTTCTTCTTCCTCCCTTCTTGCTGCTCTCTCATGGTAATACCACCACCACCATTAAAACTCAAGCTTTGACCTCTTGTAAATCCAAGCTCACTTAACCAAATCAAAAACAAACACCACCTTTCTCTTCCTCTCATCAAGCTCTTCATTTCTATCTTCTCAAAACTTCAAGAGCCCCATTTCGGTGCCATGGAGTTCCACCATTGAAGGAGCTTGAGCTTGTCTTTCTACATATTATTGATCTCCTTTGCTTCTAGGTAAGGAATCTCAAAGAAAAATCAAGTTTCTTTCATGTTTTTGCCTTGACCGAAAATGCACATTAATGGTGCTCTTTGTGTGACTTTGTTTTAGCTTCATTCCAACCTTTCATGGACTAGGTGGAGTCCTCTCTTCATAGATATTCAAACTCTCTTCAAAGATCAAGGTAAAACAAGTACATTAGTGTTTTTGAAACAATGTAAACCTAGGGTTTACAATGAGATGGAGCTTAAAGCTTGAATACTCATTATGTTGTTTGTATAATGTTTAGTAGTTGACAAGGAATCAAATACCTTGCCGGTTTTATAAGGAAACAAGAAAGAAGTTTGTTTGGAAAAGAGGTAAATATACTAACCTAATGTTGTTTAATGCCTTAGGAGAAATGAGCTTATAATGCTTGTTAAAACTACCTAAAGAGCAAATGGTGAATGACTTAGTAAAGTGTTCTCAAGGAGACTAGTAAAAGAACATATATGTTGTTGTATGTATTTGCAGGTCAAAGGCATATATATTATGGAAATTCAGTGTTTATGATTTAAGCACTTTAAGGGCCTAAGAGCCATGCATTTTAAGGGCCTAAGTGCCAAGCAATTTAAATTATGCATTATGTTGTAAAGTAGTGTATTGTGAGTGAAGTTTTGTGTGTGAGAGTGTTCTTGGTGATTTAGGTGCTCTTGTGTTGTTAATGGAGAAAACAATGTGTTTTGGTTTAGTAATGTCTAGGAGAACCCATGTCAAAATTTATGAAATATCCAAGGAGTTCTAGGTGTTAGTGTAAGGCTTGGTGAACTAGAAAATGTTAGAAAATGACTAAGTGTGTACAAGAAGAAAACTAGGTCTTAAGGTGTTCTAGGTAAACAAAAAGGACTTAGACATCAACTAGGGTTTAGGTTGGTAAGAAATGATGCTTAAGAGATGATGTTAAGATGAGGAGGAAGCATTTTGGGATAGTAGTTTTCTTAGGTAAGAAACATCATTTAGAAACCTAATGTAAAGTGTTATAAGTGTTAGTGAATTTATAAGGAAAAAAAATGAGTAACAAGTGAAACATGGATTTAGGTGTGTTTAAGATGATATCTAGACATTAGAATATACCTAGGAACATTTGGTAAAGTTATACAATTAATGGAGATGGAGAACTAAGGTAACAACATTTGAAAAATGACATTTTATCAATTCTGTAGGTTTGGTCCGGGACCTAGGTTATGGTTAGAGTCCCGGACCAGGGGTGTAAAATAGGCCGAGAGTCACATAACAATGTGGTCCGGGACTTGGGTCTTGTACAAGGACCCGGACCACCCCCTGAATTACCCCCGAGAGTCGAGTTAGCTTCTGGTCCGGGAGCTAAGTTAGGGACCAAGTCCCGGACCACTACAAAACTTGGTTTTTAGGTATTTAAATGATGTCTAATGATAGGGATAAGTTAGTAATGATATTATAAGGTTATATAAGACATGTTAGGAGTGTTATAATGACATTTTAAAAGATGAGAAGTTAAAACAAAATGTGGAAATGAGGTAACTAGAAATGTGAAGTAGTAATGTTAACAAAGGACAAGTGCGTTAATTAACCGACGTTACTAAATGTGTTTAGGATTCTCTCAAGGTGGAAACCAGTCGAGGCAAGGACCGAGGTATGGTTTTCTTGCAGTCTGTTGTCTACCGGTTTACACCGGCTTGGGTGTTGTTTGCTTTTCTGTGTGTTACGACCTTATAAGATTAAGGCATGAAAAGAGTTTACAGTCGTTATATATTATGATGTTGTACTATTGTGACTCCTTTCCCCTTGGTGTGTCTAACAAGACCTAAACACTTGCTTGTGTGTGACTTAACAAAACATTGTGTGATCACTAACAAGTGCTAACCGGGGAAGTGAGGAGTCCGGTATGTTCCGGCCACGCGTGTGAGGACGGGAGTCGATGTCATATCCGGTTCGGCTCTCTTGGTGTATGTATAGGTTGTATTCCAATTTGGTTTCAACCTTCCCTTAGCTTATCCAAAGCTAGTTTACTGACTCACGTCGGGCCATAGGGGCATACAAATGTTATTTCGGTGTGCTTGGGATTACTATATCCGACACACCTTGGGTATAAGTTAACCGTTTGACATAACTGGACGGTAACGAGGATGGTAACGAGCTTAGCATGAGATTGGCAAAAATCTCTAGGCTCACTATGTATACTAACTATGGTGGAAGGTTCCTTGAGTGAACCGATTTTATGGTGTTATGAATCGTTGTTGTGCTATGCAATTTCCCTTGCTATGCTATGGTATATATATGTTGGATGTTTAAAATGAATGTCATGTTATCATGAGAATTGGTTGCGCGTATCCCGGTAGCCGATGGGCTGCGCGTTAACCATACCAGCAAAGGTTGCTGACCCCCTCGGGGGCTCCATATTTTTACTGCAGGATGAGGATCGAAGAAGCGGGGTGGCTCTAGATCCTAGGTCGTTGATGTACTTTTGGTTATTTTGGTTGTTGAGCCCAGGATGCGCCTGTGCTCCCGAGGCATTACTTTTTGGTACTGTTGTTAAACAGTGGTGGGTGTTTACAGTTGGTAGTTGTGATGTAAATTAAATACTCGGTATTGTTGGTTATGTATATATGTGGATGTTGGACCTATGCTCGGGAGTCTGATCATCAGACCGATACACTTGTATTTATTCTGCCTAGTTAACCACGTGGGTGGTTAACGGCGTTGTAACACCAAAGCGTTTGGCTATTGTTCGGTTGGTTATTTCCGCTGCGATTTCGGTAGTTGGTAGGGGCGTTGTAGGGGTGTTACAAAAACCCTAGAATAAGGATAACTCGTATTCGGTCTCCCGCTCCACGAATTCTAATTAGCAAAGACCGAATCCTAACTCTCGTTATGAATCCACTGTTTACTAATTGCTTTAAGTGTAGTCTAGATTAATGGTCAGCTAGTGTTTAGAGGAATTACCATCTCTATACTAACTGGTTCTTTCCCTGTAGTCAATTGATAGCCGCAGTTCTCACTATAAGCTAACAAACTGATAACTCAGTTAATTGATCAGTTTAACAAGTTTAGGAATTCATAAGGGAAGAGAACTTTATTCTATTGTACTGTAGAAAATCACAAAGGTTCAGAAATAATTATTCTAGAGATACATAGTAAACCGAAATTAAAAGTGACAACTCAACCATAGACAAAATAACAATGCTCAGTATAAACAACATAAGGATATAGGGATTTAGCAGAAAAACTGATTTTATAAGCCGTCGACGATTCTGCAAATTCCAATCTGTATGTGTCAACGTCCGGCTGTCTTGGGTCGGACGTAGATCCGGACGCGGTATTCAGGGCCTATCCGAATCCGGACGTCAATCCGGATGCGTCTAAATGAAGCCCCGTGAGCAGGTTTCTGTCCGTGAGTGAGGGGGAAGAGTTACGGAGGAAAATTTGTGAATGGAGATGAAGGATTATCGTGGATGAGAAGATGATATGGAGGGAGAGAAGGAGAGTGTGATGTTTAGACTGGAGCGTCTGGTACGAATTGAAATGGCAGCAGGAGCAGGGTTTAAATAGGCTGAGAGGAAAACATAGGTTAGTGGTGTGGTGAGTTGGGAAATTAATTGAGCATGGCGTGCCAAAATTTAGGGGAAGCATGGGCTAAACCGCCGCTCGTCTGATAATTGCGCCGAAAGCCCGATTATCAGCGCATGCGTTTTTATTTTTCGTTTCTGTGTGACGTCCGGATCTGTGTCCGGATCTGGACGTGAGACAGCGGTTTTTTGATCTGAAACTCGGGTTGTGTCTGGATCGTTGTCCGGATCCGAACAAGACACAGAACTCTTGGATCTGGAATTTAGGTCACGTCCGGCTTGCGTCCGGATCCGGACATGTGATGTCCGGATTTGCACCCGGCTATCTTGACCCGGACGTGACCAATCTTTGCCTCTTTTTCCGGATTTGTTCCCCGTTTGTTGCGTTGAATTCCTTATGATGTAAAATCTTCATTTCCCTAGGTTTTTCCTATATTTAGCATATAAAATGCATCAGTTCATATCAAAACATCGATCTTAGGAAAAACACAGAATAAGTGGGAAACATTGCTTAAATTGTAGCAGATTATAAGGTAATTAAGCCCTTAAAAGCCTATATGTTTCACACTTATCAGTGTACATGAAACATACCTCAATAGGACTACAACGTAGTACCCAAACAAGAGACAAGTCTCAGTAACCACGACAAATGCGTGGGAACGGGCTATGAGGAAGATACAGTAGTAAGTAAATAGGGGTCTCCAAGTAGGGGAAACACCCTAGTTAATGACTACCATGTGAAGACCGAGGAGAAGTTGTGTAGAAGATTAATTACCAAATTAGAGCATAAAAGTAAGAGCCAACAAGGTCGTTCAATACGGTGCGGGTAAGAACAATACCGCGGCCGGTGTGTGTTGAACCGATAGCCAGTTAACATAGCGCACTAGCCATGGCAAGTGCTACTTGAACGGGGCTGTTCGGGAAAAATTTAACAATTTCGAAGTACTTAATAGAGTACCATGAAGTTGAGTGAGATAGTTGTAACCGTGGAAGGGTTTAACAGCCTAACCTTTGTAATTGGGAATACACCAGTCAGCAAGAAGCTAGACCCGGTAAAGACAGGAAGACATTGTAATACCGTGAGAATTTTTCTTTCAAACACAGATTTATTTCAAACTCTCTTTCAAAACCAAATTTTCTTTCAAATTCATATTTATTTCTAACCTTCTGTTCAACCCAAATTCTCTCAAACTTCATATTTTTCTTTAAACCCAATCAGAGGACCTACACCGGCCTCAGGCCACACAGTAGGTAAGTTGCACCCAGTTCACTTTCGAACGACCTTAGAAAAATCCTACAACCCGAGGGTATCAACCCAAGGGAATGGATTGAGTCCGTACTAAATACAACCAGTGGATAGACTTCCCTTGATTAAGTTCGGGAAGCACTGGATGCATGTATCATAAGACGATATAAGAGGACTTGACAACATAATACTTCACCTAGGCGTGTGACGGACACTACGAGTGTACCAACTGAAATGTGGGACGACCGCACTCCGATGGGAGCTTACGGGCCTGACAGACTCTTTCATGAGTTAGTCAGGTAAGTAGCAATGTATCAGTATGATACCCCACATATGTATACGAGTAGAGTCAGGAACACGGGAAGTAGTCGACTCCATACTACGGTCAGCAGTGAAAATACAAACCATCGAATGATTGAAGTGAAAGGACTCAGTTAACTTAACGAGACTAAAGGAATTAGTGAATTCGTTTCAAGGAAATGTTTAAGAGTTAGGAAGTGCGAAGTGCACTGACAAGTAAATAAAGACATCCCATATGTCTCAAGAGTCACGAGGGATTAAACATGATAGCTGGAACGAAGAACCAGCCTATACATGGTAAGGCAGATGCCTAATATGGATACGTTAGTGTACAACGAATGGGATGAAATTCCCCAAATAATCACCTAGGCTATCAGGGGACATCGATCCTCATGGAAGAGGATATTAAACCCAGCCAAGAACGCAAAGCGATGTAGTTAACTAAACGTACCCACGAGTACAAGCCAGATTAATGGCATAACCTAGTAACACCAGGAGCAATCCCTGAAGGGTGTTTAGGTCAACAATTTTTGAACAAAATATTGTGACAGAAACACAAGAGTTAAAGGGGCATCCCATGAAAGGAAGCGTGATGCAACGACCTTGTCATGGAGCCCAATACAACCTCCAAACCATGTGATGGTGTATGGAGAAGTAAATTTATGTGAATAGCCTATAATGAGCAGAGCTCGAGGCGAGGAGGCTTATAAGCCACATACCAAATGTGTTATGTAAATTTAATTGATTACAAAGGTTTATGTTATACAAGTGAATAGAGCGGAGAATGAACCACTACTTTAAGAGTGGGGATACCTCTCGATATTGCGAGACCGCCGAAGCGGTAGTTATGTGAAATGATTAACCGTGTGGTTATTGTCAAAGATATGATTGAATAGGAATAATGTCTATAACGTGAAATACAGAGTGAATAATACTCAAGGAGAGTAAGGACTTGAAGAGTAACGTATTCAGTAATCAGCCAAGTAAATGGCGAACCATAGTGTGAATGACGAAAGCACATGAGCGGAAAAAGAGTGGATGCCATGTAAGTTAGTGTTGTACAACAAGTAAGAACGTGGTGTGCAGTAAGCGACCGTCGTGCGATATTGTTACACAATGATATGGCGAATAAGAAGAGTTATGAGTTAGACTCAGTGGAGATGCAAGGTAACTGATAGTAAGCCAGTAACCGATATTATGAAATAAATATCTCGTGGAACGTGATGTGAATTCCTATCGCAGTTGCATAAGGAATGGATGTGTAATTCTAGTAAATTTACACGATAAGTGAAGTAATAGGCTTTGGAACAAGAATACCCGAATGCTAAGTAACAAACCCGTACTGGATATGGAAGTCGTGCAAACGCACCAATGAATGCCAACCGTCACAATAGTTAAGGCTATAAGGACCGATGCATAGGAAATGCAAGGTCGTACAAATGAAAGAATACTTGCACAGAACCAAATGAGGAGGCATGATTAGGAATAAGTGACTACAGTAGCACTGAATACAAATACCGGTAAAGAATATTCCTCAAGTGTTGGAAACAACCGAGGGAGCACTACATATTAGGTAGTAGCTCGGCCTCAACCGATAGTAAGTCGGAAGAAACCAAGTGAATAATCATGCACATACACAGCCGTATATGTAGTGGATTATCAGGAAAGTGGATAGAAAATTTGTAACTCACCGAATTCGCGCACGGTAAGAGATACCACGCGTCGGTTGAGAAACCATTATTCACAAGATAAAGGTGATAAATCGGAGATGTACAATACATTATGAAGAACGAATGGGGCAAACTAAGCTCTAATGTTATCAGATTCGCGCAGCAGAAGCTAGTGAGCCAATGATTCAGATGTTGAATAGGCATGGTGAATACGAGTAAATGGCTAATTTCTGGCAGGCCAGAACCGAAACCGGTTATGAGTTAAACAAACTCCAATGAGAATTCTTGGTTCATGGACTAAACCGCCAATATGGTTAAGATCCTTTAACCAGAACATATTGCATAATAGACCGCGTAGAAGTTCAAATACTTCACGACGGCAGAACATTTTAAGCCAATGTTCAGTGATTGAATACGTGGGCGTAATCCCTTTTAAGGGGGGTAGAGTGCAAAATCATTTAGTTTATGTTTACATACAAGTGTATGTGAACTGTGGTGTGCATAGCACTAAAATAATTTGTTTTGATGATTGGTGTGTATGTTACATGAACATACATATTCATTCATAGTTTAATTGTGGTAATTGTGCACAGAAGATGCGAATACCATTGTGATAAGTGTATCTACTTTGTTAACTGTGGTGTGAGAGTACAAGTGTGAGGAGTAAAGAAACTCACGGGGAACTAAAAACCCGACAGTATAAGTTCATATAATACTAAATGAAATATTGTGTATCGTATTTTGAAATATATATATATAGTATGTTGATGTATGAAGTGGTATGGAACCGATATAGAACCTAATGAGAATTAAATTCCCTAGGTAACTTAGTTAAAGGCAAATTGAAAATGGTTGATGGACAGAGTTCCACCCTTGGAGATGTGTTGCTTTGCGATTATGACTAGAAGGATTAAAAGATAGAAAAGGGTAAATGTTTAAATTAGTTGTTGTCCGAAACTGAAGTGGGAGGTGGAACATGATTTGCATGCGATCAAGGGAATTCGAACACAAATTGGGGTGGAATGATAGTTCAACACTGATGCTGATCACATCAGGGTTGGATGACTCTTGAAGCTCCCTATAAGTTGTCACAAATAACCACACTAAGAAAAGATGCAAAGAGCATAAATTGGACTTGGAGTTGTATCGCGTTTTCAAAAAAGGATTTTCAATTGGTATTTTCAAAACTTTCGATTGATACTTTAAATAAAGGATTTTCTCCTAGTTAACCTCGTAAAGAGTATTTTTGTATTACTTGCTCACGAGCTGAGGACGTATGAGCCTTTGTATTCGGACCGGTGACATGAGAAGTATATATGTTAAAAGGTAAGTGATTGTTTTGATCTCCCAAAGGAACGGGGACCAGAAGGTGTCCATCGTGACCGGGTTCTGCGGGATCACAGTGTATATGTACTCGACATGGGACTCAAGGACTGTAACGTCCTGTAGTCTTAGGACCGAGCCCATGAAGAGATGGAAAAGGTATTTTCGATTGCTATACAGGCTAAGACATGTTGAGTGGTATGTGTAATAAATGTTATCCATACCTAGGAGTCTGAAGGTTGTAATGTTGTTCAGACCTTTGAGTCTGAATGTGGTTATGTTATGGATGTGGTTGTGTTACCCAGACCGTCGGGTCCAAGGTTATTATGTAAGGATGTTATGTTATGGATGTGGTTATGTTACCTGGACCGTTAAGTCCGGGGTCGTATGTAAAGTATTTTTGGTATGGAAGTTTTATCTTGCAAGTAATCCCAGTAGTCTAATTCAAATGATGCGTGGGAAGTGTGAACTTTGGGGACAAAGTTCTTTTAAGGGGGGTAGATTGAAATACCCCAAAACTTGATATGTTTTTTAAATGTTAAAATATGGTATATTAAGGCTAAAAAGTGCATTAGAAACATTAGTGAACAATTTAAACCATAGAAAACACAATAAAGTACCATAAAGACAATTTGAGCAAAAACATGCTCTAAGCTTGGGATAACCTTGGTTAAGACTCAAAGAGCTTACCAAGACTTTATTAACATGCTAATGAACATTTTAGACCAATTACTAAAAAAAACCAAGCTTGAAAACAAGTTAAAACATAAAATGTGCTTTAAGGATTCTTAAAGCACATTTTTGAAAAATTGTCTTGGAAGTGGGTTTTGAGTGGCTAAATGCCCATCATTACACCTTAATCAATATGTGTACTACTTAGTATCACATTAGGAAGTCTAAATCAATGGGAAACCAAAAATGTCACAAATATGTGCACTAATTTGTGAATAGTGCTCATATAGTGCTAGTTTAGCATTAAGTCAACATCAGCTAATTAAATGGTCAAACAAGACCATAAATGTCTTAAATATGGAAGGGGGGACATTTTTTAAGGTGGGGAGTCACCAACCTATCCAGCCAATTAACTAAAGGAAGAAGAGATAAAGTAAAGTTACTATTTGCTTTATAACATAAAATATCTCTTTAACTTACCTCTCACCTCACTTTTATTCATTCTTCCTTGTTCCCACCGTATTCTCCATCTTCTCCCAGCTCCAAATTCGTTTTGCTACAGCACCTCTCCATTCTTGATCTTCCTTTGCTTGTAACCCCTAGCTCCATGCTCCAAATTTAATTCCAAGACTACCTTTGTCTTAGTTAGACCAAGCTCTATAACTTCATCTTTTCAAATCTTCAAGAACTCCATTTCGGTGCCATGAATAATCTCCATTGAAGGAGGGAAAGCTCCACTTCTTGCACCTTGTTGTTCTTCTTTGTTCTAAGGTAATGAAAGTCAAAGAAAACTAACATTTCCTCTCATTTTCATACATGGCTGAAAATCACAATTAGTGATGCCTTGTCTTGTTCATTTCAGTAGCTTGATTCTTTCTTCAAAGGATTATAAGAAGTCCCACCTTGCTTCCTTATCAAGTTCACTTCAAATTCCAAAGGTAAATACCAATTCTAGTGTGATATAACACATCTTGTAATCTAGGGTTTATTCATGAGTTTAAGTATAAAGCTTAATGCTCATTACCCTTATATGTGTGTTGGTTAGAAGGTTGACAAGTGATCAAAGCTCCTTGCTGATTTTCAATCAAGAAAGAACAAGAGAAAACATGTGAGATAATCTTGAAGAGGAAGAGGTAAATAACCTAACCTAATGTGGTTTTGTGTACTAGGAAATTGAGCTATATTTGCTTAATAAACAACCTAAAGAGCCAATGGGAAATGGTTAGAAAACTATCCACAAGGTGGAATATAAGGACATGGGAGCATTGCTGTGTGTATTTGCAGGTTGAATGCAATTATATGTGGAAATTCAATGTTTAAGGTTAATGCAATTTAAGGGCCTATGAGCCATGTCATTTAAGGGCCTAAGTGCCAAGAAATTTAAGTTTATGCACTATATTGTGATGTGGTGTAGTTTAAGGTCTAATTGTGTGTGAAGAACATTCCTTGTGAAGATGAATTTCTTGAATTGTTTAAGGTGGAAAAGCAATGTGTTTGTGTGTAAGGTTATGCTAGTGAAGTTATGTCAAAATTTGGTGAGTAAATAAGAAGTTTTGGGTGTTTAAATGAAGTTTGGTGACCTAGGTTGTACTAGGAATTGTTAAGGTTTAAATTTGGTGAAAGAAAGTGAGTTAAGGTGTTCTTAAGTGTTAAAATGTCTTGGGCATTGTCTTAGAGGTTTAGTGAGCAAATGGATGATTTCAAATACACCAAAGTCATGATGAGTGTGTTGTTGAGACTTGTGTAAAGTTATGTGAATAAAGGAAGTAAAATGCCTTGTGAAAGGGTAAATGGGAACTTGTGGAAAAGACTTTAAGGAGTTTGTAGAAAGGAGATGATGATGATGCAAAATAATGCTATAAGAGTGGTTATCATGTTGTGGAGGAATACTTTGGTTAGTTGAAGTTTTAGGCAAAACTACAAGTTGGATGAGTAAGGAATTAAGTTCAAGTGTTAAGGGATTTGGTAAGAATTTGAGTAAGTGTTTAAGGAATTTGGAAGTGAGTTAATAAATGAGTTTGGTGGAGGATTAAAGGAGTTTTAAGAGCGCTTTAAGGTGTTTAAACATGTTAGAAAACATGTGGGATGGTTAGGAAAGGATTGGGTGAGAATTAAGGTAAGTTTGGAGATGAAATGGAGTAGTTTAAATTGGTTCTGGGTTCGAACAACCTTAGGACCGACCTTGGCAAGGTCGGTCGGGCTCAAATAACCCATCCAGAAAGCTTTCTGACTTCGACCTACCTTAAGACCGACCTTGGCAAGGTCGGACGGGCTAAAATATCCCATCTAGGAAGCTTTCCGACTTCGACCTACCTTAGGACTAAAATTGGCAAGGTCGGTCGGGCATAAATTTTGCAAACGGAAATGTTTTTGACTTGGACCGACCTTAAGGCCGAGGTCGGGGTGAAATTTTCAGACGGGAAAGTGTTATGGTTCTGACCGACCTTGGGACCTACCTTGCAAGGTCGGTCGGCCTTGTAAAAAAAAATTAGAAAAGAAAATGTGGCTTAAGTAATAAACCCTAGTGGGTGTAATAAGGATGTTTAGGACATGTTTGGTGAATTATAATGACCATTAAGAGGGTGAACAAGTGTAAGTTTAAGTGTGGAAGTACACCAAATGTAATTTGAGGTAATTAGTCAACCAGAAAGTAAGAACGGTAATTAATCGTTCTATTGATTGAATTATAGGAACAAGAACTAGTCGAAATGGCAGCTGGGACTAAGAGGGTGTCACATTAGGCTAGCCAACCTCAAGGTGACAGGTATGGTTTTCTTGCAACCTGTGTTCTACCGGATTACACCGGCTTATGTGCCAACCTGGTTTTCTGTGTTTTTGCCACCTTGCAAAAATAAGCATGAAATGAGTTTACAGTAATTCATATATGTGGCGCATTTAGTTTCTGATACCGTTTAACCTCGAATATGTGTTAAACCTTAGCTTGTCAACTCTAGGATCACATAAGTTATCGGTATTCGGATTTAACGACCCAACTTACGGGAACGTTCTAACTACGACTATTCGTGTGTTAGTTGTGTATTGTTATTGTGTGTGTGTGTGTGTTTACCTCCCTTGTGTGTTTAACCAAGATTATAACACCATATGGAGTCGTAATATGATAAGTTCCATAAGGGAACTTCTATCTAAAATATATATTATGGGGGTGAGGAATCCGGTCGTTCCGGTCGCGCGTGTTGTTTGGGAGTTGATGTCTACTGTAACACCCCTAATCCTAAACCTGTAATAAGGTTGCAAGTCGCAGCATAATAAATAATATTCGCAGCGGAAAATAAAACTATCTAATGTTGGTGTTACACGTCGTCACTCACCCATGTGAGTAACAAGGCAACCTTACTCCATCCATCAACTTCAACTCCTCACCGCTATGATGAACAAGATACTGAGCACTCTTAATATTACAAACCAAATCCAAACTGAGAAACTAAACCAAATACAACAATCTCCTCAATACAATACATAATAAAAACTTAAAGTGTTTATTGGAAACACATCAGCTACCCTGTATCCCGCACTTTGGCTTGTATCTCCAATCAGTAACCTGAAATGTTGTGCCCATTGAAGGGCTCAGCAAACGATATGCTGGTATGCTAAATGTAGTCCTAAGTCGTCTAGATTCCTTAAGTCATTTAGCCATCTTGATATTAGATTCATTACATGATAATCCATTTTACAACAATAGTAATAACTGTAATGCTTAATAAACACACAATAGTTCACCTGTCAATATCATCACAATAATAAACAACAACCAGATAGTCACACACCAATATTTCATAACAATAACCAAACAAGATACGCGTATTAATTAACTGTACTAGTTAGTAGGTCACATGACCTTTATCCTTTTAAACCAACCACTTAAAATTTTCCAATTAAATTCCACCTCAGGCGTCATGTTAAGACAACCCTTCATAACTTAATAATTGAAATACCCCAAACCTAGTTATGTTTTTTAAACATTTAAATATGGTATATTAAGACTAAAAAGAGTCTTAGAAACATTGGTAAACAAATTTAAATGATAGAAAACACAAAATGTGCTTTAAGGTCAATAAGAGCCAAAATGTGCTCTAAGCTTGGGATAAGCTTGGTTAAGACCTAATGAACTTACCAAGACCTTATTTATATACTAATGAATATATTAAACCAATTATCAAAAAAACTAAGCTTGAAAACAAGTTAAAACACAAAATGTGCTTTAAGGAGTCTTAAAGCACATTTTTGAAAAATTGTCTTGTAAATGAGTTTTGAATGGCTAAATGTCCATCATTACTCTTTAATTAACATGTGTACTATACAGTATCACATTTGGAAGTCTATATCAATGGGAAATCAAAAATTTCACTTCTATGTGCCTTGTTTTTATGAATAGTGATTTTAATAAGCTAGTTTGTAACATATGTTTGTATAAGTAATTAAATTGACAAATAAAGACTATAATACCCCTAAGTACTATTGGGGGCCGGTTTTCTTAAGTATGGTGACTCACCACTCTCTTGTTAACATATTAAGTAAATAAATATGACTAACTAAAGTACTTTTTACTTTATAACTACAAATATCTTCTAAAAGCAAGTTTATCTTCATTTCTCCCTTCTTCCTTGCATTCCCACGGTTCCAAGCTCTCTTCAACCTCTCTTCTTCATTCTCTTCCACGGTAATACCACACCACCACCATTAAACTCCATCTTTGATCTCTTGTAACTTCTAGCTCACTTAACCAAATCAAAAACAAACACCACCATTCTCTTAGTCTCATCAAGCTCTTCATTCCTATCTTCTCAAAGCTTCAAGATCACCATTTCGGTGCCATGCAGTTCCACCATTGAAGGAGCTTGAGCTTATATTTCTACATATTATTGTTCTCCCTTGCTTCTAGGTAAGGAATCTTAAATAAAAACTTCATTTCCTCCATGTTTTGTTGTTGACCGAAAATGCCCATTGAAGGTGCTCTTTATATGGCTTTGTTTTGGCTTCATTCCAACCTTTCAAGGACTTGGTGGAGTCCTCTCTTGATAGATATTCAAACTCTCTTCAAAGACCAAGGTAAAACAACTACATTAATGTTTTTGAAACAATGTAAAAACTAGGGTTTACAATGAGTTTAAGCTTGGAGCTTGTATACTCATTACATTGCTTGTATATTGTTTAGTAGTTGACAAGGAATCAAGTACCTAGCCGATTTTAAACAAGAAAGAAGTTTGTGTGAAAGAGGAGGTAAACATGCAAACCTAATGTGTTTAATGCCTTATGAGAAATGAGCTTATAATGCTTGTTAAAACTACCTAAAGAGCAAATGGTAAATGACTTAGTGAAATGTTCTCAAGGATACTAGTAAAAGGACATATGTGTTGTTGTATGTATTTGCAGGTCAAAGGCATATATATTGTGGAAATTCAGTGTTTAAGAGTTATGCACTTTAAGGGCCTAAGAGCCATGCAATTTAAGGGCCTAAGTGCCATGCAATTTAAATTATGCACTATTGTGTGTGTAGTGTAAATTTGGTGAAACTTTGTGTGTGAGAGTGTTCTTGGTGAATTTAGGTGTTCTTGTGTGCTTAATGGAGAAAACAATGTGTTTTGGCTTAGTAATGTTCTATGAGAATCCATGTCAAAATTTAGGTAAGAAGCAAGAAGTTCTAAGTGTTTACATAAGGTTTGGTGAACTATAAATGTTGGAAATGTTTAAGTATTTTACAAGAGGAGAAATAAGGTCTTAAGGTGTTCTAGGTAAACAAAGGGACTTAGACATAAACTAGGGTTTAAGTGGTAAGAAATGATGCTTGGGAGATGATGTTAAAAATGAGGAGAAAGCATTTTGGGATAGTAGTTATCATAGGTATGAAACACCACTTGAAAAACTAAGGAGGAAATAGCATAAGTGTTAGGATTTTTGGTATGAAATGAGTAAGTGTTTAAGGTGCTAGATAATGAGTTTCATGGATGTTGTATGAGGATATAAGTGTACCAAATGATGTTAGAAAACATTAGGAGGTCTTAGGAGAAGTTTGGAGTTAAATGAGAAATGTAAAACAAGGGTCTGGGGCAGACCGAACTTGCGACCGAACTTGCAAGGTCGGTCGAGCCCAGTTTATCCTGCGAGAATTGGCTTCTGGAATGGACCGACCTTGGGGACCGGACTTGCAAGGTCGTTCGGGCTTGTATTTTATGTACGGATTAAGTTTCTGGAATCGACCGAACATGGGACCGGACTTGGCAAGTTCGGTCGGGCTGAATTTTCAAAGGGAAGAAACTCTCGGGAATGGGCCGAACATGCGACCGAACTTACAAGGTCGGTCGGAGTAGAAAATTTTGACGGAAATATGTTCTGGAATGGACCGACCTTGTGTAAGGTCGGTCGGTAAGGTCGGTCGGACCAAAACTTGTAAAAAAAAACAGAAAAGAATGTGACTTATGTAGTTAACCCTAGGGGGTATAATGAAGGTAACCTAGGGTAAGTTAGACATTTAAACATGTCAAATAATCATGTTAAACACTTAGTAAATTTGAAGTTAAGTAAGTTAATTAACCGACGTTCTTGAATCATGTATAGGAGTGACCTACGGTGGAAACAAATCGAGGCAAGGACCAAGGTATGGTTTTCTTGCAGTCTGTTGCCTACCGGTTTACACCAGCTTGTGTGTTGTTTGTTTTTCTGTGTGTTTATGACTTTGTAAGATTAAACCATGTAAAGAGTTTACAGTTGTTAAATATTATTATATTGTCAAGTATGACTCTCTTTTCCCTTGTGTGTGTCTAACAAGACTTGACCTATTATTGTGAATTGTGTATTGAGTTCAATAATGAACTGCTAACAAGTGCTAACGGGGGAAGTGAGGAGTCCGGTCTGTTCAGGCCATGCGTGTGAGTATGGGAGTCGATGTCATAACCGGTTCGATTCTCTTTGTATGTTATGGTTGTTTTCCAATTTGGTTTCCAACCTTCCCTTTAGCTTAACCAAGGCTATTTTACTGACTCACGTCGGGCCATAGGGGCATACTATGTGTTATTTCGGTGGGCTTGGATCACTATATCCGAGGCACCTTGTGTTAAGTTATCCGTTCAATCTAACAGGACGGTAACGAGTTATGTAACGAGCTTAGCATGAGAATGGCAACAATCTCTAGGCTCTCTATGGGGACTAACTGTGTTGGTTCTCTTCCTCAAAGGAATTGTTCTTGTGTGATGTGTGATGCTGTGTACAATACCCATGTTATGATATTGTATAAGTTGTGTGTTTTAAAATGAATGCCATATCATCATGACAATTAGTTGCGCGTATCCCGGTAGCCGATGGGCTACGCGTTAACCATACCAGCCAAGGGTTGCTGACCCCCTCGGGGGCTCCATATTTCTTTTACTGCAGGATGAGGATCGAAGAAGCGGAATGGCTTTAGATTCTAGGATGCAGGTTTACTTTTGATTACTTTTGATGTTGGCCCGGGATGCGCCTGTGCTCCCGTGGCGTTATATATTTAGTTGTGAACGGTTTATAGTGACAGTACACAGTGAAGGATGTAAGTAAACACTCGGTATTATGTTAATGTATATGTGGTTATTAGTTCTATGCTCGGGAGTCTGATCATCAGACCGGTACACTTGTATTTATTCAGCCTTGTTAACCACGTGGGTGGTTGACGGCGTTGTAGCACCAATCGTTTAGTTACTGTTTAGTTGTTTAAATTCCGCTGTGATTTCAAGTAATGTTATGTGCGTAGTAGGGGTGTTACAAAAAGTGGTATTAGAGCGAAGTATCGCTCTGATGACTAGAATATCGAGCTTAGGGATATACCGAGTTAGGAAATCTAGCAACAGTTACTTAAGTGAACAGTTATGGAAAGGTTAACCACTAACTAAGTGTGGAGATACCTTATAATCGGGAAAAACGTTACAACCGTTGGACCGATAAGTGTGCAAGCATATTGCTAATGAATGTTCATGTGAATTCAGATGTCAGGTCGACCGAGAGGTAGAGGCCGTGGACACGGCAATGGAGATACGGGTGACCAGGGCGAGAATACTACGGCTCAGGTTATGGCTGAGGCAGTAGCAGCCGACGTAGCCCAAATGGTACCCTAAATAATAGCTGTGATGCAGCAAGGGCAACAGCCCGGAGTTCAGCCACCACCACCGCCACCGCCACGAGAGACCAACTGGGTCAAGGCGTTGGCTGATCTGAGGCCACCATCTTTCAGTGGGGAGACCGACCCTCGTAAGCTGGAGGCATACATCTCAGAGATGAAGACTGCCTTCGAGACCTTAGCGGTACCTGAGGAGGTCAAGGTTCGACTTGCTGCATACTATTTGAAGGGTTCGGCACAGAGCTGGTGGAAGCTAATACGGGAGGGCAGAGTTGCTGACCCGACCTTTCAGTGGAGGGAGTACACGGCTCTGCTGCGAGCCAAATACTACCCGATACACGTGCAAGAGACCAAGCGCCTGGAGCTGGACAATCTGAGGCAAGGGGATAAGATGACGGTAGATGAGTACTACTCAGCCTTCATCGGACTTATCCACCTGTTACCGGATCTGGGTTACTCAGACCGGATTCTTGTGAACCGTTTCTACAACGGACTGAGCTACCGCCTACGCTATGGCATGGGGCCAACTGGATATACTACTTTGCAGGTAATGGGACTACAGTGTGATGTGAATAAGTGTGTACAATGTGTTAATGTGATGTGAATTTGTTTGGCGGGGCATAACTGACACCCTAAATATAGGAGTGCTACCATGCCGTTGCAATTGTGGAGATCACCGTCCGTCTGAGGGACGAGGAGAGTGCGCTCAAGCGCAAGGCTATGAACGAGGGCCAAGGCACGCAAGGGCAATGGGGAGGAAAGAAGAAGAAGTCATACCCCCAGTCCCAGAAAGGACAGCAACAGGGTGGCAAGGGCCAGACCCAGACCACCACTGCTGAGGAGCCTCTGCAGCTCACCTATGCGTATGCGGCCAAGCCCCTACGTTCTTACCCACCCAAGGGTAATTAGCAAATTTCAATACCGAAATCTAGTGTGTGTTATTAACTTGTGAAGTATGTACTGAGTGTGTGATGTGTTAGCAGCTAGCACGGGCTCTGGACCGAAGCGCCACTATTACTGCAAGTGGGTGTAACGGAGACCATCCCGGCAAGGACTGCAAGGGTAATGATGTGCAGTGCCGATACTGCAAGAAGATGGGGCACCGCGACTATGAGTGCTGGCAGAACCCGAACAGTAGAAACTACAGGCCCAAGGGGCAATGGAAGGGTAAGGCCACTACGACCACCGATGGCCCGAAGACGGCGAATCAGCCACCCCCAAATCAGAGGTACACAGATTCCCAGAAGGAAGGGGTCGGGGTCCGGTAAGGCCGCCCTGAATGTGGTGGACCGGTCTGAGGTGCCAGGGCCCTCTTCTAGACCAGGTACCGCCTAAACTATTGAGTGAAATAAGTGATTGCATACCGCATTCCATGCATGTGTGTTAGTGAGTTTAAGTAAACAACCATGTGAGTAAAATAATTAAAGTATAGTGTGAAAGTCACCTAATTAGAATACTCTAAACTTAAAGGAACCTTCAATATATGTTATCCAATCCCACCCACACCAAACCCTGAAGAAACCACCATCAACATCACCGACTTTCCAATGGAGCAATGTCAGGTCATCCAACCAGGTATGGTACTCTTAAATGGATACCTGACACCGGAAGCACAAATCCATATCATCAGACGATGCGACGAGCTTGGAGCAAAACCAGGAGGTTTCTACACACCCGAATACCCGAGCGGATCAAGAATGCAATTGAAGATGATGTGCATGGGTAAGGATTGGAACCCTTACACCAAGACATATCAAGAAGTGCGAGCTGAAGATGGAGCAACGGTACCAAGTATACCCGAGGAGTTCCTTGCGGTTGTTAACCACGCCATGGGAATTGCTCAACAAGTTGAAACGGATTCAATTCCAAATGTGAAAGCAGATCTATGCATTGTGAACTTCTACTAGAAAGGTGGACGGTTAGGTTTACACCAAGATAAGGACGAGTCACCCGAGTCTCTAAGTAAGGGAGTACCCGTGGTGTCTTGGTCCATTGGTGATACCGCAGTGTTTGTGTATGGCGAGCAGAAGCGTGCTGACCTCGCAAAGAAGCTAGTGTTGAAATCGGGAGATGTGTTAATCATGGGTGGGCAGTCAAGGATGCTATACCATGGCATCAGGAAGATCAAACTGAATACCGCACCGTCGGCAGTGATCAATGCCACACACATGAAACCCGGACGTTTGAATTTGACCTTCAGACAGTTTTAAGCCTTGTATAATTATGTGATGTGATAAACCAGTGTATGTTAAGGATGTTGTAAGTGTTAATTATGGCGACAGTATAAGCCAACGAATGTTGTAAAAAGAGTGAGTTAATGAATAAAGTGGAGTTGTTTGAAGCATATCAACCGTGTTGTTACCCAATACTTATTAGTTTGCCAATGAATTAGGCTGTGCACTCGGAACAGGAGGTATACTGAGTGTCTGCAATGAGGCAGAAGCCGGCAGGAGCGGCACAATCCTCACCGGTACCTTTCCAGTCAATGGCGTGGACGCTTCGATCTTGTTCGACTCCGGAGCCTCACACACATTTATTTCGCTATCTTTTGCGAAGAGGCTGGGGTTAGACGGTGATGAGATGCCAGACTTTCTAGTCACTCTCCCATCGAAAGAGCGGATCAGGTGTACCCACTACCACCGAGATGTTGTTGTGCGAATCAGAAGTGAAGAGTTTCCGATCGACTTGATAGAGTTCAACGGACTTGGTTTTGATGTGATTGTCGGGATGAACTGGTTGGAGCGGTACAAGGGCAGAATCTTGTGTGCCGAGCATCGTCTGCATCTTCGGAGTCCATCTGGGGTTACCATATCTTACCGCCAGAGGCCCAGGGAGCCTTCGACTCAGATCATCACCGCCATAGCTATGTATCATGAATTACGACGAGGGAGTGATGTATACCTCTGCTATGTCCAGAACATAGAGAGAGATCCAGAGTTTAGCCCAGATGTGCCGGTAGTGTCGGAGTTTCCTGATGTGTTTCCTAAGGAACTGCCGGGCATGCCGCCAGCACGGGAAGTGGAGTTTGAGATCGATTTGGTTCCGGGCACCGGACCAATTGCGAAGGCGCCCTATCGTATGGCTCCAGCAGAAATGACTGAGCTCAAGGAGCAGCTGAGAGACCTACTCGACAAGGGGTTCATCCGCCCTAGCGTTTCACCATGGGGAGCGCCGGTTCTCTTCGTGAAGAAGAAGGACGGTAGCCTCCGCCTGTGTATTGACTATCAAGAGCTGAATGCAGTTTCGGTGAAGAACCGTTACCCTTTACCACGCATTAACGATCTATTTGATCAGTTGAGGGGAGCATCAGTATTCTCCAAGATAGACCTACGATGGATACCATCAGATTGCCATCCGTGACAGTGATATTGAAAAGACAGCATTCAGAACTAGGTAAGGGCATTATGAGTTCACAGTTATGCCGTTTGGCTTATCAATGCACCAGCAAAGTTCATGGACTTAATGAACCTCTTGTTCCAAGATCAGTTGGACAAGTCAGTGGTAGTCTTCATCGACGATATACTTGTATACTCGAAATCGAGAGGTGAGCATGAAAGCCACTGAGAAGTGTGTTGCAAACATTGAGAAAGAATCAGTTGTATGCGAAATTTACAAAGTGTGAATTTGGTTGAACCAAGTATCCTTTCTTGGTCATGTGATTTCTGAGGCCGGGATCGCTGTTGATCCGGCAAAGATTGATGTTGTGCGCACCTGGCCTAGGCCGAAGACAGTTACCGATATCAGGAGCTTCCTCGGTCTGGTAGGTTATTATAGGAGGTTTGTAAAGGACTTCTCCAGTGTCTCGAAGCCGATGACTTCCTTAATGAAGAAGGATGCACCATTCGAGTGGACAGTCGACTGTGAGAGTTCTTTTCAGAGTCTCAAGGATGCTCTGACATCTGCACCGGTCCTGACTTTACCAGACGGTCCAGATGGTTTTGAGGTCTATTGCGACGCATCAGGCAGGGTATGGGTTGTGTGTTGATGCAACATGGGAAGGTCGTAGCATACGCCTCCCGACAGCTGAAGAAGCATGAAGAGAACCCTACCCACGACTTAGAATTGGGGGCCATTATCTTCGCACTGAAGATATGGCGACATCACTTGTATGGGGTAAGTGTGACGATTTATTCTGACCACAAGAGTTTAAAGTACTTGTTCACTCAGAAGGAGTTGAACATGAGACAAAGAAGGTGGGTTGAATTTCTAAATGACTACGACATTAATCTACAATATAAGGAGGGTAAGGCAAATGTGGTAGCTGACGCACTGAGTCGCCGAGCACACTCTCTCCATTCGCTAGTCTCTCATTCTAGCTTGGTTGAAGAGGTGCGGAGTGCTCAGATGACGGATCAGTACATGATGGAGATTAGACAGAAGCTTGTTGATGGCACATTCGAGGGTCAGAAGTACGACTTCAGACTCCACGATGATGACCTGATTAGGCTTAATGGCCGATTGTGTATACCGAGGAGTAGCGCTGAGTTGAAGGAGCGCATATTGAGTGAATCCCATTGTTCTACTACTTCGATTCACCCCGGAGCTTCAAAGATGTATAAGGGTATGAAAAGATATTTTTGGTGGACTGGAATGAAAAAGGATGTGAATGACTATGTGTTGAGGTGTCTCACTTGTCAAAGGTCAAGTTGAGCACCGAAGGCCTGGTGGTATGGTACAGCCAATGCCAGTGCCTGAGTGGAAGTTCCATGACATTTCTATGGACTTCGTAGTAGGGCTTCCGCCTGCAAGGGGAGGTCTGAATATGATTTGGGTTGTTGTTGACCGACTGACCAAGGTGGCGCGATTCATACCGATGAAGGACACCTGGAAAGTGGCAAAATTGGCAGAACTCTTCGACAGAGAGATTGTAAGACACCATGGGGTACCGAAAACGATTGTATCTGACAGAGATACCAGATTCTTATCGAGATATTGGAAGTCTACACGAGAAGCATTGGGTACCGAACTGAAATTGAGTACAGCGTTCACCCACAGACCGATGGTCAGAGTGAGCGCACCATCCAGACACTTGAGGATATGTTACGCGCATGTGCACTTGACTTTCAGACCAGCTGGATTGGCAAGTTACATCTGATCGAGTTTAGTTACAACAACAGTTATCATGCTTCGATCAAGATGTCTCCTTCCAGGCCTTGTGCGGTAGACCATGCCGCACGCCATTATGCGGGATGAGTCGAGTGAGACGGTCATTATAGGACCAGAGTATCTAGAGCACGTTCAGCAGAAGTTCGCCAGATCCGAGCTAACATGAAGGCAGCTCAGATAGACATATCGTACGCAGATGTGGCGCAGACGTGACCTGGAGTTTCACCGTGGGCGATCAGGTATTTTTGAGAGTATCCCCCATGAAGGGTGTTTTGTTTTGGCCAGAAAGGCAGTTGAGCCCAAAATATGTGGGGCCTTATGTTGTGACGGAGCGGATCGGCCCGGTAGCTTACGACTCGATTTACCCCGCCGACTGGGCAAGGTACATGATGTATTCCATGTGTCCCAGTTGAAGAAATATATGTCTCATCCGTCTCATATACTTCAGCCTGAAAGGCTAACCTTAGAGCCGACCATGCGATCAGTGGAGACTCCGGTACGCGTCTGGATACTAAGACTCGAGACACCTCACCATAAGTCGTGAGACTGGTGAAGGTTCTTTGGTCTAACCAGGACGTTGAGGAGGCCACTTGGGAGCTGGAAGATAAGATGAAGGCGAAGTACCCGTCATTGTTTACTTCTTAGTGTTTGTATGTATAGGGTACGGGGGTGTCCCCTATTTAAGGGGGGTAGAGCCGTTTCGGTTATGTGTATGACATGTATTGGATACATTGTCTGTGTTGTGTTTGTTGTGTTACCCTGTTATGTTACAGACCACTGAGTCTGGAATGATGTTGTGAGTGTTGTTGTTGTTACCCTGTTATGTTACAGACCACTGAGTCTGAATGATGTTGTGATGTTTTGTTGTTTGGACCGTGTGTCCGATGTAATGTAAAGATGTTGTTAATGTTGTTATGGAAGTGTTGTGATATATGTTCCCGTGTTCTAATGTTTAGGATATTGGTATGAACTTTGGGGACAAAGTTCTTTTAAGGGGGGTAGATTGAAATACCCAAACCTAGTTATATTTTTAAACATTTAAATATGGTATATTAAGTCTAAAAAGAGTCTTAGAAACATAGGTAAACAAATTTAAACGATAGAAAACACAAAATGTGCTTTAAGGTCAATAAGAGCCAAAATGTGCTCTAAGCTTGGGATAAGCTTGGTTCAGACCTAGTGAACTTACCAAGACCTTATTTATATACTAATGAATATATTAAACCAATTATCAAAGAAAACCAAGCTTGAAAACAAGTTAAAACACAAAATGTGCTTTAAGGAGTCTTAAAGCACATTTTTGAAAAATTGTCTTGTAAATGAGTTTTGAATGGCTAAATGTCCATCATTACTCTTTAATTAACATGTTTACTATATATTATCACATTTGGAAGTCTATATCAATGGGAAATCAAAAATTTCACTTCTATGTGCCTTGTTTTTATGAATAGTGATTTTAATAAGCTAGTTTGTAACATATGTTTGTATAAGTAATTAAATTGACAAATAAAGACTATAATACCCCTAAGTACTATTGGGGGCCGGTTTTTTCTTAAGTATGGTGACTCACCACTCTCTTGTTAACATATATAAATAAATATGACTAACTAAAGTACTTTTTACTTTATAACTACAATATCTTCTAAAAAGCAAGTTTATCTTCATTTCTCCCTTCTTCCTTGCATTCCCACGGTTCCAAGCTCTCTTCAACCTCTCTTCTTCATTCTCTTCCACGGTAATACCACACCACCACCATTAAACTCCATCTTTGATCTCTTGTAACTTCTAGCTCACTTAACCAAATCAAAACAAACACCATTCTCTTAGTCTCATCAAGCTCTCATTCCTATCTACTCAAAGCTTCAAGATCACCATTTCGGTGCCATGGAGTTCCAACCATTGAAGGAGCTTGAGCTTATATTTCTATATATTATTGTTCTCCCTTGCTTCTAGGTAAGGAATCTCAAATAAAAACTTCATTTCCTCCATGTTTGTTGTTGACCGAAAATGCCCATTGAAGGTGCTCTTTATATGGCTTTGTTTTAGCTTCATTCCAACCTTTCAAGGACTTGGTGGAGTCCCTCTTGATAGATATTCAAACTCTCTTCAAAGACCAAGGTAAAACAACTACATTAATGTTTTTGAAACAATGTAAAAACTAGGGTTTACAATGAGTTTAAGCTTGGAGCTTGTATACACATTACATTGCTTGTATATTGTTTAGTAGTTGACAAGGAATCAAGTACCTAGCCGATTTCAAACAAGAAAAGAATTTGTGTGAAAAGAGGTAAACATGCTAACCTATATGTTTAATGCCTTAGGAGAAATGAGCTTAATGCTTGTTAAACTACCTAAAGAGCAAATGGTAAATGCTTAGTGAAATGTTCTCAAGGAGACTAGTAAAAGGACATATGGTGTTGTTATGTATTTGCAGGTCAAAGGCATATTATTGTGGAAATTCAGTGTTTAAGAGTTATGCACTTTAAGGGCCTAAGAGCCATGCATTTTAAGGGCCTAAGTGCCATGCAATTTAAATTATGCACTATATGTGGTGTAGTGTAAATTTGGTGAAACTTTGTGTGTGAGAGTGTTCTTGGTGAATTTAGGTGTTCTTGTGTGCTTAATGGAGAAAAAACATGTGTTTTGGCTTAGTAATGTTCTAGGAGAATCCATGTCAAAATTTAGGTAAGAAGCAAGAAGTTCTAAGTGTTTGCATAAGGTTTGGTGAACTATAAATGTTGGAAATGTTTAAGTATTTTACAAGAGGAGAAAAAGGTCTTAAGGTGTTCTAGGTAAACAAAGGGACTTAGACATAAACTAGGGTTTAAGTGGTAAGAATGATGCTTGGGAGATGATGTTAAAATGAGGAGAAAGCATTTTGGGATAGTAGTTATCATAGTATGAAACCCACTTGAAAAAACTGGAGGAAATAGCATAAGTGTTAGGATTTTTGGTATGAAATGAGTAAGTGTTTAAAGTGCTAGATAATGAGTTTCATGGATGTTGTATGTGGATATAAGTGTACCAAATGATGTTAGAAACATTAGGAGGTCTTAGGAGAAGTTTGGAGTTAAATGAGAAATGTAAAACAAGGGTCTGGGGCAGACCGAACTTGCGACCGAACTTGCAAGGTCGGTCGAGCCCGTTACCCTGCGAGAATTGGCTTCTGGAATGGACCGACCTTGGGGACCGGACTTGCAAGGTCGGTCGGGCTTGTATTTTGTGTGCGGATTAAGTTTCTGGAATCGACCGAACATGGGACCGGAAGGCTTGGCAAGTTCGGTCGGGCTGAATTTTCAAAGGGAAGAAACCCTCGGGAATGGGCCGAACATGCAACCGAACTTACAAGGTCGGTCGGAGTAGAAATTTTGACGGAAAATGTTCTGGAATGGACCGACCTTGTGTAAGGTCGGTCGTAAGGTCGGTCGGACCAAAACTTGTAAAAAAAAAAACAGAAAAGAAAGTGACTTATGTAGTTAACCCTAGGGGGTATAATGAAGGTAACCTAGGGTAAGTTAGACATTTAAACATGTCAATAATCATGTTAAACACTTAGTAAATTTGAAGTTAAGTAAGTTAATTAACCGACGTTCTTGAATCATGTATAGGAGTGACCTACGGTGGAAACAAATCGAGGCAAGGACCAAGGTATGGTTTTCTTGTAGTCTGTTGCCTACCGGTTTACACCGGCTTGTGTGTTGTTTGTTTTTTCTGTCTGTTTATGACTTTGTAAGATTAAACCATGTAAAAGTTTACAGTTGTTAATGTTATTATGATTGTCAAGTATGACTCTCTCTTCCCTTGTGTGTGTCTAACAAGACTTGACCTATTATGTGAATTGTGTATTGAGTTCAATAATGAACTGCTAACAAGTGCTAACGGGGGAAGTGAGGAGTCCGGTCTGTTCCGGCCACGCGTGTGAGTATGGGAGTCGATGTCATAACCGGTTCGATCTCTTGTATGTTATGGTTGTTTTCAATTTGGTTTCCAACCTTCCCTTTAGCTTAACCAAGGCTATTTTACTGACTCACGTCGGGCCATAGGGGCATACTATGTGTTATTTTGGTGGGCTTGGATCACTATAATCGAGGCACCTTGTGTTAAGTTATCCGTTCAATCTAACAGGACGGTAACGAGTTGTAACGAGCTTAGCATGAGAATGGCAACAATCTCTAGGCTCTCTATGGGGACTAACTGTGTTGGTTCTCTTCCTAAAAGGAATGTTCTTGTGTGATGTGTGTGATGCTGTGTACAATACCCATGTTATGATATTTGTATAAGTTGTGTTTTTAAAATGAATGCCATATCACCATGACAATTAGTTGCGTGTATCCCGGTAGCCGATGGGCTGCGCGTTAAACCATACCAGCCAAGGGTTGCTGACCCCTCGGGGGCTTCATATTTCTTTTACTGCAGGATGAGGATCGAAGAGCGGAATGGCTTTAGATTCTAGGATGCAGGTTTTACTTTTGATTACTTTTGGATGTTGGCCCGGGATACGTCTGTGCTCCGTGGCGTTATATATTTAGTTGTGAACGGTTTACAGTGACTGGTACACAGTGAAGGATGTAAGTAAACACTCGGTATTATGTTAATGTATATGTGGTTATTAGTTCTATGCTCGGGAGTCTGATCATCAGACAGGTAACTACTTGTATTTATTCAGCCTTGTTAACCACGTGGGTGGTTGACGGCGTTGTAGCACCAATCGTTTAGTTACTGTTTAGTTGTTTAAATTCCGCTGCGATTTCAAGTAATGTTATGTGCGTAGTAGGGGTTGTTACAATAATGGACAGTAGTCCCCCGGGTTCCAAAGGAACCGTTCAGCTGACCTTATGGCCCTGGATAATTATTTGACCGATCCGGTCGAACCTGTGCACCAACAGCAGTGCCCTCTGCCATCATCGAATGTGGATAATGGATTCCCTTGAGTGACTCTTGATATTGTCCCTCGTAGTGATCATGACGCGCAACCAGAAAGTCGAAACAGTCTAGATTCCTCTCTTTATAAGTTAGCCCTTTAGTCAGTGATACAATATCCAATCCTCGAGTTAAGGCTATAATAGTTGACCATTAGTTAGGTTCTTGTAATACCTAAAGGTCGTCTAGTCTTGTTCCAGTTTAAATGTATAAACTTTCAGTCGTAAGACGTCCGCGTAAAATAAAACGCAATGGTGTTGAGCAATACAGTATACAGGATAATATACATAAATCACAGATATCGCTCTTAACAATTTAAGCACACAACGTCTGGACCTCTGGAAAATCCTTAGGACATTCATACCACACAATTAACATACCGTTCACCGTGTAACTGCTAGCTTGACAATTCACGCTCTAGTAGTTTCTTCCCGTATGCTGTTATATTTACATGCAATACCGGGTAACGTTAATACGACTATTCACTAAGTATAACAGTACTGTCACTACAGAACTAATACTCGTAGTATACCAATCCCGTATGTTCTTTATTTCCCCCTGTTATTTTACAGTGGTTCTAGGTAGTTTAACAGTTCGTTATTTTATGTAACAACACATGTGATAATGACTTCTCACCTTATAGTATATTTATATTTTTTAATTATATACTCATAATTGTTTCCACTTATTCTTTATATTATACAATTTGTTATTTTTTGTTATAACCACATTTATTTCATAAACTTTATATTATATTCCATAATATACTATATCTTAGTTTTAATTTCTTTCTTTATTAATTACAAAACCAACCTTATAATTTTGGTATTATATTGAACTCATTAACTTTTGTAAATTACCAAATGACCACATATATCTTTTATGTAATTACAATTTAAATATACCAACTTTTATAAATTACTAAATATTCTTATAATTCTCGGTTTTTGATATTAACTTTCCCATAATTACATTTTAACCCCAAAAACTTTGTATAATAAGTTATATTATCTTATAAACTATAGTTTTAATATTTAAATTTTCTAAATACTGAAATGGCCCTTATAATTTTACAAATTATGATTCGCCCCATTTCAATCGGTTTTCCATTTAAACTTTTATATTTACATATTCACCCCAAAACTTTTTATAAACTTAATATTTTGTCATAAATCATTTTAACCCAAAGTTTTTGGTCAACACTTTGACCAAAGCCTAATTTCATAATCAATACTTTAATATACCCATAAATTCATATGTAATCTCGGTTATACTCTAAACTTTCCCATAAATTACAAAATAGCCCCCAAAACTTTATAATTGTTATTTTAACACTTAAACACTTGTCTAAATCACCAAAATTCATATATAATTTCTTACCTTATATGATCATAACTATACCAAAATAACCCTTAAGCTCTCGGCAATTATATTTAATACTCCAAACTTTTCAAAATTTACATTTTAGCCACATAACTTATTAAACTAGCCATTTAAATACTTGTAGCTATTTTTAATATTCCCAAATTTATAATATAAGCTATATACTTATATACTTCTTCAAAAATCACCAAATAACCCATTTCATTCTCGGCTTTAACAGATATTTACTATATGGTTTTAAAACTTGATTTATACCTTATAATATTGTATATAAATGTATATAAGCCATATAAAACTTCTAAAATTATGCTAATGACTTAGAATGATTATAACTCAAAATAGAACATTTAACTCTTAGATATTTGGCCTATATTATGTATCTAAATTAATTTTGTGACACATATTTTTCCTTAAGGTAATAATCTTACCTTATATGTTATAAATTATTTTCTTGACAATAACCTAAGTATTTCGGCCTTAATTTATCTAAGGGTTGGTATATAATTTTATACCAAAGTTTGAACCTTTCAAACTTAAACTTAATAAACCTTAATTATAGAAACTTACTCCTTAAATCAAAATGATTCTCGTACTTGATTTCTCCTTGATTTCCAAGCTCCTCCAATGGTTTCTTGATGAGGTTTTTTGGCCTCCATGTACAAGTTTAGAAGATCCAAGTGTTAGACTTCTAACAAGGATTATAAATAAGATTTGGAGTAGTTTTACAAGAGTTTACCTTAGGTATTTAACAAGGTATTTTCGGTACACCTTGGGATGATTGTAGATCCAGGTTTCCTTCATGAAATGATGAAGAGAACATTGGTTTAGAGGCTTATAATTTTCAAAATGAGTTAAGGAATTACTAGGATTTTCAACACAAAAAATATACTTAACTTGATCTTGTTTGTTCTCTTGAGTTGTTGTTGAATCAAGGAGACTTCTTGGAGATATTAGGCTTGGCGAAAACTTGTAGGATTGCTAGGTTGATTCTTGCTTCAAGACTTAGTAGATTTAGCTAGGAAAATTACATAAAAATGGTGTTAGAACTTAATACACTATTAATGAACCTTTGAAGCTCTAAGGAATAAACTAGCCAATGAAGAAAGAAAAGAGAGGAGATAGAAGCTTACCAATTCAGTGGAATGAGGAGCAAAGGAAAGAATGGCTCACATAAGGCATTAAGGAAAGGAATGAGAGGAATTTTATTTTGACAAATAATGTCAAATTTAGGCATTCTTTTCTTTATTTTATTCATTTGATTCTTGGCTCAATAAATGCCCATAATTCAAGCTAGACTTTTGACTGATTGGCAAGGAGATTGGAGACTTTGATTGTCAATTTGAACAAGAGGACAAGAGCTAAGGTAGGTACATGTTTCTTTTGATTTTTCTAAATAAAATACACATGCTAATGTTGTCTTCTTTTCCCTTGTATTTTCGGTAATGAGACTATGATAGGCAACTGATTTTTGTTAATGGAAGACATGAGAATATGCCTAGGTTTGTAGATGTATTAGTTTAATTTTTATAAGGCAATCAAACCCTTCTTTTCTTGCTTGAATTTGGCAGCCATGTGCTGTAGGAGACCATTTAATTTTTGTTGTATTAGGCATAAGAATATGCATAGTTAGGTGGCTGTTTTATTTGACTAATGTATGGCAATAAATCTTTCTTTTCCTTACATAAAATTGGCAGCCTTAAGGCTAGAGAATGGCTACTCAATTATCATGAATTAAACTAGTACAACATGTGGTAAAGTAGATCTACTTTTGTTTGTTTAATTTCCTTACTTTTTCCTAACTTATTCCGTGTTGTTTCTTTGCAGGATTTCGGTAATGAAGAGCTTCATTTGACTCGAATTATTTGGCACACTATCACATGGGACATGGAAGATGAGTCACCATCCATAAGGCATTATTTTTGCTAAAAATCAAGCCAAATCACTCAAAAAAACGGCCCCTCCATGGCCAATTGGAATTGATTTTCGATTTGATTCCTATCACACTATATTTTATTAAGACCATATTGTAACATGTTATAAGTCACAACATTTAATTGGTACATTTATACCAAGGTAAAAGATGAAAGTTTCTAAGGTAAAATGCTGATTTTATACTACTTTTTGATCCTAAAATCGGCCCTAATTGTGCTATTTGTTTAGCACTGGATTTAACTGATTTAGGTATTTATTTCATCCCCATTTAAGATTCTCAACTCGTGGCTCCTGAAAAACTTCAAGGTAATAGCGTAGAACGCGTTTTTATGACACCCGAAGGTGCGTTTTTGTGCTTTAAGGATATTCTGGAAAATAAGTAGTCGCTACCAGTTCCAAGTGTTTATAAACATTTTTTATAGTCAATAATGATATACTAAGGTGTTACATTGAGTCATATGAAGTTATATCAACTCATGACACAATTTCCAGGCTACCGGGACACTCCCGAGCAAAATAGGAGCGTTAAGAATTTCCCCTGAGCACTTTGTGTATTTTTGAAAAAGTAGCTCGGGAATTCTCTTTAGAATTTTGAATAATGATGTTAGGAACTCTAAGAATGAATTATATAGGAGTTCGTGTCACCACGGCACCTCTCCGGGGCATTCCGGGGGTTTATAGGGCCCCCATCGGGAACTTCCGAGCGCTTTGCGTTTAACTGAGAATTTAGCGCGAGGACTTCATCTTATATGTTTAATAAAGTGTTATGGTGCATTTGGAATGAAGTGTAATGCTTTACTTCACCCTATAAAGTATTTCCGGGACTTTCGGGCCTTAAGGGAGGTGTGTTGACTCTCCCGGGCATTTTGCATTTCTACTATGTTCTAGCTGAGGACCTGTGTTTTAAAGGTCATATAATGATACTTAGTTGACTTGGTATGATTTTTATAGTTCATATACCTTGGTTAGCTTAAGGTCCGGCTTAACGCTCGTTGTTGACCTTAAGGAGTTTAGGTGAATTTTTAACGCCTAACCGTTTATATGCTTTCTTAGGGTTTAATAATCCCCCAAATAATATTTATTTACCATTATTTATTTATTTAAAGGTTAGGGGTAGAATGAAACGATTATTTCCTATTTCATTGATTCATATTGTTCGATTCGTAACCTTTGTACAAGAGTGAGTATATATAAGTGTAAACATGGGCTAAATACAAGTTATACAATTACAAAGAATATTGGGCCTACGCTTGGGCCTCTAACCCCCCCCCCCCCCCCCCCCCCCCCCGATACCAGGCCGACCGTATGTGAGGGGAAGCCTGGATCGGAAGTCAGCGAAGACAGATTTGGTCAAGGGCTTCGTGAAGCCATCAGCAATCTGTTCCTTCGTAGGTAAAAAACTCAATCTTTAGGGATTTATTCTTTACCCTTTCTCTGATGAAGAAGTAATCTATCGCTATATGTTTAGCGCGGCTGTGCAGTACTGGATTCGAGGCGAGAAATTTTGCTCCAATGTTGTCGCAGTATAGAGTAGTGGCTTGAGGAAGAGAAATCCCCAATTCTGTAAGAACCTCGTTGAGCCAGAGACTTTCAGAAGTGGCGGAAGCGATGGACTTGAACTCGGCCTCAGTGGAGGACTTCGCGACGGTGCGTTGTTTACGGGATCCCCAAGACACCAAGTGATCACCCAGAAAGATGCAGAAACCACCGGTGGACCTGCGATCGATGATAGAGCCTGCCCAGTCCGCATCGGCAAATACTCGAAGGGACCCTGTGGAAGAAGCAGAGAAGAACAAAGCAAGATCCATGGTAAGCTTCAGGTATCTTAACAATCTCTTTACTGCAGTCCAGTGTGATTCCCTAGGATTATGCATATATTGGCTTAATTTGTTTACTGCAAAGCTGATATCAGGGCGTGTAAATGCTAAGTACTGTAGACTGCCCACGATACTCCTGTAATGTTTCTGATTCTTGTATGTTGGTGATTCTGTGGAGTCTAATAAAGTAGTGTCGGTGATAGGAGTGTTTGTGGGTTTAGCTTGGAGTAGATCTGTCCGTGAAAGAATGTCAAGAATATAATGTTTTTGTGAGAGATAAGCTCCAGTGTGATCTCTTGTGACTTGAATTCCCAAAAACTGATGTAGTTGACCTAGGTCCTTAATTGGAAATTCACCCGCAATGGTTTTGACTAGTTTAGTCATAAGCTCTGGTGATGATCCAGTACATAATATGTCATCTACATAGACTAATATATAAACACACTGACCATAGTGTGAATATATAAATAAGGAACTATCTGCCTGTGAAGGCTTGAAGCCAATGTGGATAAGAAACCCACTGAGACGCGAGAACCAGGCCCTTGGGGACTGTCTTAGACCATATAACGCACGTTTCAACTTGCACACGTGAGATGGATAGGTAGGGTTCACAAAACCCTTAGGTTGATGTATATAGACTTCCTCTTCTAAGAAACCATGTAAAAATGCATTGTCCACATCAATCTGTCTGATTTGCCAATTATTTGAAACAGCCAAGGAGAGAATTAATCTGACTGTAGCAACTTTAACAACGGGGCTAAAGGTCTCATGAAAGTCTATACCAGCTTCTTGATTGTAGCCTAAGGCAACAAGCCTGGCTTTCCTCCTGTCTATAGATCCATCAGCTTTTCTTTTAGTTTTAAGTACCCATTTTGTTCCAAGAACATGTAACTTAGGAGAAAAGGGTACTAAGTCCCATGTATCATTAGCCACTAAGGCAGAATATTCATGTTGTATGGCCTGGCACCAGTCAGGGAATTTTAAAGCCTGAGCAAAGGAAGGTTCTTCTGGAATAGAAGAATCAGTGTTAGTTGAGGTAGTATTTAGGGTTTTTGGTGGCCAGAGCACCGTCCCATCTGTCCTCTGTATTGGTTTCAAGGAATTTGTGCGGGATCTTGTAACCATAGGGTGATGAGAAGTGTGAGGTGTGAGGGAGGTATTCTCAGGTACTAGTTGTGCAGCTGGAGAGGAAGCTGAAGGGGGTTGTATCTGTGTGACAGAGACAGGGGTAGAGGAGTAAGGTGTAGAACCATCAGTTTCTCTGTGTAGAGGGCAGGATACAGATGGTGGAGATTGGGGGGGCATAGTGCTGGAAGAAGTGGATAGAGAATGGGAGTGGGATGGAGTAGGTAACAGAGATGTTGTCTCAAGGGGAACTTGAAGATGAATGGTCGAGGGTAGATGAAGCTGAGAAGTAGGAGAATTTGATTCAAAAGTTGAGTAAGGAAATGATGTTTCCTTAAACAAAACATCTCTAGAAATGTAAGTTCTTTTAGTAGGTGGATGGTAACATATATATCCAGTAGACTTTCCATCATAGCCCAAAAATATGCATTCCTTGCTTCGGAAAGACAGTTTATGAGCATTATATGGGCGAAGGTTTGGCCATGAAGAACATCCAAAAACCCGAAGGTTATGTAAGTTAAGTGGTTTGTTGTGAAGTTTCTGGAAGGTGGATAGATGCTGAAGTATAGGTGAGGGTGTTCTATTCATTAGATAGGTTGAAGTTTTAAAGGCATAGCTCCAAAAAGATAGAGGGAGAGAGGCATGAGCTAGGAGAGCAAGCCCATGGTCAACAACTTGTTTGATTTTGCTCTCCACCGAGCCATTTTGTTGGTGTGAGTGTGGGCATGTCACACGATGAGAAGTCCCTGTAGCATTTAGAACTGAAACAAGGGGCTTAAATTCACCACCACCATCAGTCTGAACAGCCTTAATTTTCTTCCCAAAAAATGTTTCAACCATCTTACTGAAAACAGTGTACACATGAGTAACCTCAGACTTTTGATGTAAAGGAAAAAGCCACATAAACCGTGAGAAATCATCTACACATAATAGGAAGTACTTGAAACCATCAGCAGAAAGAGTATGTGCAGGACCCCACAAATCCAGAAACAAAAGGTCAAAACAATCACTAGAAACAGACCTAGAAAGGGGGTGGGGAAGAGCATGGTGTTTTCCCTACACGCAGGCAGTACACAACTCTAGTTTATTCAAAACTGAAACTGGAAGATTAAAAGTATTGATAGTTTTCCTAGTAATCTGGAAAGAAGGATGCCCCATGCGCTGATGCCAAACGGTGAGTGGAGCAGCAGTAGTGTAATTCAGTTGAGGAGTAGCCTGATTTGAAGTAGGTGGGAACATGTAGACACCATCTCTAGTTGTTCCCTTGAGAAGAGTAGCTTGGGTGCTCTTGTCCTTTAATACAAAAGAATCATGATAGAATTCAAAGAACACATCATTGTCAGAACAAAACTGTTGTACTGAAATAAGGTTCTTGTTCAGATATGGTGTGTGAACAATGTTAGACAATATATAATCCCTATGATTGTGAGTCAAAATTGAAGAACCAGAGTGGGTAATTGGTAGTTGAGAACCATCACCTAGAGAAACAGTCTCTGTGCCACTGTAATCTGTAGATGTTAGACTTAGTTTGCTGAAATCACCAGTGAAATGGTTGGAAGCCGCAGTGTCTGGCATCCATTCAGAACACTCTACTTTAGTTGTGGCATTGGCAGTCATAGACTGAGGAGGACGGGGCTGGTATGAGTGACTGTATCTGTGATAGCACTGTTTTGCCTCATGTCCTCGTTTATCACAGATCTGACATTTGGGGCGAGTATCTGGCTGTCCAGTGAAGAAAGTATTCTGGTTAGATCTGTTGTTATTTTGTGAAGTTGAATTACCACGGCCTTTGGGCTTTTGTGAGGGGTTATAGGTGGATCGGGTTGAGTTTTGTGGTTTGCCTCTGCCATATGAGGAGGTCTGGGTGCTGTTCAGAGAAATGTTTTGTGTGGTGGTTTTTGTTTGGTGTGAAAGCCATGACTCCTGAGATAGAAGGTGTGAATGTAACTGACTAGAGTCACAAGGATCGGTGCGAGTCATTATATTAGAAACCAGTGGAGAATATTCTTGGGGTAATCCTTTCAGTATGTAGCATTGAAATTCATACTGAGAGACAGTATGACCAGTTATGGCCAGAGAGTCAACTAGATGACGTGCTCGATTAAAGTACTCAGTGACATCTTCGGTAGGTTTTTTTTCAATAGTGGCTAATTGAAGCAAAAGTTGACTGATTTGTGCATTACTCTGTGCAGAGTAAGTATTCAGAAGATAGGACCAGACTTCAGCAGAGGATTCAATTCCCACAACTTGTGGGACAATGGATTCACTTAGAGAGCTTAGCAGTATGGAGATAACAAGTTGATCTATCTGTATCCACTTCTCATACTCAGGGTTTACAGATCCAGAAATCATTTCTGATGGACAGGGATAAGATCCAGAAACGTACTTATATAGGTTGTTCCCTCTGAGAAAAGGTAGAATCATACCTTTCCAAATTCGAAAGTTATCTTTTCGTAGCTTCACTAAGTTAGCCGCTGCTGAGTAAATTGATTGACTAACCACTGGTTGTTGCTGTGTAGATGTGCGAGGTGAGTTGCCGGTGCCAGGACTGGACTCGACATCCCCTGTGGAGGATTCCGGTGGGAGATCCGCCATGAGTGAAGGAGATGGAGAATACGAAAGGCGATTAGAGAATACGAAGGATTTTCAAAGAAGGAAACCCCAGGAGAGAGCGACTGATACCATAGAATGAAACGATTATTTCCTATTTCATTGATTCATATTGTTCGATTCGTAACCTTTGTACAAGAGTGAGTATATATAAGTGTAAACATGGGCTAAATACAAGTTATACAATTACAATGGATATTGGGCCTATGCTTGGGCCTCTAAGGGGTATTTCAGTCTACCCCCCTTAAAAGGACTTCGTCCCGAAGTCATAACTTCTACTTACTCATCCTATGGAATCAACTTTCTCATATCTATTCACCATATACCTATCATTCCTAGGTGCCAATACTATATTGACACCTCTACATTCCATCAGTAAACCGAGTGTATGCAATTCGTACATACACATAACCTTACTCATGATAATCAATGTAATCATAGCATAAGTAAATTGATAAATACTGTAAAGCAATTAAGTGTGCTTTTATTAACCATCCAAGTGTTACATAGAACACATCAATACCAAGTGTTACATAGAACACATCAATAACCAAGTGTTACATAGAACACATCAATAACCATTCACTCAAGTGCACACATGCGCAACAATCAAACACAACCAACCAAACACAAAACCAAAACCAGACCGCAAATATGCAAGTCGCGTGTGGTGCTCTACCCCCCTTAAAAAGTGAAATACCCCGAACCTAATTAGGGTGATTAAATTACTCTAATACGATATTGAGGGTCTATTAGTGTCTAATGAATTTCGGTAAAAAGAATAAATCCAAAGAAACAAGAAAAACGCTTAAAAAGTGAAAAACGCTAAATTGAGCGTTAAGTGACCCAAAGAGGAATGCGACCTCGACAAGAGTATCAAATGGATTTGAAGGGCTTATAGTGCCTAAATAATATATGGGAACAATTCCCGAAGGAAATGGATCCAAATAATGTATTAAAACGCTATTAAAGCTTTAGCGCACGTTTTTCGAGAAAACCCGAAAACGTGACTTTAAGTGGTCAAATGAACCCGTAAAAATTATAGTTCATTAAATAAATATAAATAAACATTCATGGGAGTATAATAACCATTAAAATTAATTAAACAAGAAAATTCCAGAAAACGGGCCCAATTAGTGAATAGTGCCAAACCGGGTAAAATAACGAGCGTTTTCTGTAAAACACGAAAAACGCTCCAGCTTATATATATGTGGGGCTGGTTTTTATAACATTAAGTAGCCCTCACAGACTCACACTCTAAACTAGCAAAGAAAGAAAGAAAGAAAAGAAAAAGAAAGAAAGGAAAGAAAGTACAAAAAGTATAATACTCTCTCTCCTCCCTCATTTCTCTTTTTCCCCTCTATTTCCTCTCTTCTTTCTTCCCAGTCGTTCTCTTCTTCTTCCCCATGGCAGCCGATTTTCTTCCTCTCCTCCCATGGCTACTTCACCTTCTAGCTCATGCTAAGCTTCATTAAAGCTCCAATCACAAAAATAATTATATATTCTTCTTCCTCTCATCACCCTCTATTATTCTCTCTTTTCAAAATTTGAAAAGTATGAACTTCATCCATATGGGTTTTCCCCATTTGAAGAGAAAATAGCATCAATGGGTAGCTTGGAGCCTTCTCTCTCTCCTAAAGTAAAAATTTCATTGAAAAACTCATTTTGTTCTCCCTCCTTTGGTGACCGATTTTTCACCCTTGTAATGCCTTGCTTTTCTCCCTCTTTTGAGCTTCAATTTAACTCTCCAATGGTGGTGGAATTTCCCTTTTGACTCAAGGGTGAGAACCCCTCTTAAAAGGCTCCAAAAGGTAAACCCTAACCTTGTGTTTTAAGCCCTTAAATTGAATTATAATTTCTTAAGGGTTTAGATGATTAATTGAATGCATCTTTGTGTTTCTTGAATGTTGGGATGGAGTTTGGCAACTCCATCCCCACTTGACCGAATTTGAGAAGAGGAGGATTAAAAAAGAACTTGGGAAATTAAGGTAAGAAATCAACCTTAAAGCTTGTTTTAAAATGCTTTAGGATTTGGGATGGGTAATTAAATTAATGAACCCAAACTATGAAATGAAATCTATGTGGGACAATGTGTATATTTGATTTTAGAGATAATTGTGAACTATTTTGATTTAAGGGCCTAAGTGCCATTGCATTGAGATTTGGAGCTATATTGTTGATGTGGTGGATTTTTGGTTGAGCTTATGTGCTGCTGGGACCCTTGTATGGGTATGGCTAGTTTAGGATTGAAAATGGTGAAAAAGATGAGTTTGGACATGTAAGGTTTATGGGGAGGTTATGGCAAAATTTGGGTAGAAAAACAAGTGTTTAAAGATGACTTAGTGAACTGGGGAAACCTAGGTGTTTGTAGTGTTGTTTAGAGTTGAGTGATAGCCTTGAAATGGAATTTGGAGAACTAGAGGGAAGGAGGTAAAAATCTGTAGCAAATAGGTATTGAAATGCTTTGGAAAAACTAGAAAAGAACAAGGGTGCAAGACTTAGGAAATGAGAGTTGGACTTGGGTTTTAGGAGCGCATTTATGTAGGAATGATTTGTAATGGTCATTGATGGACTTGGTGAGGTTGGTAGGAGGTAAAAACAAGCAAGAAGAAGTTAGAAATGCATAAGAGTGCAAAATGCAAAATGTGAGAATTTGGATTTATTGAATTTGAGCAGGAATTGGGTGGTGGATTGAACCAAGGATTTGGAGTGGTTAAAGGAGTGTTTGAGGTGTTTAATTATGTAGGAAACTTGTGGAAGTTTATGGAAATATTAGGGGTGGTTTAAGGGTTGATTAGGGGTTGAAAAATGACCTTAATAGCAGTTTTTAGCACGGTCCGGGACCTAGGATATGTACCAAGTCCCGGACCGCTTCAAAAAAACATGCCGAGAGTGAATGCAGGAATTGGTCCGGGACTTAAGTCCAGGACCAAGTCCCAGACCACGTGTAAAATTTTGCCGAAAGTTGATTTCTGTATTGGTCCGGGACCTAGGGTCCGGACCAGGTCCCGGACTACCCCTAGAATTTACCCGTGAGTACTTTTTAGGCTTTAAAACATGGGGGATTGATTGGTATTGGTTTTAGGAGTTGTTTGGTGACCTTTAAAGGTCCTAAGAAGTATAAACAAAGGTTGGAAGTGATTGAGAAAGTTGTGAGTTTAAGTACACTAAGTTAAACCGAAATAACTGGATAACGGGGTAAGTACGGGAGTAGCAATAATGTACATACCATAACACCTTAATATTAATTGAACCATTTGACATGTAATTAGTGGTTCAAGAGTAAGACATGAGGATCAAGTGTGAACCGAGGAACGTGGGAACACCCGGTAAAGTTAACCCCGGTGAAAGGTATGATTTCCTCATGCTCTGTATCCTAACTTGGTTACCCCGATTTATGTGCTTGTTTTATTGTGTGATCACTTAACAAGATAAATGCACGAATCGGATTGTTTGCACTTATTGGTGCTTGTATGGTATTGTTGCTTGTTGGTTAGCACTTAAACTAAAGTTTGTATAACTCATGAAACGGATGAATGGTGAATGAGTTGCTTGCATGTGATTGTGTGTTGTAGTGCGACTCCTAGTTGAGTCTTGTTTGACTAGGGACTCGAATAAAGAGTCATGATGTGAAATAACGAAAGCGAGGTAACCCACGAAAACCATCGATTAATAGACAACGATAAATCAAACTTAAGAATTTACTCGAAATGAGAACAAGCGACACACGAGACTATAGAACGTCCTTAATATCAATAGTCGACCTCCTATGCAAGGATGTGACTCCACGTAGAAAATGAACATAGTTCCTAAGTAATGGAAGTGTAGGGGCGACCCGTAAATCGGCAGATACAACGAGATAGGAAAACCTCCTAAGTTTTATGATAGCATCGAGAGAGATGCGGCTGACTGATATTTATATATGTATTTATATATGAGTACCTATTGTTACTAATCCGAGAGCTGGGTTAGGGGGATTGTGAGTCACGCGTGCAAGGAAGAGGAAACAACAGAGCATATGTTTCCGAATCCGTGGTTGAACTCCCTTGTTACCGGGCCGTGTGCCACATAGTGGTGCCCGACTGGAGTAAGACTGGCAGAGCTTACCCGTCTAAAGAGGTAAGCTGGGTATTATGGGATAGGAAAGAGGGAACATGAGAGAATGTTTCTAATCCCGTATTGGGATTATAAAAGCCCGGTGGTGAGACCTATATATGTCTCTGCCCGGAGGCCTTGAGGCTTAACTTAAAATTACTCAAGAGTAGACTAATTAAGAAACTAGATCGGGACCGAGAGTGTCTAATGATCTAGGAGTCCAGTAAACTACCCGATTGGGATGGAAAGTTGGTGAATGACAAGAATGAAACTCACTTGAGATATGGTCTCTCGAGGTTTAAGAATAAGGTAAATGAATCTACCGAGCTAGATGTGATATCTGTGTGGATTGTATTTCCTGGTTGTATATCTTTGTATGTGTGCATGATTAATGCATAGTTATTGAGCATGATTGATTGAAATAAAATGAATCTCATGCCCTCGACCAAATAGTCGGCATACCCTCGCTAGTATGCGGGGTATGCGGAAGTCATATGCAGCAATTTTGCTGAGCCCTTTGGGGCACTGTTTTTATTTTCCAGGTACAATGAAGCCGATCACCGTTCGAGAGTAGGACGGGGTTGCTATGTAAGCATGGGTAGTAACTAGTGAATGTTGTATTTATTTGAAATGTTTAATTGTAAGCGATATGTTACCGGCAACTTGATGATTGTAGAAACTCGGTATAGCATTAAATGGAGATTGTATTGTATATCATGGGATTGAAGGTTGTATTTGGTTCGAGAATTGATATGGGAATGAGATGTATCATTCTGTATAGTGTACTCGGTAAAGACCCATCAGACCGATAGTGTGTTGTATTGTTTGTTTGGAATTGGCCTTGTTAGTCACGTAGGTGGCTAACGGCATTGTTTCACCCCCGGACGTATTAGAATTTCCGCTGCTTGTGTATTGATAATGGAGACGGGTTAGGAGTAATGGTGTGATTACCGGTATGGGTGTTACAAAAAAGGGTTACGCCCATGTACCCCCACAAGTATACAAACTAAAAAAAAGTGCTGGATACTTGTCTCGCATGGAGTCCTCTAACTCCCATGTCGCCTCCTCAATGTCGTGGTTTGACCACAGAACCTTGACCATTCTAATGGTCTTGTTCCTGGTCTCCCTAGTCTTGGAGTCTGAAATGCGAACTGGGGTCTCCTCATATCTAGGTGTAGGATCTAGCTCGAGTGTCTCGGGCTCTACGATATGTGATGGGCGAGGCACATACTACTTTAGCTGAGATATGTGGAACACATTGTGCACTCTCCCAAGCTCAACAGGTAACTCTAATCTGTAAGCTAATGGGCCCACTCGCTCCGTAATAAGGTACGGTCCTACATACTTTGGGCTAAGCTTACCCTTCTGCCAAAATCTGAAAACTCCCTTCATTGGTGAAACTCTGAGGAAGACTCGATCCCCTACTGCGAACTCGAGGTCTCTCCTCCAGACATCAGCATATGACTTCTGTCTGTCTTGGGCTATCTTCATGTTCTTGCGTATTTGCACAATATCCTCTTTCATCTGGTCTAGGTACTCTGGCCCTAAGATGATATTCTCACTGGCCTCATCCCAACAAAGTGGTGTCCTGCATGGCCTGCCGTACAATGTCTGGAATGGTGGCATCTGAATGGATGCATGATAACTGTTGTTGTACGCAAACTCGATCAGATGTAGTCGATCTATCCAGCTTTCCTGGAAGTCTAAGGCACAAGCTTTAAGCATGTCCTCTAAAGTTTGAATTGTTCGTTCACTCTGACCATCTATCTGTGGGTGAAAGGCGGTACTTAGCTTCAGCTTCGTACCCAATGCCTTCTGTACTTGCTGCCAAAATCTGGAAACAAATATGGAATCTCTATCTGACACAATTGACTTAGGTACACCGTGGTGTCTAATGATCTCTTTCTGGAAGAGGTCCGCCAGCTTGGGGACTTTCCAAGTGTCCTTGATAGGAATAAACTTTGCTACCTTTGTCAGTCTGTCGACGATGACCCATATCATGTTAGCACCTCCTCTAGTCGGTGGAAGACCGACCACGAAATCCATGGATATATCCTCGAACTTCCAATAAGGAATGGGCATCGGCTGTACTAAACCGCCCGGTCTCTAGTGCTCGAATTTTACTTTCTGACACGTCATATATCTCACCACAAACTCTGCAACATCTTTCTTCATACCACTCTACCAGAAATGTAATTTCAGATCCTTGTACATCTTGGATGACCCTGGATGTACTGATAAGAAAGAGCAATGAGCTTCTTGTAATATCTTTTCCTTCAAGTCGGGGCTGGACTCCGGTATGCACAAACGACCATTTAGTGTGATTAACCCGTCTTCACTGAGTACAAAATCATACTTCTGCCTCTCAAAGATACCGTCAGTCAACTGCTGTCGGATAGTCTGCATGTACTGGTCTTTATCCTGAGCACAACGTACCTCCTCGATAAGGTCGTTGTCTCCTGTCATGGCAAATAAGGAATGAGCTCTACGGCTCAGGGTGTCAGCAACAACATTTGCCTTGCCCTCCTTGTACCTGAGGTCGATGTCGTAGTCCTTCAGAAACTCGACCCATCATGTTCAGCTCCTTCTATGTGAATAGATGTTGAAGGCTCTTATGATCTGAGTAGACTATCACTGTAACTCCATATAAGTAGTGGCGCCAGATCTTCAGTGCAAACACAACTTCTCCCAATTCCAAATCGTGAGTCGGGTAGTTGTCTTCATGCTTCTTCAGCTGTCGTGATGCATAAGAAATAACCTTACCATTCTGCATGAGTACACACCCTATCCCTTTGCCTGAGGCATCACAATATACTTCAAACCCGTCGGTCCCCTCTGGAATGGTGAGTATGGGTGCCGACGTCAGTAGGTCCTTCAGTGTCTGAAAGGAACGCTCGCAATCCACTGTCCATACAAATGGAGTGTCTTTCTTTATCAGGCTTGTCATTGGTTTCGCCAGTTTGGAGAAGTCTTGTACAAATCTTCGGTAGTAACCAGCTAATCCCAAGAAACTAAGGATATCTGTCACTATCTTCGGTCTCGGCCAAGTCTTAACTGCCTCAATCTTCGCAGGGTCTACAGATATACCGCTGGCTGATATTACATGCCCTAGAAAAGATACACTGTATAGCCAGAAATCACATTTTGAAAGCTTGGCATACAATTGGTTCTCTCTCATCGTCTACAAAACTTGCCTCAGATGCACCTCATGCTCGTCCTTTGTCTTCGAATAGACTAGAATGTCGTCGATGAATACAACCACTGATGAGTCTAACTGCTCTCTGAATAATTGGTTCATAAGGTCCATGAATATAGCTGGGGCGCTCGACAAGCCAAATGGCATCACTGTGAACTCATAGTGCCCATAGCGCGTTCGAATAGCTGTCTTCTCTATATCTTCATTAGCTATCCGTAACTGGGGGTATCCTGATCTCAGATCAATCTTTGAAAAGACTGTAGCACCTCTTAATTGGTCGAACAGGTCGTCAATCCGTGGTAACGGGTACTTGTTCTTGACTGTCACTGCGTTAAGCTCCCTGTAGTCAATGCATAGTCGCATGCTACCATCTTTCTTTTTTACGAATAGTACTGGTGCTCCCCATGGTGACGCACTTGGTCTGATGAAACCTTTGTCAAGGAGATCTTCTAACTGAATCTTCAGCTCTTTCATCTCTGCTGGTGCCATTCTGTAAGGTGCTTTTGCAATAGGCCCCGTGTCTGGTATTAAGTCGATGGAGAACTCCACATCCCTCTTGGGTGGCATCCCTGGTAAGTCTTCAGGAAATAGATCAGAGAAATCTGAAACGACTGGTATGTCTGACTGTGTCTGCTCTTCCTACATCATGTCCTGGACATAGCACAAATAGACTGGTTGTCCCTTCTTCACCTTCTTCATCAACGATATAGCGGATACTAGCTTGAAAGTCGGCTCTCTTGGGGTACTACGATATGAAACTGTCTTGCCCTTAGGGCTCTTCAGTAGTAATCTATGCTCCGCGCAATGTAGTCGACCTTTATATTTCTGCAGCCAATCCATGCCCATGATGATATCAAAGCCCAAATTATCCAGCTCAATTAACTCCGCGCGAAACTCCTCATCCATGATATTAATCTGAACTCCCTTGTGAAGTTTCGTGCACCTCACTCTCTCCTTCGTCGGTAGTGTGACTAGGAAATCTAAGAGAGGCTCAGGGGTTGTCTCTAACTTCCTTGCTAATGCAGAGGATATAAAGGAATGAGACGCTCCTGAATCGAACAGTATCGATGCACTCACGCCTTTTACTGTGAAGGTTCCCATGATGACATTCCCCTTATCATTGGCCTCGGTCTTGTCCAACACATTCAGCACTGCTCCTCCATTAGACTCATGGCCTGGGGTTAACAATTCGTAAGATAGTGATTTTGGGTGTATGTCTCAAAGGAATTAAAATGCCATTCATTAATCCAATTATTCTTACATACAATTTCCATATTTACATCAATATTGACTAAACGTCAAATTTAACCGTCCGGGTTTCAAATGGGTGGTGTTTACTAAGGTTGATGGGGTTGTATTCAACTTAACACTCTTGATCCCATGGTACACTAATCTGGATTCTCCACCAAATATCAACACGTCTCCTGACTTCAAAATAATCTTGTTCGCCTTGTCCATCCTCTTCTGGTCACCGTATAGAAACTCAGCATCATCTCCAATGGAGAATGATACAACTGGTATCCCTTTGGTAATTGTCTCAGATGTTTTATCTCGGTCCTGGTGTAATCCAAGCTTTCCCCCTTTCTCATAAAAGTTCACAATGCAAACATCGGCTCTCATGTCCGATATGTGGTTTGACTCTAATTGTTGTGCAATCTTGACCGCTTCTGTCACTAAGGTTTGGAAACTATTGGGTATCCTAGGAACTCGTGCTCTATCTACCTTTCTTACTTCTCTATACAACCTAGTTTGTGGATCCCAATCCTTACCCATATACATCAAATACAATTTAAGTTTTGATCCCCCCTCATATCTTGGAGTGTAAAATCCTCCAAGGCCTATTCCAAAAGTTCTACATGCAGTTACAATAGCTATTTGTTCATCTAAGGTTAAATATTGATTGAGTAAGATCATGCTGGGTCGAAGTACTTGGCACTCTGCCTCTGGATATTCTCGACCTTCGCTCATAGGCTCAGGTGATCTCGGTCTCATAGGTAAGGGGTAACAAATGTCAAAGTGTCCTATTAGGTGAGAGGTTTCCTAAGTTAGGTCTCTCTAAATTTTATTCATACTAAACACATACAAGTCTCATCGACTGATAACTATAAACACACATTCATGCATCATGCTTTTGGTTTAGGTTCTAGGCTTACCGGTATCGCGCTGAGCGCTAGCCTCAGCACCTGAAGCTCCCATTGAGTACAGGGTGTTTCTTCCTGGAACTATCTCCTTTCCCTTCTGACTCGCGGACGAGGATGACTGTCCTCCCGTTCCTCTAGTGTAGGTGTTACTCTGCGGTGCCTGACCTCCTCTTGGTCCGCCCGCCTCTATAGCTGGGGTCCTTGAATTATCTCTAGCTCCCTTGTACACTCTGCTTGCTGGGTTGGAAAAGCATTCATACTCCCGGTGGCCTTCCTTTTTGCAATAGCGGCACTCCACCTTCCTGCCCGAGCAATCTACGCTGGGGTGATCATTTCCACAGCGCTTACAGTAGTAGTGGCGCTTGGGTGGTTTATTGCCTGTTGTGATACACCATGTTTTAGTAAAGTTATTGCTAATAAATGTTTTTGGTTAAGTGAGAGGTGGGTATCCTTACCCTTAGGTGGTGCCTATCTAAGTGGCTAAGCATTAATAGCTGGGCCGGTCAGACGAGGGACCTGCTCCTTCGTCTTCTGACTCTGGAAGTCCTTCCGCCCCTTCTTCTTATCAAAGAATTTCCTGCTAAGGTTTTTGGTTTAGTAACTAATTCCAAGTATAGGTAGATAATGGCAACTCATTCTCAATCAAAAGTTTCTTACTTTCCCTTCTTGTAGTAACCGCCAGAAGTTGCTCCCCCATCTTCTCCTTCAGTATTCTTTCTCTTCTTTCCTTAGGCCTCTTCCCTGTATTGAAGCATTAACTCGGTTACTGATGCGGTGTCATAGCATTCTTGTATAGTAGTAAAATGTATTGCTCCCATGACGCCCTAGATACGATATTGAAAACCTCCCCTAAACTTTTAAATCTTCACGGTGTCGGAGTAGTCGACCCCTGGTATGTAATCTAGCAGACTGATGAATCGTGCGTAGTACTGATCAACCGTCTAACTCCCCTGGATCAGGGTCTCGAATTCTTACCTCTTCCTCTGCTTCAGGTGTTCGGGGTAGTACTTCTCCCGCAACACTTCCACAAACGCTGTCCATCCAAAGTTTGGTGTAACTCTATGGTGGCCCTCGACAGACCGCCACCAAATGTCTGTTGCGTCCTTCAGGTTGTACGTTGCTATGTCGACCTTCTGGTCTTCTGGAACTCTAACAGCCTTGAATGCCTTCTGGTGTTCCATAATGAATTTCTCTAGTGCGGCGGGGTCTGGTTCCCCTGAATACGTCGGTACTCTAGCGTTTGCAACGCTCTTCAACCAGTTGGTTTCTCTGGGTTGTGGCGGGTGGGGTATGGCTCCCGCAAAATGAGCTCCTAGCTGCTGGGCGAAGGCTGCCATGGCCTCTGCTAGGCCTGGTATCCCTGGGACATCTGCCGGTGTCTCGCCACCGCGTCCACTGCTGCCTTCACATGATCTACCTCTTGTCGACATCTATAAGATATTATACTATTATTTCTACTCGGTGTTACACCGTATTACATACACAATCATAAATATGTAAGAAAGCTAACTACTAGCAATAAAGATATCCCTATGATTTTTTTTCTAGGTCACAAATCCTCACAGACGTTTCCTGTTTCCCAATATTCCTATGCTCACTGCTCTTGACTCAGTATCTTCTTCATCAGAGCTGAACTCCGTTCTGATACCACTTTTTGTAACACCCCTAATCCTAAACCTGTAATAACGTTGCAAGTCGTAGCATAATAAATAATATTCACAGCGGAAAATAAAACTATCTAATGTTGGTGTTACACGCCGTCACTCACCCATGTGTGTAACAACGCAACCTTACTCCATCCATCAACTTCAACTCCTCACCGCTGTGATGAACAGATACTGAGCACTCTTAATATTACAACCAATTCCAAACTGAGCAACTAAACCAAATACAACAAGCTCCATAATACAGTACATAATAAAACTAAAAGTGTTTATTGGAAACATCAGCTACCCTGTGACCCGCACTCCGGCTTGTATCTTCAGTCAGTAACCTGAAATGTTTTGCCCATTGAAGGGCTCAGCAAACGATATGCTGGTATGCTAAATGTAGTCCTAAGTCGTTAGTTCCTTAAGTCGTTAGCCATCTGATATTAATCATTACATGTAATCCATTTTACAACAATAGTAATAATGTATGCTTAATAACACACAATAGTTCACCTGTCAATATCATCACAATAATAAACAACAACCAGATAGTCACACACCAATAATCCATAACAATAACAAAACAAGATACGCGTATTAATTAACTGTACTTGTTAGTAGGTCACATGACCATTATCCTTTTAAACCAACCACTTAAACTTTTCCAATTAAATTCCACCTCAGGCATCATGTTAAGGCAACTCTTCATAACTTAATAATGGACAGTAGTCCCCTGGGTTCCAAAGGAACCGTTACCAGCTGACCTTATGGCCCTGGATAATTATTTTCACCGATCCGGTCGAACCTGTGCACCAACAGCCGTACCCTCTGCCATCATCGAATGTGGATAATGGATTCCCTTGAGTGACTCTTGATATAGTCCCTCGTAGTGATCACGATGGGCAACCAGAAAGTCGAAACAGTCTGGATTCCTCTCTTTATAAGTTAGCCATTTAGTCAGTGATACAATATCCAATCCTTGAGTTAAGACTATAACAGTTTACCATTAGTTAGGTTCTTGTAATACCTAAAGGTAATCTAGTCTTGTTCCAGTTTAAATGTATAAACTTTCAGTCATAAGACGTTCGCGTAAAATAAAACGCAATGATGTTGAGCAATGCAGTATACAGGATAATATACATAAATCACAGATATCGCTCTTAACAATTTAAGCACACAACGTCTGGACCTCAGGAAAATCCTTAGGACATTCAGACCACACAATTAACATACCGTTCACCGTGTAATTGCTAGCTTGACAATTCACGCTCTAGTAGTTTCTTCCAGTACGTTGTTATATTTACATGCAATACCGGGTAACGTTAATACGACTATTCACTAAGTATTACAGTACTGTCACTACAGAACTAATACTCGTAGTATACCAATCCCGTATGTTCTTTATTTCCCCCTGTTATTTTACAGTGCTTCTAGGTAGTTTAACAGTTCGTTATTTTATGTAACAACACATGTGATAATGACTTCCCACCTTATAGTATATTTCTATTTCTTTAATTATATACTCATAATTGTTTCCACTTATTCTTTATATTATACAATTTGGTTATTTTTGTTATAACCACATTTATTTCATAAACTTTATATTATATTCCATAATATACTATATTACTTAGTTTTAATTCCTTTCTTTATTAAATTACAAAACCAACCTTATAACTTCGGTTATTATATTTGAACTCATTAACTTTTGTAAATTACCAAATGACCACATATATCTTTTCGGTAATTACAATTTAAATATACCAACTTTTATAAATTACTAAATATTCTTATAATTCTCGATTTTGATATTAACTTTCCCATAATTACATTTTAACCCCAAAAACTTTGTATAAGTTAAATATTATCTTATAAATTCTAGATTTAATATTTAATTTTCATAAATACCGAAATGGCCCTTATAATTTTACAAATTATGAATTCGCACCATTTCAATTCGGTTTTCCATTTAAACTTTTATAATTTACATATTCACCCCAAAACTTTTAAAAACTTAATATTTTATGTCATAAATCATTTTAACCCAAAGTTTTTGGTCAACACTTTGACCAAAGCCTAATTTCATAATTAATACTTTAATATACCCATAAATTCATATGTGATCTCGGTTATACTCTAAATTTTCCATAAATTACAAAATAGCCCCGAAACTTTATAATATGTTATTTTAACACTTAAACACTTGTCTAAATTCACCAAAATTTATAATATAAATTCATACCTTTTATTATATCATAACTATACCAAATAAACCCTTAAGCTCTCGGCAATTATATTTAATACTCCAAACTTTTCAAAATTTACATTTTAGCCACATAACTTATTAAACTAGCCATTTAAATACTTGTAGCTATTTTTAATATTCCCAAAACTTATAATATAAGCTAATATACTTATATACTTCAAAAATCACCAAATAACCCATTTCATTCTCGGCTTTAACATATATTTACTATATGGTTTTAAAACTTGATTTATACCTTATAATATGTATATATAAATGTATATAAGCCATATAACACTTCTAAAAATTATGCTAATGACTTAGAATGATTATAAACTCAAAATAGAACATTTAACTCTTAGATATTTCGGCCTATATATATATATGTATCATAAATTAAGTTTGTGACACATATTTATACCTTAAGGTAATAATCTTACCTTATATGTTATAAATTATGTTCTTGACAATATAACCTATAGTATTTCAGCCTTAATTTATCTAAGGGTTGTATATAATTTTATACCAAAGTTTGAACCTTAAATCAAACTTAAACTTAATAAACCTTAATTATAGAAACTTACTCCTTAAATCAAAATGATTCTTGTACTTGATTTCTCCTTCATTTCCAAGCTCCTCCAATGGTTTCTTGATGAGGTATTTTTGGCCTCCATGTACAAGTTTAGAAGATCCAAGTGTTAGACTACTAACAAGGATTTGTAAATAAGATTTGAAGTAGTTTTACAAGAGTTTACCTTAGGTATTTAACAATGTATTTTCGGTACACCTTGGGATGATTGTAGATCCAAGTTTCCTTCATGAAATGATGAAGAGAACATTGGTTTAGAGGCTTATAATTTTCAGAAATGAGTTAAGGAATTTACTAGGATTTTCAACATGAAAATATACCTTAACTTGATCTTGTTTGTTCCTTGAGTTGTTGTTGAATCAAGGAGACTTCTTGGAGTTCTTAAGCTTGGCAAAAACTTGTAGGATTGCTTGGTTGATTCTTGCTTTCAGACTTAGTAGATTTAGCTAGGAAAATTACATAAAAATGGTGTTAGAACTTAATACACCATTAATGAACCTTTGAAGCTCTAAGGAATAAACTAGCAAATGTAGAAAGAAAAGAGGGGAGATAGAAGCTTACCAATTCGGTGGAATGAGGGGCAAAGGAAAGAATGGCTCACGTAAGGCATTAAGGAAAGGAATGAGAGGAATTTTATTTTGACAAAATAATGTCAAATTTAGGCATTCTTTTCTTTAGTTTATTCATTTGATTCTTGGATCAATAAATGCCTATAATTCAAGCTAGACTTTCGGATGATTGGCAAGGAGATTGAAGACTTTGATTGTCAATTTGAACAAGAGGACAAGAGCTAAGGTAGGTACATGTTTCTTTTGATTTTTCTAAATAAAATACACATGCTAATGTTGTCTTCTTTTCCCTTGTATTTTCGGTAATGAGACTATAGATAGGCAACTGATTTTTGTTAATGGAAGACATGAGAATATGCCTAGGTTGGTAGATGTCTTAGTTTAATTTGTATAAGGCAATCGAACCCTTCTTTTCTTGCTTGAATTCGGCAGCCATGTGATGTAGTAGACCATTTGATTTTTGTTGTATTAGGCATAGGATATGCATAGTTAGGTGGCTGTTTTATTTGACTAATGTATGGCAATAAATATTGCTTTTCCTTATATAAAATCGGCAGCCTTAAGGCTAGAGAATGGCTACTCAATTATCATGAATTAAACTAGTACAACATGTGGTAAAGTAGATCTAGTTTTGTTTGTTTAATTTCCTTACTTTTTCCTAACTTATTCCTTGTTGTTTCCTTGCAGGATTTCGGCACCTCGCCGGGGCATTCCCAGGGGTTTATGGGGCCCCCATCAGGAACTTCCGTGCGCTTTGCGTTTAACTGAGAATTTAGCGTGAGGACTTCATCTTATATGTTTAATAAAGTATTATGGTGCATTTGGAATAAAGTGTAATGCTTTACTTCACCCTATAAAGTATTTCCGGGACTTTCGGGCCTTAAGGGAGGTGTGTTGACTCTCGGGCATTTTGCATTTCTACTATGTTCTAGCTGAGGACCTGTGTTTTAAAGGTCATATAATGATCCTTAGTTGACTTGGTATGAGTTTTATAGTTCATATACCTTGGTTAGCTTAAGGTCCGGCTTAACGCTTGTTGTTGACCTTAAGGAGTTTAGGTGCGTTTTTAACGCCTAACTGTTTATATGCTTCCTTAGGGTTTAATAATCCCCCAAATAATATTTAGTTACCATTATTTAATTATTTAAAGGTTAGGGATATTTCATCTACATTTGCTTTAACTCCCTCTTTGTTATTGGTTGTCTTTCCTTCTTGGATTATAATCACCCACAAGCCTAATAAAAGAGTTTTCCTACCTGACTTTTGTTCGGGCTAGGGGGATTGATGTATGGTGTGATCGGTTCTATATTAAGACTGACACATCTAAGTAAAGTAAATGTGTACGGTGTGTTCGGAACTATGTTATATCCGACATATCTTAAGTAAATATACGTTCTCTATGTAGAACAATAAGTTATTGTGTAACGAGCTTAGCATGGGAATAGAAAGATTCTCTAGGCTCCAATGAGATGACTAACTCACATCTCGGGGTACGAGTCCTCACGTGACCCTCCCCGAGTTATGTTGTATGTATGTTAATATGTGATGTGTGTTGTTATGTTGAGTATGTTGATCACGGATATCAACCCAACGTTATAATAAGAAGAGTTTAAGTATAACTCGATTAAATGGGTAAGTGCCGTCTAATAAGGAGTTAGATCCAATAACGTAGAAACCCTCAAGGGTTAAAGAACACAATAATGTGATCTAACAAGTGTTGATGTGTTGACTAAATTTTTTGAATCCTATTATGTGGATGTGTGTTAAATACACGTGTGTTATGTGTTTATAGTTCTACATGCATGATTTAAATATAATCAACAGCATGCTTAGACGACAATTAGTTGTGCGTGGTCTGGTAGCATGCGGGCTGCACGATTACCATACCAGCAAAGGTGCTGAGCCCCTTGGGGGCCACCCTTTTTCCTTTCAGGTACAATGGAGCCGGCGGTCGTTCGAGCATAGGACGGGGTAGTTGTTTGTGCATGGGTAGTTATTTTGTTACTTATGTATTGTAGGTGTACTAAGACCGAAACTATTATCGGCATTAGTTGTAAATACTCTGTACAGTTGTAACACCCCCACCGCTAATACCGTCATTACCATCTAATCACCTCATACATACTTACCTTTACAGCGGATACTTACTTACACAACGGTGGGTGATACAATGCCGTCAGCCACCCACGTGACTAACAAGGCCTGCTACTACTTACAGCATTAGTCTGATGGACCGGAATACCCGAGTACTACACAATTACAATACATACTTCCATTACCAACCGGGTACTACAATTCTCCATTCAATACAATACTCCATAATACAATACCATACAATACCATACAGTACAATACAATACCGAGTTTACTAAGATCCAAATCCAAATACAACAATTCTTTCAAGTTTATACATACTCATTAAGAGTCTAACATCTACCCATTCCTCACAACTACATACTACTCAAATACAAAGTGTGTACCACTTGGTCTACTACCTACGATTATTTTCTAGCTATCTAAGCACAACCGCCGGCCTCTTACTATGACCATGACAGCTTCGGTACCTGTACAATAAAAACATTGCCCCGAGGGGCTCAGCTTACGCTGCATATGACTTCCGCATACCCCGCGTACTAGCGAGGGTACACCGACCACTAGGTCGAATACATGCAATTCATTTTACTCATACATACATACATGCTTCATTCATAATACTACAATACATCACAAAGGATACATACATACATTTCAATTACAAACCAGGAAGACATTACAAGTCAACCGTACATACTTACCTTTACAGAATTACGCTTCCACAATACACACACAATGATTATTAGCTTCTTTTACCCACCCGGGTTAATCGGGTGGTCATTACTCTTTTACTCAAGGTCAATGACTTACACCAGCCAAGACCGTTACTCATACAATAGTTTACTTACTTATTACTTACTCAAGTCAAGTCGTAGTGACCTCCGGGCAGGGACTACACCGTCCCACCACCGGGCTTTAGGTGGCTCACTAATCCAGGATGCTACCCATTTAAGGGGTTTGGGCCGTGGAAAAGGTTAAAGCCAGGAATTGGATCCAACCTCTTGTGTCTCCTCATCCTCACGCGTGGCCGAAACTATATCGGACTTCTACTCATTCCAATTTACTCATACTTACGTTAGGAGTTAGGTAGTTAGGAATTAATATAAATCAACACATCCATACCACACAATAATACATTATACAAGGTACACATACACTTCATCATCATCCATTCATTTCATGAATTATACAAACTAAGTGTTCAAGGCAATATATCGAGAACAATATAAAACAAGCACAAGTAAGTGCAATAAAGTCCGATTCATGCATTTATCTTATTTAGGTGATCAAATAAGCACATAAATCGGGGTAACCAGGTTAGGATATAGAGCATGAAGAAATCATACAGTTCACTGTTGACTTGGACTCACCGACTCCTCTTTGGTGTTCAACTATTCGAATCCTACCACATTCATACAGTTGGGTGGTCAATCATCTATAACTAACCTTACTTATTACTTTTCTAAAGTTTCTCGGTTTATACTTACTAATTCATTGTTACCCAAATACCTTTACTCATGTCACTTACTTAAAATTACTTCCTAAGTTTGTTCATGGCCTTAATGACCTTTAAACATCATTAATCATGCCTTAATTATCTTATACCATCATTACCCTACCTTAGATTATCTTTAAAACACTTTCTGTGAAGAATTTGGTGTGGTTCGGGTTACTGTCCGGGTTTATAAACCTGGACCACTACTTTGCAAAAGTCTCGGGTAAGTTTTATGTGTGGTCCGGGTTTAAGTCCTAGTTTACAAACCCAGACCATACGTTGCAATTCTCTCGGGTGTGAAAATGGGGTGGTACGGGTTAGTGTCCTGGTTTGTAAACCCGGACCACTCCTTCCGCATTACAATCTGTACTGATTTTTGACTGGTCCGGTTTTCTGTACTTGTTTACAGACCCGGACCACTTGCAGGAATGAAATTTATGTGTGTTTTTTATTATGTTTTAACTCCAAACTTCTAAAAACTTCTTCCCCAATATTCCTACATATAATCTAGGGTGTTTTGACCCTAATTAAGCAATCAAAACTAACCTAATCCATCTCTATACAATTTTGTTACATAATACATTCCACTGTCAATTTTTCCTCCTTTATTACTGTTTTTTTTCTTCAACAAATGCTACAGATTTTTCCTTTCTTCTTCCCACTAATCCTGTGGCTCTTTCATTGACTCATTTCCATTGTACTCAACCCAAGTCTTACCCAGTATAATACTCATTTTACTAAATCCTACACACTAATTCTTACTAGTTTTCTCCAACCCATTTAAATACCTCTTGCTATAGATTTTACACCCTTATGTTCTCATACTACAACTACTACTCCTTGGTTACTAAACATCCCTACTCAATCCAATACACACCTTGGTTCTCCCATTCACCAAGTCATCCATAAATGCATAATTCCTACTAAAATTTTGCCATAGTTCACCTACAATCCTCACTTATCCACATACCTACTTTCTCACCAAATTCATTCCTAAACTAGCCACACCCATACAAGGGTCCTACCAGCAATCAAGTCAATATCTCAATACTTCAATACTTCCTCATACAACAATACTAATACACATACACAATTTATTTGGCTCCAAGGCCTACAATTCAAATGATAGTTCATAATTACTCAAACTTCCATAACTTCAACACTAATATAATATTTTGGGTTCTTTAATTAGTTTACCCGTTCCCATTACTCTAATGCAATTAAAATTAGCATTAAGAAGGAGCTCTTACCTTAAGCCCTTTATTCTTCTTTCCTTTTCCAATTCTCCTCCTTCTCTCTTTCTTGCACAAAATCGGTCACATGGGGAATGGAGTTGCCAAACTCCATTCCCATCACACAAAGAACACAAACAAGTGTAATTAAAATACTAACCCTTAAATTTACACTAATTCATTGAAGTGCTTAAAACACAAATTCTAGGGTTTACCTTTTGAGTCTTTTAACAGGGGTTTTAGCCCTTGGTTCAAGAGGGTGATTCCACCACCATTGGAAGGTTGGAATGATGCTCCAAAGAGAGAGAAAAATAGAGCATTACAAAGGGGGTAAAAATCGGTTACAAGGAAAGATGGAGGAAACATGAGTTTTTCATGTAGATTTTTACCTTAATGGAGAGAGGAGACTCCAAGCTTTACATTGATGCCATTTTCTCTTCAAATGGGGAAAACCCATGGAGATGAACTTCCTCATTTTGAAATTCCAAAAAAAGGGAAGTGTAGAGAATGATGAGAGGAAGAAGAATATGTATTTATTTTTATGATTGGAGCCTTAATGAAGCTTGGGCATGGCATTGAAGGCTTGAGCAGCCATGAGAGAAGAGGAGAAATTGGCTGGCATGGAGGAAGAAAGAGAGAATGACAAGGAAGGAAGGAAGAAAGGAGGAAAGAGAAGGAAGAAAAGAGAAATGAGAGAGGAGAGAGAGGGTGGGGGTACTTTTCTACTTTTTCCTTTCTTTCTTTTCTTTTCTTTCTTCCTTTCTAACTTAGTGTGTGTGAGTGGGGGCTACTTTACTAATTAAAACCGGCCCACTATATATGTACCAGCTGGAACGTTTTTCATCTTCTACAGAAAACACTCGTTTATTTACCCGGTTTAGCACTATTCACTAACCGGGCCCGTTTTCCGGAATTTTCTCGTTTCTTTAATTTTATTGGTTATTAAGCTTCCATAAATGCTTAATTATAGTTATTTAATGATTTATAATTTTTACGGGTTCGTTTGATCACTCAAAGTCACGTTTATGGGTTTTCTCGAAAAACGTGTGCTAAAGCTCTATTAGCGTTTTAATACATTATTTGGATCCGTTTTCTTCGGGAGTTGTTCCCATATATTATTTAGGCCTTATTAAGCCTTAGGTATCCACATAATACTCTAACCGAGGTCTCATACCTCCTATGGTTATTTAACGCTTATTTAGTGTTTTTCGCTTTTTAAGCGTTTCTTCATTTCTTTTTGGATTTATTTTTCCTTACCAATATTACTTAGGCGCTATTAGGCCCTTAAATACGTATTAGAATAATCTTAATCAGTATATTTAAGTTCGGGGTATTTCAATCTACCCCCCTTAAGAAACTTTGTCCTCAAAGTTGTACAAGGTTATAGGATTACTATACTTACTCATTCATACATGTCTAATGCCAAGGTCATACATTCCTCCTCCTTACAATTCCCAAATCCATTACTCAAGGTCTCTACATACCATACCATCCCAAAATACCACAATCACTCCCATACGCATTACAACCAACCATTTGGTTTACACTACAAGGTTTATACATACATACAGTGCAAAGCTATCCCCAAAGCAATGCAATACACACTAAAATCCCGCAGGCACTCAGGTCATCTAGACACAGGACTCCTCTATGTCCCGCTGCCCTTGGAACAATACAATATAATATACTACCACCGTTCTCCGGTATAAGCTTCCAACTAATCCTCATTCTCCAGTCTAATGGAAATTCTTTCACAACTACTAGTGAAATACCCCGAACTTAAACATAAGGGTTAAGATTAATATAATACGTATTTAAGGGCCTAATGGTACCTGATTAACACTGGTAAGGAAAAATAAATCCGAAAGAAATAAAGAAACGCTTTAAAAGCGGAAAACGCTAAATAAGCGTTAAATAACCATAGGAGGTATGAGACCTCGGTTAGAGTATTATAGGGATTCTAAAGGTTTAATAAGACCTAAATAATATATGGGAACAAATCCCGAAGAAAACGGATCCTTAAAACGGATTAAAATCACTAACGAACCTTAAAGCACGTTTTTCGAGGTAACCGGGAAAACGCGACTGTAAGCGGGTCAAATAGACTCGTAACAATCTTGGTCAACTAAATAGTCACTAATAAATATTAGTGGGGCTTTAGAACCAAGAAAATTAATTAAACGAGAAAATTCCGGAAAACGGGTACCGGTTAGTAAAAACTGTAACAACCGGTAAGTTGTGGGGTGAGAACGCAAATAAACAAGTTGGTGTGTCCACTTGCAAATAAAAAGTTAAAAACTGTGTGTGTGTGGGTGTGGGCCGATTTTATGAGCCTCCCCTCTCTTAATTGTCTCTTATTTGCTAAAGGACAAGACTAATAAGTAAAAAGCAAAAAAAAAATTAGACTCTCTCTCCTCACTCCCCTCTTCCCTCACGTTTTCTTCCCCCTCTATCCTCTCTATTCTCTCTTCTTCCTCTTGCACTGCGACAGCCATGGAGAAAGGAGAAGCCCCACAAAACTCTTCACTTCTCTCCTCTCTTTGAGCACTCAAATCTTCTCCAAACCTAATAAAAATTACACCATTGCAACCCCCTTGCAAAGGAGAATTTTCATCCTTTCAAAAATCCAAAAGCTCCATTTTCGATTTTTATGGGTGTTCACCATTTGAAGATTCAAGTCCACCATTAGAAGCACCTTCACCTCCTTATCATCTTGAGGTAAAAAGAAATTCGAAAATCCATCGTTTCTAGCCCTCATTAGCATTTTAAGAATTTTCGGTTTTTGAATGCTTTCTCCCTTGTTGCTTCAGCCGATTTTGGCTCTTCCTTGGGCTAGGAATATTGTTCTCTTGCTAGTCAAGAACTCCATTCATCCATTGAAAGGTAATACCCTTGTCTAAACCCTAAAACATTAAATTCTAGGGTTAGAGTAAAATGAATGCTAAATGGTATTGTGTATGTGTTATGGGCTGTAGCATTTTGTGTGTGTGAACCCATTGGAACCGAGAACAAAGGAGAAGAAAAGAAGAAGAGGAAAGGAAAGGAAAGAAAAACTAACGAGACAAGGTAAATGCTCTTACCTTGTGTTAGTTTGTGTATTGTATTGTAACAGTTTTAGTAGTGAAATGAGTAATGGAATTGAGTAATAAGTAGTAGCAATGTGGTAGTGTAATGAGAATTGATAATGTAACAGTTTTGAAGTATTTTAAATGAAGTTTAAAAGCTTGGGAAAACCATGGGTAGTATGTGTATGTGTGCAGGATTTTATTATTGTTGTAGTAGTGTTGTATTGTGAGAATAATGTATTGTGTAAACAGGTTGTGAGAATGTGAACTTGTGAGCTGAAATAGTGTGTGGAGAATGTTAGAAATATAGGGGAAACCATGTCAAATTTTGTGTAGGAATTGAGAGGACTTAAGTTGTTTAAGAAGAGGAAGTATTTGGAGAGTATAATGGGAGCGTTTAGTAGCTTGTAACAGATTTGGGTGTGATTTGTTAATGGGTTGCAACTAGGAAGTGAATGGATGTATTTTGGCTACTAGGAGTAGCATTAGTTGAGGAAGTAATTGAGGAAATAAGAACCCAAAAATCTGCAACAAGTGTATAGAGATACATTGGAGAAGTTAGGAAGAGTTAGTGTGGAAGAATTGATGACAAGAGTGTTGGACTTGGGTATAGATATGGTAGTGGCTTGGGAACGAATTGGAGGGTAAGGTAATACATTGTAGGCTTTGGAAATGGCATTAGGAGATGAGAATATGCATGGGGGAAGTAGGAACAAAAATCTGCAGCATTGGAGGATGAAAAAAAACTGTTTAATGTGGAAGGGAAGTGAGGAAATTGTGTAAGTGGATGATGGATTTAGTAAAGCATTGGTGGATGAACTAAGGCAATTTGAAGGGCCTAGGTAGTGTTTTAACATGTGAGATTACATGTAAGAGGATTGGAGAAACAATGGGTAAAGTATGGGACTGAAAACAGAAGTAAAAATGCAAATACGGGCCGGACCGAACTTGCGACCGGACTTACAAGTTCGGTCGAGCCCAGATTACAACGGAAAGCTTCTGGAATCGACGGACTTGCGACCGGACTTGCAAGTTCGGTCGGACCAGAAAAATTCTCCCGTCTGTAACCTACTGGAATCGACCGGACTTGCGACCGGACATGCAAGTTCGGTCGGCCAGAAAAATTTCCTTCTGCCCTACTGGAATCGACCGGACTTGCGACCGGACATGCAAGTTCGGTCGGCCAGAGAAATTTCCGTTGAGTAAGCTACTGGAATGGACCGACCTTGCGACCGGACTTGCAAGGTCGGTCGGGCTAAAATTTTTCCGTTATGTAACTTACTGGAATGGACCGACCTTGGGACCGGACTTGCAAGGTCGGTCGGCCCTAGAATTTTCACCCGATGTAACCTACTGACTCGGACCGAACTTGCAAGGTCGGTCGCAAGTTCGGTCGGGTCGAAACTTACAAAAAAAACTATAAGACTATGGTTAGTATATGTATGTATGTATATGTATACCCACCTATACATACGTGCATATATGTAAGTAAACCATTGTTAAGTAATTAAAAGTAAGTAAATAAAATGTAAGTATAAGAATGTGAAGACCTAAAGTATGAGTTAGGAAGCGTAAGGGTAACCGAATTAAGTTAATGATAGTTAGATTAATTATTCGGTTGTATGTATATCATAGGATTTGAATTGTGAATACCGGAGGAACGTTGGGATACGAGTACAACGGTGAAAGTATGATTTCTTCATGCCCTGTATCCTAATCTGGTTACCCCGATTTGTGCTTATTTGATCACCTAATAAGATAAATGATGAATCGGACTATATTGCACCTACTTGTGCTTGTTTACATTGTTCTTGATAGTTGTCTTGAACAATAGTTTGTATAATTCATGAAACATATGAATGATGATGAAGTGTATCGTATTTGTAGTGTACTTGTATATTGTAATGTATTTTATGTAAGTGTATATGGGTATTGTATTATTGTGGCTTGGATGTTGACTTGTGCTAATTCCTAACTATCTAACCCTAACTTAAGTGAGTAAATTGGAATGAGTACAAGTCCGATATTGTGGAGGGTGAATTTTCGGTATGGGGGGGGTCTATCTATATATGGTCTGACTGAGAAGCCTAGATCCTAGAAATATGCCATTCTGTGGAGGGTGAAAACCCGTTAATCTGGCATCCCTCAAATACCTACTACATCGTCCGTCTTCCAGAAAGCTTAAGGGGAATGCTAGTGAACACTACACACCGCTCTCAATGGGCCCCACGCGGACTTATGCCTCTATAAGACGGAGTTGACTAGAGTCGCCACCTAGTTTGACCTAAGGAACTAGGAGGAAGATGAGGGTTCTAAGAACCGTTAGTTGACTCTGAGGTTGTTCCCTATGGATAGGACTTGTCTGGTCGTTTTGCAGAGATTCCGTTGTGGGTTCGTACTGGGTTACACCCTCGGAAGTGGCAACGAACGACTTCGGATTGGTGCCCGAGGAAACCTCGGTCTCCAATTTGTCGGATTGCCTCTTTCAAAACCTTTTAGAGAGATTCATTTAAAAGCCAAAGGATAGGATTAAGTGTGGGTTGAGGATTATATGATTTAGAGGAGTTTGGAGAAATAGGCTGGTTTTAAGATATTGATTGATGAAGTTGGTTTGAATGCTGAGAGGGTTGAGGTTGTTCGACTTTCACGAGGTTAAAAGGATGTTGGAAGTTTTGAGGAGCAAAAGGGCATTTGGTTATTATGGAGCTGAGGGGGTATTTTGGTCTTTTATGAGTTGAGAGGTATTTTGGTTCATTTTATGAAGTTGAGAGGTGTTCGGATTTTGAAGATATCCAGGTTTTTGATGACTAAGGGAGTCGGAGTATTCAGGAATTGGAGGACCTATGACTGAAGTTCTATGGGAAGGGTTGGATTGGTTTATTTAGAATTGTCTCTCTAAGATTTAAAAATCATTTTTGTTGTAAAAAAGGGCGGATAATCCCGAGGGATTACCCTATGTACCCCTCGAACACGACACTTAATAATGGTAAGTGCCGAGGCTCGAAAGATGGGGCAATGAATTTATGTCGAAAAAATAGGATTCAGAGAGAAACATCATGAATGAGATGTTCTCGGTCGAACCCTAATAACGTCTCTAACTCCGGGTTTAAAACATTTAAAAACTGAAAACTTGAAATCGAATGGAAGGGAGTTAGGTGATTCTAAAATCCCGGCTGCGACTAGGAAGGTCGTTCCTCCCTAGCACCCCGCCTTGTAAAAATCTAGGCTGCAGTTAGGGGAGGTTTGTCACCTAATGCCCCGCCTAAAGAGATCCAGACTGCGACTAGGGAGGTTATGACCCCAGTGACCCGCCTCGGATTTTAATTTGGAAGAGAAACAAGCATGTCTAACCAGGAAGAAAATGTTTTGAAGGGGTTAGACATTTCTGCTCCCGAAAACAAATTATTGGGATTTGAAAACTAAGTTAGAAAATTTTGAAAGTTGTTCGGATTCTCGATGAAGAAACACTGATTTTTGAGAAAGGTTTTTAGGAGAAAACTTTCTGTTATGTGAGAAGAACTTTCTGCAATAGAGAAGAGTTTTCTGTGATGTGAGAAGAGTTTTTCCTTTAAAAATTCCACAAAATGGTTCTTTGAAAACTTTGATGAGACTTTAATAAAAGATTGTTTTGAAATTCTTTTGGGGTTTTTTAGATTTTGAAAGGAATTTACAGTGAAAGTGAATTGAGAAGGGAACGGCTTGCAAAAAAAAATGTGTTGGAATTGACTTGACTTGGTTTGATTTAGGTTTGGGCAGGATTTGGGCTAGGTAGCGGGCCGAATGGGCTTGGGCTAGGTGATGGGCCGAATGGGCTTGGGCTTGGTGATGGGCCGATGGGCCTTGGGTTTGATAATGGGCCGATGGGCCTTGGGTTTGATAATGGGCCGATGGGCCTTGGTTTGATAATGGGCCGATGGGCCTTGGTTGGTGATGGGCCAATGGGCTTTGGGTTGATAATGGGCCGATGGGCCTTGGGTTTTTGGTGATGGGCCGATGGGCCTTGGGTTTGGTAATGGGCCGATGGGCCTTGGGTTTGATAATGGGCCGATGGGCCTTGGTTTTGGTGATGGGCCGATGGGCCTTGGTTTGGTGATGGGCCGATGGGCCTTGGGTTTGGTAATGGGCCGATGGGCCTTGGGTTTGGTAATGGGCCGATGGGCCTTGGGTTTGATAATGGGCCGATGGGCCTTGGTTTGATGGGCCGATGGGCCTTGGGTTTGGTAATGGGCCGATGGGCCTTGGGTTTGATAATGGGCCGATGGGCCTTGGGTTTGATAATGGGCCGATGGGCCTTGGGTTTGATGGGCCGATGGGCCTTGGGTTTGGTGATGGGCCAATGGGCTTTGATGGGCCCATGGGCCGGATTTGGGCTTGGACATGGGCCGGATTTGGGCTTGGACATGGGCCGGATTTGGGCTTGGACATGGGCCGGATTTAAGCTTGGACATGGGCCGGATTTAAGCTTGGACATGGGCCGGATTTAAGCTTGGACATGGGCCAAACTTGGGCTTGGACATGGGCCGGACTTAAGCTTGGACATGGGCCAAACTTGGGCTTGGACATGGGCCGGATTTGGGCTTGGACCTGGGCCGGATTTGGGCTTGGACATGGGCCGGATTTGGGCTTGAGCTTGCTGTGGGTCATGTGGTATTGGGCCATGGGTTTGGGTCATGTGGTACTGGGCCATGGCTTCGGGTTTGGGCCTTAGGCTTGGGGTTTGGGCCTTAGGCTTCGGGTTTGGTGATGGGCCAAGTAAAGTATTGGGCCGGGCTGAGATTAGGCCAATTTCAGGGATGGGCTGAGTTTGGAGATGGGCCAAGTTTAGAAGTGGGTCAATTGTGGGCTTTTATTTACAAGTGGGAAAATGGAATTCAAGATAAAATGAGATTTCTTTTGAACAGCAACTAAAAAAACGAGAGACAATTCAAAGGGAGTTTGAAAAAAAGGGATTTGGAATGAGGAACCTTAAGCCAATAAGCACTATTCAGAATTCTTTACTTGCTCTTGTTTTTTTTTTGGGTAAAGTTTTTTAGTGAAATTAAGGGTGGTTTGGGATAGGCTTTAGAAGTTTGGAAGATATTATTCCCCACCAAGCAAATAGAAATGAGCTAGTTGTGGGGTATCTTCAAAGGCTCAAAAGACATTCAAAATTTTGGATGGTATTACTCCCCACCAAGCAAATAGAAATGAGCTAGTTGTGGGGTACCTTCCAAAACTTTGATCAAATGGAAAAGGGGTAACCTAAGGGGGCCATCTAGGGTTCAAATAATAAACACATGTACAGAGAAACAGATAAAAAAATTTGCAATAAACCGTAACATACTAAACATACATACAGGTAATGGCAAAAGAAAATCTAATCAGAGAATGGACCGCATGATAGATAACAGGCTACAGGCAACCAAGAAAGCAAACTGAAATCTACCAAAAATAGATCCCGTTCCTTTAGTATTAATTGAAACCATGTGAATATCCTAAGCCAAAACCCAACCGAATAAAGGATAACCCTCAGCTAACTTATCAAGTCAATTTATCAATTAAAAGCCTTTTATTCATCCTTATCCATTGCATCACCAAGAAAAAGCAGAAGCCAATAGAACTGCTCTTCTTCTTTTTTTTTTTAGGGCTCGGTATTATCATGCACAACAAAACCAGAGAAAATGAACAGACGAAGTTCAGCAGAGGGCTAAAATTCAGAGATCATCATCTCAAAATCAAGTATGTGGTTCTTAACATCCTATTTGAACGGAGCACACATCAACATCGAGTTACATGAACAGGCAGAGAGAATCTCATAGCTAGTTTAGATCAGAGGTGAATGCCGGAAAGAAGATGATCAGAACTGCTGCCAAGGATCCGAAAATAACATCACAACAGCAGAGACATATTAAGTCACAGGATGGTGGCAGATAAACCTCTCTAATGGTCATAGAAAGGAAATATACCGAAAGCAATATGGGTGGCAAACGCATTGTGTTACCAGCTAGAGAACCCTTGAAGACCAGATTAACTTAAAGATGGGTACCGAAGAGGGACGTTGGAGACGTCTGTAACAACCCAGTTAGCAGAACACGAATAGAGCAAACTTGTTAAACCGCAAAGTAATACACCAGAGTGATAAGATGCAGATATGTGACAGTGAGGAATGAAACCAACTTAGTAGCTTGCTTCTCATACGAACACAACAGCTTAAACCAGTCTTGATGCCAAAACCGAAACAGAGTTACACAAACAGACTGGCTTACTTTACTGAAACTGGTATTTCTTACTTCACGACCGTTTATTAAACAAACAGATAGACAGGGTATTTCTCGTCTGAAGAACACGATAATATGCAAGTTACCAAGGGGAACTCAGTAACCAATTCGGATCAGAAATGCAAATCAGGAGAGGATATTCAGAAATCCTGCGCGAGACCTTAAGACCAAACTGTAACCGCTTATTTCCGATTCAAACATTGTCAACATAGACTTCTTAAACAGAAGACGGCTTAATAGGAAATCAGTAAGAAAATGGCAATATATCTACACAAAATGAAGGCGGTGCAGGATAAGAGTTAATCCACCTTTGAGGAGGGGACCTCGAATTAACTCAGAACCATAGCCCAGGTGAGAATAGACAGGGAACCAGCTAGATTATACCGGTGAGCTTCACTGTATGACCAGTTCACAAAAGACGAAAGAAAGAAAGAAACAGAGGAGAAAACAAGAATACAGAGAGGGAAAAACCGAAAACATGCATACGCTTGGATTCTTTGCCCTGTCCGTGGACCACAGTGTCCATATCAGGTTACGCACCATTGCTTAATCAGACGAAAACATAAAAGGGAGCACAAGGGCTCAAAATCTCGGGACAATGCTTAACGTTAAAGCACTTACGCTTGCATCGGGTCGGTAAGAACGTCGAGAAAAATCAGAATGGAGGACAAACGATTCATGACTTTCCCTGGAACCAGAAGACTTTCGAAACCAAAATTCGAAGCTCCTAATTTCGGGTTTTAGTGGATTCCGACAGAAGAGAGGAGAGGAGAAGTGAGAATCCCGCTTACCCTGTATGCGAAGGAGATGAGTTTGAAATGGTGGGGGATTTCCGGTGTGAGTATGGCGAGTGTGGTGGCGATTCGAGAATGCTTTCACAGTGATTTCGTAATGAGAGAATGTAGAATCGAGAGGATTTTTGGGGTTTTTTTCGCTTGCGTATTCGAATTCGAGAGGAAGAGGAGAATGGACAGTCAAAGCTTCTGGGTCCTCTCAGTTTCGAAAATGGAGAACGATCGATGGCAACGGGAGAATGAAAGTCGGGATTAGTGTCTGCTCAGTTTCTTTCAAAAAACGTGCCTTCTACTGTAGGGTTTTCAATGTTTTATAATGTAAGAATGGGGTGGGTAGACAGATGGCACACTAGGGTTTTATTTGGGCTGGGTTCATGGACTAGCTAATAGAGGTGGGCTTTAACTGGGGCAAAAATCGGACCAGGGGGATAGAAGAGGCAAAAATGAGTTTTTGCAGCTTCCCAGTTTTGAACTCGCGACCTCTTGCGTACCCCTTGCATGCCTCTACCGGTTGAGCTATGACGGAACTCGTTAAATACAGCCACGAAATAACAGAAGAAGCAAGTTACGGGCTGAAGCGGAATAAAGGAAATGCTCTTGTTCACGCCAAGAATCGAACCCGAAACTCATGGGTTACATACAAGTACTTTAACTAGTTAAGCTAGGTCGGATTCCAGTATATACATGAGAGAAATAATACGAACGCTCCAAAATTTATGGGATAGCTCTCCTAAAAATACGACGATTCCAACAGAAGGTATACAATAAAATGAGATGACTAATCTGATGACATGAAAGTGTGGAATACAATTAAAAATAAGATTCAAAACGTAAAGAGATATAAAATAAAAGAAAAGCATATGTACATGAAATAATGAAAATTGATGCACGTAATGAAGCTAAAACACTCAAAGTAAAAAAAGGAAAATAATGGTAGTAAAAAGGACACGCGAAATAATAATAAAAATGGTGACGATAAAACGGAGAAAGTCAAAAAAAAGAAATAACAAATAATAATTAAGTATACATCGATCGAACACGTAAAATAATATAAGGTAAAACCAAAAACCGTGAAATGTTTTAAAACAAAAGCAACGAAGTATGTACACAAGATGAAACAGGTTAAACCGGATTATGATAAAAGGCTCGTGCCTCCTTTCCCATAGGGACGTGAGATTTAAAAGCCGGAAAAAGGGAAATTCCTTTGGTTGAAAATGGGGACGACCGTCTCGTTTCTAGAAGCATGTTTATTTTCGTATTTTTTGTTTCAAAAAAAGGGTGAGAATTTTTGGTGTCTACAGATATAGCTTCGGCCACGCGTGAGGATGCGGAGTCACAAGAGGTTGGCTGCAATTCCTGACTCTTAAACTGGTCCGCGGCCCAAATCCCTTAAGTGGGTAGCATCCCGGATTAGTGAGTCAAGTAAATCCCGGAGGTGGGACGGAGTAGTCCCCAGGGCCGGAGGTCCCGACGACTTAACTTGAGTAAGAGTAAGAGTAAGTAAGTATGGATTCGTAAGTATGTATGAGTATGTATGCGTATGTATGAAGTAACGAGTAAAAGAGTAATCTCCACCCGATTAACCCGGTGGACCAATGAAGCTAACAAGTATTGTATATTGTTGTAGTGTGAATGTGTATCCGGAAAAGGTAAGTATGTATTGGATGGTTTATGTTGTACTTCCTGTATGTAATGAAGTGTATGTATGTGTGTATGTCTTGCGTAATGTATTGTGATATCATGTATAAGAGCATGTATGCTTGTATGTTAGTATGAAAACGAACCGCATGTATTCGACCAAGTGGTCGGCGTACCCTCACTAGTACGCGGGGTATGCGGTTATCATGCTCGGCGAAAGCTGACCCTTCGGGGACATTTTTTTAGTGTGCAGGTACCCGAAGAGATATGGTCAAGGAAGAGACCGAAGGCACACCCTTGTACTTAGGAAGTAAGTAGTTGTGAGAAAACGGGTAGATGTAGACTCTTAGAGAGTATGTATGAACTTGGAAGAGATATTACACTTGTATAAGGATCTTAGTAAACTCGGTATGTAGATTATATCGTATTGTACTTGGAATATCGTATTGAAGGAAGATTGTAGTAGTATTTGGTAAATGGAGAATGTATTGTAGATTTGTAGTACTCGGGATTCCGGTCCATCAGACCGATGCTGTATGTAGAAGTAGTAGTCTTGTTAGTCACGTGGGTGACTAACAGCATTGTATCACCCACTGTATGTAAGTATGTATCCGCTGCGTGTATCTGATATGTAAGGAGATTGGACGGTAAGCATTGTATTAATGGTAGGGGTGTTACAACTAGTTAGAAATCTTTCTAAAACACTACAACTCCAAATTCCAATTTATGTTCATTACTTCTATCCTATGCATGATTCTTATGACCACTTGAGGGGAGCTTCAAGAATCATTCGACCCTGATGTGATCAGCATCAGTGTTGAACTATCTTTCCACCCCAATTTGTGTTCGGTTTCCCTTGATCTGATCAGGATCAAGTTCGACTTCCCACATCAGTTTCAAACAATCAAGTAATTCAATTATTTTCATTTTCTATCTTTTTACTCTTCCTAGTCATAATTTCAAATTCATACAACTCCAAAGGATGGAATTCAATCCATCAATCATCCTCACTCTACTTCCAAATACTTTACTTCGAGATTCAATGCCTAAAGGCTCATTTCATCAACTTCCACTACTTTCATCCATTACTCTCCATCATCTCGAATAATCTAACTAAGGAATACAATACTTATGAAATTCAGTCATCCTCAATTTACTTCCAATGACTTACCTACAAATACACTACTCATGGGCTCCATTCATCTACTACTCTCAATCAATTCATACCATTTCTTTGAAGGATACAATACTTGTGGAGCTCCGTCCACTACTCATTCTCAATTGTCTCAAAACAATCACCTAGGGGACTCAATTTCCTCTAGGTTCTACATCGGTTTTATACCGACTCATGCTATGGTATTTGCATCTCTCATTCCTAATTACCACAATTACATTATGAATGAATATGTATTTTTATTTAACATAAGTACCAATCATCAATTCAATTCTCATTTATGCTATGCACATTATAGTTTATGTGTTTTATTCATGAAACTTACATTAAGCGGTTTTCGCTCTACCCCCCTTAAACGGGATTACGCCCACGTAATCTACCATATGTTATTATTGAACATTGGTTTATTTGATTCGAGCACTCTGAAGCATTTAGCTTCCCTACGGTCTATTATATAATGTACTTTGGTCAAAGGGTCTTAACCATACTAATGGTTCAGTCCCTGCACCAAGAATTCCTATTGGAGTTTATTTAACTCATAACCAATTCAGTTCTAGCCTATTAGGCTTCAAGGCATTTATAGCCATTCTTTCATACTTACTAGGTGTATTAAATTTCTTAGCTAGGGCCCACTAGCTTCTGCTGCGCGACCCTGATAACCTTAGTGCTTAATTCACTCTTTGGTTATTCTAAATGCGCTACTCATCGCCTTTTTATCCCTCTATTGTGGGAATAAGGTTTACTAACGAGTGTGGTATTCTTTTACTGTGCTTGAACTCGGTGGGTTTAGATTTATAACCAGCTCTCTGGCGATCTATTATACATACTATTCGTACTCCCACGATTATTCACTAAGTTCCTCCGACTTATTGTCGGGAGAGGTTAAGTCACTACTTAGTTGTAGTGCTTCCTCTGTTGTCAATAGTTTCTGAATTATTCCAGTTCTTCTGGTTCAGTATAAGTGTTCTCTGCTTGTATGACTTTGCATTTTCTATGCGTCGGTCCTAGTGACTTTCTTAAGTCTTCTTCCGCTTTTTATTCCACTGGAATTCACATCTTGTGATCGTTAGTGTGTTTTACACTCTTCGTGCTTCTTTGGCCTTAGGCCGCACGGTTTGTTGCTAAGCTTGCTTAATTGGCTTATGCCGTGTTCGTTGGTGAAAAGAAGGGTTTACTACTATTTACATTTTCCATATTCCTAGCTATCCCACTAGATCATTAGCAGCACAAGTGCAATACCAAAACACTCAGTCATACAGAGTGCAGAGGCGTAAACGCTTGGTAGTAAGTCACTTATGTGATAGGAATGAATATTTCTGCTTGTCATCTCGTACTTACAACTCCGTGTCATTGTCTAACTACTTCCTCATAGCGGTCGCTTGTTGCGCACCATACTCTTACTCATTATACAACATCATTTTTATGGTCTCCGTTACTGTGGTAGCTTATCTTTACTCATTGCCATTGTCGTTGACACCATTTCCTTATGGTGTGAATACACCGAGGGTTTCTTATGTTCGTGTGTATGACGGTTGTCGTAGCATACCACAATGTTGTTATCTTCCCAGTGTGGAGATGTTTTATTTCGATTTAGGATTCATGTGTAGGTTAGCTTACCTCCCATTACTTCATCATTTATGATATAATTTGCCAAATATCTTGGTTGACAATGGATGAAGTAATTTATTGGGTTACAAGCTCTCTTGAGCGTCAGTCATTCGCAGTATCCAATGTGCATTCACATTGATTGTCTTTGGCAATTACTGTCTCCCCAGTGCTGAGCGTTGGTTATAGGCTCCAGCTGTGCAGTTTTACTTTTGTATGTACGTCACCGGGACATCCCAAGAAACTTCAAGGGTTTTCTGGTCCCGTTCTCCAATTGAAAAGTATTTTATCACTGATAGGTGAAAGTTTTTTTTTTGTTGAGGGGTGTGTTTCCACTCATAAGTCTCATGACACGGTTTACCATGTTCTTGGTTGTACATGGAGTATACTTACTCCTTCGAGTCTCTATACTCTGTAAGTGATGTGCTTCTACAATTCGCATTATACACATTCTGTGTTTGCTTCTAAACCGATCCATCTTGGTTTTCACAGTTGTTCTCAAGCCTATTTTAAGTGTAATGGTTTGGAGATCCTTTTTTTTTGTTACGTCTTGGCAACAACTACATGCGCGAGCTTTGTTGTTATAGTAGATGGAAGCCTGTTCTAAGGGTTCTTATCTTCACCACATTAGTGGTTTTCGGTTAACGAAAGGTACCTTTCCTCGAGTTTCCGTAGTGTCCAAGTGTGGACTAGGCCATTGTTGGCATTATTGCGATTCTTGTGCCTCTGTGCTACCATTGCTACAGAAGGCATGAAGGGCAATTAAAAGCTTCGTCAACTGTATACTAGACTGATGCTCTAGTGACAGTGACACTGATGTAGCCATTACTCCAAGCCACTCATTATGTTGAGCTCAAATTGGGTGGTTCAGTTGTCGATCTATTCGTCGTATGAAGCAACATCTCTTGCAAGTCTTGTTATTAAATGGTGTGGGTTTTGCAACCATTTAAGTCTACACAACATATTTGGTTTATGGCTTCTGAGCCAGATTGCTGCGAGCTATGCTCCTTGTAGGTTATTTATATATGTCTCCACTCCGTGTATACCCCATAAGTTGGAGGTATTATTGGGCTTCATGGCAAGTCGTGGCATCACGCTTCCGTTCATAGGAGGCCCTTTTAGGAAATCTGGTGCTAATCAGTGCCTTTTATGTTTGAGGGTATTTCCTGTTAAGTGAAATCCCTTTGGTGTCCTAACCGAGTGTTCGTTCTAGCTCATGTGCTCTTATCATGACGCTTCGATCGGCTGTTGTAAATCCAAACACCCTTCACGGATTGCTCCTGGGTGTTGTTGGTTACGCCGTTACATCCAGCTAATGTCTATGATATGTTGTGTCCACTATGCCACCTTGTGGTATCGTAGTTGAGCTATCCCTTTTAGGGTTATAACGTCTCCCGTTCTTGGGTATACTGTTTATACCTTCTCATAGCGTTTTGGACTAGGTTTAATATCCTCTCCAATGATGAATTATACTTCATGGTAATCTTGTGATTGTTCTTGGGGACTCCGTCCCGTTTGTTGAACATTGTGGTGTTCACGTTAGGCATTCGCCTTACTGTGTTTAGGCTGGGTGTCCCTTCCAGCTGTCACGTATTTGCTTGAAGTCTTTGAGACATATCCAATGTCCATATTCACTAGTTTGTGCTCTTTGCACTTCTTAATCCTCCTTCCTTATCTTCAGATGGATTCTCTGAGTTCCTTATACTTATTCCTTAGCTAAGTTCCTTCTCCTTGATCGTCTAAGGTGTCCAGCTACTCTGCTTTAAATTCACTCATGGTCCGTAGAACGAAGTTGACTACTTCCCGTGTTTCGTACACTACATGTATACATACGTGGGGTACCTTGCTGATACGTTACCACTTACCCGACTATCAGTCAGGCCCGCAAGCTCCTTCGGAGTGCGGTCGTCCCACATCCCGTATTTGGGTACACTCGTAGTGCTCGTCACACGCCTAGGTGAAGTATTCTTTTGTCAACTCCTCTTGTATCATTCTATGATACTCACCATAATTTTGTTGGTCTGGTTTTGGAAATCGAAGGTTTAAAAGAAGGGTTGTGTTTTTGAAAGAAAGAAAATTTGGTTTTGAAATAACAGTCCGATGTTAAAAGAAGTTCTTCATGGTGTGGCCATGTCTGAGGTCTTGACAAAGTCCAGCTTCCCGCTGACTGGTATGTTCTCTGGTGCAATGGTCAGGCCGTTAGGCCTTTCCTAGGTTCCATTCTTCCAGTTTTTAGGATGTGTGATCCTGTAGTCGCTTCATTGCGGTCACGGTACATTACTAAGTACTTGTGGTGTGTTAGGGTTCCTTTACATGCTCCTTACTGATAACCATTTTAACTGAAATAACTGAACTTTTGTAAAATGGTTAAAAAATACAGTGATCATACCCGAAAAAAACGGTTATTTTGGATAACCGAAATAACCACCTTGTTTTCTCATCCCTTGGCGAGACAATGTCTTGTCCGGGTGAGGACATTTTGCAAGGTGTCCATGGCTGGAGCTTCATGTACAGGTGGAAAAAGATGTGTCCTAGCAAGAGATTTCGGGGAATGATCCGGAGTGCTTCAAAGCTTTAAAGGATTAGGAAACTTGGATAACTGTTATAATGGCCAACTTCTCTCAAGAACGGGCATTGATAAGAAAACAAATGAAAGATAGATTGATGCATTTGTTTCACTTTTGCATAAGAGTCAAGGAGACAAAAATCGGCATCAAGCCTATGCATTTAATAACACTCAACTCTCTTTGTTGGTTACCAATGGTGTCTCACAAATCCTTTAAATAATTTTCACGAAGAAGTGCCCTTTAGGAATCCTTAAGAGAGAAGAAATAAGGAACCACAACAAGATCACTTGGTCACACCGCATGAAAAGTTCTCCTCAAAAGCAATCTAAAAGAAAAAAATTTGAACATTTATCTTCATAATAGTCTTTGTTCATAATGAGCACAACCCACATCACAGGGATCAAGTTTTTTATTTTGGACAAACACAAGATAAGCATGAAGGATTAAGCTATTAGGCACACAATTCCTCATTACTCTCCAGACAAACAGTAGAAGGTTTCAGAAGACCTTTACGGGCAGTAGACAAAAGAGAAAACACAAGGGACACAAACAAGTAATTCAGCACAAGAACTATCCACAGAGGTAGATTCCAGCAGAAACAAAATGAAAGAAGAGAAAGGGGAGTTACAAAATAAAAGAAAATAGTACTCCCCTGATATTGTTGTTGCTTGCATTGAAAGAACTCTCTCACACTTGAGTTTTAGCCTCAAAGTAGTGTAGCGTGGTTGCGGTGTAGACATGAAACTACACCTGTATAAGACACTAGAAGCAACCAAACTTCACACATGGTTAAGAGTGAACAAAAAAATCAAATAAGAACTTAAAATTAAAGAAAATAGAAGCAAATGAATGAAATTTTTATCCGGGTTGCCTTCCAGGAAACTGCCCATGCTTAGGTTCTCTGGCTAGACCATACCACCTTGAAGTCCTCCGAATCAAATATGAATGTTGAAGTGGGCTTCAATGGGTGGGTAGGGCGGGTTGGGTGGGAAGAACGACCCAGATTTTTAGGTTGATGATCCTTGCTGCGAGGATCATAATATGGTGGAAGCTCTTCTTCAAAATTAAGGATGAAGACATCCTCATCTTCATTGAGTGGTGCAGGGAGAACTTTAGGGGTGGACTTTGTCTTCTAGCTCTGGTCCAGGATCAAATAGGAATGTGCCCTCCACACCTAGTGGGTGGATTTGAGCTTCCACCTAACTTCATTGGTGCATAGGTGGGAAAGGCTTTGATCCTCTAGATAAAGATCAAATTTTGACGGATCCTCCTCCTCTTCCGTAAATTTGAGGGTGTAGACATCCTCATCTTCTTGAAGAGAATTCCATAAAGAGCCCTAATGGACATCAACTTCAGATGGAGGTGGCTCCTTGAAGTTGATGGTGGCACTCTCCTTTGATGACTCGGAGAGAGGCAATGACTCATCCTTCTCAAGGTTGAGGATGTAAGCATCATCATCTTCTCTGTGAACAAAGAAGGGGGATACATATTGGTAGTTGACTTCAGAGGGAGGAATCCATGAAGTCAAAGTGGAAGCTCTCTTCTAATGAGTTATCTTCAAGATCAAGCGAGTGGTTGAATGACAGTCCTTTGAAGAAGGGAGATACAAATTGGTAGTTGACTTCGGAGGGAGGAATCCATGAATTCGAAGTAGAAACTCTCTTCTGATGAGTTGTCTTCAAGATCAAGCGAGTGGTTGAATGGCGGTGTACTCTTTGACTCGAACAAGGGTGGAGAGGGGAAGTAACTCAAGTCTTCAGTAGGTTGCTCCTCTTCATGAACTGTTTCTCTCTCAAGTTGCACTCTCTAAGCTAGCTGAGCTTTCAGCTGGTTCATGTTGACGGCCTCTTGATTGGCTTCAAAGGTAGCTAGATCGTCCTTGAGGGCATCTTGTTCAGCAAATTTTGTCTCGCATACCAAGATGTATTTTTCCATAAGTTCCTTCAATCTATAGATTGCAACCAGACAAGGAGAACCCCCATGATATCCGCTACATATTTGACATACAATCCATTGGTTGTAGTTCTCTTGGCCTTAAATGTATCCATACCGACCTCCTACTGGATCATAATGGGCATCCATCAGATTTAAGTTATTAAAAAGAAAAGAAATAAAAATGTATACACAAAAGAGGAAAAATAAAATGAATTAAAAATATGCACAAAAAACTAAACAGATAATAAATTAGATAGTTAGACCGAAGTCCCCAGCAACGGTGCCAAAAACTTATTGTGCAAAATATAAATGAATATATCTTGGGTAGTAAACCCATTCGAAGTAGTACAACAAGGCCATATCCATAGGGACTTCACAATCATCTAACTAATTAGAAGTGTAACACCTCATATGAGCAATTGTCCAACAACCTACCTCCCAAGCCATTCGTGCTTGAAAACTAGCCACTTTAGGCCCTTAATCCTCACTTGGGCTTAAAAGTGGAAGGCCTAGTTGTTGTAGTCAACCCATATGTATTCTTATAAACTAATCACATTACTACTCATATCCCGATGTGGGAAGGGGATATTATATGCCCCACTCAAAGAATGTGATGTCCTCGTCGCAAGCCTAACATCCAAGTCTCATGAACCTCCTCGGTAGGTGTAGGTAGCTCATCCCGTCACGGTCCCGAGTTAGCTCTAATACCATTTGTAACACCCCATATGAGCAACTATCCAACAACCTAGCTCCCAAGCCATTTGGGCTTGAAAACTAGCCACTTTAGACCCTTAATCCTAGTGTAACACCCGGCGTGGTGTTCCTCCCACATCGGTTGGAGAGGAGAACGAAGTGTGCCTTATAGGTGCATGAATACCTCTTCCTTGTGTGATGCATTTTGGGGCTAGGAAACCCCAGGAACAAATCTGTGCGGACTGCGCGCCAAAGCGGATAATATCACACATGTGGGCTGATTAGGCTGGGCTGTCACAGATGGTATCAGAGCCAGACCCAGGTTGGTGTGCCAGTGAGCCCGTGAGGGCACTGGGCTCCCTAAGGGGGGTAGAGTGTAACACCCGGCGTGGTGTTCCTCCCACATCGGTTGGAATGGAGAATAAAGTGTGCCTTATAGGTGCATGGATACCTCTTCCTTGTGTGACACGTTTTGGGGCTAGGAAACCCTAGGAACAAATCCGTGCAGTCTGCGTACCAAAGCGGACAATATTACACATGTAAGCTGATTAGGATGAGCTTTCACAATAAGCTTAGTAAATGTGCAAGAATATAAACAAAAAGTGAATAAATAAAAATTGGGGTTTGGGGGTTTTTGGTTTGGATAAATGGAAAAATAAAGAAGACAAAAGCTAATCTAACTATTCTAGGATAGGTGTACCCCGGAATGGATATTTGCACCCTCCCAAACTTAGCCTTAATCCTAATCCACTATAGTTGTCTATTAGAACTAAGTTAGTGGCTCTCTAAAACCATAGAACAAGCCAACCCTTATCTAGCTCAAGGTTAGGTCTGATTCACTAGATAGCACTAAGCGTAAGTCCTTAAAAATAGCAATAAATCCACCAACTGATTAAAGAAACCCTAAATCACATATGTATGAAATTAGGAGAAACCCCAAATGCACATAGGTGATCAATCCAACACATTCAATGAAATTGGAGAGACATAAAAACTATATTTAAGCAAATTTACAAGCTAGTTTGGGGATTTGGGGTAAAAACCCTCATCCCAAGGTACAAGGAAACTACTCGAGTGAGAAAAGGGAGAGAAATAGCCATGGGTGAGGTGAGAAGCTTCACTGGAGGTAGATCCCTTTCCTTTCTCCTTCTTCTTTGTCTTCTTATTCTCTTCTTTCTCCCCTGGTTCTTCTGTTCGTCCCCCGAAGCTTACCTGAGAATCCCCTTTCTCCTTTTCCTTTTTCTTCTTCTTTCACCGCGTGAATCTACTACCTACATAATCTTGTCTGGGTGGGTGTCCTGGTCTGGCTTGGCTGGACACAAGTGTGGAGAAGTAATGAGTATTGTTGTCCAGGCGAGACAATGTCTTGTTTGGGTGAGGACATTTTGTGAGGTGTCCGTGGCTGGAGCTTCATGTTCGGGTAGAAGAAGATGTCTCCAGGGGAGAGATTTTGTGACCAGGCCAGGTACCTTGGTGTGAGACGTCTGGCTCAGCTCACGGGGACACAAATATGGATATTTTTAGCTAAGATTTCCCGGCTTCCTGAACCGACTTCCAAACTTGTATATGGCCTAGATTTTTCGTTATAGTTCCTATTTAAGACCTGTTTGCATCCACGCGTTGCTCTTTTCATCTACTCTACTCCTATATATATTTTCCTCATGTTTAAGTAATAAATATGTAAGTACATCAATGAAACACAAACTAGTGGAAAATTAGCTAAAATGGAGAAATGAGCATGATCCACATTGATAAAGCATATGAAATTAACCCTTAAAACATTCTCATTTAGACACTCATTAGTGCTCACTAATGTTAAAGCTGAGATCCTTAGGGCTTTAGGGGCTAGGGAGGTTCAAAACTTTGGGATGTACTTGGGCTTTCCAAGCAATGTTTAGGGTAGCCGGGTGAGTGCTTTTTTAGTACTTAAAAAATAAGGTGGCTAAGAAGATTCAGGGTTGGTCAAGAGTAGTCCCAGAGGCAGGGTGTGCGGTTCTAATTAAGTCAGTTCTTCAAGCTCTTCCAACTTATATCATGAGTATTGTGAGGTTGCCTTTGGGTGTGGTGCAAGAGTTAAATAGGTTAATAGCAATATTTTGGTGTACATGTGGTATATCAAGGAAGGGTTTGCATTGACGGAAGTGGGAAACCATGTCTCTAAGCCTTGACCAAGGAGGCTTGGGATTTTGAGCTTAGAGACTTTCAATCAGGCTTTGTTGGTCAAGTAGTGTTGGCGCCTGATTACATGTCCATCTTTGCTGGTATCTTAGATTATTAGGGCGTGATATTATCCTAATGGTGAGATGCTAGGAGCACAGCTAGGGAGAAGGCTAAGTCTCATATGGCATGCGTTTTGGGTAGTAAAGGAGTATGTGCATATAGGAGCCCTACATGTAATTTGTTATGGTGCAACAACTAGGTTAATAGATCATTGGATTCCTGGGTGACCTGGTGGTAAGGATTTTTTGTGGACTTTACCTCTGATGCACGAGATCACGGCATGGTCTCCTAGCTTATTGATCAGAGTACGAGATCTTGGTGTGAGGAATTGAGACGGCAGTGGTTCATGGGTGAGGATGCAGCTGCTATTCTTCTTGTCATGCTAGGAGGTAATGGTGAAGTGGAGATGGTTGGACTTGGGGGTCACTAAGTCTGGCTTGTGTACTGTGTGGTCGATCTATTATGCTCTAAAGGGTTGTGTATCGGCATCCTCATCTAGTTCTGGAGCTGGCTCTATGGGGGTTGCATTGAGGTGAATATGGAAGTGTGATATGCCACCGCGGGTTAGTTTTTTGCATGGAAACTTTTGCATGGGATTATCCATGTAAGACTGTTCTTCATTAGTATTGTGGGAGTCGGCTGATCCCTTTTGTTATGTGGTGCTTTCGAGTCTCTGGTGCATGTTTTCGTAACTTGTCGAGATGTGTTGACCTTTTGGGATTGCTCGGGATTTAACCCACCTGATTATTTTCACTCTAATTTAGGGTTCCAGGATTGATTTCTTGATGCTTGCATTAATCATAGCTTAAGTCTCTTGTCCCAGCTCATTTTGTTTCTTTAGAAAATTTTGGTTTGTCAAATGTCAAGTTACGCATGCCAGGGTGTGTGGTATGAGTTGGGGTTGGCATGAAGCGGAGAGCTTCCTCCATACGGTGGTTGTGGGTGCCATGCAGAAGGGCAAGCACCACAGGATTGTGTAAGCTAATGTGGATGAAAGTTATTGCGAATGGGTTGTATGGCTTGGGGGTAGTGTGCAAGGGGTGGGAATGGGTGGTGTGTGGCACAAGGATGAAGAGTGGAGCAGGTGGTGGGTCGCCAGCCAGGGGCAGACCGAAGGGGGGGCACGAGCCTCCCAGAAATTTGGAAAATTAGTTATATGCTCTTATTTGAATGAATAAAAAATAATATAATGTTTTAAAGAGTGATATTATCAAAAAAAATTTACCCCCCTCCCAACACCTCCACCTCGCCCCGAAACAAAGTTCTTGGGTCCGCTATTGTCGCCAACGTTGGTAAAGGCTAGGGGCATAGAGTTTGGTCTTGAATATGCTATTCGTGGTGGGGGTTGGGTTATGTTGTAACTCTGTTTCTTTATTGTAAATCTAATGTAGATTATATAAACGGGGTGGTGGAAGATGATGTAAGAAATATTTTGGATAGTTTAGGACTTTTGACTACTGATTCTAATCATGTTAGCTTTGCATTTTTGTCCCTATGGCTGATAATATACTTGCAAGTTTAGGTAGACAAAATTGGGATGAATGTGTTTGGTTTGATGATATATCATGGTCATATGCTTGCAAATTTAGGTAGACAAATTGGAGTGAACGTGTTTGGTTAAAAAAGATCCAAATAACACTCTTTTGCAAAATTAATACATATATTAGCCTATCTTCAAAACTAATTTTTAAAATAACACTCTGGAAGAAATTGTCTCTTCAAAATACGATTTCACTTATTCACCAGGCCACATCAGCGTCTTAGTCAGCAACCAAGAAAATGAAATAACTTATGAAATTATCTCTTGAAAAGACAATTTATCCTTTAATTAAAACTTAGAAAATTAAGTGTTGAAACACCACATATAAGTGTATAGTTTATAAAATTAGGAATCATCTTTTCAAAAAACAATTTGTTCATTTTCTCACTTGCTAATTAATTATTTCTACTAATATACAAAATATTTTTTAGAAGAAGACTATTTTGGATTTTTTTTTTTGTGTTTGGTTTGATAAATGAACCATCGAATATTTCATGATCATGTAATATACAATACAATTCCTCTTTTTTAAAAAATTGTTCATTCACCAACCGAAGTAAAAACCACTCTACACTACATAATACATTCATGCCCCCCTCAAAAGCAATGCAAGATTTTGTTGCGGAAAGTCACTGACAGTTTCTGAGGCTTGGACAAAATATACATATCCACATTTAACCAACATAATTCAGAGAGAGACGGTGAAAAGAACTATCAGATGTAATTTCGTGTCCTACTGACGCTCTATTTCTGAGCAAATGAAATCGAGAACAAATCAAGCAAACTAAACAGATTACAACATTTATACAGCTGATTAGCAAGACGGAGGGTAAAACTTTGAAGGGGCTTATAGATAAATTAGAAAATACGATTCGGCACCACCACATACACTAAACTACATCCGACCCAAAAATCTCTTTTCAATCGTCTCCTTTAAAACTTCTCCAAAAATGTTCAGCCAGGTGCAAGAACTCATGACCACTTCTCAACCGTAATTGACGGTTCAAAAGCTTCAATTGCTTCATTCCATACCCTTCTCAATCCAATACTGTTAGCTACATATCTCATATTTGGTGGCGAATAACTAAAAGAAACCAGGTACTTCCCCAGGCAAAGGAGCCAGTTCATTTTTAGCAAACTTTTCTTCATCGTAGAAAGCAGCACGAACCACCCTACCACCGAAGTAGCGGCCATCTAGATCAACATATGCCCTTGTTGTTTCTTCTGATCTTTCGAACTGTATAAAGATTCTCACTGCCTCATCTGACGGGAAATTCGGCTCAGTTATCTCAAAAATGAGTACTCGGGTCACTGTTCCATACTTGGCACATTCAGATCCAACTTCATCTTCTAGTTCATCATCAACCTCACCCGGACCCACCTTTAGACAGGAAAACAGCAATTTTCTTTCAGGAAAAAAGGATACGAATTCCTGACAACATAGTTCGATGCTTTCACCTTCTACAAGTTTCTAAAGTAAAGAACATGAATGGGCTGATCCATATACATCGGCAGGAAAACACTATATGCATTTATGAAACAATGAGGACAACACATCAAAACAAGTAGAAACCGTTCACTAAGATTTGAGTCAGCTTCCATTCCAAACACTATCATAGTACAAATGGTCAAGTAACAAGGTCACATTTGCCAATGTACATATGAACATGAAGGAGATAAGTGTTTTGGTCAAAAATATAAATTTAGAGCACCTTTTTCATCACATAGATCATACATTTCTAGACTTCTCAAATATGGACAATACAGAAGAAAGTAGACAGCAGGTTAGAACAGAGGCATCCATATGCATCAAAAATTTGGGTTCTATAACTTGTCAGAGGATTATTTAATGAAAGATCAAGTACATCCTTCATAAGGCTCAATGCAGAAGAAGTCTCTTCAGGTGTTACATTCACGTTTCCAGCAGACTATGGGTAGTAAAAAACAATCACATGGTACACAAATTATGCACAGTAGTTGTTGTCAACATGGCAACTATGACTGGAGAAATTATGAGCAAAAGTTGCAGTTTCATGCCGATCCAATCAGTTTTGAAGAAAATCATGCCAAAAGACTTTGCGTGTCAAGCAAAAGACGAATCCTGTAGGGCATGTTCTCAAATCCGCAGCTCCCCAATAAAAAATGGAGATCCCTAAAGTTTCTATATATACCATTTCAAATTATGTAGGACCAGCTGTGCTAACTCGATAGCATGGAGGGAATCCTCACCACAGCCTAGATAATGTTACAATGATCAAGAAAAATCAAAATACTGTTATGTCAATTTTAGTTCGTCCCAATGTATTTCAATACTCCTGTTACAAGGAGGTTTGCCTATCAAGACCTCAACTTTCATAACAAAGGCTGGAACGACTACATTCTCTTCACACAATGAGCACATATGACACAGCTTATCACCTAAAACATCTTCAAGCACTATATACTAATACAAAAATATGATAATTGTGAAACAAAATCCAAGACTGCACACCTGAATACTTTGTTTATAACTCAGTTTAAGACGAGAAAAAGGGAGCCCTTTCACCACCAGAAAGTTGTAAAAGAAGAATAAAGACAGAAGGTACACTTATGCGAGTAAGATAAAAGGTCCATGATAGCTTCTGTGAGACATATACACAGATAATCCTAGCTCAGATACTGGAGAACCAACAGAGAGGATTCATGCTATCCCAAAGCAGGAAGCAACACAGCCAGTACTCTCAGTTGTTTCAAGAAAGAGGTTTCAAAGTTTGGCAGCTAAAAAAGAGTGGCCAGTTTATCTATAACTGAAAAAAGTTTGCATCTCACTTATAGCATACAATTGCTCGAATACGTTAAAGATGCTTCTTCAGCTGTTAGGGGTATGGCGCATAATTCAAGCACTACTTTCATATTTTCAGCATCGAGATGGAAGAATAATGACTTCCCCAGCCACTACAACGTGTGCACTACTGAAGGAACTTGGACAAGGTCTCTAATAACATTGAAAGGAATAACAAGTCATATCATGTTCACTGTCCACGGTTGCAGTATAAGTTTCAAATTCAATATCTCTTATCATCACAATAACGCAACTTTATGGCACAGAGATATAGAAAAGGGGGACTATCACACATATGCAAGTTGTACCATCTGTATTAAGATCCGTAACTATAAAAAAAAATTCTGTATTAAGATCAAATTAATCCTAATGAACTAGTTCTCCTTGGATTTCAATAATTCCACTGCACTATCCGCACCTAGCCAAGTCATCACAGTGTTGGTAAGGAACAAACAAACAATTCTATCAGCAGGCAGAAGGCTGGGAGAGAGAACCCCGTTTATTAATTAATCCCTCTTCACTAGTCTTGAACAAGCGAAACCAAGAGCACAGACATAGAGCATTTTTTTTTCAGGCCAAAAGAAACAAATCAAAGAGCAAAATTGCAGAAAGTGTACACATACATACCATGTTTCTGAGGAGGAGAACACGAGTAGGAGGCCCGTTGAAGCTGACACCCTTGACCTTCTTGTTACTATTAGCATTATCTTGTTGTTTGGGTTCACTAGCATTCACAATCACCCCAGCCCTTCGATCAGTCTTCTTCGCCATCAAAGGGGTGGTTATTCCTTGCTCTTGCTTACCCAGACCTTGCCCTTCTTTCCACCCCATCTTCGCCATCATCCTTTGCGCGGCAGTCATATGCCCACCAGCTCCAACCCCCAAGCCCACCGTTTCTGATTTCCCAATAGCGAAACCTTCACTGTTCCCCGCTGTTGGAGAAGGTGATCTTTGTCGGCCAGCAGCCACAGCCCCACCGCTGCCGCCGCTCATAGCAGCTCGGCGCTTCCAAGCTTCTTCGCCGGAAATATTCAATCTCGTCTCTGCATCATAATCCCTAGCTCTCTCCTCCCTCTCTCTTCTCTCCCTCTCCTTTCCTCCTCTTCCTGTCTCCTCCTCTCAATCTCCCTCTTCATCTCCGCCTCCATAGCCTTTCTCTTTCTCTCCCGCCTATACTCCTCGTAATCGTTCGGCTTCGCTGGATCGTACTCCTCCACTACAGATGCAGTCACCCCAACAAGCGCCGGCTGAAACGACGCCGCAGGAGGAGGAGGAATCGATTCCTCGGCTGGAAGCAAGGCCCTGAGAGGGGTTGGTTGATTCTTAGCATGAGATGTGTTCGCTAGGGTTTTGGGCTTCGATTGGGCGTTATGCTGCGACCTGAGCACAGATGGTGGAGGGGTGAAGGACGATAGAGTGGTAGTGCCGGGAGGCTTGCGTAGAGTGGTTGGAGCCATCTTGGCGCTGCTTGACCATACAGCGGCAGCAGATGGATGGCTTGAGGGTTTATTATCATCATCGGAGGCAGAGGAAGAGGGCGGTGGAAGGTCGCCGTATAATCCGCCCAACATTATAGAAAGTTTATTATCTGCTGACGAGTGAAGCTTATCCTGTCGATGGATTCCGAAAGAGAATAAGAAGGGGGTGGCACCGGCACCGCACCGGCGGGTAAACGGGCGCGGTTGGGAAATTGGAAGTGAGACACGGTGGGAGCAGTGGGAGGCTGAGCCGCCTTGTGGAGTGGATTCACTCTAAAAACAGAACAATAATGATGAGGAGTAGAGAGTATATCTCTATTAGTAAAGTTTTGTGCTATATTTGGAGACACCACAACATTACAATAATATGTTATAACTATTAGCTAACTCTATATACATGTTTATCAAGACAATAACATTTTTAACTTAGCTTTGTATTATAGGTAACCAATATATGTGTGAAGTAAACAATGAAATAACATTTAGAGTAAACTACTCACAACACCCTTGAGGTTTGACGATAATACAAGTACTCCCATTGTAAATTTATCAATATTATTTTAAACCCCCTCGAAGTTAGGGGTACCTTACTGTGAACTCCTAAACAGTAATTTTATCATTTTGATGTTAATCCATGTTTACTTGTTTGCTTACCTATACTAATATTGCCACGTAAGTCTCTCTCTTTCTAATTTCTATTTTTAACCCTAAAAATCAAATAACCCTAAATGTCTCTACAGCACACTGCTGATAGTGTCGTGAAGTTGGGCTGCTCGTGAAATCCCATAATGTCCTTAATTTCACGAGCAACACAACAGCGATATGAATAAAAAATTAGAAAGAGAGAGATACTTATTGAGTGGAAATAGTTTTAACTATATGATGTGGCAATATTATTATAGGTAAGCACACTAATAAGCATTGATTCACGTGAAAATGATGAAGTTATTGTTTGGGGGTTTCTAGTTAGGTACCCCTAACTTCTAGGGGGTCTAAAATATACTCCCTCCGTTCAACAATAACTGTCATTTTAGAAACTTGCACACTTATTAAGAAAAGTAGGACAATGACGCATGTGCCCCTACTTTTTACTTTTCCATTTAGATATTAATTACTTTTATATTGAATAGTAGGGGTAAAAGTGGAAAGAAGTGTGTCAAAAAGCTAGAATGACAGATATTTTTGAACAAGAATCACATCCTAAAACGACAGATATTAATGAACGGAGGGAGTACTGATAACTACAAGGGGATTACTTGTATTTTCGTCAAACCTCAAGGGGCTTTTTAGTAATTTACTTTAACATTTTACATAAGCATAGTCCATGTGACACCTCATCCCATATTGAAATACTGAGTATTAAAGTGATTAGTTTATAAGGATATATATGGTTGATTATAATAAGAAGACCTGTCATTTCACCTCATCCCAAAATCGAATTAACCGTTATCCAAAATCTGAAATTTTTTTTGAGTGAAAAACCGAAAACCAAACCAAAAATCCAAATTTTTGTTAGTTTGGATTTCAATTAACCGAAATTTAGTGTTTGTGTTTGATTATTTGTCACTAAAACTAGAATTAGAAAAGAGAATACTCTTTTTTAAAAAAAAATTGGATAATTCGGTTAACCGAATTAAACAAAGTTAAAACCGAAATCCAAGCCAAATATAATTTGGATAATTCGGTACGAAATTCGGTTAAAAATCCAGAAAAAATTCGGTTAGTTCGGTTTTTGGATAAACCCAGAATATCCAAATTGAATGTTCACCCCTAGTTGCTTAATATGAGGTTTTTAGACAGCCAGCGTGATTATGGCTAGTCCATGTTATTCATCCAGGGACACCTATGAATTAGATTTTTCTCCCTCTTGTCGGTATGGGTGTTGTATGGGGTATAAACAAGTACATAAAAATAGTGCCCAAAATAAGTCAAATGACTTCTTTAATTGGTCAATGGTCAAATTAGCCCATTAACATCCTAACTAAAGGAGGGGGGATGGTTTTGAAGGTGGTGAGACCATACCAAGCCAGTCAACTAAAGAAAGAAGAGGAAACTAAAGTAAAGTTACTATTTGCTCTATAACATAAAATATCTCTTTAACTTACCTCTCACCTCACTTTTCTTCATCCTTCCTTGTTCCCACTGTCACCAACCTTCATCCTCCCAAGCAAAAATGTTTTTGCTACAGCACCTCTCCATTCTTGATCTTCTTTTCCTTGTAACTTCCAACTCCATGCTCCAAATACAATTTCAAGACTACGTTTGTCTTAATTAGGCCAGGCTCTACACTTATATCTTTTCAAATATTCAAGAGCTCAATTTCGGTGCCAAGGAGAATCTCCATTGAAGGAGGAAAAACTCATCTTTTAACACCTTGTCATTCTCCTTTGCTTCAAGGTAAGGAAAACCAAAGAAAAATTCACATTTCCTTTCATTTTGTTCATGGCCGAAAATGGCTTCTCATGGGGTTTTGTTTTGATCCTTGAATTAGTCTTTTTTTAATCTCCAAAATAGCTAGAAGAGGGTCTTGCCTTGTTTCCATGTCAAAGTCCATTCCAAATTCCAAAGGTAAACATCAATTCTAAGTACATTGAGTACTCCTTGTGACCTAGGGTTTGTTTCATGAGTTTAAGTATAACACTTAATACTCATTACCCTTATTTGTATAATTGATTAGAAAATTGTCAAGTAAATAAGGGTTCTTGCCGGTTTTCAATCAAGGAAAAAACAAGAGAAAACAAGTGAGAAAGTCTTGAAGAGGAAGAGGTAAATGACCTATCCTAATGTAGTTTTGTGCCTTAGGAAATTGAGCTTTAATTGCTTAATAAACAACCTAAAGATCCAATGGAAAATGAGATAGTAAAATATCCACAAGGTGGACTATAAGGACATGGGAGCATTTGTTGTGTGTATTTGCAGGTTGAAGACATTTATATGTGGAAATTCAGTGTTTAAGATTATTGCAATTAAGCGCCTAAGAGCCATGTCATTTAAGGGCCTAAGTACCAAACAATTTAAGTTTATGCACTATATGGTGATGTAGTGTAGTTTGGGTGTATTTTGTGTGTAAAGAACCTTCATTGAGGATTTTAATGTCTTTGGTTGTTAAAGGATGAAAAACTAAGTGTTTGGGTGTAAGGATGTACTAGGGAAGCTATGGCAAAATTTAGTTGATAAACAAAGGAGTTTATGTGTTCTAATGAGATTTTATGACTTAGAAGGTACTAGGTATTTTAAGGAGTTAAAATGGTGGGAGAAATGAGTTAAGGTGTCTTGAGTGTTTAAAACGACTTAGGAATTGTCTGGGAGGATTTAGAGTTCAAATGGGTGATTTAGATACACCAATATCATGGGATGAGTGTTGTTAAGTCATGTGCAAAATTTGGTAATAAAGGAGATGTAATGCCTTGTGGAGTTTTAAGTGTGATCTAGAGGTGGTGATATTGAGGAGTTGGAGTAAATGGACAAAATTGCATGATGCTTGTGAGTGGTTAAGATGGTTGTGAGACAACACTTTGGTTAATTGAAGTCTTAGGCAAAATTACAAGTTGGAAGAGTAAGGGATTAAGTGCTAAGTGTTAAGTATATTTAGTGAGAATTTGAGTAAATGGTTAAGGAGTTTGATTGTGAGTGGATTAAGAGGTTTGGTGGATGGTTTAAGAGTGCGTTAAAGTGCTAAAATGATGTAAGAACATATTGGGACTCTTGTGCTAAGGTTTGGAGTGAAATAAACACTTAGAAACAAGGTACCGGAGTTGATATTCATTAATCACAATTAAATATCTTTCAATTCCCACGATCGGTCACTGACACATGAGCAACACCCTAAAACTAGTCGTTCAGTAGTCAACGAACGATTATGCATGAACAAAACATATCAAACGACTACTTGAAATAGATATGTCACCCTTTCACAAAAAGTAAGGCTAGCATAGAGAGTGCAATGGATAGAAACGGGAAAATCTCTCAACGGATCACTAACAACCGTCACGACCGTTGCCCGTTATGAATAGTGCCGTTAGGACATGTCATCGAGCGGAAGACGAGCGGTCATCGACTGTTACTTGATAAACTATAAGAGGGGGACGGGAGTTTTGCTCTTGTCACACTATTGCCCTCACTCTCTCTAATCTCTATAAACATTCAGAGCAATTTCTCTTCTCTCTTACAAACATTCTCACGAGTTTAAGCGCAAAAATCCCTGCCTCACAGCGACTCTAAGACTTCTCTAGCAAAAGGTTATAAACTCCATAATTCCTTCGAACAATCATGGCATCAAAATCCTCTTTCCACTCTAAGAACAAGGATGCACTCAGAGAATCTTCCTCAGTGCAAGTGGCCGACATAAGATCGACAGAAACTCACAAAGAATCACCACCTCCTTGCCTTTCCAAAGATCTGGAAGATCATCTTGTGCGAAGGGTAACTTACGAAGGCGAACTACTACAAGAAAAGGTACACTATATAAACCACTACTTGCCTAAGCTTCATCATCTCATTCAAACTGAAGTCCTCAAGCCTAAAATACTTTCAATTCCTACCACCACAGAAAAACAGAAAATGTCTTCTTAAGATCCTTCACCAAAAGTCACCACCAAACACTCCAAGGCCAAAAATCCCAAGAACCAAAACCTTTCTACTGTCACAACGAGTCGCGTAACTCACGCAACTCGTGCCTCTCAACATACCAGAAATCAAAAGAAAGCTCCACAAAAAGCCCACTCCACACCAGAAAAGGCAACTCAAAAGTTACACTTCAGCGATGTGGAGGGAGCCACTCCTTCAGCAATCGCAAAAGCTGTCGTTGAGCAACTAGAAGAAGAGGAAGTTCAGAGTGACAAAAAGTCACAAGAGGGGGTCTCACCATCAGAAAAAACACCAGAGGAAGGTGTGACTGCACCAGACTCTGAAGAAGAAACTGGCAACGTTCCCTAGATGACGACCCCTGTCGACGATAGGTTGCTGACGCCTCCACGACAAGCTCAAGAAAAAGGAAGCGATACAAAGTCAATGTCCCCTATCATCTATACGCTCCAGGAATGCGAGCATCTGAGTAAAGTGAAAGGCAAGGAGAAAATTGTTCCATCACCACAATCTCTAGAGCTAGAAGAGCTCTTTCAAGATGCCGCCAAGCCTCCACCTCCTCAATCCTTGAAGCGTCTCAAAAAATTCAAGGAACTAGAGACTTCGCTGATAAAGGCAGAAAACGTCAACGACAGGTCCTGTCTTACCAAAGACACTGGACCTAGAATGGATGAACAAAATGGGTCTAGGAAAGATCCAAAAGTTGTTGAAGTACCAAGGATGGGTGGATTTCTTTCAAGAACCCATCACTGTCTATACAGAACTACTCAAGGAGCACATGCGCTATCTTGGACCACTGCATAGTGATGACGACGATGACTATATCACTTCACGAGTTCAAAGCATCAAAATCACCATCTCTCCTGGATCTTCGAGACTTTTGGCTTGGAACCTGAAGGACTGGTCATTCCAACGGAAACATCATGGAATGACCTCGGACACTTAGGAGGGAGAATGGTAAATTTGCTCAACAAAGGAGCAACAATGAAGAACTTTCCTGCAATAGAAATGTCGATACCAGACAAAGTTCTCTTCAGTTTACTCACCCATAATATCACTCCATGAAATCAACGAACCCACATCATCAACGCAAAGGATGTGAGGTTACTCTACGCCCTCAGGAGCAAGGAGAAGATCGATCTCCCCGCCATGATTCTCCTCACGATTGATGAAAGCAGACTTGTCAACCAGGGGCTAGTACACAGGGGAGTGGTAACGAAGGCGCTGCTAGAGAACGGAGTGGACACCGACAGATTCCACGAGTGTACGCGCACTGCTCAAGACAACATCTGCTCAGAGATGTTGTCAAAATTGGGTATAAAGACTAAGGGAGATCAGCTGGTAGTTGTCTAGAAGTAAAAAAAAAGCGAGGACTCAAGGTCAGAGCCTCGTCCAACCGCAAGGGAATCAGGTCTTAAAAGAAGGAGAAGTCTCTCACCAGTCCACGACAGGTCGGGGACTAGTCTGGATACCTCAACTAGGGATGTTCTGAAGAGGGTGAGAGTTACTCTCACAGCTGTGCAGGCTGTCTCCTCCGAACCAAGTGCTCATCACATGGTTCAAGGAGCAATAGATTTCATAGACTCTCACATAGCCTGAGCATTCCTTGTCTCTTAAAGACTTGAGTGACAACCGTGAGAGCTAGCTTTAGGATTAGATTTTGTTTTTCCATTGATATTTTATTTTGCCATTGACTATCTGTTTCCAAGTAAAACTTTCGACATCAATGAAATGCATCTTTTTCTTTTGACTATCTTGAATGATTATCTATTTTGTGAAATAATTTATTGTATTGGCTGCTTCTTCCTTGATTAAAATTACAAAAGGATCAAAGATATTTAGTCCCATCCATTCCACTAATCCAATCTCCAAACTTGACACCTTAAAAGCCTACCAACATAGCCCACAAGAAATAGCACCTCATTTATTACCACTCATCGATCAGTCGTTGAGCATATCCTTTAGTGTTAATAAATACTTGTGCACCTCATTTGCCACTCACATCATTGTTCACCATCTCACAAAATGGCTCAAACTCCACAAAGCTCATCCAGCTCAAATAAGTAAACAGTTCATTCCACCATTTGCAAGTTTATGTTCACTAAACACCCAAAGAAATACGCCGCCCAAAGCTATATTCAACCAGTCTCCGACTCACTCACAACTTGGTATATCACCTCCAGTGTCACTCAATCAAACACCCGTTCCCCACACTACATGGAGTTCACAATAGATTTTGATGAGTCCGATCTTTCCTCCATAGCTGAATCACCATTGTTCAGGACTTACTTCTCGGAGGATGAACCTTATGGATTAGATATCATAGAATGGGATCACCAAACCTGTCACTCTATCTAGATTTTCTTGATCATGTTTGTAGTTTATACTCTATGGAATGTTATGGCCTTCATAACATCTTAAGTCGTGTAGTTGCTCCCTATTTTGCTATATGACAAAAGGGGAAACAATGAAAGAATATGTACTTGTGAAACTATGTCTATCTTCCTTGTATTATGTACTATCTTAATGAAAATTTCTATGGTTATAGTATTGTGCATAAAAGCTGTCACTTATTGCTATCATTTGTTGTAGTTTTTCTTACCTAAAAACCCTTAACAAACTCAGGGGGAATCCTTCTCAAGGGGAATCCCCCAATCTTTTTTAATTTCCAAGTACATATAATTGTATAGGTTGCCATCATCAAAAAGGGGGAAATTTTTAAGTCAAGATCCTTTAGTTTTGAATATAGTAAACCTTGTATCATGTATGTAATACGTTTGTTAAGATTCATGATTCAGATAGACAGGTGAATAAGTAGCTTAGCATGCAAGGTTGCAAGCGCACTTAAGTCATGAGTGGCGTAGCACACAAGGTTGCAAGCGCGCTCAATCAACGACATGTGCCCAACCAGTCAGGCACCTGTCTGTGAGAGCTTCAGAGAACTTCTAGTAACACACAAGTAGTCAAGAACCACACCATCACATATCTCATACATCAGACATTAAACAAGGGCAGAAATGTGTTAGCAATGTCGAAAAACTCACTCAGATGTGTCACACCCACACAAGCAACTAGCTCACGACAAAAGGAGAAGCTCATTAATGTACAAGATAACAAGATAAGCAAAGGCTAATAATGAACATCATTATATAGATGAAATAAATTTAGAAGAGAGCATTTATGCACATTAATGAACCAGACAAGGTCAGACAAGTTGAAGTGTGCAAGTGGTGACCAACCACTTGGGAGATGCGCCACCAACTTGCCAAATTACAAGGCGACATGTGTGTTTATAGCTCCAGATCAAGTTCCAAGATAATCTGCAGTAGGGTGCGACTATTATAATAAGAGAAGAAGAAGAAGTAATCTACTTCTAGAGTCTACATATTCATAGACCGTTAGTTACACCTTAACTAACGTGTATATATATGAGCATTTATGTCCTATGTGAATCAATGTACGAGAAAAAAAGAAAGAGATTATCTGGGCAAGTGTGGATGGGACTTAGGAGTGTGTAAGTGCTAGAGAGGTTGTGATCAGCGAGACATGACTGGGTTAGAGTATCATTACATTGGGTATTTGATACACCGACAGGTCAGGGAACGGTCGGCAAATCGTAGGCCGATAGTCAGGAGAGGGTTAAGGACTTTAGGGGTAAAGTCGAAACTGTCCCGAGAGTCCGTGTGTGGGGCAAGGGAGATTGAGTGAATTTCATGTATGTAAATTCTCAATCAAAATGGAGTTTCCAGTTTAAGTTTATCTTGTGTCTATTCCTAACTATCAAAGTTTTATTTGAGTCCACGACACGTCTACGACACGTCGGGGACGTATCAGGAGCGCCTGTTAGTTTCAAACGCGTGGTCCGGACACCTCAAAGTTCAGTTTTATCTCTTGTCCAAACTTAGTAGGGTCAGACCCTTTGGTTCGGACGCAAGTCCAGACGGGCTAGAAGCGTGTTTGTTTTGAATCTTTCACAACTTTGGGCAGCATCCACAATTGATTAAATCAACTAACAAACTCTTTTTGCACATTCTAAATTTATTAACAAAAATTAGAGCACCAAATTTATTGAATTAATACTTTCTATCAAAAAAAATTATGAATGTAATGGGACAGTTTATTTGGAATGAAAATATAGTATCAAACCTAAAGGTCCTAAACAGTAGTAATGCTTAAGAGAATTTAAAAGTAAAATGAAAGTTTTAAAATGTTTCATAATACTTGTGTAATTATAGTGTTTATAGATAGACAAAGTCCTTGTCTTACTCAATTCTAACCTGTCTGTAACTATCATAAATCTATCACCCTATTGCCAACATGTCTACCACCCCAGCAAACAGTAGGTATGGAAATGAGTGTAGTATACTAGTAATTAATTGGATAGGTTATAGTATAACTTGAGAAAACAAAACAACCATGGAATGGTAGAAGTTCTATTGATTACAAAACTATATCATAGTGATAGTATATATTATTATAAATTTATAACCCTATTATTTTAGGGATGGTTTTGTGAATTCCATTACCACTGTAGAGAAATTTGAATTCGCATGTAAAAAAGGATGGTGCGGTGACTGGTGTGGGGAAAGTATAAGCCAGGCTTTATTTTCTTCTTTCTTGACAAAATAATTTCATCGATTCGACTACTTCTTCACTGTTAACAAAGTTTTTCCATTCCTCTGTTTCATCCTTAAAAGTTAAAACCTCAACTAAGATCCCATAACTCCAGATACACTAATTCATAATCATCTACTGATATGATAGCTTCAGTACTCAAAAATATACTACTTATATAGATAGCAATTCATTACCAAGCAATTCTATACAAATAAATACACGACTAAATCAATTTTTGGTACCCTATGACCTTGTTCGCTAGTCTACAAATGCAACAATCAGAGGCGTAGAGCATTTCCTTGTTCGCTAGTCTACAAACATAATTAGCCTTGTTTGCTAGTGTATAAACACAATCAGAGGCGCATGCATTTCATTCCTTGTTCGTTAATCGCTACAGACATAAGAAGAGGCGCAAAGCATTTCCGTTCCTTGTTCTCCAATAATCAGAGCGGCATATACGTACTTACCAAAAAAAAATTAAAGCATTGACATAGATAGAGAAGAGAAGTAACGAGTATATTACCCGTTTAGATTGGGCTAGTGAAGAATTAAAGCTTGAAGGGGAAGGTGAAGGGTGAATTGGTGGTGCACTGGTCAACGCCGTCTTTAATCTGATGGTGCACTAGTGAAGTGGTGTGGATGGTCATAAAATTAGCGTGAGTGAAGAATTGAAGCTTGAAGATGAAGGTGAAGGTGAAGATGAAGGGTGAACTGAAGAGAAAGAAGAGATACGGGCGCGACGTCGGCGACTGAGTGCTGCTGGGCAGGATACTTTCTTGTACCTGAGTTATTTTATGGTTGTTTTGAGTTGTAACTTCAAAGAATATGGATAAAAACTTTTTTTGTTATTATAAATACAAACGGGTGATGGGTCAAGTGAACGGGTCGGGTGACCGGGTGAGACCCGACCCATCACCCGAACCCGCTTCACGTGTCACCCATTTTTCACCCATTTTAGCGGGTCAGGTGATCGGGTGAAACGGGCACCCGTCACCCATTGTCATCCCTATTCATGGTATCTCTTGTAGAGACTTAAATTGTGATGTCACTATCCTCTTCTTTGTTTATGACTGTCATCTTTGGCAGAGCTGATCCTCACAATGCTTCTTAGATCCTCCACTTTATATAAGACTTCAGAGAATCTTCTGGTCAAAGCATCAACGTTGACAAATCTAGTCTCATGTTTCCCATAATCTTTTGCTCTCCTTTGTACACAGATCGCACATGTCTTTGGCATTCAAGAAGTCCATGACTTGGGCCTATATGTGGATTTCTCAGTGCTATTGGTAGGAATAAGAAGCATACTTTTTACTTCATTTGTAAAAGGGCCCACAAGAGATTACAATCTTGGGCACACACAGTTCCCAGGTAGGTCAGTGCATTCTTATAAAATCAGTTCTGCAGGCAATCCTATTATATGTGATGGGTGTCATTAGACTTCCCTCTTCCCTGACTAAGAAAATTCAATCTACCATTACAAATTTTTTGTGGTCGAGCACTCTAGAACACAAAGGTATTTGCAGGAGAAGTTGGGACATTTTATGTAAAAGCCTTTACAAGGGCGGTCTGGGATTTGGTGATCTTCAATCCTTCAACAAAGCCCTCATCGCTGGACAATGCTGGAGGATTCTCCAGAATCCTGACCTTCTTCTATCTCGAATCGTGAAGGCACGGTATTTCCTCAATAGGAATCTCCTTGATGCTAAGCTTGGCTCCCGACCAAGCCCAGTTTGGAGATCCCTATGGAACACTCTGGACCTTGACTTTGAAGGAGCCCGCAGGGTTGTTGAGGACGACTCAAGAATTAAATAACGGACCGTTGGCTTTTAGATAAAAGAGAACGTAAACCCTTGACTTGGAAACTTCCAAATCATGTTAGGACCCGTGGGCACGTCTCTTGGCTTATTGATCAGATTAATCGCGTTTGAGATGAAAACAAGATTCATATTTGGTTTTTACCAGATGATGTGGAGCATATTATGAACACAGTTTTACCTAGTTCCCCACAACCAGACAAATAATGTTGACATGGTATTATGTATGACTCTTTCTCTGTTAGATCTGCCTACTTTTCGGCCTCTTCGTTGAACCAGACACAGCAGGCATCTTCCTCACATCACAATCTCATTGGTCTTGCTATGAAAAAGGTCCGGAAGTGTGAGCTCCCTCAGAGAGTCAAGTTGTTTGCATGGAGATTTATGCATAACATTCTCCCATGCAAGACCAATATTCGGCGACACCGTGGAGCAGTCACAGATGTAAGATGCTCTTTTTATGGAGGTATTGAGGATACTATCCACGTTTCCCTATCCTGTCCTGTGGTGATAAAATGGTGTAGTTATGACGATCTTGATATGCCAAAGAACCTCCTAGACGATGGTGCTTTCAAGGATTGGTTCTTACTTTCTTCCCTCCAATGGGAAAGAGAGAAACTTGCATCGATCATCCAACTCCTTTGGTACCTCAGGTTCGCCAGATGTCAGCTCTACTACAATAGAATCTTCTCCTTCAAGGAATGGATCAAGAATCCTCTTACCTTAATTAACAATACTTTCCTCGTGCCTGCGCACAGCCAACCAGTTGATGAGTCTATTTCCCAAGCTATTACCCGTTCGCACGAGCTTCAAATTTATGTTAATGGTAGTGTCGCCTCAGATGGTTCTAGCATTAGAGTAGTTTGTTGTGATACCAGTAGAAGAATCAAAGGAATTGCGGCTGAGCAGTACCCTGAACGCTGGGCATCACAGATCATTGAAGCAAAGGCAGTCCTTAGAGGAATCGAGCTAGCCAAGAGCCTTAGTGTTCGTAATGTACACCTTCACTCAGATTTTCTTCTTATCATTAACTCTCTTGAAGGGATGATCCCTGCCTGACCCGACGTTCAATACATTCTCGATGATATTATTTTTCTTTGTAAGACATTTGAAAAGATCTCTTGGTTCCATATAGGGAGGCTTGATACTTGTGATGCCCACAATCTGGCTACGGCCGGTAGACTAGGAATATTTTGTGGCTCTTGGATCCATAACATTCCAAGTTGTATCCTTAACCTTTTCTCTTAATGCAATGTCCTACTTTGAGTTCGAAAAAAAAACTAGTTTACCAACTGGGGGTTTGGGGAAGTTCAATCAGAGGGTAGATCGTGCTTCGTTCATTATACAAGCATCATGCACACTAGTAGAAAAATGACATGTTTCGACACCCCTATCTCCGCGATTGTAGTAAAAACCGCCGAGATAGGTTGTCTAAGTCATTAGGGTTATAAAATAAATGGTGTATTTCGGCGGTTGTAAGAAGGAACCGCTGAAATAGATACATTTCATAGTCTATTTCGGCGGTTCCTTCTTACAACCGCCGAAATAGACTATTTTCCCGGTTGAAATTAAAAAAAAATATCTATCTCGGCGGTTGTAGTAGGAACCGGCGAAATAGGTGTATTTAATACCCTATTTTGGCGGTTTCTACTAACAACCGCCGAGATAGAGTACTTAATATCAGCCCCAAACCCGTTCTCCAGACTTCACGCTCGACTCTCTCTGCTCTTCTCTTTCTACGGCGCGACAACTAGAGGTGATTTCACCTCCAGCCACCGCCCGACCATGTTTCCGCCGACACCGACGCCCGCCCCACCGCTACCGCCCGCCGCCGACTTCGCCCGCCGTCACCCACCTCCCTGCTGTCGTCGTCGCTGTCTTCGGCTGTCACATGCGCCGGTGACCCGCTGAAACGGGAAGAAATGACCTAAACTAGAAAGTTCAAATTTCATTGTAAAAATTTGTAAATTTGCTGTTATAATGCTCTAATTTAGGTTGGAATGTGAATGTGTGTGTTATACCCAAAATTTTGACCCCCCTGGTTAGGGTCTATGACGTTTTGGTGTTGTGAGGGGCATTTCAATCAAGTAATGAGCAATTCCGGCTTGATCGACGCATTCCGGGGCATGGGGAGCAGTTTCGTCACTGTCAGGGGTGTTTTCGTAATTTTTAAGGCTCCCAAGACCTCCTATAGGCTTTCTCTCTCCTCCAAAAGATACCCAAATCAGCTTGAAATATTTTGAAATTTTAACCCATGATAGAGGATGACATTTTAAGCATAATGGCGTTGGAATTTTGATTTTTCAAATTTCCAATAATTTTCTAGCAATTTCTGATTGAATCTGACGAGAAATTGAATTTAAAAATATTCCAACATTTTATAAATTCGATTCCACTTCAGAAAAATCATAATTGCCATCCTTGACACGTGGTTAAAATTTCATAGCAAAATTCCTTTGGGAAGTCATTTAATTAAAATGCCAAAAAATCTTACTTTTACTAGATTTTCTTTATCTTTAATAAAGTCTATATAAAGGGATTGGTCTTTTGATAAAATCAGAATCTCTCAAGCTTGTAGAACCCTAGGTAGTGAAAAATCTTCTCCATAGCCATCCTCCCACGTTTTTGCACCTTCAAGCACCAAAATAACACCGAAATCTCACCAAAATCAACACCAAAACACGTTTTTCAATTCCCATCACATCCACAATCATTAAAACACCTTCAAACCACCACCAAAACGTGAAGAACATCAACAATTCTCAAAGATCAGAAGCTCAGTTCGAATCTAATTCAGAAACGGCTTCAACAGGGCACCGAAAGATTCCCGACAAGAAGAATCTCATTGACACAGAAGATAAAACAGGTTGGGACCTCCTTCTTTTGATTCACTACGACCTCATTGACCTTCTATTAAACTTTGGGCTCAAACCAACTCTTTTCGGCTTCTGTATTGTTGTTTGTTTAAGCTTCTGTCCAATTACTTGTTCGTTAAGTTTTGCATTGAATTCAATTTTAAATTGAAGACTTTTATGCACTAACGTCTTGTACATCTTTCAGGCTACACACCCATAAAATTTGAGCTCAAAACACCGTCGGGAACCATCAAAAACCCACTGTCAGTGGGTGGTCCGTGACCTTGGACGCATGGTCCGGGACAACGGACGGGTTGTCCGTGACCACGGACACCCACGGATGGTGGCGAGATTTCATATTTTTCAATTTTTCAAATTTTTGGGTTTCTGTCAATACATGTCCGGGCCCACGGACACCCTGTCCGTGGCCCCGGACTTTTCAAGTTTGTGTTTTTATTTTAGTTCTGTTTTCGTAATCATTTAATTTAATTGGGATCCGTGGTCTCGGACATTGGGTCCGTGGCCGCGGACAAAATTAAAATTTGACCAAATTCTGCCTCTGAAACCCTAGTTTAGGTATTCTTTCAGTTTCCACTTTAATTTTCTGTCAAAAAACGTTAAAAAAAAACAGAAGCGCGCACCAAGGTTAAAAACAACTTCGTAGTAAGCCGTAAATAAACTAAGTAGAGGAAAAACAACCTAGGACGGGTAATGAAAGTAATTTGAACTCTAAATAAGTTGTATACCAAGCCCCCGAACCCGAACTCGCCTTTCCTAATTTGATCTCGGTAAAAATTAGGTGGCGACTCATAATAGGTTCCAGTGAGCTAGGTTAGGTTTTAATAATTAATGTTATATGGCATAGTTATTAAACTTAGGTTATAGGTGGACCTAAAACCCGGTTAGATCCTAATCAGCTTTAATCAACATAGGATAGGGTTTAAAATCGAGGCTCACAGACTGGCGACTCTGCTAGGGACAACTTCTTTATTTTAACTTTTTAGGAAAGAGGGCTTAACTCGAAAATGTTTACTTATGGCTTTATTACATTGTCTGTTTACTTTTGTGCGTAATTTAAATTTCTGTACCTTTGCATCATATGAGAGCGAGGGTCCACGCAAACCGATTTTACCCCGGGACCCGTCTTAGGGTCCCCTATCAGGGACTCACACCTTTTAGGTGATGTGAATAAGTGGGGGAAAAGAGGAGGGTGTCGTCTAACCTCACCCTCTTAATACCTGGGCTTTAGCCCCAAGCATTTTCCTGGCAGTACCCTTACCTAGCCCATTGTCTGGTCAGTCAAAGACCCGACCGTAGACGCACACCTTCAGGTGATGCGAAAAAGTGGGGAAGCCCAAAGAGAATAGCGTGCAAGCCCTATTCCTTTGTGGTGACCTGGGCCCGCTCCCCAAGCTCTTCTCCGGATCGATCCACACCCAAGTTGATTAAAACGTCAAGTGAGGACATGTTGAACTTGTATGATCCTTGTTTTCTCGTACGGGAGGTCATCGTTAAACCTAAAATCTTGATGGACGCTGACCCTGGAACCTTGCGCAAACCTTTGCTAACCATGGGAAAATTAAACAGGTAATCAGGGGAAAACTCGGGGACTTTAGCATGTCTAATCTGGCTAATCTCAGTAGTGACCTCACGAAGCTAGAGGCGAAGCATGCTTCTGTGATAGAAGGTTTGGAAGCCAAGGTCAGTTCGCTAGAAGCCCCTCCAGTGGCCAACCCTCTTGAAGAATTCAACCATGCCAGCAGTGAATCTCCAGAAACTCCCATAGAGCTCGATGATGAGGGAATCCTGAGTGAGCTGGAAACAAAGGTTCCTAAGGCACAGCTAATAAAAGACACCACCAGGTTAACCTGGGGACATCCGATAGCCCCAGGATGGTTAAACTGGGGGTATCATTGAGCAAGGATGAAAAAGACGAGCTGATAGGTTTGCTTAAAGAATTTGAAGATTTGCTTGGAGTTACGCCGATATGCCAGGAATAGACTCAGAAATAGCAGAACATCACATCCCGACATATCCTAATGTAGCACCTAAAATTCAAAAGTTGCAACGTTTGAAGCCGGAACTGCAGGTTAAGGTGAAAGAGGAGATAGAGAAGCTGCTCCGGGTCAACTTCATTAAAGTTGTCAAGTATCCTCTCTAGCTCGCCAATATTGTTGTGGTAATGAAGAAAAATGGGAAAATTAGGGTCTGCATTGATTATAGAGACCTCAATAAGGCCAGTCCAAAAGACAGTTTCCCATTGCCACACATTGATGTCATGGTCGACGGAGCTTCGAGGCGTGAGCTTTTCTCATTTATGGATGGATTCTCTGGGTACAATCAGGTAAAAATGGCAAAGGAAGATCAGGACAAAACATCTTTCACCACACAGTGGGGAACTTATTGTTGGAATGTAATGCCTTTTGGTCTGAAGAATGCGGGTGCCACTTATCAGAGAGCTGCAACCACAATCCTTCATGATTTGATGCATAAGGACATTGAGGTCTACGTGGACGACATGATTGTGAAAGCTAAACAAAGAACCGATCATTTAGTTAACCTTAGAAAGTTTTTTGAGTGAATCCGACAATACAAGATGCGCCTAAATCCGGAAAAGTGTAGCTTTGGGGTAACTGGTGGGAAGCTACTTGGTCTCATGATAATGCCAAAGGGCATTGAGGTTGACTCGGACAAGGTTACAACAATCAGGGACATGCAGCCACCTAAAACCGAAAAGGAGGTTAGAAGTTTTCTGGGACGGGTGCAATACATCAGCCGTTTCATCCGAAATCTGACTGAAATCTGTGAGCCTATCTTTAAACTCTTGAAGAAAGATGCTCTGGAAAAATGGAACGAACAAAGCCAACAGGCATTCAAAAGGGTTAAAAAATACTTGCAGGAGCCACCTGTTTTGGTGCCGCCGATCGAAGGGAAGCCTCTGATCCTCTACTTGGCGGCCCATGAATTCTCCATGGGGCTTATGTTGGCTCAGAACCAGGGTGACCCGCCTCGTGAATATGCCATTTACTACCTTAGCAAGAAATTGGTGGATGCAGAAACTCGGTACTCCTCCATCGACAAAACTTGTGCAGCACTCGTGTGGGCAGTAAAGAAGCTTCGACATTACTTGTTAGGGAGTGAAATTCATTTGATCTCTCGGATGGATCCAATAAAGCATATGATAGAAAAGCCAGTTCTAACCGGCCGGTTGTCACGGTGGTCCCTTCTACTATCAGAATTTGACATTAAATTTTGTGTGCAAAAAGCTATTAAGGGGTCGGTAATAGCGGAGCACTTGGCTGATAATCCAATTGCCAAAGAGTCGTGTTGCAACGATGATTTTCCTGATGAACATGTGATGACCATAGAAAAAGGGGCATGGAAATTATATTTTGATGGGTCTTCCAATAGGAATGGTTATGGAGTGGGTATTCTACTCATCTCGCCGGAGGGCTTGCAATTACCTACCTCTATCAAGTTAGGCTATAGTGTAACCAACAACATGGCTGAGTATGAAGCCTGCATTCTGGGCCTCGAGACGGCGCTGGGCTTGGGGGTAGTGGATATTGAAGTCTTCGGAGATTCTTTCCTGGTTGTATGTCACATCAACAACGAGTGGGAAGTTAGGGATGAGAAGCTAGTGTCGTATCACCGTCATCTAGTGCAACTCGAAAAGGCCTTTAGAAACATCAGCTTCACCCATGTTCCCAGATCACATAATACCTTTGCAGATTCCCTGGCGTCCCTCGCCTCTTCTCTTGAGATGCCAGAAGACGCACAGCATATCCTTTTCCAAGTAACCCTTCGGCACGAACCCTCTTTTCGAATAAATGCGATACTGATGGACGAAGAACCATGGTTTCAGGACATCAAGAAATTCGTGGAAAATGGAATATACCCAGAGGACGCCAGCAAGCAAGACCGTTTGGCAATTCAAAAACTGGCTCTCGGCTACACGATAGTGGCAGGGCGGCTGTTCAAAAGGATGCCATCCGGGGCCCTCCACAGGTGCCTTTCGCAAGTCGAGGCAAGAGTGGCAATGGATGAAGTCCATGCTGGAGTATGTGGGACTCATATGAGTGGGCACACCTTGGCACGCAAGATTTTGAGACACGGATATTACTGGACAACCATGGAAAATGAATACCAACAGTACGTCAAAAGATGCCAGAAATGTCAAATCCATGCAGATCTGAAGCACCTCCCAGCTCTACCCTTACATCATATGGCATCGCCTTGGCCCTTCGCTTCATGGGGAATTGATATCATCGGAGAAATACATCCCAAGGCATCGAATGGCCATCGTTACAACCTAGTGGCGATCGATTACTTCAGCAAGTGGGTGAAGGCTAAATCTTTTGCCCAATTGGGGGCCAAGCAGACAGCACGGTTTATTGAAAGTGAGATTATCTGCAGATATGGTGTGCCTTTCGAAATTGTTATAGACAATGGTGTTCAGTTCAAGACCGAAACTGAGCAACTCATGAAGAAATATGGAATCCGACATCATCATTCCTCACCTTACCGCCTACAGGCAAATGGGGCCGTTGAGACGGCCAATAAAACCATCAAGAGGATTCTAGCCAAAATGGTCGATACCTACCGGGATTGGTCGTTCAAGCTACCGATGGCTCTTTGGGGTTACAGGACGTCAGTAAAGACAGCCACTGGGGTTACTCCCTACTCACTGGTTTACGGGACTAAGGCAGTGCTGCTAATTGAAATGAAGATAAAGGCCCTACGAGTCATGAGCGAGCTGCAAATACCCGAGTCTGGGTGGGAGGAGAAGAGGCTAGACAGTTTGGCTTTCTTGGATGAGAAAAGGTTACGAGCCCTTGAATGTGTTCAGGTCTACCAGAAACAAATGGCCCGAGTTTTCAATAAACGAGTCAAACAACGGGGAATTCAAGAAGGTGATCTTGTGCTAAAGCAGCTCAGGGCTGATCTACCAGATCCGAGAGGGAAATTCAGACCCAAGTGGTCGGGGCCATACTTGGTGAAACAACTGTTCTCATATGGTGCTGCAAGTTTAGTTCTAGCTAGCACTGGAGAGGAGCTCCCGGGATTAGTCAATTTGGATAAGCTCAAGAAGTTCTTTGCATAAGCATGTTTTCATTACTAGGTTTGTCCTCATGTCAATCTTCATTTCATCTTGTAACGTTCGAGGAAGCATTAATAAAAAGAGATTCTCGTTCCTTGAAGCTGTGCATTCTTCTTTAGGTTGAGTGAATTAAACCGTCGTCCGGACACCTAGCGCGAAATTCCTTTGTAGGGTGTACCTTATGCATTGTAAACAGAGCTTTTGCTCTTATGTGCCTTGTACAAAACCACCTTCCCATCCATACACTCGCCACCTTCATTACAGCCACCACACGTATCACATCATTCCATCATTTCTACCATTTCACCACACATAAAAAACAAAACTGCTGCCACCGAAAGAGTAAAAGTGAGTCACTCAACAATCACCTCCTCACAAGAATGCCTCATCACCATTCATCATTACATACACAGTCATCCTCCACAAATAGCCTGGGTATTCAAAAGGCTTGTCGAAAAACCCCAAAGCAATACTGGGGGCAATCTGAGTCAAGGAACGATAATGTTTATTTTGTTTAAATGTGCAAGCGAATCTCTGAGTGTACATTTCGTGAGAGTGCTTTGAGCGGTAAAACCAAGTGCGAAAGAGCGTGTCTTTGTTACACGACTCCAGAGAGATCACATTCAAAGGTGAGGTAAACCGCATGACTCCGACGGAAGGAGATAATTTGTAAATTTACGCTTAAACCTATGAAAAATAACAAAGAACGGATACACAACTATTAGGGATGACGAAGCACCTAGGTATAGCACCACACAGCCAAAAAGCTTGTGAACCCTGACATTACACCCTAGGCACACTACAAACTCCACAAACAAGCTAGCCAATGATGAACAACCGTCCCGGTGACCAAAGGAAGCAAGGAGCCCAACTTCCGAACCACAACTTCACAAGTCCAAGAGGCATAACTGCTACCAACATGACGAAACGATCGGTAAACGGTCCCAAAGTGACACAGGATCCAAATGAGCTAACATCAAAAACAGCTCTCAAAGTTCAAAACCGGGAAACACAAGAACCCCGAAGGAAAGGAGATTCAAAGAAAGGCTAACCTGAAAAGCCTCGAAGAAATCCAAAATTGGAAAAAAGAGAGAAGGAGCAGTGAACAACTCAAAAGTCCCAAGTTCCAAGCGAAGTCATCACGAAGTAGCCAAACAACTTCAAGACAAAGAAGGCAAGTCTGAGAGAAGGTGCAAGTTGCAGCTTTGGTCACCCTTACACCCCATAGCCACGTTACAAGCTTAAAAGACTTCCGACTTAATAGTTGTGTATCCAATTACGTAAAAGTAGCAGGTCGAACGCGTAAATCTAACAAATATCAAATTCAATGGTTGAGATGTTTTGACCAAAATGAGAGCACGACTGCAAGCATTAAACACTTTGAGTGTAGGATAAAAAGCACCACATCAAGATAAACCCTGACCCCTTGTGAGGATGAGACTTTTTTTTTGCGCAATTAATCAAAGAAAATACTGGGGGTGATCGATTGTTCCGATCGATTGCCATAAAATCCTAAAAACTCAGATCACCTTAAGGAAAAATACTGGGGGCAATCACTGGTCCCAACAATTGCAACAACGACACCGATGGAGGCCCAAAAACCTGAAACCCAAAGGTATTAAAACCCTCTCATATCACTCAGGCCCGTCCTAAGCCCTTCCTCCACATTCAAACATCCTCGGGCCCGTCCTAAGCCCTTCCTCCACAATCAAACATCCTCAGGCCCGTCCTAAGCCCTTCCTCCACATTCAAACATTCACAGGCCCATCCTAAGCCCTTCCTCCACATTCAAACATCCACAGGCCCGTCTTGAGCCCTACCATCTCCAGGTTTGACATAAGCCTTAATCCTTCCACATTCATTTAGACCCTTCATGCACTTGACTCACTTTCACTTAGAATTACCCTTAGGCTCGTCGTAAGACCTAGATCCCATCTTTAGGCTCGTCATAAGACCTAGATCCTTCCTTAGGCTCGTCATAAGACCTAGATCCTTCCTTAGGCTCGTCACAAGACCTAGATCCTTCCTTAGGCTCGTCATAAGACCTAGATCCCACCTTTAGGCTCGTCATAAGACCTAGATCCCATCTTTAGGCTCGTCATAAGACCTAGATCCATCTTTAGGCTCGTCATAAGACCTAGGCCCAACCTTTAGACTCGTCATAAGACCTAGATCCCACCTTTAGGCTCGTCATAAGACCTAGATCCCACCTTAAGGCTCGTCATAAGACCTAGATCCCATCTTTAGGCTCGTCATAAGACCTAGATCCATCTTTAAGCTTGTCATAAGACCTAGACCCAACCTTTAGGCTCGTCATAAGACCTAGATCCAACCTTTAGGCTCTTGATAAGACCTAGTTGCATTCCTTTAGGCTTGTAATAAGACCCTTTAGCTTACCCACTCTCATCAAACACATTGCATTCATCTCATTCATATAGGCTCGTCATAAGACCTAGTTGCATTATCTAGGCGCGTCACAAGACCTGGCGACAGAAAAGTTGGCGAGGTGATGACAATAAATCCTCCTGTGTTATGTCAGCTTACTTTGGGATCAACGAATGGTGGGCAAAGGCAATAAGTCCCCAAGGTTTTTACCAGGAGTTATCCCAGCACACCGGCTTGGGGGGCGATGGCAATAAGTCCACATTGGGTCCAGCCAGGAGCATTGGCACGGGTTTCGGTCCTCAGAAGCATCCGAGCATCATCAACATCATCAACATCATCATCAGCATCCGCATCATTAACATCGTTGGCATTTCAGCATTCTTGCATTTGCATACCACCCAGTTTTCACATCCTAGGTAGTCAGTGCCTTAGAATAGCTTGACATCATTTCATTTATTATAGGTAGTCAACGCCCTGGAACCACTTGACATTATTTCATTTTCATCACCTAGGTAGTCAGCGCCTTAGAATAGCTTGACACATTTTTCGCTTATAGGTAGTCAGCACCTTAGAATAGCTCCACAACGTTTTATTGCTTAGGTAGTCAGCGCCTCCGAATAGCTGGACGTAGTCAATGCGGTTTCGGACAACATGGAGGATTTTGGGGAATCCAAAATTTTGGGGCATCACTCAAGCATCAACCAGACTTTTCACATCCATTACAAAGTCTAGTTGACGGGGGGCAATCTGTTATACCCAAAATTTTGACCCCCCCTGGTTAGGGTCTATGATGTTTTGGTGTTGTGAGGGGCATTTCAATCAAGTAATGAGCGATTCCGGCTCGATCGGCGCATTCTGGGGCATGAGGAGCAATTTCATCACTGTCAGGGGTGTTTTCGTAACTTTTAAGGCTCCCAAGACCTCCTATAGGCTTTCTCTCTCCTCCAAAAGATACCCAAATCAGCTTGAAATGTTTTGAAATTTTAACCCATGATATAGGATGACATTTTAAGCATAATGGCGTTGGAATTTTGATTTTTCAAATTTCCAATAATTTTCTAGCAATTTCTGATTGAATCTGACGAGAAATTGAATTTAAAAATATTACAACATTTAAAAAATTCGATTCCACTTCAGAAAAATCATAATTGCCATCCTTGACACGTGGTTAAAATTTCATAGCAAAATTCCTTTGGGAAGTCATTTAATTAAAATGCCAAAAAATCTTACTTTTACTAGATTTTCTTTATCTTTAAGAAAGTCTATATAAAGGGATAGATCTTTTGATAAAATCAGAATCTCTCAAGCTCTTAGAACCCTAGGCAGTCAAAACTCATCTCCATAGCCAGCCTCCCAGTTTTTTGCACCTTCAAGCACCAAAACAACACCGAAATCTCACTAAAATCAACACCGAAACACGTTTTTCAATTCCCATCACATCCACAATCATCAAAACACCTTCAAACCACCACCAAAACGTGAAGAACATCACCAATTCTCAAAGGTCAGAAGCTCAGTTCCATTCCAATTCAGAAACGACTTCAACAGGGCACCGAAAGATTCCCAACAAGAAGAATCTCATTGACACAGAAGGTAAAACAGGTTGGGACCTCCTTCTTTTGATTCACTATGACCTCATTGGTCTTCTGTTAAATTTTGGGCTCAAACCAACTCTTTTCGGCTTCTGTATTGTTGTTTGTTTAAGCTTTTGTCTAATTACTTGTTCGTTAAGTTTCACATTGAATTCGATTTTAATTTGAAGACTTTTATGCACTAACGTCTTGTACATCTTTTAGGCTACACACCCATTAAATTTGAGCTCAAAACACCGTCGGGAACCATCAAAAACCCACTGTCCATGGGTGGTGCGTGACCTCGGACTCATGGTCCGGGACCATGGACGGGTTGTCCGTGACCACGGGCACCCACAGACAGTGGCGGGATTTCATATTTTTCAATTTTTCGAATTTTAGGGTTTCTGTCAATATATGTCCGGGCCCACGGACACCCTGTCCGTGGCCCCGGACTTTTCAAGTTTGCGTTTTTATTTTAGTTCTGTTTTCGTAATCATTTAATTCAATTGGGGTCTGTGGTCTCGGACATTGGGTCCGTGGCCACGGACAAAATTAAAATTTGACCTAATTCTGCCTCCAAATCCCTAGTTTAGGTATTCTTTCAGTTTCCACTTTAATTTTCTGTTAAAAAACGTTAAAAAATAAAAAAAATAGAAGCGCACACCTAGGTTAAAAACAACTTCGTAGTAAGCCGTAAATAAACTAAGTAGATGAAAAATGACCTAGGAGGGGTAATGAAAGTAATTTGAACCCAAAATAAGTTGTATACCAAGCCCCCGAACCCGAACTCTCCTTTCCTAATTTGATCTAGGTAAAAATTAGGTGGCGACTCATAATAGGTTCCAGTGAGCTAGCTTAGGTTTTAATAATTAATGTTATATGACATAGTTATTAAACTTAGGTTATAGGTTGACCTAAAACCCGGTTAGATCCTAATCAGCTTTAATCAACATAAGATATGGTTTAAAATCGAAGCTCATAGTGTGTGTATAATGTAATTGTATGTGGATAATGTGAGTACAGTTATGGCGTAAAACTAGTGTAATTTGTTTTGTACACAAGGTGTTTGATGTATTGTCTGAATGAAAAAATGGAGTATTTGTGCTCTTTGTAGTGATAATTTAAGAGCGTTTACGTCTCTTATATGTTAGATTGGAAACGGGGCTGTTCACTCACTATTATTTTGTAATCTTAACTTTGGACAAAGAGCATACATGCTATACATTTCTTTTCTAATTTTTTTTCTTTTCGTCTTTGTAGAGACATATCAAAAGTGGTACTACTGCATCTCTCGCACACCAGCCTACCTTTCGGACACTAGTATCCCCTCTCTCTATAAATCCTAAAGAAACAAGTAAATATTTTAACTTCAGATTATGTTTTAATCTCTGAACTGGTTCGAACTTATTCAGTGCAGAATTGAAAATATGGGTTTGATTATTGTTGCCAATTATCTAGTGAGAATGTGGTTTGAAAATATTGGTTTCTTGAACTGAATTTGCAATTGTTTTCCAATTATCCAGTAATTGTGGTTTAACAATTGAATTTGTATTTAGTTGAGTTTCAGCCATTGTTGGAATATTTTTGGTTGTAATGCCTTTGGTGTGTGCTTAATAATAAGCATGGGATGTGTACAATTATGCAAAGGTCATGCCGAATTTTTTCTAGAAATGTGTTTGTAATATTGTGTTTTGTGTCAACATTTAACACCAGTTTTTGTATTAAAAGTGATACGATTTGTTAAAATTAAAATGCTAGTTTATTTTGTGTTTGGAACCTTTGAAGTAGGCTAGACTACTTGATAATCATCCCAGTCATGCTCCATTAGGAAATAAACATGTGCAACCTAATACAAACCATATTACATAACATTTTAGTTTTACGTAGGATAACTCACACCTATGATCTGTTGCACATATAGTATGGAGTGTGACTGGATGTATGGTGATCGAGGGGAACACTTTGACAAGATGCTGAAAGAGTTTTGTAAAGCTGTAGTGCAACACAGGGACAGGACAAAGGTGGTGAAAATTCCATGTCCTTGTGTTGATTGTGGTGTGGTCAGAAAATATTCAAGCATCGACGTCATACAATTTCATCTGAAGACCCGTGGTTTCATGCCACATTACAAAAGATGGACTTTCCATGGAGAATATGTTGAAGATAATACTTCAACATCCTACAATCATGATCGGTGTCACTCAAGAACCGAGTAGACATTCGATACTACCAACGAGTCGGATCAATTACCGACTAATTCAGGAGTCAATGTTGATAGTGAGACGACTTACCATGATGATCAAATGGATGATATGCTTGATAATGTCGAGGACAATTTTGTCGACAGGCCGGAGGAGTATCAAAGGTTGTTGGATGTGTCCAAGACAGCCTTATACCCTACGTGCATTAAGTATACAAAATTGACAGATGTTCTGAATTTGCTAAACTTGAAGGGGAGATATGGATGGAGTGACAAGAGTTTCACGACATTTCTCGAGTTGGTTCATGATATGCTTCCAGATGAGAACGGTCTCCCTACCACCACTTATGAGGCAAAGAAATGGATGTGTCCAATGGGGATTGAGTATAAGAAGATACATGCATGCCCCAACAATTGTGTGTTGTATAGGGGTGATTATGAACACCTAGACAACTGTCCGAAATGCTCATTGTCTCGATATAAGCTCAAGGATGGAGACTCCTCACCCCCTTAGAAAAAAAAGTCCCCTGGCTAAACTTTTGTGGTATTTATCGACCATACCTAGGTTCAAAAGGTTGTTTGCCAATTCGAAAGATGCAAAGAACTTACGGTGGCACGCAGAGGCAAAAAAAGTGATGAGAAACTAAGACATCCAACAGATGGGCCTCAGTGGAGAAACATTAATAGATGGTACAAAGAACATTTCAGACAAGAAGATAGGAATCTGAGGCTTGGGTTATCTACTGATGGAACGAACCCGTATGGCACGCTGAGTAGTCAACACAGTACATGGCCTGTTCTGCTAGTGATCTAGAATTTGCCCTTGTGGTTGTGTATGAAACGAAAGTACATCATGTTATCACTCCTGATATCTGGTCTCAAACAGCCAGGTAATAACATTGATGTGTATCTTGCCCCTCTGATTGATGATCTGAAGCTATTGTGGAATGAGGGGACCGTGGTATATGATGCTTATGCAAGAGAAAATTTCACGCTCAAGGTTTGTTGTTCTGTACTGTCAATGACTTCCCTGCATATGGGAACTTGTCCGGTTACATGGTGAAAGGAACATTTGCATGTCCTGTATGCGAGGAAGACACTTGTTCGGACCGTTTAAAACATTGTGGAAAGAATGTTATATGTGTCATTGACGTCTTTTGCCCGAAGATCACCCTTATCAAGTAACAAAGAGAAAGTTGTTCAATGGTCAGGCCGAAACTCATGTGTCCCGTCTACCTTTAAGCTCTGAGGAAGTGTACGAAAAGGTTAAGGGCATTGTAAATGTATTTGGAAACACATCAAAACCGGCGAAGAACATTTGGAAAAAGTTCTCTATCTATTGGGATCTATCTTATTGGCGTCATCATCCTGTGAGACACTGCTTAGACATCATGGACATTGTGAAGAACGTAGGTGAGGCAGTGAGTTGGACTTTGCTCAACATACCCGGCAAAACAAAAGACGGATTGAAAGTCAGAAAAGACATGTAAACCATGGGTATACGAAAGGAGTTACACCCACAAGAGAATGAGAAATGAATATACCTACCTCCTGCATGCTACACACTCTCAAAGGCTGAAAAGATTAGTTTCTGCAAATGTCACTCGGTAAAAGTACCATCTGTGTACTCTTCAAACTGGAAGAACCTTGTATCGATGAAGGATTTGAAACTTTTAGGCATGAAATCTCATGATTATCATGTACTATTGTTACATCTTCTTCCAGTTGCAATCCGAGGGATATTGCCATCTGATGTCAGAAATGCTTTAACTCGGTTATGTTTCTTTTTCCACACTATTTGCTCCAAGGCAATTGACGTAACCTCTCTAGATGATCTAAAGCGTGAAATTGTTGTCACATTATGTCAACTTGAGATGTATTTTCCACCATCTTTCTTTGACATAATGGTGCATCTAATTGTGCACATCGTTCGAGAGATACAATTTTGTGGTCCGGTATACTTACGGTACATGTACCCTTTTGAAAGATACATGGGCATTCTAAAAAGTAGAATGAAGAATATGTATCGACCAGAGGGGAGCATTATTGAAGAAATAGTGACTGAGGAAGTCACAGAATTTGTGACTGATTATTTAAGTGAGGCGGAGTCAATTGGTATCCCAAAACCACCACATTACGGCAGGTTTAAGGGTAAAAGTGTCATTGGTAGAAAGATTGTGCAAGTTCCGCGTCATCTTATTCATGAAGCACATTTGTTTGTCTTACAACACCTTGAGGTTGTTAAATCTTATTTTGAAACCCATATGGTTGAGTTAAGGCATCAAAATCCTCTGAAAGACCATATTTGGCTGACAAAGGAACAAAACCGAGATTTTGTCCAATGGTTCAAAGATCATGTGTGGACATTATCATCATCAGATCCTGAAGCTGTAATGAAGTGATCAGATGTTTGGCAATCGGACCTGAAACTAATATTACATCATTTGAGGGGTATGATATTAGTGGGTATACATACTACACTGCACGCCAAGATGCCAAATCGATAAACCAGAATAGTGGAGTAAAAATTGAAGCTGCAACCACTGAGTACCACAGCGGTAACCGATCTCAACCTGTTAAGAACTCTAGCTGGTATTATGGTGTCATCGAGGACATTTGGGAACTAGACTACCACATTGATTCCTTTCTGCTGTTCCGATGCAAGTGGGTGGACAACCGACGTGGATACCAAAATGATGGAGGGCTTACCTTGGTTGATCTTTCACGTGTCGGTTGTAAGAATGATCAATTTGTTCTTGGAAAGGATTGTGAACAAGTGTGGTACGTTGAGGATCCGAAAGACTGCAGATGGTCTATTGTTCTTCCAGGAAGAAGGTTGGTTGTAATCAAAAATGAAAATGAGGATAACGATGACAATGAAATGGTAGAGGAAACACCCTTGTTTCCTACTGGATTACCGTATTCGATTGATGTTACCGAAAATGATCTACTTTATGCACGATCAGACCATGATGAGGCTATTTGGGTTGAAAATATGAAATGATTAAATTATGTTTCATGTCAGGTAATGTTGTTAGTAGAATGCACACTGTAATGTCATCTTAACTGTTATTGTTATTATTGTTATGCTTCATAGTATTTATGTTAATTTGTATAATGACTTTATTTGATGAGAATGTTTTTTTTTTGCAGTGGATGATCACCCTATGGATGACCCCGTTGGACAGTTTCTCATGACTGGAGAAGCTGAGCCACAGCAGAATAGACCAAGTAAGTGGGTCACAAGAGGTGGAAAGAAAAAGAAGAGCGACCAGCTAACCGCACGTGAGACTGAGGCCGGCCCTTCACAGTAAACTGAAGTGATGCCAGTTGACCCACCAGAGGCTAAGAAGCAAAAGAAGAGAGGTCCCGCGCATGGACTAAAGGCTAACAAGGGTCCTCCTACAAAACCAGTTCAGTTCAATGAGTACAAACAACCGCATGGCAATTGGAAGAATGACTTCACCGCTTACGGTAGCCATTTGGTGAATTCATACTATAACATAAACCACAACAGGAAGCAAGTGACTCAAGCGTTGAAGGATACCATGTTTGAGCGTCTTCAGGTAAATCTCAGCATTATTAGTATGATGTTGTCAAATAATAGAATATTTATGTTCATTTTACTAACTGACTAATCATGCATATAGGCTCGTTTCTCCCTGGATCCCGCACTTAAAAAGGATGTGCTATAATCGATGTTGAAACAGTTCCAGGACCACAAGAATAAGCTAGCTGACAAGTTCATTTATAAGATGCCTGCTTCAGAAGATCCAGATGTTGTAGATCATGATCTCGGCGGTGAGAGACCACCATGGGAGATTTGTGAAGGCATCACCGAAGAGCAATGGATAAAAATTTTTGAGTCATGTCACACACCGGAGTTCCAGGTGCATTTTATTGTCGTACATACATATGTTACACTTTCTTATGTCTATTTTGTGTTTAATTTCACCAAACATGATCATATTAATTTATGCAGGATCTCCATGAGAAACAGCAAGAAAATGCTAAGAAGAATATGTACCCTCACCACTTAGGTGGAAAAAGTATTGCTCAAAGGGTACCAGAATGGGAGCAAAAGGGATATCTGTCCATGGATGGCTCACTGGATATCAGTGGCAGATAAAAGAAAGTCTGGGAGTTAAGCCACATTCCGAAGAACTCTACTCCCGAAAATCCTCTATACGATGAAGTCACGAGAGCAGTTATTGCTCAAATGGTAAGTGATATCATTTCATTTTTAGTCGAAGTGTTCATTTCATTTGTATATGAACTTATGATAAACTAATACTATATTTGTGTGTTATATTAGGGTGGCTTAAGCTCTCAGCTCACCCAGCGCACCTGGACCTCACAAAGGAATGATGATCCTCTTACACGCGCTCTTGGTAAGAAGGATCATCCTGGTCGTGCCATGGGGTTTGGTGGCCACGTTGGTATCCGCCAGGCATTTGGCGTACCCGGGTCCAGAAGTGCACAGGGGAGGACGATCAGCTACGAGGAGCACCTAAGAATGATGGCTGAGATGGAGCAGAGGATTAATCAGAGCGCCGACTAGAGGATCGCTCAGGCTATGTCAAGGTTTCAATCACAGATGCATAGCAGCCAAGAGGTTTCTCGACGACAAGCTGAGTCACCCATTCAGCAGCAGAGTGCACCAGTATTGGGAAGTAGTGTCCACTCGGCTAAGCCGTTTCCCCATTCATCTCTAAAGGTTAGACCAACATTTAAATTGAGTACATGACGATTAAGATATTTGAGATGTATCACTAATATCATCATAGAACTAGGATTTCACAATTTTCATCTAAACACCACATAACATTTAAGAACCCACTGAGTGCATGTTGTTTTTGCAAAATGGAGAAGAAGAGGTCCTGGTGGCATGGGCTAAACTTTTCCCTTCAAATGCAAGTGATATTGTAGGCGGTGAACCACTCCAACCGTACCATGCACGAGTGCTTCTAGATGACTTTGTTGCAGAGTATGGTGACGTCTGTTTATCGGTGCCGATCCCACAAAGACCTACACTGCGTTCAACACAAACTACAACAGTGCAGTGGCCAGTACGATTGGTTAAACTATCTGGGCATGTAATTACTTTTAATCATTGCTCTAAAACTATTGATATACCACCTTGCGTCCATATACTTAATCGGTTAATATCGTAGGAAATGATTCGACCAAAGACTAATAAGGGAAAAGGAAAAAGAATTGCTGCACCTGTTCAATCACAGGCATCCACCAATTTCAAGATTAGACCTGATTTGGTTGAGCAAAGAATATTGGCTGGCATGTCTACTAATATGAAGATTCTACACTCATCGTTGTTGCTGCTGCCACCTCACTGTGATTCCATCATTGTGGAAGATCACAAGAGGATATTTCAACATCAAGTTGAAACTAGACATGCACATCGATTTGAGATATATATGTCCGACTTCAAGGAATGTTTCACGAGGGATTGGTTGAATGTGTCAATTATCAAGTCAGCCGTCATGTGAGTGACTTCTACCTTTTATATTTTAATGCATTGATTGGTGATGAATTAGATGTTTGAATAAAAAGTAAATAACTAATGATATTGTCTTCATGGTGCAGGTATGTGCATAATAAGGCGATCGACGTCTACCAAGATCACAAATTCAGATTCCTGTGTTCTACTATGTGCTGTGAAACCCAGATGACAAGTGACATGCAAGGCCTTACGCAATATCTGACAAATGCCATATTTGAATGTGCAAACAAGTCATTTATTATGCTGCCATATCATCAAGGGTATGATATTTGAAAATTTCTCTTAGTATAATCTATTTATAGTTTGGGTTAGTTGTTTAATGTTTTCAACACATTGTGTAATTTGTGAACTATCGACATTGGTCATTGCTTGTGCTGGTGATGTAGTACCCACGAGTCTTACAATTTGACTCACTTGGTTGGGTTTAAGAGACCGAAGATCGCCAACGCAATATTGAGGTAAGTTTGTTTTCTTAAACAACAATTGTTATTACTTAACATTAATTGTTTCAAAACTTCCTACTAATATGTAAAACTTTATTGCTGACGTATATAGTTCCATGAGAGCTGCATTCATGACAATGGAAAAGCCATTGAAGAATAACATCCCTTGGAACCAAGTCAAGGTACTCTTAATTGCTAAATTTGAGTGATAATGTCAATACTAGTTTATAATTGTTAATATGTGTGTATGTATAGTGTCCGATGCAGCCTGGGGGTTCAGAATGTCGATACTATGTCATGAGATTTATGAATGACATAGTAGGAGCGTCGTCTCGTTACCAGATCACTCGTTCGACAAGGTAACATTCTTTGAAAGTTTCAGTTATGCTCTTTAAATGTGGTTAGACTTGTAGGTTTTATATTAATGTTCAATTTTTTTCAAGGCTTACGAAGAATTTCTCCAAGGTGGTCAGTACAAAAATACTTAAATTGTTGAGATTCTTGAGGAATGGTCGGAGTTCGTCTGCACAAGTTTAATGAATTGTTAATGATCATGAATATGATTTATGAAATTTTTCAAGTATGTAATTGTAATTCTGTACACTTGTGGATGGTGTAAAGGTAGATTTGAATTGTGATGTGGTTTTTTCTTTGTAATGAAAGTGTGTAATTGCATTGTTTGTTTACTCTCAAATTGTGGTGCGTCGTTGATATTAATTGGGCGCTTTTAGAACTTTATAAATGTGTACTGGAGCTCCCTGTGTGGATGAAGCTTTATTACAGGTCTCATTGAATCATTTAGTGTGTTGTGGTGAATATATATGCTGGGATGGAAAAAAAGGGGCTATTTTGGGGTTCTAAGCTAAGAACCTCCGAAATAGATACAAAATCAGGGCCTATCTCGGTGGTTCTTAGCTTACAACCGCCGAGATAGACTCAGGGTCGGTTCTGGTATTGACTGACCTAGAGACCGACCCAGAGTCTATCTCGGTGATTGTAAGCTAAGAACCACCGAGATAGATGTGGTCAGATTTTGATTTCGGCACCCTCCTATTTCGGCGGTTTTGTTTGACAACCGCCGAGATAGGTACACCTATTTTGGCGGTGCTCATTTCAACGGTTTACAGCCAGTCAGCACATATGTGAACCACATGTTGAAGTTACACACCTACAGCTCGTATATTGTAGGTTTCCTGCTCCTATCGTAGTATTTCATCTGCAACAGTCCTTGAATGATGATATCTATGTGTGTGCCATTTAATGCTCCAATGGTGTCCTACACAATGAAGATATTACAATATGTTACGTTAATTTGACAAGTGAATCATAATAACTCAAGCAAGATTGAAGATAGTTGTACACCTTAACATTTAGATCGTAACAAGAGTCCTCAACAAGCTTTGGAGAGGACATTGGACAAACTAGCAATGCAGGGCGAAGGAGAACCCGCCACTTTTTACTGTATTTACTAAACTTCACTTGAAAGCATTTACAATAGCAAAGTGGAATCCACCCTTCAAAATACTAGTATTATACTTCTCTCTCTCACAATCTCATTTTTTTAGTTAAGGCCCCGTTCTCCTATCACAATTTCTTTTAAGGTAACTTAAAAGAGACATCATTCATGTTTTTATTGGTTCATTACCCTATAAAAGTATATTTGGCAACAATTAATTAGTTAACTAGACTTGACCATGGTGGACTCTTTCACAACATAGAATTTGTTACGTTGGGTGAATAGGACCTAAGATACTCATTTTTTTGTGGTTTTTAGCTAAGGATCTCCCTTCTCTTCTCTCCATATTTCTCTTTTTCTGTGTACACCCTTACCAATGGAATTCAATCCTTTCTAGTTGCTAACGCTAAGTGTATACGTAAACTAAATAACAAGCTATTAAAAATTAGAAAAAATAACATCCCCACCCATGACGTTTGGTGAAATTACACACCCCACCCACGAGGTTTCAAAAATTACTTTGTCCACCCATGTGGTTTCCTCTATTTTACATCCGACAACTTTTCTAATATTTTATCAACTCAAAAGTTGCTTAAATGTTGTCCAAAATTGATACTTTACATGGATGATGCTAAGGTGTTATATTTTTGTCCAATGTCAAATCCAAAGTTTTAAAGCTCATATATGACCTGTGGGACCCAATGAAAAACGTTGACATGTCACATGTTTCATTGGGTCCCACGGGTCACATATGAGCTTAAAAAACTTTAGATTTCATGCTACACCTAAATATAACACCTTAGCATCGTTTATGTATAGTTTCATCAATTTTGGACAACATTTAAGCATCTTTTAAGTTGATCAAATATTAGAAAAGTTACCGGATGTAAAATAGAGGAAACCACATGGGTGGGCAAAGTAATTTTTGAAACCTCGTGGGTGGGGTGTGTAATTCATCAAACGTCATGGGTGGGGGATGTAACTAATGTGCACTAATATAATTGCAGCGTGCATATTACATATGAAATACAGTTATTACAAATAAAAGATAAAAATACACCACTCTATATATTTTGACAAAATATAAACTATTTGGTACAAAGTTAAAGAGAAATTTCACAAGATACCCTCGAGGTTTGAGCAAATTTTATGAGATAACCCTAAGATTCATTTTCTTTACGAGATACCCCTGAGGTTTCATTTTTAATACGAGATACCTATAAGGTTTTAATTTTATTACGAGATGCCCATCCGTTCAAATTCTAATATATTATATTTTTCATATCCCCATTTTATCGTTGCACCATATGCCCCCATAATAGCCTTAGGGGTTTATGGTCAATAACTTTTACATTTAAAATATAAATAAAATACACAAAAATAATTAAAGATCGTATAAAAGTTGAATTCAATTTAACAAATGAATAAAACTCATAAAAACAAAAGAAATATAAATCATAAAACTGTAAAAATTAATATAAACGACTAAATAATTAAAAATAAAAAATTAATTTATTTAAAAAAACAAGTATTGTTCATAATTTAAAAACTATTGCGGTGACTTAAAAATCACAAAATAATTATACAATTACATTAAATATATTATTAAATAATTTTATAAATTATAAAAGTTTAATAACAAAGATATTATTTGATATCTATAATCATAAGAAAAATAATCTTATTTTAGGGTTTTATACTTTGTTTTTCTATTTTTAAATAATGAGTTTTCTATGTATTATATGAAATTGTTACTTTCAATATTCTTATAACTTGTTTAAGATTTTAAGTCATCGTTAGATAATCCTTTAGAAATTTATGTTTATTTTTGAAAATAATTTAATTTTTTTTATTATTTGGTCATTTCCATTCATTTAATTTTTGGTTTTTTGTTTATTTAATTATATTCATTTTTTTGAAATTGATTTCAAAATTTATACGTTTTTTGATTTTTTTTGTATTCTATTTAAGTTTTAAATTATAAAGAAACTTTGATCACATATTTCTAAGGTTATTGTAGGGGCATATGGTGTGAGGGTAAATTGGGATAAAAAAATATAATATGCCAGAATTTGAATAAAGGGGTATCTTGTAATAAAATTTAAACCTTAGGGGTATCTCATAATAAAATTGAAACCTCTGGGGTATCTTGTAAAGAAAATGAAATCTCAAAGGTATCTCATAATGAAAATAAAACCTTTTTGTAACATTCACTCAAACCTCAAGGGTGGGGCATCTCGTGAAATTTCCCAGAATAAATCATACCATAGACTAAATAATCAAGATAAGCATATAGAGACCACGTCATTGATCACAATGAGTTTTTTTGCTGAACTCGTACACTCAGACGTGTTTTCACTTCGCACAGTCAGAAATTTAAAAAACTTTACGATTTTTCCCTTACCCTTAAATCCTTCTATATATACACCTTTACCCTCTATTATCTCTCCACAATATTTCAACTCTCAAACTCTCTATGTCTCTAGAATTGTCTCTAGCTTCTCTCTAGAAGCGTTAATCGGAGCGGAAGTAGGAGCGGGAGCGGAAGGAAAGCCGGTGCACGACTCATCATTTCTGCTAGTTCGATCTGCAAACCGGGTTATTTTCTGTCATAATTTACAGTTTTTTTACCGTAATGTAACAGTAAAAATAGCTAACTTAACAAAAAAAAGAAGACAAATTCTGGAACAGTGGGAGAAGGAACGGGCGCAGGTGCCGGGGGAGAAGAGCGCGCGCGGGCGCGGAGGAGACCTGCTGCGCGCGGGCGCGGAGCGCTAGGTGCACGCTGGCGCCAGGAGGAGACAGAGTGCGCGGGCGCCGGGGAGAAAGAGAGCGCGCGGGCGCCGACGTGGGACGGGGCGCACGGGCGCCAGGTGTCGGGGAGGGTCGGAGCTCGTTTTTTGTTGTTTTGTGGTATAATTGGCCGTTTTAGTCATTCTATACATCTATTATGTGATTTTTAATCAGTTTGTCCATCGTTCTGAATTTGTTATTGACATTGAACTACAGAAATACATGTATGACCGATATTGACTAACCTCTACCGATCTTGACTAACTACACACATAGTATGACTAAGTTTTACGGTAAATAGCATATGGCGGGAAAGGGCAAGGGTATGTTGGGTATGTTTGGTCTGGGTAAGGGTAAAACCATTTCCGAGCGAGGCGAGAGTTCATCACACCCCCTATGAGCGGTCCTGACGCTGCTGCTGCAGAGAGGAGGCGTAACAGTACGCGCATGCATCGACCAGGAAGCATAGGGAGGTTGAGCTTCTATGAGCGCGCGAGGAGAGGTTGCAGGCAGAGATTGATCTGGAGGAGGCGGAGGTGGAGGAGGAGGAGCAGGAGTAGGACCAGCAGCAGAGTGTGGATGTCGACTCGTTGGTTGGCAATGGGACGCTGGTCGTGCGGTATGATAGTCCTGCTTGGCCTACACCTCCACAGAGCGGGACCCGAGACGCACGTCATTGTGAGGCTGACGATGATGACGAGGACGTAGATGAGCCGGGTGTTGAGTATGAGGGTACACGTATGCGCTCTCGTCGCAGGTCCTCACTACATGGTCTGGCAGAGGAGGTGGCGCAGATGCCGGCTGCTGATGTTTGGTTGCTAGGGCGGACTCCTGTGCCTGGAGGCCCTTACGATACGAGTTTGATCCCGAGCTTCAGTGGTCACGTCACGCTTGACGTGTGGCGAGGAGTGGTATGTTTCCCATCTGGTAATAGATTTCATAAAATTTTAGATTGTTTAGGAAATGGTTAGTATAGTGTGAAATCAATTGTCAATATTCAACAGGAGAAGGAATGTCTTAGCTTCAAACCTAGGGCGAAGTATTTGGAGGTGTGGACTCCGAGTACATTGAGGCACCGAGAGTCTCGAGCAGCGGTTGAGGCGAGCGGACTCGAGCATCTTGTCGACATAGCGCATGGTTGTTTTGACCTCGTGTTCCTCTCAGCGTTCGTGGAGAGATGGCAGCCTGACACGAACTCCTTTCACATGCCTTTCGGAGAGATGACTATTACTCTCCACGACGTCTACCACATCTTGGATATCCCCATCACTGGCATGGTGATTTCATACATGCCCGACGAGGCCGGCGCTCGGGTAGGTGATGCGAACCCACCACTACACATTCTTATCCCCCACATCCTAAAGCTGTTTGGCTCGGCGAACAAGAAGAAGCTAATAGATTGTAGGTTCCTAGAGAAGAGCCAGATACGTTACCGAGCTCTTCATGATATTTATGGTGGTCCTTACAGTACCCCACTACAGGAGATGACGTCATACCTCAAGTACTTGGTGGCCCACTCATTAATCATCGACAAGGGCGCGGATCGTGTTATGCCCTCGTCCTACTGGCCCGTCCGCGACCCTAGTAGGGTCAACATGTATGGGTGGGGGGATGGGACACTGGCATACCTGTACCAACAGCTCGGCATCGCTTCCCGGGTGGATACACGTCAGCTGGCTGGTTGCCTGACGTTGTTTCAGGTGAGAACTTGATGTCGAGCGCACGACTTCAGTATTGTAACTTATTGTAACACCCCAACTGTAATCTTCACACTTAACCAATAATCGCAGCGGAAAACATAACTAAACAATAACCAAAAGGGGCAGTGTTACATGCCGTTAGCCACCCACGTGGCTAACAAGGCTGTTGCATACATGTATCGGTCTGATTATAAGAATCCCGAGCATAATTACAACCTTCAAATTACTATCCAAAAAGAATTACAATATACCGAGTGTTAACGTACAAAAATCACCCAACTAATTTTACATCCACCAAAATAACCCGCCTCGAGTATACAAATACCACTCGGGTCCACTATCCAAAATAACAAAAGCTTTCCTTTGAGCTCCATGCGATAACCACTCCGCTTCCTCGATCACTCTCCTAAAAAATAATATGGTGCCCCCAAAGGGGGTCAGCAACCCTTGGCTGGCATGGTTAACGTGCAGCCCACTGACTACCGGGATACACGCAACTATTTGTCATGATAACATGGCATTGGTTTTTAACATACAACATACATATTACACAGTAAGAAATATTGCATAGTAATAACAACACATACATGGTGAGAACATTTCACTTTAAGAAACAACCAACATAGTTAGTCAACATAGTAAGCCTATAGAATGTTTCCATTCTCATGTTAAGCTTGTTACTTAACTCGCTACCGTCCTGTTAGTCGATCGAGTAACTTAACTTAAAAGATGAGTCGGATATAGTGATCCGAGCACACCGTACATATTTCCCCCTAGCCCAAGTAGAAGTCAGGTAGGTAAGCTTTGGCTAAGCTTGTGGGAGGTGGAAATCCAAAAGGGAAGACAACCCTAACATAAGGAGAGAGCCGAATCTGATTCAGATATCGACCCCCGTACATACACGCGTGACCGGAACGACCGGATTCCTCACTCCCCGGTTAACACTTGTAAGAAGTCCCATTGTTGGAGCTAAACACAATAAATCACAAATGGATATGTAGGTCCATTTAGACACATAACGGAGATGAGATACAATTTTGATAATACAAACCACAACCAACTCATACATAGCCGTGGTTAGCACGTCCCTTAGGTTGGAACGCTATTACCGGATACCGTTCTCTTGCGTCTTCCTAACATTGGTTAGCTAACAATTAGCACGCATTCGTGGTTACCGGTATCGGTACGCACACACCACAATAGCAACAACGACTGTAAACTCATTTCATGATTTAATCTTACAAGGTCATAAACACACCGAAAAACAAACAACACACAAGCCGGTGTAAACCGGTAGGCAACAGACTGCAAGAAAACCATACCTTGGTCCTTGCTGCGTACGAGTCCCGCCAAACGTAGTTCCTAAACATGATTAATAATGTCAGTTAATTAACTTATTTAACTTTCGGTTTACTAAGCATTTTACACGTTTAGATGACACGCTTTTATGCTTAAACTTACCCTTGATTACCTTCATTATACCCCCTAGGGTTTACTACTTAAGCCCCACTTTGTTTTTTTTTTATATAAGTTTTGGGTCGACCGACCTTACCCAAGGTCGGTCCATTCCAGTAGCATCCGGGTTTGAAAATTTACACGTCGACCGACCTTGCCAAGTCCGGTCCCAAGGTCGGTCCATTCCAGAAACATTTCACCGTTGAAAATTCTACTCCGACCGACCTTGCAAGTCCGGTCTGCTCCAGACCCTTTTTTCTAAATGCTCATTTGACTCCAAACTTCACCTTATATGTCCTAGTATGTTCTAACCTCATTTTGGCACTTTAACCACACCTTAAAACATCCACTAAACTCCTTAAATCACCCACCAAAACCCTCCTTAACCAATATACAATTCTTACAAAGTCCTTTATACTTATAATGTTTTTCCTTAGACTTCTAAGTGGTGTTTCATCCCTATGATAACAACTATCCTCAAAATGTTTCCTCCCCATAATAACATCATCTCCCAAGCATCATTCACCATCTAAATATCCTTTATACAACTACTTGAAGTTTCTCCACAAGTTTATACCTTATCCTTACAAGACACTTCTTTCTCCTTGTTTGCCCAAGTTTGCATAAGTCCTAAATATAATCTCACCATGACTTTGGTGTATCCCAAAACACTCATTTGATTCCCAAATCCTCCAAGATAATGCCTAAATTCTTTTTAACACTCAAGAACACCTTAATACATTTTCTTTCACCAATAGAACACCTAGTCATTCCTTGCACTCCCTAGTTCATCAAATCTCATCTAAAACACCTAAAATTGCTTGTACATTAACCAAATTTTGACATGGGTTTCTCTAGCACATTGTTATACCAAAGCACATAGTTTTCACCATTGAACAATTAAGAACATTCATCCACACAAGGATGTTCCTTACACACCACTAAGCCTCAAACTATACTACATCACAATATAGTGCATAATTTAAATCGCTTGGCTCTTAGGCCCTTAAATGACATTGAAATAAACACTGAATTTCCTCATACTATTAGCAACACCTGCATTACACTCAACATTTATATTTGCACCAAATAAGACACAAATTCCTTAAAACACCACATAAACTTAAGGTGAGTTATTTACCTTAGATTTCCTTCACAATTTCCCTCCTCCTTACTTCTTGTTCCACAATTGATTTCCAATGGGGTTATTTGCTACCCTAATGCCCAAATACCATGGATGGTAATGAGTGCCAAGGAATTAAATAAAGTTCTTGTAACAACCCTAAAACAAGAGGGTGTTCAATCATTGAAATGAAGAGGGTTTACCTTCTACTTCACAATGGAGTGTTTGGGAATAAAGGTGGCAAGCTCCAGCACTTAATGAGGACTCAAACAAGCTAAGATGGAGAACCACAAATGAAGTTCAAAACAGAGGCAAAACCGGCCAAGAAGGAATGGAGAAATGAATGAGTTTTTGAGTTATTTCTTACCTTAAACCATCAAAGGGTTGATTAGCTTCAAGAATAGGTGGTTTCCTCTTCAAAATGAGCTACACCCATGGAAGTCGAATGTGGAGTTTGAAGATTTTGAAAGGTGGAAAATGATCACCAAAGCAAGGTGAGTATTTTGGTGTATTTTGTTTTTGATTTTGACTTGCTTTAGTGGAGGAACAAGGAAGGAGAAGAGTGGAGTTGAGGGAAGCCTTGTAAAATCACCATTAGAGGAATAAGGAACAGAGAGAGAGCTGGAAGGGGGGGAAATCGGATGGAAGAAGAAAAATAGAGGAAAGAGAAAATGAGAGAGGTAAGTTGTACTTGTTACTTTTATTGTTTTGTCTTCTAGCTAATAGAATAAAGTAATTAAAGCAAGAGAGGGAGGGCCAAATCGTGAGACACCCTCATACAAGGGGAAAATTAGATTTTTTTTGTAAAAGTAGAGAGGAGGTGGCACATGGTCATTTAGCAGATAACACCCGTAAATCCCCAACTGTCAGTATTTAGCAGTCCGGGTCCGTTTTCCGGATTTTTCTCGTTTAAATAATTTTAGACCTTGAATAATATTTAATTATAGTCATATGATTGACTACACATTTTTACTAGTCCATTAAACCCGTTTAAAATCACATTTCCCGGGTTTCTCGAAAAACGTGCTTTAAAGCTCATTTTACGGTTTTAATCCACTATTCGGATCCGTTTCTTTCGGGAATTTTTCCCACATGTTCTTAGTGACTAAAAAAATCCTAGGAATCCTTTTAGAACACTAGTTAAGGTTATATACTTACTATAATTACTTAACACACATTTTCACGTTTTGTGACTTTTACGCGTTTTCTTTTTCTTTTTGGTTTTTGTTTCTTCACTAATGATCTTCAGGACTTATTTTTCCCTAGAATCTCATAATTACATAATTAATTAACATATTAAGGTTTGGGGTATTTCAATCTACCCCTCTTAAAAGAACTTTGTCCCCAAAGTTCACACTTCCCACGCATCCCTTAAAATTAGAACACGACGATTACTTATAAAATAGCACTTTCATAACAAACATACTTTACTTAACATCGGACTCAAGGTCCCCATAACAAAACATCACTTAGACTCAAAGGTCAATAACATAACACAAGGTCTATAACATAACACATAGACAATGTATTTCAATACATGTCGTGCACACATAACCGAAACGGCTCTACCCCCCTTAAGAAGGGGTACACCCCATACCCTATACATACAACTCTAAGGAGTAAACAACGACGGGTACTGTAACACCCTTACCGCTAATCCTACGCTTACCGTCTAATCGTCCCAATAATCCAAACTACTCGCAGTGGAAATACTACTACTACGGCGGGTGATACAACGCCGCTAACCGCCCATACGGCTAGCTAGGCTTACACTACATACAGTCACGGTCTGATGACTAAGATACCGGGCTACTACATTCATACCAATACAAAAGATCATATGCTTACATTGCTGGATTACCGAGTATTTAAAGTAGTTAATTACATTCTTTTTCAATCTCCAAAAGTAATGAGTTTCTACAAGCTACTCATCTATACCAATTCACCATCCTATCATTATCCCAAAAAGGTGTACCCCATGGTACACTGGCTAACAAAAACCTATAGCCGTGTACTACTTAGTACACCATTTGATTCATCATTACTGCAAACGGAATTTTTGATCTACTAAAACTATGAAAATAATCTAGAATTTAGTAAATAAAATAAACCTACGGGTTGCAAAACAAATCCCGGTCGTAATAGTAAAGTAAATAAGCTACCGGGATGTCGAACCAAGGGACTAAACGAACTAGTCTAATCCTAGCGAAAGCTGTAGTTGTTGGGGGAAAATTGTCGATTAATAAAATAAAGAACAAGAGAAAATCAAACTGATATTCAAATAATAAAAGCGGAACTCCGGGTTCAGGTAGTGGATCCTAGTTAAATCCTACAGTTTTATTCCCAGTTGATTCGGGAAAAGGGTTCGGCAAATTCTTACAATTTCTATATGACTAAATCCTAGCCAATTAGAACTCCTCCGCATAGAACGCGATAAATTAAATCATGAACCTATCACTACAAATGCAGAGAGAATAAGCACAAGAATTTTAATCGCATCTGAAGGCTAAACTCATTAATCAGATAAAGTTTTTTCCACAGACTAACAGATTATTTGACCTATCTATCAATTACCGATCAGTTCTTGACAGATTTCGCAAGGCTATAAATAAATTAGCAATTTTTATTAATAGCTCATAGAAAATTTATAATCTGAAACAAACCCAATATAAATCCCAAATCAACTGATAATAATTCTGTAAAGTTTAACTATTTACAACTACCATCCCCCAGAGAAAAATCCCTTAGCCTAGCATATCTAGAGAAGAAATAAAAGGAGAGAGAGGTTTAGAAGTCATCTCCAAATTAATCTCAAGATTTGCTAGAAGTCAGGTTGAATGGACTAGTGAAAACGGAGCAGAAAATCTTCTTGATGTTGAAGAGGGTTCACGGCGCTGCGCTAGTCTTCCAAATGTCTCGTCTTGAAATCTGAATGTTGAATCCTGAATCGTGAATTGTGGATGAGTGGATGAGTGGATGAGTTTCTTTGCAAAAGTCCTCCATATTTATAGGTTAAATTCAAGGCCCTTCACTTAGCTCATTGATGATATTATTTTAATTCCCTTCAGTTTCTCGAAATAAATGAAGACCTTTCACATCTCAAACTCTTGGAAACCTTTGGAGTTCCTTTCTTTTATATTTCCAATCTCACCCCTTCTTCTTCTGAATCCTTTCACGGCAGTCTCGTAAATATATATATATAAATATATCACATCGGACACAACTTTGACAGGGTCTAAATTCTTCATATGAGCTCCGATTTGTTCCCCGTTTGCGGCGTTGGAAAGCTTGTGAGGAGATCTATGCATTTTCACCATCATTTCCTGCTTTTAAAATATAAATTTGCATCAGATTTTACCCAAAGTAAGAGTCATGAAAACATACGATAAGTGTGAGAAAGCGCATAAAAATGCTACATAAAATAAGAATTTAACACCTATAAATCATATCAATTTCACACTTATCAAATCACCCCACACTTAGCCTTTTGCTTGTCCTCAAGCAAAACTCTCAAGCACATGTAATGCCAAGCTATTGGAACTCAACAGGAAAGGAAGAGCACAGAAGAAAGGAATTGCTAGCTTTACCAATCAAGGGGGCAATTCAAACTATTCAAAATAATTCATTCTTTCCATAAACATTAAGTCATTCAAAGCTAACAAATGAGAAACAAAACCATAAGAGCCTTGTCTTTAACCTTGAGCCAATCCACCTTTTTCCTTCACAAACCACGGAAACGACAAGGGGCATGAAGTAAGATCATATTCCATCGTACCTTTCAATGCCACATACTCTTGATCCATAAAAGAAAATAATCTAAATTCAGCATAGCATGTGCATAAATATTTCAATTAAAGCGCTTTCAATTTCTTTCACCACAGACTTTTCTCTCCACCCATGTAGCGGCTTTGGGTCAACTATCCCAGATCACAAGGACCTTAGGTAGCTAGGTGATGAAGCACCCCAAAGGACTTAATAACCAAGTGGACGAGGCCTGATTTGGATCAGAATTAAAATTAGCATGCTTAGGATCAGCGGAGTACCTTGCCTTGTTCTTTTTCAACCATTTCAATCCAATTCATTCCAAGGCTCAAAGCTAAGAACAAAGTTCAGATGGAGAATATTCTCATTTATTTAAGCATTTCTAGAACAAAGACTTCAATTTAGCAATTAAAAACCATAAAATTTCAAAATTTTGCACCCCAAGATCAGCTAACCAACTATACTTCCTCTATGACTTCCTTCCAAGTTGAGTAATCACAGCAAGACTTTAACAAATGCAAGAGAAAAGAGCTCAGAGACGCACAAAAAACAAGCGGCGAAGGAGCTTACCCCACCCCACACTTAGAGTGAAGCAATGTCCTCATTGCTTAGGAAGAATTAACATTGTGCAAGCAATCCAACGGGGAAACAAAATCGTACACAGCAGATCACAAGGGAGCATGAAAAAAATTTTAAGAGAAGAAAAGGTAAGAATACTCCCCAGAGTCCGCTCAGGGTGTGTAGCTAGTCCAACCCCACACTTGAGTTCAGCTAAGCGACAAAGTAAGCAAGATGAGAAATATAATCTGCAAAGCCAGGAGAACTCAAGTGGAACCAGACAAAACCATCAGCAGAAAAATAAGAAGAGCCAAGGCTCTTGCAGTAAGCATAGCACCAGTCAACATACCACAAGCTAAAAGAGAAGGAAAAAAACAAACAATTAACTAAAAAAATGAAAAGAGATGCAAACCGGTGGGTTGCCTCCCACCAAGCTGCCCAGATTTAAAGTCTCTGGCTAGACTTCCCAAGCTATTGATCAGAAGAAGAGGAAGTGTGGCTGGGAATACCACAACTTCCTAGAGCAAGCTTTCGAAGCTTCCTAAATGCATATCGAAGCCTCCAAGGAATTTTATTCTTTTTATCTTTCGACTTCGAGAGACTTGAAGCATCTGGGGCAGCCGGCTGATCCAGCACAAAAGAAACTGCATGCAAATCAATGTTAGCATCAACTATACCAAAGTACTTTTTCAAGCGAGCCCCATTGACTTTAAACACTTCACCCTTTTTATTCTCAAGCTCGTAGGCTCCATAGGAAGTGATACCAACAACTTTGAAAGGACCGGCCCAATGGGACTTAAGCTTCCCAGGGAAAAGCTTCAATCTAGAATTGTAGAGCAGCACCCAATCTCCAACTTTGAAGTCCCTTCTCTGAATCATCTGATCATGGAGCTTCTTGGTGCGCTCTTTATAAATTTTCGCACTGTTGTAAGCTTCATCCCTGAGCTCTTCTAGCTCTGAGAGCTGAAACTTCCTTCTTTCACCAGCAGCATGAATATCAAAGTTCAGGGCCTTAAGTGCCCAGTATGCCTTGTGTTCTAACTCCACTGGCAAATGACAAGACTTACCATACACTAACCTGAAAGGAGACATCCCGATGGGAGTCTTGAATGCAGTTCTGTAGGCCCATAGAGCGTCATCGAGCTTCTGAGACCAATCCTTTCTGGAAGAACTGACGGTCTTTTGGAGAATCCACTTGAGCTCTCGATTGGACACTTCAGCTTGTCCATTTGTCTGTGGATGGTAGGGCAAAGCAACCTTGTGGCGCACTCCATACTTAGCCATCAGGGCATCGAAGGAACGATTACAAAAATGTGATCCTCCATCACTAATGATCGCCCTTGGAACCCCGAAGCGAGTAAAGATGTGCTTCTTCAGAAATTTAACCACTGTTTTGGAATCAGCATGCTGGCAAGGAATAGCCTCTACCCACTTTGACACGTAGTCAACGGCGACGAGAATATACTGGTAACCCTGAGAAGAAGGAAAAGGGCCCATAAAGTCAATACCCCAGCAATCAAACAATTCAACTTCTAAAATACCGTGCTGAGGCATCTCGTGCCGTCTAGAAGTGTTGCCTAGCCTTTGACAACTATCACACTTGGCTACAAAGGCTTGGCAATCCTTATGAAGAGTAGGCCAATAAAAACCAGACTCCAAAACTTTTGCAGCTGTCCTGTGGGAACCATGGTGACCTCCCGCCTCTCTGGAGTGACAGAACTCTATGACACTAGCAACCTCATCATCTGGAAGACACCTGCGAATTAAACCATCTGCACAAACTCGAAAGAGATAGGGGTCTTCCCAGATATAATGCTTAGCGTCAGATAAAAATTTCTTCTTTTGAGCATAGGAAAAGTCATAAGGTACCACCCCAGAAACAAGATAATTGGCCAGGTCAGCGTACCATGGCTCATGCACCTTATGCAAAACAAAAACAGTCTCATCAGGGAAAAATTCATTAATTGGTACACCATCATCAGGAACTACCAACCGAGAAAGATGGTCAGCCACGACATTCAATTTACCATTTATCTCTCACTTCAATGTCAAATTCCTGTAACAAGAGAATCCAACGAAGCAAGCGAGGCTTGGCCTCTTTCTTAGCAAATAAATATCTAAGAGCAGTGTGGTCAGTATGAACAATTACTTTACTTCCCCAAAGATATGATCTAAACTTATCTAGGGAAAATACCACAGCCAGAAGCTCTTTTTCAGTGGTGGTGTAGTTCCTCTGGGCATCATTCAATGTTTTGCTTGCATAAGCAATGACCCTGAGAATTTTGTCCTTCCTTTGGCACAGAGCTGCCCCCACTGCATAATCACTGGCATCACACATAATCTCAAAAGGTAATGACCAGTCAGGTGAAACAACAATGGGTGCAGCTACCAATTTTTGCTTAATCAAATCAAAAGCAGATACGCAATCATTAGAAAAGACAAATGGGGCATCTTTCAGAAGCAGGTCAGTCAACGGTTTTGCAATTTTAGAGAAATCCTGAATAAACCGTCTATAAAAACCTGCATGCCCTAAGAAAGCTCTTACCTCTTTCACACAAGTAGGTGTTGGCAATTTCTCAATTACCTCTACCTTCGCTTGATCAACCTCAATCCCCTTAGCAGACACTTTGTGGCCTAGCACAATCCCATCCTTGACCATGAAGTGACACTTCTCCCAGTTGAGAACCAGATTTGTCTCCTCACATCGGCCTAGGATTCGATCAAGTTGCTCCAAACAAACATCAAAGCTAGAGCCATAAACAGAAAAATCATCCATAAATACCTCAATGCTCTGCTCGATGAAATCAGCAAAGATTGCCTGCATACAACGCTGAAAGGTGGCAGGAGCATTGCACAGTCCAAAGGGCATTCTTCTATACGCAAAGGTACCATAAGGACAAGTGAAAGTGGTCTTGTCTTGGTCCTCTGGCGCAATGGGAATCTGAAAGTACCCTGAAAAACCATCTAAAAAGCAATAATACTCTTGCCCAGCCAACCTCTCAAGCATTTGATCAATAAAAGGGAGAGGGAAATGATCTTTCCTGGTGGCAGAATTCAAACGCCTATAGTCTATACACATGCGCCAACCAGTGATCTTTCTTTGAGGAATTGACTCACCTTTGTCGTTCAGAACAGCCTCAAACCCACCTTTCTTAGGAACTACCTGTACTGGACTCACCCATGTACTGTCAGAAATGGGGTAGATGATCCCAGCATCGAGAAGCTTCAACACCTCTTTCTTGACAACTTCTTGCATGTTGGGGTTAAGCCGACGCTGTGGCTGTCTGACAGGCTTGTAATCTTCCTCCATGTAGATATGATGTGTGCAGAAGGCCGGGTCAATGCCCTTAATGTCAGCTAACGTCCACCCAATCGCTCTCTTGCGCCTCTTCAAAACCTCAAGTAACTTGCCTTCCTGCCCAGAAGTCAAAGAAGAAGAAACAATGACAGGCAAGCAATTATTATCAGCAAGAAAAGAATACTTAAGGTTAGAAGGGAGCTCCTTAAGCTCAAGTGTAGGTGGCTGCTCAACAGAAGGAATGGGCCTCTGAACCTCTCTATCAAGCCTCTCCAACGGAGGGCGATAAGCATGAAAACCAACCCTTCCTCTCTCCATATGAGCAAGCGCTGCATTCACCTCAAGATTGGTAGTCTTTTCCTCCAAAGAAGCAACAAGAACTTGCTCCAATGGCTCAGAATCAGTAAGTGAAAAAGAAGTAAAAGCAAACATGTCATCATTATCTAACAAATCACAATCTTCTCCATCATCATTTACCAGACTTATCGACATCACAGAATGAACAGAATTAGAAGTTGACCTCATCATCTTTTTCATGTCAAACTCAATCTTTTCGTCCTCGTACCGCAAAGTAATCTTACCATCATGCACATCAATTACAGCTTTAGCAGTACTCAGAAAAGGTCGACCCAAAATAAGAGGAACTTCCACATCATCATCCATATCTAAAACAACAAAATCAGCAGGAAAAATGAAACGGTCCACCCCAACTACTAAATCTCGAACAATACCCATTGGTTTAATCTCAGATCTGTCGGCTAGCTGGAGCTTGAAGGGGACTGGTTGCAACTCTCCACCTCTTACCTTCAAGAAGGTGGCATAGGGCATGATGTTGATGCTAGCACCCAAGTCACACAAGCCACTACCGCAGTCTACATCACCAATAAAACAAGGGACAATGGGATTGCCTGGATCCTTTTGCTTAGGAGGAAGTGCTCGAAGAAGAGCAGCAGAGCACTCCTCTGTCAGGTGGACTGTTTCTTTATCCTCTTTCTTCTTTTTCTTTGTCAGGAGATCCTTCAAGAATTTAGCATAATTAGGCATCTCCTGCAAAGCATCAATCAAAGGAATATCAAGTGTTAGCTTCTTAAAAATGCTCAGAAATTTAGCAAATTGTTCATCTAGATGTTTCTTCTTCATCCTATTAGGAAATGGAAGCTCAACACGCTTAGGAGAGGAAGAAGAGACATCAATAGTAATGCGAGAAGGAGATGGAGTAGGAAGAATAGGAGCCTGGATCTCCTCAGAATTTACCACAGGAGGGACTGAAGACCCTGATGGTACATCAACAATAGAAGGGTTGATCTCTTCACTAGTTTGATCTTCAGCCACTTGTTCTTTCTGCTTATCTTCCAACTGCCTTCCACTCCTCAAAGTTACTGCAGCAGATACGGTATCATCTTCAAGATCAACCACAGGAGATATTACCTCTTTACAAACAATCAACGCCTTAGCTGATTCCTTCGGGTTTGGATGAGGTTGGGAAGGAAATGTGCCAGGTTGTCGTTGTTGCTGTTGATTAAGGAGTATCTGGTTCATCTGATTCATCTGTTGCTGCATACTCTGAACCGAATTCTCTAAACTTTTCTGACCAGCCATCAAGGATTGATTGATATTGTTCTGCGTCTCAGTGTGAGTCTTCTGAGTACTCGCCATGGATGCAATCAACTCCTGAAGTTGGTCCATCTTTGCATCAGAGGAGGATTTAACAGGTTGTTGAGGTACAACTGGCTGATAGGAGCTCTGGCCCTGCTGAAACTGGCTGGCTTTGTGGGCGGGCTTGGTTATAAGAAGGCCGAGAGAACCCAGGTGGTCCCTGCTGGTTGCCCTGCAAAAGGTTAGAATTCAAAGCATTGTTGGGATTACCATACCTGAGATTTGGATGTTGATTTTTGTTCCAAGGTTGGTAATTCCCCTGCCCCACAAAGTGAGCTTCCTCAGCTTGTCTCATCTCCTCCAATTGTGGGCACATCTCAAAAACATGAGCGCCCCCACATTGACAACAAAGTGGGTCTGATGAGCTGGTAGCTATCCTCTTCACCTGCTGCACTGGTTGTTGATTAATCATAAAATCATCAAATCTTTTAACCAGAGAGCTTACCAGAGTAGTTTGTTGTGCTTGGGTCTCCTCCATGTGTGCCATCCAAGGATCAAGATTTTGCACACCCTTTGCCCCAACTGTCATAGACCTGCTACCTTCTGATCCCCACTGGCGCACCTCATCAATATAAGTCTCCATGGCTGCCATGAAGTTAGTACCAGACCTGTTGAGGATGTCACCACCCAAAGCAGATCGTACCTCAGCCTTATGTATATGGTGGAGCCCGTGGAAGAACGTCATAGCAATGCAGGTCATGTCTTGGCCATGGTGTGGGCACTGGCGAAGCATCTCCTTAAATCTATCCCATGCCTCACATATCGTCTCAGTTCCTGTCTGTTTAAAAGCAAGCAAAGCAGCTACCAAGTCAATAGTTCTGGAAATAGGATAATATTTATCATAGAACCTGGTAGTCATCTGCTCCCATGTCGTGATAATACCAGAAGGAAGACGATAAAACCAATTAACAGCCTCACCAGATAGGGTATTAGGAAAGAGACTCAACCGAACAAATTCCAACAAACCTTCAGAACACCCAATCTGATCAATGTGAATAAGGAAGCGATTTACATGATCCAGAGCGTCATTGGGATTAGTACCATTGAATGTGCCTCCAGGTAGCTCCCGAACAACCTTGGACTGGTGGAAAGGTTTCAGCCCTTCCACTCCTCTGTGAGTGCAGGTGTGAGCACAGGGAGGACTACCGGACTTCTTCTAGGCACAGCTTCAGGTCGATTAAATTGCCTCATCGCCTGAGCACCATTTACAGGAGCCGCCATTTCTAACTGTCTTTGGAACTGCTGTTGGCGTCTAGCTCGCTGAAAAGTACGCTCGATCTCTGGGTCCAAAACCTTATTTAAATCAATATAAGTATCTGACCGAGAGCGAGTATGTACCATCAACTACCTGCAAAAGGTCACAAAAAGAAACAACACAACAAACTAAAAAGGATTAGAACTGAAAATAAAATAAAGGATAGAAAAGTAATATATGAAAAATACCGAAATAAAGAAAAATGAAATTAAGCTAATAGATAAATTAAAATAAACAGAAGGAAAACAAAGGGAAAAAAAACAAATTAAAAAAAACAATAAACAAAAAAAATAAAAATAAACTAACAATGTTAAGCAAAACACAAAATTAAAGTTATAGCTAAATTAAAACAAGAAAGAAATAAATTAACAAAATTAGTGAAATTGCTAATAACAAAATATACTAAAAACCGAATACTAAAATAAGAAAAAGAGTAATATAAAATTAGAACAATAACTAAAAAATAATACTAAATAAATTAAGTAAAAACAACATAAAGAAATAACTTAAAATAATATGAACTAAACAAAAAAATCAAATAAAAGAAAATTAAAACAATTAACAACCAAGGCTAAGGACTAGACAGAAATCTAGTCCCCGGCAACGGCGCCAATTTGCAAACGGAATTTTTGATCTACTAAAACTATGAAAATAATCTAGAATTTAGTAAATAAAATAAACCTACGGGTTGCAAAACAAATCCCGGTCGTAGTAGTAAAGTAAAATAAGCTACCGGGATGTCGAACCAAGGGACTAAACGAACTAGTCTAATCCTAGCGAAAGCTGTAGTTGTTGGGGGAAAATTGTCGATTAATAAAATAAAGAACAAGAGAAAATCAAACTGATATTCAAATAATAAAAGCGGAACTCCGGGTTCAGGTAGTGGATCCTAGTTAAATCCTACAGTTTTATTCCCAGTTGATTCGGGAAAAGGGTTCGGCAAATTCTTACAATTTCTATATGACTAAATCCTAGCCAATTAGAACTCCTCCGCATAGAACGCGATAAATTAAATCATGAACCTATCACTACAAATGCAGAGAGAATAAGCACAAGAATTTTAATCGCATCTGAAGGCTAAACTCATTAATCAGATAAAGTTTTTTCCACAGACTAACAGATTATTTGATAAATTACCGATCAGTTCTTGACAGATTTCGCAAGGCTATAAATAAATTAGCAATTTTTATTAATAGCTCATAGAAAATTTATAATCTGAAACAAACCCAATATAAATCCCAAATCAACTGATAATAATTCTGTAAAGTTTAACTATTTACAACTACCATCCCCCAGAGAAAAATCCCTTAGCCTAGCATATCTAGAGAAGAAATAAAAGGAGAGAGAGGTTTAGAAGTCATCTCCAAATTAATCTCAAGATTTGCTAGAAGTCAGGTTGAATGGACTAGTGAAAACGGAGCAGAAAATCTCTTCTTGATGTTGAAGAGGGTTCACGGCGCTGCGCTAGTCTTCCAAATGCCTCGTCTTGAAATCTGAATGTTGAATCCTGAATCGTGAATTGTGGATGAGTGGATGAGTTTCTTTGCAAAAGTCCTCCATATTTATAGGTTAAATTCAAGGCCCTTCACTTAGCTCATTGATGATATTATTTTAATTCCCTTCAGTTTCTCGAAATAAATGAAGACCTTTCACATCTCAAACTCTTGGAAACCTTTGGAGTTCCTTTCTTTTATATTTCCAATCTCACCCTTCTTCTTCTGAATCCTTTCACGGCAGTCTCGTAAATATATATATATAAATATATCACATCGGACACAACTTTGACAGGGTCTAAATTCTTCATATGAGCTCCGATTTGTTCCCCGTTTGCGGCGTTGGAAAGCTTGTGAGGAGATCTATGCATTTTCACCATCATTTCCTGCTTTTAAAATATAAATTTGCATCAGATTTTACCCAAAGTAAGAGTCATGAAAAACATACGATAAGTGTGAGAAAGCGCATAAAAATGCTACATAAAATAAGAATTTAACACCTATAAATCATATCAATTTCACACTTATCAAATCACCCCACACTTAGCCTTTTGCTTGTCCTCAAGCAAAACTCTCAAGCACATGTAATGCCAAGCTATTGGTACTCATCAGGAAAGGAAGAGCACAGAAGAAAGAAATTGCTAGCTTTACCAATCAAGGGGGCAATTCAAACTATTCAAAATAATTCATTCTTTCCATAAACATTAACTCATTCAAAGCTAACAAATGAGAAACAAAACCATAAGAGCCTTGTCTTTAACCTTGAGCCAATCCACCTTTTTCCTTCACAAACCACGGAAACGACAAGGGGCATGAAGTAAGATCATATTCCATCGTACCTTTCAATGCCACATACTCTTGATCCAAAAGAAAATAATCTAAATTCAGCATAGCATGTGCATAAATATTTCAATTAAAGCGCTTTCAATTTCTTTCACCACAGACTTTTCTCTCCACCCATGTAGCGGCTTTGGGTCAACTATCCCAGATCACAAGGACCTTAGGTAGCTAGGTGATGAAGCACCCCAAAGGACTTAATAACCAAGTGGACGAGGCCTGATTTGGATCAGAATTAAAATTGCATGCTTAGGATCAGCGGAGACCTTGCCTTGTTCTTTATCAACCATTTCAATCCAATTCATTCCAAGGCTCAAAGCTAAGAACAAAGTTCAGATGGAGAATATTCTCATTTATTTAAGCATTTCTAGAACAAAGACTTCAATTTAGCAATTAAAAACCATAAAATTTCAAAATTTTGCACCCCAAGATCAGCTAACCAACTATACTTCCTCTATGACTTCCTTCCAAGTGAGTAATCACAGCAAGACTTTAACAAATGCAAGCGAAAAGAGCTCAGAGACGCACAAAAAAAAGCGGCGAAGGAGCTTACCCCCACCCCACACTTAGAGTGAAGCAATGTCCTCATTGCTTAGGAAGAATTAACATTGTGCAAGCAATCCAACGGGGAAACAAAATCGTACACAGCAGATCACAAGGGAGCATGAAAAAAATTTAAGAGAAGAAAAGGTAAGAATACTCCCCAGAGTCCGCTCAGGGTGTGTAGCTAGTCCAACCCCACACTTGAGTTCAGCTAAGCGACAAAGTAAGCAAGATGAGAAATATAATCTGCAAAGCCAGGAGAACTCAAGTGGAACCAGACAAAACCATCAGCAGAAAAATAAGAAGAGCCAAGGCTCTTGCAGTAAGCATAGCACCAGTCAACATACCACAAGCTAAAAGAGAAGGAAAAAAACAAACAATTAACTAAAAAAATGAAAAGAGATGCAAACCGGTGGGTTGCCTCCCACCAAGCTGCCCAGATTTAAAGTCTCTGGCTAGACTTCCCAAGCTATTGATCAGAAGAAGAGGAAGTGTGGCTGGGAATACCACAACTTCCTAGAGCAAGCTTTCGAAGCTTCCTAAATGCATATCGAAGCCTCCAAGGAATTTTATTCTTTTTATCTTTCGACTTCGAGAGACTTGAAGCATCTGGGGCAGCCGGCTGATCCAGCACAAAAGCAACTGCATGCAAATCAATGTTAGCATCAACTATACCAAAGTACTTTTTCAAGCGAGCCCCATTGACTTTAAACACTTCACCCTTTTTATTCTCAAGCTCGTAGGCTCCATAGGAAGTGATACCAACAACTTTGAAAGGACCGGCCCAATGGGACTTAAGCTTCCCAGGGAAAAGCTTCAATCTAGAATTGTAGAGCAGCACCCAATCTCCAACTTTGAAGTCCCTTCTCTGAATCATCTGATCATGGAGCTTCTTGGTGCGCTCTTTATAAATTTTCGCACTGTTGTAAGCTTCATCCCTGAGCTCTTCTAGCTCTGAGAGCTGAAACTTCCTTCTTTCACCAGCAGCATGAATATCAAAGTTCAGGGCCTTAAGTGCCCAGTATGCCTTGTGTTCTAACTCCACTGGCAAATGACAAGACTTACCATACACTAACCTGAAAGGAGACATCCCGATGGGAGTCTTGAATGCAGTTCTGTAGGCCCATAGAGCGTCATCGAGCTTCTGAGACCAATCCTTTCTGGAAGAACTGACGGTCTTTTGGAGAATCCACTTGAGCTCTCGATTGGACACTTCAGCTTGTCCATTTGTCTGTGGATGGTAGGGCAAAGCAACCTTGTGGCGCACTCCATACTTAGCCATCAGGGCATCGAAGGAACGATTACAAAAATGTGATCCTCCATCACTAATGATCGCCCTTGGAACCCCGAAGCGAGTAAAGATGTGCTTCTTCAGAAATTTAACCACTGTTTTGGAATCAGCATGCTGGCAAGGAATAGCCTCTACCCACTTTGACACGTAGTCAACGGCGACGAGAATATACTGGTAACCCTGAGAAGAAGGAAAAGGGCCCATAAAGTCAATACCCCAGCAATCAAACAATTCAACTTCTAAAATACCGTGCTGAGGCATCTCGTGCCGTCTAGAAGTGTTGCCTAGCCTTTGACAACTATCACACTTGGCTACAAAGGCTTGGCAATCCTTATGAAGAGTAGGCCAATAAAAACCAGACTCCAAAACTTTTGCAGTGTCCTGTGGGAACCATGGTGACCTCCCGCCTCTCTGGAGTGACAGAACTCTATGACACTAGCAACCTCATCATCTGGAAGACACCTGCGAATTAAACCATCTGCACAAACTCGAAAGAGATAGGGGTCTTCCCAGATATAATGCTTAGCGTCAGATAAAAATTTCTTCTTTTGAGCATAGGAAAAGTCATAAGGTACCACCCCAGAAACAAGATAATTGGCCAGGTCAGCGTACCATGGCTCATGCACCTTATGCAAAACAAAAAGTCTCATCAGGGAAAAATTCATTAATTGGTACACCATCATCAGGAACTACCAACCGAGAAAGATGGTCAGCCACGACATTCAATTTACCACTTTTATCTCTCACTTCAATGTCAAATTCCTGTAACAAGAGAATCCAACGAAGCAAGCGAGGCTTGGCCTCTTTCTTAGCAAATAAATATCTAAGAGCAGTGTGGTCAGTATGAACAATTACTTTACTTCCCCAAAGATATGATCTAAACTTATCTAGGGAAAATACCACAGCCAGAAGCTCTTTTTCAGTGGTGGTGTAGTTCCTCTGGGCATCATTCAATGTTTTGCTTGCATAAGCAATGACCCTGAGAATTTTGTCCTTCCTTTGGCACAGAGCTGCCCCCACTGCATAATCACTGGCATCACACATCTCAAAAGGTAATGACCAGTCAGGTGAAACAACAATGGGTGCAGCTACCAATTTTTGCTTAATCAAATCAAAAGCAGATACGCAATCATTAGAAAAGACAAATGGGGCATCTTTCAGAAGCAGGTCAGTCAACGGTTTTGCAATTTTAGAGAAATCCTGAATAAACCGTCTATAAAAACCTGCATGCCCTAAGAAAGCTCTTACCTCTTTCACACAAGTAGGTGTTGGCAATTTCTCAATTACCTCTACCTTCGCTTGATCAACCTCAATCCCCTTAGCAGACACTTTGTGGCCTAGCACAATCCCATCCTTGACCATGAAGTGACACTTCTCCCAGTTGAGAACCAGATTTGTCTCCTCACATCGGCCTAGGATTCGATCAAGTGCTCCAAACAAACATCAAAGCTAGAGCCATAAACAGAAAAATCATCCATAAATACCTCAATGCTCTGCTCGATGAAATCAGCAAAGATTGCCTGCATACAACGCTGAAAGGTGGCAGGAGCATTGCACAGTCCAAAGGGCATTCTTCTATACGCAAAGGTACCATAAGGACAAGTGAAAGTGGTCTTGTCTTGGTCCTCTGGCGCAATGGGAATCTGAAAGTACCCTGAAAAACCATCTAAAAAGCAATAATACTCTTGCCCAGCCAACCTCTCAAGCATTTGATCAATAAAAGGGAGAGGGAAATGATCTTTCCTGGTGGCAGAATTCAAACGCCTATAGTCTATACACATGCGCCAACCAGTGATCTTTCTTTGAGGAATTGACTCACCTTTGTCGTTCAGAACAGCCTCAAACCCACCTTTCTTAGGAACTACCTGTACTGGACTCACCCATGTACTGTCAGAAATGGGGTAGATGATCCCAGCATCGAGAAGCTTCAACACCTCTTTCTTGACAACTTCTTGCATGTTGGGGTTAAGCCGACGCTGTGGCTGTCTGACAGGCTTGTAATCTTCCTCCATGTAGATATGATGTGTGCAGAAGGCCGGGTCAATGCCCTTAATGTCAGCTAACGTCCACCCAATCGCTCTCTTGCGCCTCTTCAAAACCTCAAGTAACTTGCCTTCCTGCCCAGAAGTCAAAGAAGAAGAAACAATGACAGGCAAGCAATTATTATCAGCAAGAAAAGAATACTTAAGGTTAGAAGGGAGCTCCTTAAGCTCAAGTGTAGGTGGCTGCTCAACAGAAGGAATGGGCCTCTGAACCTCTCTATCAAGCCTCTCCAACGGAGGGCGATAAGCATGAAAACCAACCCTTCCTCTCTCCATATGAGCAAGCGCTGCATTCACCTCAAGATTGGTAGTCTTTTCCTCCAAAGAAGCAACAAGAACTTGCTCCAATGGCTCAGAATCAGTAAGTGAAAAAGAAGTAAAAGCAAACATGTCATCATTATCTAACAAATCACAATCTTCTCCATCATCATTTACCAGACTTATCGACATCACAGAATGAACAGAATTAGAAGTTGACCTCATCATCTTTTTCATGTCAAACTCAATCTTTTCGTCCTCGTACCGCAAAGTAATCTTACCATCATGCACATCAATTACAGCTTTAGCAGTACTCAGAAAAGGTCGACCCAAAATAAGAGGAACTTCCACATCATCATCCATATCTAAAACAACAAAATCAAGGAAAATGAAACGGTCCACCCCAACTACTAAATCTCGAACAATACCCATTGGTTTAATCTCAGATCTGTCGGCTAGCTGGAGCTTGAAGGGGACTGGTTGCAACTCTCCACCTCTTACCTTCAAGAAGGTGGCATAGGGCATGATGTTGATGCTAGCACCCAAGTCACACAAGCCACTACCGCAGTCTACATCACCAATAAAACAAGGGACAATGGGATTGCCTGGATCCTTTTGCTTAGGAGGAAGTGCTCGAAGAAGAGCAGCAGAGCACTCCTCTGTCAGGTGGACTGTTTCTTTATCCTCTTTCTTCTTTTTCTTTGTCAGGAGATCCTTCAAGAATTTAGCATAATTAGGCATCTCCTGCAAAGCATCAATCAAAGGAATATCAAGTGTTAGCTTCTTAAAAATGCTCAGAAATTTAGCAAATTGTTCATCTAGATGTTTCTTCTTCATCCTATTAGGAAATGGAAGCTCAACACGCTTAGGAGAGGAAGAAGAGACATCAATAGTAATGCGAGAAGGAGATGGAGTAGGAAGAATAGGAGCCTGGATCTCCTCAGAATTTACCACAGGAGGGACTGAAGACCCTGATGGTACATCAACAATAGAAGGGTTGATCTCTTCACTAGTTTGATCTTCAGCCACTTGTTCTTTCTGCTTATCTTCCAACTGCCTTCCACTCCTCAAAGTTACTGCAGCAGATACGGTATCATCTTCAAGATCAACCACAGGAGATATTACCTCTTTACAAACAATCAACGCCTTAGCTGATTCCTTCGGGTTTGGATGAGGTTGGGAAGGAAATGTGCCAGGTTGTCGTTGTTGCTGTTGATTAAGGAGTATCTGGTTCATCTGATTCATCTGTTGCTGCATACTCTGAACCGAATTCTCTAAACTTTTCTGACCAGCCATCAAGGATTGATTGATATTGTTCTGCGTCTCAGTGTGAGTCTTCTGAGTACTCGCCATGGATGCAATCAACTCCTGAAGTTGGTCCATCTTTGCATCAGAGGAGGATTTAACAGGTTGTTGAGGTACAACTGGCTGATAGGAGCTCTGGCCCTGCTGAAACTGGCTTTGTGGGCGGGCTTGGTTATAAGAAGGCCGAGAGAACCCAGGTGGTCCCTGCTGGTTGCCCTGCAAAAGGTTAGAATTCAAAGCATTGTTGGGATTACCATACCTGAGATTTGGATGTTGATTTTTGTTCCAAGGTTGGTAATTCCCCTGCCCCACAAAGTGAGCTTCCTCAGCTTGTCTCATCTCCTCCAATTGTGGGCACATCTCAAAAACATGAGCGCCCCCACATTGACAACAAAGTGGGTCTGATGAGCTGGTAGCTATCCTCTTCACCTGCTGCACTGGTTGTTGATTAATCATAAAATCATCAAATCTTTTAACCAGAGAGCTTACCAGAGTAGTTTGTTGTGCTTGGGTCTCCTCCATGTGTGCCATCCAAGGATCAAGATTTTGCACACCCTTTGCCCCAACTGTCATAGACCTGCTACCTTCTGATCCCCACTGGCGCACCTCATCAATATAAGTCTCCATGGCTGCCATGAAGTTAGTACCAGACCTGTTGAGGATGTCACCACCCAAAGCAGATCGTACCTCAGCCTTATGTATATGGTGGAGCCCGTGGAAGAACGTCATAGCAATGCAGGTCATGTCTTGGCCATGGTGTGGGCACTGGCGAAGCATCTCCTTAAATCTATCCCATGCCTCACATATCGTCTCAGTTCCTGTCTGTTTAAAAGCAAGCAAAGCAGCTACCAAGTCAATAGTTCTGGAAATAGGATAATATTTATCATAGAACCTGGTAGTCATCTGCTCCCATGTCGTGATAATACCAGAAGGAAGACGATAAAACCAATTAACAGCCTCACCAGATAGGGTATTAGGAAAGAGACTCAACCGAACAAATTCCAACAAACCTTCAGAACACCCAATCTGATCAATGTGAATAAGGAAGCGATTTACATGATCCAGAGCGTCATTGGGATTAGTACCATTGAATGTGCCTCCAGGTAGCTCCCGAACAACCTTGGACTGGTGGAAAGGTTTCAGCCCTTCCACTCCTCTGTGAGTGCAGGTGTGAGCACAGGGAGGACTACCGGACTTCTTCTAGGCACAGCTTCAGGTCGATTAAATTGCCTCATCGCCTGAGCACCATTTACAGGAGCCGCCATTTCTAACTGTCTTTGGAACTGCTGTTGGCGTCTAGCTCGCTGAAAAGTACGCTCGATCTCTGGGTCCAAAACCTTATTTAAATCAATATAAGTATCTGACCGAGAGCGAGTATGTACCATCAACTACCTGCAAAAGGTCACAAAAAGAAACAACACAAACACATAAAAAGGATTAGAACTGAAAATAAAATAAAGGATAGAAAAGTAATATATGAAAAATACCGAAATAAAGAAAAATGAAATTAAGCTAATAGATAAATTAAAATAAAGAAGGAAAACAAAGGGAAAAAAACAAATTAAAAAAAACAATAAACAAAAAAAAAAAATAAACTAACAATGTTAAGCAAAACACAAAATTAAAGTTATAGCTAAATTAAAACAAGAAAGAATAAATTAACAAAATTAGTGAAATTGCTAATAACAAAATATACTAAAAACCGAATACTAAAATAAGAAAAAGAGTAATATAAAATTAGAACAATAACTAAAAAATAATACTAAATAAATTAAGTAAAAACAACATAAAGAAATAACTTAAAATAATATGAACTAAACAAAAAAATCAAATAAAAGAAAATTAAAACAATTAACAACCAAGGCTAAGGACTAGACAGAAATCTAGTCCCCGGCAACGGCGCCAATTTGCAAACGGAATTTTTGATCTACTAAAACTATGAAAATAATCTAGAATTTAGTAAATAAAATAAACCTACGGGTTGCAAAACAAATCCCGGTCGTAGTAGTAAAGTAAAATAAGCTACCGGGATGTCGAACCAAGGGACTAAACGAACTAGTCTAATCCTAGCGAAAGCTGTAGTTGTTGGGGGAAAATTGTCGATTAATAAAATAAAGAACAAGAGAAAATCAAACTGATATTCAAATAATAAAAGCGGAACTCCGGGTTCAGGTAGTGGATCCTAGTTAAATCCTACAGTTTTATTCCCAGTTGATTCGGGAAAAGGGTTCGGCAAATTCTTACAATTTCTATATGACTAAATCCTAGCCAATTAGAACTCCTCCGCATAGAACGCGATAAATTAAATCATGAACCTATCACTACAAATGCAGAGAGAATAAGCACAAGAATTTTAATCGCATCTGAAGGCTAAACTCATTAATCAGATAAAGTTTTTTCCACAGACTAACAGATTATTTGACCTATCTATCAATTACCGATCAGTTCTTGACAGATTTCGCAAGGCTATAAATAAATTAGCAATTTTTATTAATAGCTCATAGAAAATTTATAATCTGAAACAAACCCAATATAAATCCCAAATCAACTGATAATAATTCTGTAAAGTTTAACTATTTACAACTACCATCCCCCAGAGAAAAATCCCTTAGCCTAGCATATCTAGAGAAGAAATAAAAGGAGAGAGAGGTTTAGAAGTCATCTCCAAATTAATCTCAAGATTTGCTAGAAGTCAGGTTGAATGGACTGTGAAAACGGAGCAGAAAATCTCTTCTTGATGTTGAAGAGGGTTCACGGCGCTGCGCTAGTCTTCCAAATGCTCGTCTTGAAATCTGAATGTTGAATCCTGAATCGTGAATTGTGGATGAGTGGATGAGTGGATGAGTTTCTTTGCAAAAGTCCTCCATATTTATAGGTTAAATTCAAGGCCCTTCACTTAGCTCATTGATGATATTATTTTAATTCCCTTCAGTTTCTCGAAATAAATGAAGACCTTTCACATCTCAAACTCTTGGAAACCTTTGGAGTTCCTTTCTTTTATATTTCCAATCTCACCCCTTCTTCTTCTGAATCCTTTCACGGCAGTCTCGTAAATATATATATATATATATATCACATCGGACACAACTTTGACAGGGTCTAAATTCTTCATATGAGCTCCGATTTGTTCCCCGTTTGCGGCGTTGGAAAGCTTGTGAGGAGATCTATGCATTTTCACCATCATTTCCTGCTTTTAAAATATAATTTGCATCAGATTTTACCCAAAGTAAGAGTCATGAAAACATACGATAAGTGTGAGAAAGCGCATAAAAATGCTACATAAAATAAGAATTTAACACCTATAAATCATATCAATTTCACACTTATCAATTACACAAAAAGAAATCAAACTAAATCTCTTCATAGTCTTCACCCTTCACGAGGACCTGCATTAGAGTAAAAACATCGCCCCAAGGGGCTCAACAAAAGCTGCGCATAAACTTCGCATATACCGCGTGCTAACTAGGGTACGCCGACTATTTAAGGTTGATTGTACATACGGTTCATTATTTTCATACATACATGTTTTGCATACAACATATAATCATATACAATACAATATACAATCCAAGACAGCAGTACAACAGCACACACAATACTTACCTTCACAAGGGTTAGTCAAATTACTCATCTGGGTTAATCGGATGCTTTTAACTCTTTTACTTATTACACATTACTTACTCTTACTTTACTTACTTACTTTTCCATACTTATTTACCCATTCTTACTTACTTTTACTCATGTTAAGTCGGTATGACCTCCGGCCTGGGGACTACACCGTCCCACCACCGGGATTTACTTGACTCACCAATCCAGGATGCTACCCATTTAAGGGGTTTGGGCCGTGGACCAGTATAAGAGTCAGGAATTGGAGCCAACCTCTTGTGACTCTGTATCCTCACGCGTGCCCGAAACTATATCGGACTTCTACTCATTCCAATTTAATTACCAATTGATTAAGTTAGATTGGTTAGCTTGTTAGGAATCAGTTAGAAGTCCAATCACAATAACATTCGGTCACAGTACAATATATCATGCATACACACATTCATTATCATCCATACATTTCATGAATTATACAAACTATGATTTAAAGAAGATATGCAAACAAGGAACAATCTCATGGTATTCACAAGTAAGCATACTATATCCGATTCGTGCGTTTATCTTATTTGGTGATCAATTAGCACACAACACACAAATCAGAGTAATCAAGGTAGCATACGGGGCATGAGAAGTTCAGACCGTTCACCGTTGTACTTGTATCCCACTTTCCTCCGGTGTTCACAATCCAAGTCCTATGACATGCATACAATCGAGTGATTAATCTAACTATCATTAACTAAACTCGATTACTCTTACGTTTCCCAACTCATACTTACTACATCTTTGCAATTCTTATACTTACATATGGTTTACTCACTCTTTATTAGTTTTACAACTTGTTTATACTCTTAATGACCTTTAAACATCCTTAATTAAGTCCTAATTATCTTATACTATCATTACCATTCACTTCCTTACCTTAATATCCATTTAATACACTTAATTTTACAATTTTTGGTTGGTCCGGGACCTTGTCCGGGTCTTAAGTCCCGGACCAACACATGGTCTCAACTCTCGGCAGATTTTCTTGCATGGTCCGGGTCCTCATACTGGACTTGAGTCCCGGACCAGAGGCAATTAAAACTCTCGGCTGATTTTCATTAATGGTCCGGGTCCTTGTCCTTATGTCAAGTCCCGGACCAGAATTCTTTGTTAAGTCTCGGTATGTTTTTGTAGGGTGGTCCTGGTCCTTCCACTGGACTTAAGTCCCGGACCACCACATGAGTCCTACTCTCGGCCTTATTTTGCACACTGGTCTGGGACTTAGTCCTGGACTAAGGTCCCGGACCCTGCTAAATTTTTACAGATTTTAAGTTTCTCTTGATCTGTTACAAACCAAACTTTGCCTAATTAATTCCCCATTGTTCCTACACTTAATCCCACATATTTAAGCACCTAATTAGTCACCTAAACGTGTCTAAATCCATTACTAACCTATTACTCCTTTTATACTAATTCACTCACCTATTTTCTTAAGTTCTCATTTCAGCACTTACACTATCTTCCCTTAGTTGCATTTTGCTTCAGATTTTAACTCTCACTTCCTCCATCTATAGCTCCCTCTTCTAATGTCATTTCTAGAGTTTACAATGCATTAGACATCTCTCCTAATCTACCCACTAACTAGCTCAAATTAAAATCTATTTCAAGCATATGTTATTCACCTAGTTTCTAGTTTCTTAAGTGTTCTAGTTCTAGGTAAATTTTGACAAAACCTCCCCTAAATTCTTACATTCTCACCACATCATTTATTCACACTTTGTTACCCAATTCACCTGTTTTCAATAAACATCAATATACAAAGCTCTCATGTATAAATACCAAACACTAAACACTCCTAAAATTCCTGCACACAACATGTAACTCCCACCTAGGTTTTGATAGTTTTTAAATCCTTTTAAGCTTCCAAAACAGTTTAGTTCTTCTTCCTCATTACACTACTACTCATTACACTACTACTCATTACCATTTTCAATGTACATTCAAAAGCTACTAAAATCTGTTACATAAAACATTTACAACTACACAGAGAGTATAATTACCTTGTTCTTCTTCTAGTTTTTCTTCTCTTCTTCTTTCTTTCTTTCTTCTTCTCTTCTTCTTCTCCTTTCTTTCTTTTTCCTTCCCACCGGTTTTGTAAATCAAATTCTTTACACTACAACCCATTGGTACACACCACCATTCCAGTACAAAAGCCAACCTTAAATCATTCTTAAAAGCTTAAGGCACATTTTAGGGTTTAGGGATTCATTACCTTGCAAAGGAGTAGGTGAGACTTGGAACAGCACTAGAGCAATATTTCTACTCCTCCAACAATGCCAAAATAGGCTGGAACAAAAGGGATAGGAGCTCACAACTTAGAAATTCCTATTTTGAGAATAAGAGCAAGAAAAGGTAGTGCTTGTGTATTTCTTCTTACCTTAAACCAAGGAGGTGAAGAAGGGGCTTCTAATGGTGGTCTCCAAGCTCCAAAGCAAGAATACCCAAGGAGATGAAAATGCTTGTTTTTGAATTTTGGGAAGAGGAATTTGTTCTCCTTGATGAGAGGATTCCAATGGTATAATTTTTGTAATTTTTGGTGGAGATTCAAGGGGTTAACAAGAGGAGAGAAGTGGAGGTTTTGTGTGGGGTGCTCAAATCTCCATTGTTGTCGCCAAGAAGAAGAAGAAAAATATAGAGGAGGGAGTGGGGGTTTTGTACGTGAGTGAGGGAATGTGAGGGTAGGAGAGAGAGTGAGTAAGGTGAGTAGTTTACTTTTTGCCTTTTTAACTTCTTTTGTCTTTTGCAAATCAAAAGGGAATTAAGAGAGTGTGTGAGAGAGGGAGGGAAATCGGCTGCCACAGCCCACACACACAAACTTTACATTTTTATTTCAATAGTGGACACACTAGTTTGGGTTATTTATGTTTTTACCCCACAACTTCCCGTTTTTTATAGTTTTTACTATTTTCTCGTTTTATTGATTTCATTGGTTCTAGACCTTCACTAATGTTTATTTATGACTATTTAGTTGACCAAAATTTTTACGAGTCTATTTGACTCGCTTAAAGTCACGTTTTCCCGGTTACCTTGAAAAATGCGCTTTAAGGTTCGTTTGTGTTTTTAATCCGTTTTAAGGATCCATTTTCTTCGGGATTTGTTCCCTCATGATTATTTAGGCTTAATTAAGCTTATAAAATTACTTATTAGCCTAATTAATCACTATTTTTAATTACGGGGTATTTCAATCTACCCCCCTTAAGAAACTTTGCCCTCAAAGTTGCTCAAGGTTAATGGTTTATTAATTCTAGTCATTAGGCAAACCAATTGCCATAATGTGTCTTACTACCACCTATGAGGTGTTTACTTCTTCCACCTTGCAAGTATACACAATTCAAGCACATACACGATTCACATACGCAATCCACATTTCCAATTCATACCATCACATAATACACCATTGCAATCCACAATACACATTACACCAATACATTACACATCGTACATACTCATCCATACATTACACATTACACATACACACCAAATACACTCCACACTACATGTGCCATTAAAACATACACACTATGCAATGCTAACCCGAAGCAATACAAAAGCAAAAAGGCTCTACCCCCTTAAAAAGGGGTACGCCCCGTACCCGTATCCACTAAATACTAGTCTATCTAGTCTATGAATAACTGTAGGTACTTGGCCTTCATGGCATCTTCTAATTCCCAAGTCGCTTCTTTGACATCATGGTTTGACCATAGGACCTTCACCATTTGTATCGACTTATGGCGAGTGTCTCTGGTCTTCCTATCAAGGATTCTCACGGGGGTCTCGACATATCTCATGGTCGGCTCAATGGATAGTCTCTCGGCTCTAGGACATGAGAAGGGTCAGCAATATACTTCTTGAGTTGTGACACATGAAATACATCATGGACACGTCCCAAGTCCCCAGGTAGTGCTAACCTATAGGCTACAGCTCCAACTCTCTCGGTGATAGTGTACGGCCCTACAAATTTTAGGCTCAGCTTACCCTTCTGGCCAAATCGAAAGACACCCTTCATAGGTGAAACGCGCAAGAACACTTGGTCGCCCATGGCGAACTCAAGGTCGCGTCGTCGCACATCCGCATAGGATTTCTGTCTATCTTGGGCTGCTTTCATGTTGGCTCGAATCTGCTGAACTTCAGCTTGCACTTGCTCAAGGTACTCAGGTCCTATGATGACCGATTCGCTTGACTCATCCCAACACAAAGGTGTACGGCAAGGTCTACCATATAGGGCTTGGAAAAGCGACATCTTAATCGAAGCATGATAGCTATTATTGTACGAAAACTCGATAAGATAAAGCTTATCTAACCAACTCCCCTGAAAGTATAAGGCACATGCCCTAAGCATGTCCACTAGTGTCTGGATGGTTCTTTCTGTCTGACCGTCGGTCTGAGGATGGAAGACGGTACTCAACTTCAATTCTGTACCCAGCGCTTCCCGTGTAGCTCTCCAGTATCTCGAAAGAAATCTGGTGTCGCGGTCAGATACTATGGTCTTCGGGACTCCGTGGTGTCTGATAATCTCCCTGTCGAATAGCTCTGCGAGCTTCACTACCTTCCAGGTGTCCTTCATAGGTATGAATCTGGCAACCTTGGTGAGGCGATCGCTACAACCCAGATCATTTGAGTCCTCCCCCTGGCAGGTGGGAGTCCTACAACAAAATCCATGGAGATATCATGAAATTTCCACTCCGGAACTGGCATCGATTGTACCATTCCGCTCGGTCTACGATGTTCGAATTTTACTTTCTGGCATGTTAAGCCTCTCAATACATACTCTGTCACGTCCGACTTCATTCCAGACCACCAGAAATACCTCTTCATGTCTTTGTACATCTTGGAGGCTCCTGGATGGACTGACAATGTGGAACTATGTGACTCACGCAGGATGCGATCCCTTAGCTCAGCATTGCTTCGGGGGACACATAGCCTGCCATTCAGTCGAATCAGACCATCTTTATGCAATTTAAAATCATATTTCTTCTTCTCAAATGTACCGTCTGTGATCTTCTATCTGATTTCGGTTAGGTAAGGGTCGCTCAACTGAGCGTCTCGCACCTCGTCAACCAAGCTAGAAGAAGCGAGTTGCGAATGGAGCGAGTGTGCTCGATGGCTCAAGGCGTCGACTACAAACGTTTGCCTTCCCTTCCTTATACTGTAGGTCGATGTCGTAGTTTGAGAGAAACTCCATCCACCTTCTCTATCTCAAGTTCAATTCTTTTCTGTGAGAATACATAGTAAGCTCTTGTGGTCGGAGTAGATGGTGATGCTTACCCCATAGAGATAGTGTCCCCATATCTTCAAGGCGAAGACAATGGCTCCTACTCTAAGTCGTGTGTCGGGTAATTCTCCTCATGCTTTTTTTAGCTGGCGGAGGCATAACCTACAACCTTGCCATGCTGCATGAGTAAGTATCCCATTCTTTTGCCTGATGCATCACAATATACCTCAAATCCCTTTGTGCCCTCTAGAAGATTAAGGATGGGCGCTGAGGTCAATGAGTCTTTCAGGCTCTGAAATGATACTTCGCACTCGTTTGTCCATACAAACGGTGCATCTTTCTTCATCAGTGTAGTCATGGCTTAGCGGCTTTTGAGAAGTCCTAACAAATCTCCGGTAGTAACCGGCTAGACCAAGAAAGCTCCTAATGTCGGTAACAGTCTTGGGTCTAGGCCATGATCGTACAGCTTCTATCTTAGATGGGTCAACTGAGATACCTGCGCTCGAGATGACATGACCGAGGAATGATACCTGATCTAGCCAGAACTCGCATTTGGAGAACTTCGCATACAGCTGGTTCTCGCGCAGTGTCTCAAGTACTTTCCTCAAATGAATTTCATGCTCCTCTGCGGATTTGGAATACACAAGGATGTCATCAATAAATACCACAACTGAAGTGTCTAACTGCTCACTGAATAGTCGATTCATTAAATCCATGAACTTTGCTAGTGCATTTGACAAACCGAATGGCATGACTGTGAATTCGTAGTGGCCATATCTAGTACGGAATGCCGTTTTCTCTATGTCTTGCTCTCTGATAGCAATCTGATGATACCCAGAACGGAGGTCGATCTTGGAGAAGACTGAGGCTCCTTTCAGCTGGTCGAATAAGTCGTCGATGCGTGGCAATGTGTATTTATTTTTGACTGTGACCGCATTCAGCTCGTGGTAGTCAATACAAAGTCGGAGGCTACCGTCCTTCTTCTTGACAAAGAGGACCGGTGCTCCCCAGGGTGATACGCTCAGGCGTATGAAGCCTTTGTCGAGAAGGTCACGTAACTGCTCTTTCAACTCTGCCATTTCTGCAGAGGCCAAGTACGGTGCCCTAGCAATGGGACCAGTACCTGGCAAGAGGTCAATCTCAAATTTGACTGCTCTCTGAGGTGGCGTGATGGGCAGCTCCTTAGGGAATACGTCAGGGAATTCAGATACGACTGGTACTTCGGGGTTGAACTCTGGATCTCTCTCCAGGTCTTGTACATAACACAAATATACTTTATGGCCCTTTCTGAGCTCCCGGTACATAGCCATAGCGGAGATGACTATGGTCGAAGGCTCTCTCGGTCTCTGGCGGTAAGATACAGTAACCCCAGAAGGACTCTTGAGCAGCAATCGATGCTCGGCGTAGAGGATTCGCCCCTTGTGCCGCTCCAACAAATTCATTCCGACTATTACATCGAATCCCAACCCATTAAACTCGATGAAGGAGATAGGAAACGATTCTCCTTTGATTTGTATCGTGGTTGTCTGATAGTATTTGGTACACCGTATCCGCTCCTTCGATGGGAGAGTAACCAGGAAATTAGGCAGCTCATCCGCATCTAGCTTTAACCTCTTCATAAAAGATGGTGATACAAAGGCGTGAGAGGTGCCGGAGTCGAATAACACATTGGCTTCAATGCCGTTCACAGGGAAGGTTCCCGTTAAGATGGTGCCGCTTTTACCGGCTTGTGCTTCGGTGAGGATACTCAGGTTACCTTCGGTACCGAGTCCACAACCTATTTAAGTCACAATTTCATAAGTATTGATGGTGGACACAAGTGGAATTTAAATCAACACTGCTCTTTATTGATAAACCAACCATCATATATACCGTGTCTCTAATACACGTTACTAATACATTACATGATATCATGACTTTAATACTTCATAAAGGTAAGGTTCAGGCGTCCTGGTTTCATGTGTGTGGCATTGATTATTGTCGGCGGTGCCGTATTCAACTTGATCTTGTAGATCCTGTGATACAGCATCCTAGAGTTTCCACCCATGATTAGGACATCTCCTGATCTCAATACCAGTTTCTGTGCGAGGTCCACATGCTTCTGCTCGCTATACATAAATACGGCGTCATCACCAATGGACCAAGACACTACGGGCACTCCTTGTTCAAGTGATTCCGCTGTCTCATCCTTGTCTTGGTGTAACCCAAGTCATCCTTCTTTCTCATAGAAGTTGACGATACAGAGGTCCGCTTCAAGTGCGGGGATCGGATCACATTCGCATTGTTGTGCAAGTTCCACTGATTGTGTGACAAGTGTCTGAAATTCTGGGGGTATTATCGGTGGCGTCGCTCCATCTTATGTTCATGTCTCTTGGTATGTCTTGGTATAAGGATTCCATTCCTTTCCCAAGCACATCATCTTCAGCTTCATCTTCACTCCACCGGGGAATTCGGGTGTATAAAATCCTCCTGGACCCATTCCTAGTTCGTTGCATCGTCGAATAATTGAAATTTGGGCTTCAGGTGTCAGGTATTCCTTTAATAAAATCATACTTGGTCGGATGCCCTGGCACTGCTCGTTGGTGTAGTAGTGATTGGTGATGTCGGTCTCCTCTTGATTTGGTTTTGAAGGTATCGGATCGCAGATACTAAAACTTCCTATGGTTATAATTTCATCTACGGTGAGTACTAGTTTCAACTACTTCATTTCATGCTCAATACATACTTCAATTCATTTGCTCATGCATTCACTCAAACAATTTCTTCAATACTTAATCATGCTTCTCAAGGATTAAAGGTTTAGTTCATTACCTAGGCCGGACTTAGAACCGGTCCTATCTCTGTCAATAATGTGCAAGGTAGGATGCCTCTGGGGTAAGCCCTTCTGAGGACCTCGGGATCCCTGTCCCTGCGGAGCTTGCTAGGCTGGTGCATCGCCAGATGCAACCTCCTTGCCTTCCCTCTGCTTGTAGCTCTGGAAGTTCCCTCTTGGTTTGGCATTTTTGGGGCACATATTAGCTCGGTGTCCGGGCTTTTGACAGTTGTAGCACCGGATTTCTCTCCCATGGCAATCTAGGCAGGGATGGTCTTGGTTGCACTTCCTACACACATACGCGCGGCCGTCTGAGTAGTTCTTGGTGAAACCGGAGCCAGAACCTAAGGTTTAGAGAGTTAGCACATTTGTGAGGGAATACTAGGTATGGTACTTACACAGATATGAATTAAGAATAGAAGTTTACCCTTAGGTGGGTGTGATCTTAGTGGCTTCGCAGCCACCGGTGCAGATGAACCAAGTTGAAGAAGCTCAACTGGTTTGCCCTTCTCCTGGGCACTGCTCTCACTTGGGAAGTTCTTTTGGGTTTGCTGAAAGAATTTCCCTTTCTTCTTTTTCCAGCTCTTACCCTGGTTCTGCTCCTCGGCACTGGTATTCTTGTTGTTAGCTTTGCGCTTAAGCGCAGTTTCTTCATCCCTCAATTGGCAAGTGATTTCAACGCGAGATGCCGCGTGATAACACTCCTGAAGTTTCAAGTATTAGCCAGGATTCTTATTTAGAAAGAAGTTAAGGAAAAGATTTAAGGATTTACAATGGTACTAAGGGTTAAACCGACATTTACCTGAAGGGAGGTAAATCTAGTGTAGCCCATGCCGTACCGAAGGCGATGGCTCAGACCGCCATAGAAGCGATCGACCAACACCTGGCCGGTGTACCCAAGGTCGGGTAGAAGACGTAGAAGAGAGGTGAAGGTGCAGTAGTACTCGTCGACAGACATCTTCTCTGTCATTTTCAAAGCATCAAGTTCAAGTCTTTTTCTTGTTCTGACGTGTTCAAGGTAGTATTTGGATAGGAGGAGAGCTGTGAAGGATTCCCAGTTGAAGGTGGGGTCATCAGCATGGTCATTCTTGATTAGTTTCCACCAATCCATGGCTGCATCCTTAAGGTAGTAGGCGGCTAATCTCACTCGAACTCCAGCAGGACATTCGAGAGTCTCAAATGCAGTCTCCACTTCGGAGATGTAGGTTTCAAGCTTAGCAGGGTCGCTCTCGCCTCTAAAGCACGGAGGTTGGAGATCTGCGATAGCTTTTACCCAGTTTACTTCTTTAGGTGGAGGGGGCGGGACTGGTCCCATTTGAGTTTGTTGGTTCTGTTGGGTTTGTTGCATTTCGGTAATTACTTGTGGTAGCATCTGCGCTACCGTGGCGGAGATGATCTCTGCTATCGTCTGCGCGCCCGGTCCTTCAGAGGCTTCGCCTCTAGCTCGGCCTCGGCCTCGTCCTGACATCTGAACATTTAGCATCTACATTAGGCTTGCATCATATGACATTGTGACATAGGACCATTGGTCACGAATTTAAGCAAGGTATCATCCATAAGGACGTCAAGGGTATCTGTTGTTAACAACGGTAATTCCTAGTTAGGTTTCTAAGTATCCGTTTTAAAACGGTTGAAGTCCTAACTCGGTAATCCCTACGCTCGGTAATTCTAGGTCATCAGAGCGTAACTACGCTCTGATACCACTTTTTGTAACACTCCTACCGCTAATCCTACGCTTACCGTCTAATCGTCCCAATAATCCTAACTACTCACAGCGGAAATACTACTACTACGGCGGGTGAAACAACGCCGCTAACCGCCCATACGGCTAGCTAGGCTTACACTACATACAGTCACGGTCTGATGACTAAGATACCGGGCTACTACATTCATACCAATACAAAAGATCATATGCTTACATTGCTGGATTACCGAGTATTTAAAGTATTTAATTACATTCCTTTTCAATCTCCAAAAGTAATGAGTTTCTACAAGCTACTCGTCTATACCAATTCACCATCCTATCATTATCCCAAAAAGGTGTACCCCATGGTACACCGGCTAACAAAAACCTATAGCCGTGTACTACTTAGTACACCATTCGATTCATCATTACACAAAAAGAAATCAAACTAAATCTCTTCATAGTCTTCACCCATCACGAGGACCTGCATTAAAGTAAAAACATCGCCCTAAGGGGCTCAGCAAAAGCTGCGCATAAACTTCACATATACCGCGTGCTAACTAGGGTACGCCGACTATTTAAGGTCGACTGTACATGCGGTGTGAGCCTCGATTTTAAACCCTATCCTATGTTGATTAAGTTGATTAGGATCTAACTGGGTTTTAGGTCCACTTATAACCTAAGATTAATAACTATGTCACAAAACAATAATTATTAAAACCTAAGCTAGCTCACTGGAACCTATTATGAGTCGCCACCTAATTTTTACCTAGATCAAATTAGGAAAGGAGAGTTCGGGTTCGGGGGCTTGATATTCGACTTAATTAGGGTTCAAATTACTTTCATTACCCTTAGAAGTCGTTTTTCCTCTACTTAGTTTAATTACGGCTTATTACGAGTCGTTTTAACCTAAGTGCGCGAGCTTCTGTTTTTTTGTGTTTTTTAGCATTTTTTGACAGAAAATTAAAATAAAATTAAAGATTCCTAAACTAGGGTTTCGGAGGCAGAATTAGGTCAAATTTTGTTCCGTCCGTGGCTACGGACCGAATGTCCGAACCCACGGACCCTAGTTAACCTATGTGAACATAAAAGTTGAATTAAACAGAAAACACAATTTTGCAAGGTCCGGGGCCACGGACATTATTTTAGAAAACCTAAATTTTGAAAAATTTGAAATACCGCCATCGTCCGGGGGCGTCCGGGCTTACGTACAAGGCGTCCGGGACCCCGGACATAGCGTCCGTGGGTGCGGACCGCCCTCGGACGGCGGCGTTTGGGATGTTCCGACGGTGTTTTGAGCTCAAATTTTATGGGTGTGTATCCTGAAAGATGCACAAGACGTTAGTGATTGAAAGGTTTCAATTTGAAATCGAATTTAATGCGAAACTTAACGAACAAGTTAGAAGGCAGAAACACAAACAAACCTTAATTCAGAAGCAAGGAAAAATCAATTCGGTTAGCAATTTTAACCAGAAGTGTATTTAGACCAGAAAAATTAGAGAATTTGGTTTTTACCCTGTTTTGATTTCGAAAATTTGTTGTTCCTTCACGTCGAGAATCTCTGAAAGCTTCGTTGGTGGCCGATCCGGTTCGACTTTGACCCGAGCTTCTGACCTCTTCTTCCTTGTGTTGTTAAGCACGTTTTGGTTCTGTATTTGTGGTGTTTTGATGCTTGGAAGTTCAATGGGAGAAGAAAGAATGTGTTTTTGGTGATTTTGGGATGATTTTGGTAGAATTTCGGTATTGGGAGTGTTGAAAACGTGGGAGGCAAGTAGACGGCTGTGTTCTCTGACTATGGGAATGTTCTCCTCTGCCCTAGGTCATTTTTGGAAGGTCCTTTTATAGAAAGAGCAAGGCCATGTTGATAGAACAAGATTTTTATCTAAAACCCTGATTTTGTGCTCTAAGGGAATCTGATTTTTTAAAATATGTTGCACGCCGATAAAAATTATGAAATTTTAACTGAAGATAAAGGATGATTTTTAAGAATTTTAAGAGTTGGAATCGGGTTAGTTTGATAAATAACCGATTAGATAAAAATCTCACAATCTGGAATCTCCCATAATTCATAACTTATTATTGGAAAGTCAAAATAACAAAATTCCAACTTCATTAGTCTCTAATAATCGTCCTCTATCTTGTGTTAAAATTCATGACGTTTTGTTTTGATTTCGGTATTTTCCATAGGAGAGAGAAAATTGCAAAAATGATTGAATTTCTCTTTAAATTTTGGGTTAAGGTTCCAAAAAAATAATTTCAGGTTTATGACTGTATGTAGTCATGCTAACCATGTGAAAATTTTATTTTAATTTTGGAAACCTTTTATTATTTCTATTTTGAGGTTATTTCATGTGTTAATTAAAGAAATTAGCTTATAATATGAATTAAAAGCTAAATTTCCAGAATAAATATTATCAGAAAATCGTGAAATACCTTTCATAATGACTATGATATTTGGAAGTGTTTGGAGATAATGAACAAGTCACATGAAAATAGAAAATCCCGATAATGTCCTTGGAAAATCCCGCCTTGGTGCTTTTTGACCCCTTTTGCCCTTTGTAACACGTATGCCTTAGAGACTACTCCGGGGGGTTGAAATTTTGGTATAACAGATTGCCCCCCGTCAACTAGGCTTTGTAATGAAGATGAAAAGACTAGTTGATGCCTGAGTGACATCCCAAAATTTTGGGATCTTAAAAGACCCTGTATGTGGATTGTGTCGAGCTATTCTAAGGCGCTGACTACCTAAAAACGAAATGACGAAGTAAATGTCAAGCAATTCTAAGGCGTTGACTACCTAAAATTAAAATGACGAAGTAAATGTCAAGCGATTCTAAGGCGTTGACTACCTGAAGAAATGATGCCAAACTATTCTAAGGTGTTGACTGCCTGAAAATGATGAAAATGATGTCAAGCTATTCTAAGGTGTTGACTACCTAAAAGTGAGAAACAAAATGAAATAATGTCAATCGGTTCTAAGGCGTTGACTACCTATAAGCGAAGATGAAGTTATGTCAAGCTATTCGAAGGCGTCGACTACCTAAACTAAATGAAAAGATGTCAAGCTATTCTAAGGCGTTGACTACCTGAAGATGATGAAAATGAAATAATGTGGAGATGCAGGAATGCTGATATGCTAGTGATGCTTATTATGCTGATGATGTTGATGATGCTGATGCTGATGATGCGGATGATGCTCGGATGCTTCTGGGGACCGAAACCCGTGCCAATGCTCCTGGCTGGACCCAATTTGGACTTATTGCCATCGCCCCCCAAGCCGGTGTGCAGGGATAACTCCTGGTAAAAACCCTGGGGACTTATTGCCTTTGCCCACCATTCGTTGATCCCAAAAATAAGTTGACATCGCAAAAGGAGGATTTATTGCCATCACCTCGCCAACTTTCTGTCGCCAGGTCTTGTGACGCGCCTGGATAATGTAACTAGGTCTTATGACGAGCCTATATGAATGAGATGAATGCAATGTGTTTGATGAGAGTGGGTAAACTAAAAGGTAATGCTAGGTCTTGCTACGAGCCTAAGGGAATGCAACTAGGTCTTATGACGAGCCTAAAGGACGGTTCTAGGTCTTATGTCGAGCCTAAGGAAGGATCTAGGTCTTATGACGAGCCTATGGGTGGATCTAGGTCTTATGACGAGCCTAAGGATGGATCTAGGTCTTATGACGAGCCTAAAGGTTGGATCTAGGTCTTATGACAAGCCTAAAGGTTGGAACTAAGTGAAAATGTGTTAGGTGCATGATGAATGTAGAAGGACTAAGGCTTATGGCAAACCTGGAGATGGTAAGGCTCATGACGGGCCTGTGGGTGTTTAAATGTGAAGGAAGGGCTTAGGACGGGCCTGAGGATGTTTGAAAGTGGAGGAAGGGCTTAGGACGAGCCTGTGGATATTTTGAGTGTGGATGAAGGGCTTAGGATGGGCCTGTGGATATTTGAATGTGGAGGTAGGGGCTTAGGACGGGCCTGTGGATATTTGAATGTGGAGGAAGGGCTTAGGACGGGCCTGTGGATATTTGAATGAGAGGGTTTTAAAACCTTTAGGTTTCATGTTTTTGGGCCTCCATCGGTGTCGTTGTTGCAATTGTTGGGACCAACAATTGCCCCTAGTATTTTTCCTTGAGGTGATCTGAGTTTTCAGGGCTTCATGGCAATTGAATGGAACGATCGATTGCCCCCAGCATTTTCTTTGATTAATTGCGCAAGAACAAATCTCATCCTCACAAGGTCAAGGTTTATTTTGATGTGGTGCCTTCTATCCTACACTCAAAGTGTTTGATGTTTGCACTCGTGCCCTCCTTTTGGTCAAGACATCTCAACCACTGAATTTGATATTTGTTAGATTACGCATTCAACCTGTTACTTTCACGTGATTGGATACACAACTACTAAGTCGGAAGTCTTTTAAGCTTATAACGTGGCTATGAGGTGTGATGAAAGACAAAGGGGTGATGGAGGAATGTTTAGGATATGTGGAGCTATAAGGGTGACCAAAGCTGCAACTTGCACCTTCTCCCGGCCTTGCTTTCTTTGTCTTGAAGTCGTTCGGCTACTTCGTGATGACTTCGCTTATGAGCTTGGAACTCTGGATTTTCGGGTTGCACCTTCTCTCTTTTTTTTCTGATTTTGGATTACTTCGAGGCTTTTCAGGTTTGTCTTCCTTTGAATCTCTTTTCCTTCGGGGTTCTTGTGTTTCCCGGTTTTGAACTTTGAGAGCTGTTTTTTGATGTTAGCTCATTTGGATCCTGTGCCACTTTGGGGCCATTTACGGATCGTTTCGTCATGCTGGTGGCAGTTTGCTTCTTCAGACTTGTGAAGTTGCTGTTCGGAAGTCGGGCTCCTTGCTTCCTTTGGTCACCGGGTCGGTTATCCATCATTGGCTGGCTCGTTTGTGGAGTTTGTAGTGTTGTACACGAAAAGCTCAACTGAGGTGCCTAGGGTTAATGTTAGGGTTCACAAGCTTTTTGGTTGTATGGTGCTGTACCTAGGTGCTTCGTCATCCCTAATAGTTGTGTATCCATTCTTTGTTACTTTTCATAGGTTTAAGCGTAAATTTACAAATTATCTCCTTCGGTTGGAGTCATGCCGTTTACCTTACCTTCGAATGTGACCTCTCTAAAGTCATGTAAAAATGACACGCTCATTCTCTCTTGGTTTTTCCACTTAAGACACTCTCGCGAAGTGTACACTCAGAGACTTGTTTGCACATTTAAACAAAAGAAATAAACATTACGTTCCTTAACTCAGATTGCCCCCAGTATTATTGTGGGGTTTTTCGACAATCCTTTTGAGTACCCAGGTTATTTGTGGAAGGTGGTTGTGTGGAATAATGATGGTGAGTGGTGATGGGGTGATCTTGTGAAGAATGATGGATGATGTGGTGACTGACCAATATATCTTTTTCTGGAGTTTTTCTTGCTTTGCTTTGGGTGAACTGGTGGATTGTGGTAAACGTAGGTGAAGTGAGGAGTCGATCTTGTTCATGGTGTGAGTGAGGACTATGGATGTGGCAAAGCTTGCTCATGGTGGTCGCAAGGGGATACTTCTTTTTGTTTTTTTATTGTTGAATTTATGAATGAATAAATGCATGCATAAATGAGAACTTACACGGAATGAAAATCCTCATTTCATGATTGAATGCAAATAACAAAGTTAACTGTAATTAAAAGACAAGGACTATCTAGAGAGGTAAAATTGAACTACTGAGAAAGTTGAAAACAATAATAAAAGGAAAACATAAGAACTGAACAATATCTAATAGTGCCCGAACATAGGATTCATGTAGAAGTTGTTGTCTTCATGGGAATCGGAAGCCTCGGTCGATAAGATCTTGAATTTTATGCCTCAGATTCCTGCAATTATTGGTGCTATGTCCTGGTAGCTTGTGAAATTGGCAGAATTGATTGAGGTGTTCCCCTGCTTGAATAACCCCGGGATGAGATGCAATAGGCCATAGTAGATTCAGTTCCTGCAGTTCCATGAGAGCTTGACTGAGAGGTCGGCCAATGCTGGTAAACTGTCTCGGTGTAGAGAAACGCCTAGGTCGAGTTGATGCTTTGGTTTTCTGTTTTGAAACTGGGATTGCTACAACTGGCTTTGCCTTCAAAGTCTTGTTGTCCACTCCCCGAGCTTTGAGCTGTCCTACTTGTAACCTGGCACTGTAGGTTTGCGGGCACATGAAACTCTCGCCTAGGGCGGGTGTTGATAATCCCGACTTAGTGCAAGATCTCAAGGAATTTAAACTGGTCGTCTTGGGAGTTTCTTCTGGTTGTCTGCTCACCCTCTCGAGTTCTGCAGCAATTTCCTCGGTATTCCCTTGTGAACCTTGGGCCCTAATAGAGCTAACTTCAATGCAGTTGTGAAGAGAACTAAGAAGCCTGTTCACTAGTTCATTTTGGACTTGACGTCCGGCCTCAAGGGAAAGGGTCTTCGTTTTCAATTCTTCAATTGTGGCAATGTAGTTAGACTCCATGGCGTTCCTGACGGCACTATGTCTCTGCTCCATGGCATTAATGGTGTCCATGTACTTTTGTTCCAAAGCCGCGAGATGGACATCCATGTTGATCGGATTTCCTCCTTCACCAATCCTAGGATTTGGATTTACCTGTTTCCGAAGCGCCGTCTGCTAGAAAACAAAAGAGGACAGAACTGAAATTCTAGGTCGCGAAGATGCCTTAGGTTAAAACTTGTTCGGGCCGCAAAACAGTACATGAGCTGGAAAGTCTTGAAGATCGTGGGTAGGCGCTAAGGCCTAAATGAACTAGAAGAGAGGCACCTAGGTTGAAATGTTCTAAAAATTTGCCTCCTGGGCTGGAATGTTCTGAGAATTGGGCACTTGGGCCGAAATGTGTTTGGGCTAGAGGTAAGACGCATGGGCCAAAATGATTTCTAAACCATGTTCTAGATGTGAATTGGAATTTGGACCGAGTAACCCTGATTGGGCCTAAAGGATAATGCCTGTGTCTGGGGTTTTGGGCCAAAGCCCGAGTGAAAAGTTTTCCTAGACTAGAACGGGCCATGAAGTGGAAAGGCCTGGTGGATTTTCATGGATTGCTTTAGGTGGATTTGCTTTTCGTGGGCCTAGAACTAAATTGATAATTCAAATTGGGCCAAAAAAAAGGAGAGATAGCCTAAGTCTAAACTTTTGGGCTGAAGCCCAAATGACTCACATATCAAACTAGACAGGGCCTTTGGCCCGTAAACAAACAGAGCTGCCAATTCGGGTTGGGCTAGGTTGATGTAGGAAAAGTTCCTATCAATTTCTAGGCTGGGTAGTGGGCCGATCATACAAGCAAACAAAGCCCACCCAAATTCAACATGTCCTCACTAGACGTTTAAATCAAAACGGGTATGGATCGATCCGGAGAGGTGCTTGGGGCGCGGGCCCAGGTTACCACAAAGGAGTAGGGCTTGCACGCTATTCTCTTTGGGCTTCCCCACTTTTTTCACATCACCTGAAGGTGTGCGTCTACGGTCGGGTCTTTGACTGACCAAACAATGGGCTGGGTAAGGGCACTGCCAGGAAAACGCTTGGGGCTAAGGCCCAGGTATTAAGGGGGTGTGGTTAGACGACACCCTCCTCTTTTCCCCCGCTTATTCACATCACCTAAAAGGTGTGAGTCCCTGACAGGGGACCCTCAAACGGGTCCCGGGGTGAAATCGGTTTGCGTGGACCCTCGCTCTCATATGATGCAAAGGTGCAGAAAATAAAAGTGCGCATGAAAGTAAACAAACAGCGTAATAAAGCCATAAATAAACATTTTCGAGTTAAGCCCTTTCTTAAAATTAAAACAAGTTAAAATTAAGAAGTCTGTCCCCAGCAGAGTCGCCAGTCTGTGAGCCTCGATTTTAAACCCTATCCTATGTTGATTAAATTGATTGGATCTAACGGGTTTTAGGTCCACTTATAACCTAAGATTAATAACTATGTCATAAAACAATAATTATTAAAACCTAAGCTAGCTCACTGGAACCTATTATGAGTCGCCACCTAATTTTTACCTAGATCAAATTAGGAAAGGAGAGTTCGGGTTCGGGGGCTTGATATTCGACTTAATTAGGGTTCAATTACTTTCATTACCCTAGAAGTCGTTTTTCCTCTACTTAGTTTAATTACGGCTTATTACGAGTCGTTTTAACCTAAGTGCGCGAGCTTCTGTTTTTTTGTGTTTTTTAGCATTTTTTGACAGAAAATTAAAATAAAATTAAAGATTCCTAAACTAGGGTTTCGGAGGCAGAATTAGGTCAAATTTTGTTTCCGTCCGTGGCTACGGACCTAATGTCCGAACCCACGGACCCTAGTTAACCTATGTGAACATAAAAGTCGAATTAAACAGAAAACAATTTTGCAAGGTCCGGGGCCACGACAGGATGTCCGTGGGCCCGGACATTATTTTAGAAAACCTAAATTTTGAAATACCGCCACCGTCCGGGGGCGTCCGGGCCCCCGGACATAGCGTCCGTGGGTGCGGACCGCCCTCGGACGGCGGCGTTTGGGATGTTCCCGACGGTGTTTTGAGCTCAAATTTTATGGGTGTGTAGCCAGAAAGATGTACAAGACGTTAGTGATTGAAAGTTTTCAATTTGAAATCGAATTTAATGCGAAACTTAACGAACAAGTTAGAAGGCAGAAACACAAACAAACCTTAATTCAGAAGCAAGGAAAAATCAATTCGGTTAGCAATTTTAACCAGAAGTGTATTTAGACCAGAAGGGTTAGAGAATTTGGTTTTTACCCTGTTTTGATTTCGAAAATTTGTTGTTCCTTCACGTCGGGAATCTCTGAAAGCTTCGTTGGTGGCCGATCCGGTTCGACTTTGACCCGAGCTTCTGACCTCTTCTTCCTTGTGTTGTTAAGCACGTTTTGGTTCTGTATTGTGGTGTTTTGATGCTTGGAAGTTCAATGGGAGAAGAAAGAATGTGTTTTTGGTGATTTTGGGATGATTTTGGTAGAGTTTCGGTGTTGGGAGTGTTGAAAACGTGGGAGGCAAGTAGACGGCTGTGTTCTTGACTATGGGAATGTTCTCCTCTGCCCTAGGTCGTTTTTGGAAGGTCCTTTTATAGAAAGAGCAAGGCCATGTTGATAGAACAAGATTTTTATCTAAAACCCTGATTTTGTGCTCTAAGGGAATCTGATTTTTTAAAATATGTTGCAGGCCGATAAAAATTATGAAATTTTAACTGAAGATAAAGGATGATTTTTAAGAATTTTGAGAGTTGGAATCGGGTTATTTTGATAAATAACCGATTAGATAAAAATCTCACAATCTGGAATCTCCCATAATTCATAACTTATTATTGGAAAGTCAAAATAACGAAATTCCAACGGCATTAGTCTCTAATAATCATCCTCTATCTTGTGTTAAAATTTCATGACGTTTTGTTTTGATTTCGGTATTTTCCATAGGAGAGAGAAAATTGCAAAAATGATTGAATTTCTCTTTTAAATTTTGGGTTAAGGTTCCAAATAAAATAATTTCAGGTTTATGACTGTATGTAGTCATGCTAACCATGTGACAATTTTATTTTAATTTTGGAAACCTTTTATTATTTCTATTTTGAGGTTATTTCATGTGTTAATTAAAGAAATTAGCTTATAATATGAATTAAAAGCTAAATTTCCAGAATAAATATTATCAGAAAATCAAGAAATACCTTTCATAATGACTATGATATTTTGAAGTGTTTGGAGATAATGAACATGTCATATGAAAATAGAAAATCCCGATAATGTCCTTGGAAAATCCCGCCTTGGTGCTTTTTGACCCCTTTTGCCCTTTGTAACACGTATGCCTTAGAGACTACTCCGGGGGGTTGAAATTTTCAGTATAACATGCGGTTCATTATTTTCATACATACATGCTTTGCATACAACATACAATCATATACAATACAATATACAATCCAAGACAGCAGTACAACAGCACACACAATACTTACCTTCACAAGGGTTAGTCAAATTACGCATCCGGGTTAATGGGATGCTTTTTACTCTTTTACTCATTACACATTACTTACTCTTACTTTACTTACTTACTTTTCCATACTTATTTACCCATTCTTACTTACTTACTTTTACTCATGTTAAGTCGGTATGACCTCCGGCCCGGGGACTACACCATCTCACCACCGGGATTTACTTGACTCACCAATCCAGGATGCTACTCATTTAAGGGGTTTGGGCCGTGGACCAGTTTAAGAGTCAGGAATTGGAGCCAACCTCTTGTGACTCTGCATCCTCACGTGTGGCCGAAACTATATCGGACTTCTACTCATTCCAATTTAATTACCAATTTATTAAGCTAGATTGGTTAGCTTGTTAGGAATCAGTTAGAAGTCCAATCACAATAACATTCGGTCACAGTACAATATATCATGCATACACACATTCATTATCATCCATACATTTCATGAATTATACAAACTATGATTTAAAGAAGATATGCGAACAAGGAACAATCTCATGATATTCACAAGCATACTATATCCGATTCATACGTTTATCTTATTTGGTGATCAATTAGCGCACAACACACAAATCAGAGTAACCAAGGTAGCATACGGGGCATGAGAAGTTCATAGTGTTCACCGTTGTACTTGTATCCCATTTTCCTCCGGTGTTCACAATCCAAGTCCTATGACATGCATACAATCGAGTGATTAATCTAACTATCATTAACTAAACTCAATTACTCTTACGTTTCCTAACTCATACTTACTACATCTTTGCAATTCTTATACTTACATATGGTTTACTTGCTCTTTATTAGTTTTACAACTTGTTTATACTCTTAATGACCTTTAAACATCCTTAATTAAGTCCTAATTATCTTATACTATCATTACCATTCACTTCCTTACCTTAATATCCATTTAATACACATAATTTTACAATTTTTCGTTGGTCCGGGACCTTGTCCGGGTCTTAAGTCCCGGACCGACACATGGTCTCAACTCTCGGCAGAATTTCTTGCATGGTCCGGGTCCTCATACTGGACTTGAGTCCTAGACCAGAGGCAGTTAAAACTCTCAGCTGATTTTCATTATTGGTCCGGGTCCTTGTCCTTATGTCAAGTCCCAGACCATAATTCTTTGTTAAGTCTCGGTATGTTTTTGTAGGGTGGTCCGGGTCCTTGCACTGGACTTAAGTCCCGGACCACCACATGAGTCCTACTCTCGGCCTTATTTTGCACACTGGTCCGGGACTTAGTCCTGGACTAAGGTCCCGGACCCTACTAAATTTTTACAGATTTTAAGTTTCTCTTGATCTGTTACAAACCAAACTTTGCCTAATTAATCCCCATTGTTCCTACACTTAATCCCACATATTTAAGCACCTAATTAGTCACCTAAACGTGTCTAAATCCATTACTAACCTTTACTCCTTTTATACTAATTCACTCACCTATTTTCTTAAGTTCTCATTTCAGCACTTACACTATCTTCCCTTAGTTGCATTTTGCTTCAGATTTTAACTCTCACTTCCTCTATCTATAGCTCCCTCTTCTAATGTCATTTCTAGAGTTTACAATGTGTTAGACATCTCTCCTAATCTACCCACTAACTAGCTCAAATTAAAATCTATTTCAAGCATATGTTCTTCACCTAGTTTCTAGTTTTTTAAGTGTTCTAGTTCTAGGTAAATTTTGACATAACCTCCCCTAAATTCTTACATTCTCACCACATCATTTATTCACACTTTGTTACCCAATTCACCTGTTTTCAATAAACATCAATATACAAAGCTCTAATGTATAAATACCAAACACTAAACACTCCTAAAATTGCTGCACACAACATGTAACTCCCATCTAGGTTTTGATAGTTTTTAAATCCTTTTAAGCTTCCAAAACAGTTTAGTTCTTCTTCCTCATTACACTACTACTCATTACCATTTTCAATGTACATTCAAAAGCTACCAAAATCTGTTACATAAAATATTTACAAGACTACACAAGAGAGTATAATTACCTTGTTCTTCTTCTAGTTTTTCTTCTCTTCTTCTTTCTTTCTTTCTCCTTTCTTTCTTTTTCCTTCCCACCGGTTTTGTAAATCAAATTCTCTAACACTACAACCCATTGGTACACACCACCATTCCAATACAAAAACCAACCCTAAATCATTCTTAAAAGCTTAAGGCACATTTTAGGGTTTAGGGATTCATTACCTTGCAAAGGAGTAGGTGAGACTTGGAACAGCACTAGAGCAATATTTCTACTCCTCCAACAATGCCAAAATCGGCTGGAACAAAAGGGATAGGAGCTCACAACTTAGAAATTCCTATTTTGAGAATAAGAGCAAGAAAAGGTAGTGCTTTTGGATTTCTTCTTACCTTAAACCAAAGAGGTGAAGAAGTGGCTTCTAATGGTGGTCTCCAAGCTCCAAAGCAAGAATACCCATGGAGATGAAAATGCTTGTTTTCGAATTTTGGAAAGAGGAATATGTTCTCCTTGATGAGAGGATTCCAATGGTATAATTTTTGTAATTTTTGGTGGAGATTCAAGGGGTTAACAAGAGGAGAGAAGTGGAGGTTTTGTGTGGGGTGCTCAAATCTCCATTGTTGTCGCCAGGAAGAAGAAGAAAAATAGAAAGGACGGAGTGGGGGTTCTGTACGTGAGTGAGGGAATGTGAGGGTAGGAGAGAGAGTAAGGTGAGTAGTTTACTTTTTGCCTTTTTAACTTCTTTTGTCTTTTGCAAATCAAAAGGGAATTAAGAGAGTGTGTGAAAGAGGGAGGGAAATCGGCTGCCACAGCCCACACACACAAACTTTACATTTTTATTTCAATTGTAGACACTAGTTTGGGTCATTTATGTTTTTACCCACACTTCCGTTTTTGACAGTTTTTACTATTTTCTCGTTTTATTGATTTTATTGGTTCTAGACCTTCACTAATGTTTATTTATGACTATTTAGTTGACCAAAATTGTTACGAGTCTATTTGACCCGCTTAAAGTCACGTTTTCCTGGTTACCTCGAAAAACGCGCTTTAAGGTTCGTTTGTGTTTTTAATCCGTTTTAAGGATCCGTTTTCTTCGGGATTTGTTCCCTCATGATTATTTAGACTTAATTAAGCTTCTAAAATTACTTATTAGCCTAATTAATTACTATTTTTAATTACAAGGTATTTCAGGTACTTCGCCTTCATTTTCTCTTCTAGCTCCCAAGTGGCCTCCTCGACTTCCTGGTTAGACCAGAGAACCTTCACCAGTCTTACAGACTTATGATGAGTGTCACGAGTCATAGTGTCCAGAATCCGTATGGGAGTCTCCACTGATCGCATGGTTGACTCTAAGGTTAGCCTTTCGGGCTGAAGCACATGAGACCGATGAGACATATACTTCTTTAATAGGGATACATGAAATACATCATGTACCTTGCCCAACTCAGCAGGTAAATCTAGTCTGTAAGCTACCGGGCCTATCCGCTCCGTCACAACATAAGGTCCCACATATTTCGGGCTCAACTTGCCTTTCTGGCCAAAACGAAATACTCCCTTCATGGGGGATACTCTAAGGAACACCTGGTCGCCCATAGCAAACTCCAGGTCACGTCTGCGCACATCAGCGTATGATTTCTGCCTATCCTGAGCTGCCTTCATGTTAGCCCGGATCTGGCGTACTTCTGCCTGCGCTTTCTCTAGATACTCAGGTCCTATGATGACCGTCTCACTCGACTCATCCCAGCATAATGGTGTGCGGCATGGTCTACCGTACAAAGCCTGAAAGGGAGACATCTTGATCGAAGCATGATAAATGTTATTGTAGCTAAACTCGATCAGATGTAACTTATCAATCCAGCTGGTCTGAAAGTCAAGTGCACATGCACGTAACATATCCTCAAGCTTCTGGATGGTGTGCTCACTCTGACCATCTGTCTGTGGGTGGAATGTTGTACTCAACTTCAGTTCAGTACCAAGTGCTTCCCGTGTAGTTCTCCAGTACCTCGAGAGGAATCTAGTATCCCTATCAGACACGATAGTCTTTGGTACTCCATGGTGTCGTACTATCTCTCGGTCGAAGAGCTCTGCTAGCTTTGCCACTTTCCAAGTGTCCTTCATCGGAATGAATCGGGCCACTTTGGTTAGTCGGACAACAACGACCCAAATCATATTCAGACCTCCTCTCGTAGGCAGAAGCCCTGCAACGAAGTCCATGGAAATATCATGGAACTTCCACTCTAGCACTGGCATTGGCTGCACCATACCACCAGGCTGTCAGTGCTCAAACTTGACCTTCTGACAAGTGAGACACCTAACAACATATTCTATTACATCTTTCTTTATACCGGTCCACCAGAAATATCTCTTCATACTCTTATACATCTTTGAAGCTCCGGGGTGAATCGAAGTAGAGGAACAGTGTGACTCACTCAATATGCACTCCTTCATCTCAGCTCTACTTTGTGGGATACAAAGTCGGCCATTCAGTCTAATTAGATCATCATCGTGAAGTCGGAAATCATACTTCTGACTTTTGAATGTGCTGTCAGTAAGCTTTTGCCTAATCTCTTGCATGTACTGATCGGACATCTGAGCACTCCGCACCTCATCAACCAAGCTAGAGTGAGAGATTAGCGAATGGAGAGAGTGTGCTCGGCGACTCAATGCATCAGCTACAATGTTTGCTTTACCTTCCTTGTACTGAAGGTTGATGTCATAGTCATTTAGGAATTCAACCCATCTTCTTTGCCTCATGTTTAACTCCTTCTGAGTGAACAGATATTTTAAACTCTTGTGGCCTGAATAAATTGTCACATTCACCCCATACAAATGATGTCGCCAGATCTTCAAGGCGAAGACTATGGCACCCAATTCTAGATCGTGTGTAGGATAATTTTCTTCATATCGTTTCAACATCGGGAGGCGTAGGCCACGACCTTCCCGTGTTGCATCAAAACACAACCCATACCCTTACCTGATGCGTCGCAATACACCTCAAAACTGTCTGTACCATCTGGTATAGTCAATACTGGTGCAGAAGTCAAAGCGTCCTTCAAACTTTGAAAGGAACGCTCACAGTCGTCTATCCACTCGAATGGTGCATCCTTCTTCATTAAGGATGTCATCGGCTTCGAGACGCTGGAGAAATTATTTACAAATCACCGATAATACCCTGCTAGGCCAAGGAAGCTCCGGATGTTGGTAACTGTCTTTGGTCTAGGCCAGGTGCGCACAGCATCAATCTTGGCCGGATCTACTACGATCCCGGCCTCTGAAAAGACATGACCAAGAAAAGAGACTTGGTCTAGCCAAAATTCACACTTCGAGAACTTCGCATATAGCTGGTTCTCTCTCAATGTCTGCAATACACTCCTCAAGTGCCTTTCATGCTCAACCTTGGACTTAGAATAAATAAGAATGTCATCGATGAAGACAACCACTGACTTGTCTAACTGTTCTCGGAACAAACGATTCATCAAGTCCATAAACTTTGCCAGTGTATTAGATAGACCAAACGGCATGACCGTGAATTAATAGTGTCCATATCTGGTTCGGAATGCGGTCTTCTCAATGTCACTGTCCTTGATAGAAATCTGATGGTAACCCGATCACAGATCGATCTTAGAGAACACTGATGCTCCTTTCAACTGGTCAAATAAGTCGTCAATGTGTCGGTTCTTCACCGTAACAGCATTCAACTCTCTGTAGTCGATGCAGAGGCGGAGACTACCGTCCTTCTTCTTCACGAAGAGGGCCGGCGCTCCCCATGGTGAAATGCTCGGGCGTATAAATCCCTTGTCGAGTAGGTCTCGCAGCTGCTCTTTGAGCTCTGTCATCTCAGTTGGAGTCATACGGTAGGGCACCTTCGCTATCGTTCCGGTGCCCGGCACCAAATCAATCTCAAACTCAACTGCCCGTGTTGGCGGCATGCCTGGGAGCTCCTTAGGAAAGACATCAGGAAACTCCGACACAACCGGCACATCTGGGCTAAACTCAGGGTCTCTCTCTATGTCATGGACATAGTAGAGGTATACATCATTACTTCTTCTGATTTCATGATACATGGCCATGGCGGAGATGATCTGCGTTGAAGGCTCCCTGGGCCTCTAGCGGTATGAAATGGTAACCCTAGACGGGCTCCGAAGAAGCAGACGGTGCCTGGCACATAGGATTCTGCCCTTGTACCGCTCCAACCACTTCATCCCGACAATCACATCGAATCCAAGTCCCTCAAACTCTATCAGGTCGATCGGAAACTCTTCATCTCTAATTCGTACAATGGAATCTCGGTAGTAGCGGGTACACTTGATCCGTTCTTTCGACGGGAGAGTGACTAGGAAGTCAGGCATCTCTTCACCGTCTAACCCCATCCTCTTCGTAAAAGAAAGAGAGACAAACGTGTGTGAGGCTCCAGAGTCGAACAAGATCGATACGTCCACGCCATTAACTGGAAAGGTACCGGTGAGGATAGTGCCGCTTTTGCCGGCTTCTGCCTTAGTACACACACCCAGTATACCTCCCGTTCCGAGTGCACAGCCTAATTTATTGGCAAACTTGTAAGTACACGATAACAATACGGGTGACATACTTCAAAACAACGTCTCTTATTCATTAACACACACTTTACACCATAAGTTGGTTTACATTGTCGTCATAGCTAACATGTAGCATCCTTAACATACAACTGGCTTAACACATTACATGATTACACAAGGCCTTAAAACTGCCTGAAAGTCAAATTCAAACGTCCGGGTTTCATGTGTGTGGCATTGATTACTGTCGGAGGTGTGGTATTCAGTTTGATCTTCTTAATACCATGATATAGCATCCTCGACTGCCCACCCATGATTAACACTTCTCCTGACTTCAACACCAACTTCCTTGCGAGATCAGCACGCTTCTGCTCGCCATACATAAATACTGCGGTATCACCAATGGACCAAGACACCATGGGTACTCCCTTACTTAGAGACTCGGGTGTTTCGTCCTTATCTTGGTGTAAACCCAACCATCCACCTTTCTGGTAGAAATTTACAATACATAAATTTGTCTTAACACTTGGAATTGGATCCGATTCAACTTGTTGAGCAATTCCCACGACGTGGTTAACGACCGCAAGGAACTCCTCAGGTATCCTCGGTACTGCTACTCCGTCTCCCGCTCACACATCTTGATATGTCTTGGTGTAAGGGTTCCAGTCCTTACCCATGCACATCATTTTTAACTTCATCGTTGCTCCGCTTGGGTACTCCGGTGTGTAGAAACCTCCAGGTGCTACTCCTAGTTCGTTGCATCGTCGGATGATATGGACTTGTGCTTTAGGTGTCAGGTATCCCCTTAATAATATCATACCTGGCTGGATAACCTGACACTGCTCTATCAGGTAGTCGGTGATGTCGATGGTAGTCTCTTCGGGGTTCGGTGTGGGTGGGATTGGATAACAAATATTGAAGGTTCCTAAGGTTTAGAATTGCCTAATTTAGGTGCCTTTCACATTATACTTTAACTCATTACTTATGTGGTTGTACATTTAGACTCGCTAATACACATGCATGAAATGCGGTAAGCAATCACTTATTTCACTTAACGGTTTAAGTGGTACCTGGTCTAGAAGAGGATCCCGGTGCTTCTGACCGGTCCACCATATTCAGGGCGGCCTTGCCTACTCCCGACCCTTTCCCCTTCTGGAAGTCAGTGTTCCCCTGACCTGAGGATGGCTGGTGAACCACTTTCGGGCCTTCAGTTGTCGCGGCAGCCTTACCCTTCCACTGCCCCTTAGGCCTATAGTTTCTGCCATCAGGGTTCTGGTAGCACTCGAAGTCACGGTGCCCCATCTTCTTGCAGTAGCGACACTGCACATCATTTCCTTTGCAGTCCTTGCCTGGGTGGTCATCGTTGCACCACTTACAAAAGTAGTGGCGCTCCGGTCCAGAGCCCGTACTGGCTACTATCACATTACACAATCAGTACACACTTCACAACTTAATTACACATGTTTAAATTCAATATCAGGGTCAGGTGGTTACCCTTGAGCGGTTGAGAGTGTAAGGGCTTAGCCACATAGGCATAGGTGAGCTTCAGCGGCTCCTCAGCGGTAGTGGACTGGGCTTGGCCTTTGCCACCCTATTGCTGGCCATTTTGGGTCTGGGGGTAAGGTTTATTCTTCTTTCCTCCCCCGTACCCTTGCGTGCTTTGGCCCTCGCTCGAGACCTTGCGCTTATGCACATTCTTCTCGTCCCTCAGACGGACGGTGATCTCAACCTTAGCAGCGGCATGATAGCACTCCTAGGGTTCAAGGTGTTAGTCATGCCCCGCAACACATTTACACACTCACATATAACATAACTCATTCACACTTTGGCATTATTTTAAGATACCTGCAAGGTATTGTACTCGGCTGGCCCCATGCCGTAGCGTAGGCGGTGGCTTAGCCCGCTGTAGAAGCGATTCACTAAGACCCGGTTCGAGTAACCTAGGTCGGGTAGAAGATGAACAAGGTCGGTGAAGGCGGTGTAGAAGTCGTCCACCGACATCTTGTCCCTTGCTTCAAGCTGTCGAGTTCCAGGCGCTTTGCCTCTTGCATATGTACTGGGTAGTACTTGGCCCGTAGCAATGTCGTATACTGCTCCCATCCAAAGTTCGGGTCTGCAACCTTCTCGGCCCTTACAAGTTTCCACCAGTTTCTAGCCGATCCTTTCAAGTAAAACGCAGCAAGACGGACCTTGGCATCAGCAGGAACAACCAAGGTCTCGTAGGCGGTCTCTAGCTCCGAGATATACGCCTCTAGTTTGGAAGGGTCGGTCTCCCCTTTGAAGGACGGAGGTCGTAAATCGGCCAACGCTTTCACCTTGTTGGTTTCACGCGGTTGTGGTTGTGGTTCCGGCTGATCTTGGCCAACGGGCTGTTGCTGTCCTTGCTGCATTGCAACTACTATCTGTGGTACTACTTGAGCTAGGGCGGCCACCACTGCTTCGGCCATCATCTGGGTGGTAGGGTTATCCCCTGTATCTCCTGGACCAGGCCCTCCGCGGCCTCGTCCTCGTGGTCGCCCTGCCATCTGAACATACATGAGCGCACATTAGTATTGCGCTTACAAACTTATCAGGTCAATTGTTTATAACATCCTTTGGATGACAAGGTTTAGGTTTCCTAACTCGGTATACTCCTAAGCTCGGTAATCAGGCAATCAGAGCGATACTTCGCTCTGATACTACTTTTTGTAACACCCCAACTGTAATCTCCACACTTAACCAATAATCGCAACGGAAAACATAACTTAACATTATCCAAAAGGGGCAGTGTTACACGCCGTTAGCCACCCACGTGGCTAACAAGGCTGTTGCATACACATGTATCGGTCTGATTACAAGAATCTCGAGCATAATTACAACCTTCAAATTACTATCCAAAAAGAATTACAATATACCAAGTGTTAACGTACAAAAATCACCCAACTAATTTTACATCCACCAAAATAACCCGCCTCGAGTATACAAATACCACTCGGGTCCACTATCTAAAATAATAAAAGCTTTCCTTTTAGCTCCATGCTATAACCACTCCGCTTCCTCGATCACTCTCCTGGAAAATAATATGGTGCCCCCAAAGGGGGTCAGCAACCCTTGGCTAGCATGGTTAACGTGCAGCCCGCTGACTACCGGGATACACGCAACTATTTGTCATGATAACATGGCATTGGTTTTTAACATACAACATACATATTACACAGTAAGAAATATTGCATAGTAATAACAACACATACATGGTGAGAACATTTCACTTTAAGAAACAACCAACATAGTTAGTCAACATAGTAAGCCTAGAGAATGTTTCCATTCTCATGTTAAGCTTGTTACATAACTCGCTACCGTCCTATTAGTCGAACGAGTAACTTAACTTAAAAGATGAGTCGGATATAGTGATCCGAGCACACCGTACATATTTCCCCCTAGCCCGAGTGGAAGTCAGGTAGGTAAGCTTTGGCTAAGCTTGTGGGAGGTTGAAATCCAAAAGGGAAGACAACCCTAACATAAGGAGAGAGCTGAATCTGATTCAGATATCGACCCCCGTACATACACGCGTGACCGGAACGACCGGATTCCTCACTCCCCAGTTAACACTTGTTAGAAATCCCATTGTTGGAGCTTAACACAATAAATCACATATGGATATGTAGGTCCAGTTAGACACATAACGGAGATGAGATACAATTTTGATAATACAAACCACAACAAACTCATACATAGACGTGGTTAGCACGTCCCTTAGGTTGGAACGCTATTACCGGATACCGTTCTCTTGCGTCTTCCTAACATTGGTTAGCTAACAATTAGCACGCATTCGAGGTTACCGGTATCGGTACGCACACACCACAATAACAACAATGACTGTAAACTCATTTCATGATTTAATCTTACAAGGTCATAAACACACCAAAAAACAAACAACACACAAGCAGGTGTAAACCGGTAGGCAACAGACTGCAAGAAAACCATACCTTGGTCCTTGCTGCGTACGAGTCCCGCCAAACGTAGTTCCTAAACATGATTAATAATGTCGGTTAATTAACTTATTTAACTTTCGGTTTAGTAAGCATTTTACACGTTTATATGACACGCTTTTATGCTTAAACTTACTCTTGATTACCTTTATTATACCCCCTAGGGTTTATTACTTAAGCCCCACTTTGTTTTTTTTTTATAAGTTTTGGGTCGACCGACCTTACCCACCGACCTTACCCAAGGTCGGTCCATTCCAGTAGCATCCGGGTTTGAAAATTTACACATCAACCGACCTTGCCAAGTCCGGTCCCAAGGTCGGTCCATTCTAGAAACATTTCACCGTTGAAAATTCTACTCTGACGACCTTGCAAGTCCGGTCCCCAAGGTCGGTCCATTCCAGAAACATTTCCGCGTACAAAATTTGAGTCCGACCGACCTTGCAAGTCCGGTCCCCAAGGTCGGTCCATTCCAGAAAGCTTCCTAGACGGGTAAACTGGGCTCGGCCGACCTTGCAAGTCCGGTCCCCAAGGTCGGTCTGCTCCAGACCCTTATTTTTAAATGCTCATTTGACTCTAAACTTCACTTTATATGTCCTAGTATGTTCTAACCTCATTTTGGCACTTTAACCACACCTTAAAACATCCACTAAACTCCTTAAATCACCCACCAAAACCCTCCTTAACCAATATACAATTCTTACAAAGTCCTTTATACTTATAATGTTTTTCCTTAGACTTCTAAGTGGTGTTTCATCCCTATGATAGCAACTATCCTCAAAATGTTTCCTCCCCACAATAACATCATCTCCCAAGCATCATTCACCATCTAAATTTCCTTTATACAACTACTTGAAGTTTCTCCACAAGTTTATACCTTCTCCTTACAAGACACTTCTTTCTCCTTGTTTGCCCAAGTTTGCATAAGTCCTAAATATAATCTCACCATGACTTTGGTGTATCCCAAAACACTCATTTGATTCCCAAATCCTCCAAGATAATGCCTAAATCCTTTTTAACACTCAAGAACACCTTAATACATTTTCTTTCACCAATAGAACACCTAGTCATTCTTTGCACTCCCTAGTTCATCAAATCTCATCTAAAACACCTAAAATTGCTTGTACTTTAACCAAATTTTGACATGGGTTTCTCTAGCACATTGTTATACCAAAGCACATAGTTTTCACCATTGAACAATTAAGAACATTCATCCACACAAGGATGTTCATTACACACCACTAAGCCTCAAACTATACTACATCACAATATAGTGCATAATTTAAATCGCTTGGCGCTTAGGCCCTTAAATGACATTGAAATAAACATTGAATTTCCTTATACTATTAGCGACACCTGCATTACACTCAACATTTATATTTGCACCAAATAAGACACAAATTCCTTAAAACACCACATAAACTTAAGGTGAGTTATTTACCTTAGATTTCCTTCACAATTTCCTTCCTCCTTACTTCTTCTTCCACAACCGATTTCCAATGGGGTTATTTGCTACCCTAATGACCAAATACCATGGATGGTAATGAGTGCCAAGGAATTAAATAAAGTTCTTGTAACCCTAAAACAAGAGGGTGTTCAATCATAGAAATGAAGAGGGTTTACCTTCTACTTCACAATGGAGTGTCTGGGAATAAAGGTGGAAAGCTCCAGCACTTAATGAGGGCTCAAACAAGCTAAGATAATGAACCACAAATGAAGTTCAAAACAGAGGCAAAACCGGCCAAGAAGGAATGGAGAAATGAATGAGTTTCTGAGTTATTTCTTACCTTAAACCATCAAAGGGTTGATTAGCTTCAATAATGGGTGGTTTCCTCTTCAAAATGAGCTACACCCATGGAAGTCGGATGTGGAGTTTGAAGATTTTGAAAGGTGGAAAATGATCTTCAAAGCAAGGTGAGTATTTTGGTGTATTTTGTTTTTGATTTTGACTTGCTTTAGTGGAGGAACAAGGAAGTAGAAGAGTGGAGTTGGGGGAAGCCTTGTAAAATCGCCATTAGAGGAACAAGGAACAGAGAGAGAGCTGGAAGGGTGGGAAAATCGGAAAGAAGAAGAAAAATAGAGGAAAGAGAAAATGAGAGAGGTAAGTTGTACTTGTTACTTTTATTGTTTTGTCTTCTAGCTAATAGAATAAAGTAATTAAAGCAAGAGAGGGAGGGCCAAATCGTGAGACACCCTCACACAAGGGGAAAATCAGATTTTTTTTGTAAAAGTAGAGAGGAGGTGGCACATGGTCACTTAGTAGATAACACCCGTAAATCCCGAACTGTCAGTATTTAGCAGTCTGGTTTCCGGATTTTTCTCGTTTAAATAATTTTAATGGTCCTATACCTTGAATAATATTTAATTATAGTCATATGATTGACTATAAATTTTTACTAGTCCATTAAACCCGTTTAAAATCACATTTCCCGGGTTTCTCGAAAAACGTGCTTTAAAGCTCGTTTTAAGTTTTAATCCACTATTCGGATCCGTTTCCTTCGGGAATTTTTCCCACATGTTCTTAGTGACTAAAAAAATCCTAGGAATCCTTTTAGGACCCTATTTAAGGTTATATACTTACTATAATTACTTAACACACGTTTTCACGTTTTGTGACTTTTACGCGTTTTCTTTTTCTGTTTGGTTTTTGTTTCTTCACTAATGATCTTAAGGACTTATTTAGCCCTAGAATCTCATAATTACATAATTAATTAACATATTAAGGTTTGGGGTATTTCACTTATTGTTTGAGTATCTTGGCTAATGGTTTCATATGATTACCGCAGTACTGGATCTACGAGTACTTCCCCATGTTCATGCCGGAGCAGCTTTTAGAGTGGGATGAGTGCTCCTCGATGGTGGTGAAATGGCCTCGTTACACCAGGAATTTGATGGATGACTAGAGGCTACGTTTCGTGAGGGGGCGGCTGGACACGATGTCCTCCACTGAGGTACTAGTTGCTTAGCAATTGTAGTAGTAAAAAGTTGTCATTTGCCTTATCGTCAAACATTGTTTCCCATTTAAGTTGTTAATTGTTTTCCATTAAATGAAATGTAGGTTGATTAGCTGCCGTTTGGGTTTAAGGGTACCCACATATCACATGGGCGGAGCAAAATCATCTTCCAACTCGAAATCAGACGGAATGTCCGTATGTAACTGCATCATCAACAGGATAGCCCTTTAGTATACTCTATATGTCGAGAACATTCAACGAGCGTAAATCGGTGGAAATGATAGACAATAATTGTGAAGATGGAAATTCATTGATGTTTAAAAATAAAAAAAGACATTTGTAGTCGGTTTGGACGGAGCAAAATCATCTTCCAACTCGAAATCAGACGGTACGTCCGTAGGTAACTGCATCGTCAACAGGATAGCCCTTTAGTATACTCTATATGTCGAGAACATTCAACGGGCGTAAATCGGTGGAAATGATAGACAATAATTGTGAAGATGGAAATTCGTTGATGTTTAAAAATAAAAAAAGACGTTTGTCGTCAGTTAGGGCGGAGCAAAATCATCTACCAACTCGAAATCAGACGGTACGTCTGTATGTAACTACATCGTCAACAGGATAAATCTTTAGTTTAGACCATCTAGTATCTGTATAGATCTTTAGCTAAGCAAGCATTATCTCACTAGCTTTGGAACAGACTGTATGAACGATGAATTTGTTTTTATTAGATAAAGTATACTGCACATCCACGGCTTCTGATTAATGTGTGTGTTGGCTAAGTTGTAACATTATGCTGACGGACAATGAACTGAAGCATGAATTCAATTGATGAATCTCCTTCGAGATTTTATAATGTTTAAAAATGAAAAGAGAAGTTAAAACACTAAACTATTCAAATATTTATCTAATCTTCTAAAACCATTGATATTGGTCCATCAACTGAGGGAAACAATGTGAACCATTGTTGGTTGCGCACTATGTACGAATCCACGTAATGTGTAACCGCGGGTTCATGCCAGCGTCGCCACATAGGATTCATGCATGGGACCGGACAATTTTTGACTGTTTGCACTCTAATGAAATGAGAATTCTCACTGACACATGCAATATAGACCTCTGCTACTGGATGACCCAACCCCCGATCATCACATAGTGGTAGTGTGACCAAGCCTATTGCCTTACTACGTATACCTCTTCCAAAACTTATAAGCACAATGTTGTAAACAGTCGACAAGATAAGACCAAGATCAAGAATTTCAATCCAATGTCACGTTGGTGCAAATGAGTCTACAAACCAATTCAGTCGTGTGTACTGTCTTTTGTACCACTCTCGTTTACATCGATCCAACCACTAATCTCTTCTACTCTCCAAGTCATCAAGGCATGCACGTCTAACCGCTTTCCATTGGTTTTCATTATTGTACACAAAATCGGAAATAGCTCGAAAACCACAGTTTCCATCGCCTACTATTTCCCTGTAACCTGTAATATAATCAAGTAATTTCTCATTGAATTTAGTCCAATACGAAGAGGAGTTCCAGGGGCTCCAGTATGTCAGTAGTGGTGAATGTTGTTGCGGTGGATTTTCTTGCATCGTCGGGCCTTCTCCAGTTTGACTCATTCACTCAAATGACCATCACATTGATTGATTGTGTTCCATTGTCGGACCATGATCGCTTTGACTTTCGGGTGTTGTACAGCGTCGCTGAGACTATGAACGTCATAGGGGCGGACCACGGTTTCCAAGACCTAAATGCTCGTGCTCGGACTTGTCCCGAGTTGTTTGGCCTCTTCTTTTTTTGTAGTGGGCCTACCCTTAGGCACCTTCACCTCTGGGGGCTGTAAACCAGTGTGATCATCCGGGGGCTCCCATAATGGCTTCCACGCGTTGAATTCTTATTCAATTATCGTAGGATCAAACCGCTCAGACAGATCCTCATACCACAGACTTACACACGAGAGTTGTTCCTCTGTGGTGTACGACTCATCACACGTTTGGCGTTGTGCTTCAAACTCTTGTTGTTGGTCATATCTGAGTGTCCTCCAAAAGATATTCACTTCTTCAACTTGTATATTCAAACCGGCTTGAATGTACTGATACATACGAAACGCGCATGGTAATCCCATTGTTGAAGTAAACGCACAAACATCTTCTTATGACGTTGTGTTATCAATATCACAATGACCGTTTCTCAGCTCCTTCTGGAGTATTTCCAAGCATTTGAGGCTCACTTGATTGACCAGAAACAAAAATGGGACTTGCTGGTCTTCCGAAACCCTTCTATCAATGGAAAACTTGAAGTCTTGTTTAATGTGGAAGTGTTGCCCTTCGATGAATCTATGTATGCTGTCGAAGCATGTGTCTAGAGATCCAGTGGATGTATGAAGCCAACACTTTAGAGCTGAGTGGGCGTTCTCCACCCTATAGATTGAAAGGCAATTAGTTACAGATAAATAGGAAACCTAACAATACAAACGACAAAACATGTTGACAATTTAAGTTAAGCTAACGTGTTGGTAGATGTGTTGCCGAAATGCGTGAATCTTTTAGCCCATACCTCGTAAAATTTCTCACGCTGACTTAGCCATGTCGTATTTAAGTGCACAATGAAAGGATTGTTGGCACCGTAAAAGTATAATAATTTTCCGCACTCTTCATCGTACTCCGCTATAGTGGAGGCGTAAACTATTCGCTTCCACCTATACACTATTACTTTGGCTCTCTCAGTGTCAACATTCATTATCTTGATCACTTTGGTAGCCACGTTCATGTATATATCCCATCGGCATAGAAGATGTGGTACAGAAGGATATACCACTGACAGGCCTTTCACTAGCGCCTTCTCATTGTCAGTGACAAACACATATGAAGGATAGGTCAACACCTTCATCAGCTGATTAAGCATCCATGTGTATGTAGACTCGTCCTCTCTGACTGCAAAATAGAACGCTATACAGAAGTTCTTGCCGCACGACGTCACTCCGATGAACTCCACTAGAGGCATCTTGTACATGTTCGTCTTGTAAGTGCCATCAATGAGCACTACATAAGGAAACATCTTAACAAGCGTCAGTGAAAAATGGTGCGCAAACAAGACAAGACCAAGCCTAGATGCATTCCCTACAAGATGGTCATTTAATTAGAACAAACATTTAAAGTGATTGACATCCAAATAAACCGACACTAAACAGATGTGCAAACACTTACTTGCATCTTTCTCGGACCGCCAACTGTAATTACGTTCATCTAGCGAGTGCATGAAGGAAGCTACATCTGTACGTCCGCCACGATCCTCTCTTCTAAATTTCGCAACTAGGTTATGAATCGATGTCTTGTCTGCGGTACTTTAGGGTTCTTGTCATGTAAATGGGACCACATCTGCCTTGGCGCAACACCACTCATGTGCAAACTTTTCATGCTTGCTCTTTCGTCGACACTAAAGTGAGACCGGAGGAAGTGAGATTGCGGGTTACTAGCTAACTCGTGGTTGTGCATCGGAACCATCATCAGGATAGACCAGCCCGTACGTTCCCACCCCTGATGCTTATGCGGAACAGGCAGTTGCATCTTCGTGGCACGCCGCGGCCTTTGTCTAGATGATGACGATTCTCCTATGCTGTCCTGTGGCTTATGTTTGTCGTACCTCTCACACGTTAGTACTAATTCACCGTCGTCTCTCTTAGTCTGTCTGATTAGATAAATATTATTATCCTATCCGATGCGAAGTGCATGACTAACCGCCTCCTCTTTATCGTCAAATATTATGCTAGTACTAAACACATGACCTGTGTCTACCTTCACGTCCTTGAATTAAGCATTGTTCTCACCCTAAGCAGAAAAACGTCGTTCATCACGAAGTACTACTCATAAACCCTAATATTATGTACTTGAGCGTAAATGACACAAAAGGCAAGCAAATAATCAGCAAAGTACATCATCGAAAAGTACACAAAAAGACAAACGCAACGGCGTAAACGGATCGAAAAACGGAGCAATAACGAAGAAGACACAGTGATTTGAAGAAACGAGCACCGGTGCAGGCGCCGACAACAAGGGGCCGCGCCGGCGCCCATAGAGGAGGGCACGCGCGGGTGCACGTGAAGAAGGGGCCACACTGTCGCCGAGGAGATGGGGGGCGCGCGGCGCCTGTTCTCCACGACGGGCTCCGGAGCCGGACGTCGTTTGCTACTTGGAAACCCGTTTTTTGCATTTCTAGTTCATTTTTGTACAAATTCTAGCTACGTTTGTGCATAAATCGCTAAAATACACACACAAATACCTCAGAATGGGCCCTCATGAGTACTCATCACTGTTAACATCATCTGCACAATCGTCATGCATTTCCGGAACACCACCTTTGGCATTTCCTCCATCTTTTTTACTCCTCTTACCGAAGAGCTTTTTCTCCAAACTTCCGAAAGAAACCATTTCCTCTCTTTATCTCTCTAACTTCATCTCTCTAACTTTAGGATTTCTGAATTTGAATATGATTCATAACGTATTCACTTCCTTTATATAATGAAATTTGAGGTCATCTTGTAATATGTCACAAATTGTGGGTAAATATAGTAATTTTAGAAAAATATTAAAGCAGGGGCAAAATGGTCATTTTCCGACTGTGCGAAGTGAAAACACGACTGAGCGTATCGACCCTCTATTTGTGTTATCTTCACAATTTTCTATTAGTTAATCTCAATTTTTTTCTTCATTCACCCGTCTTTTTTTGGAATTTCATAAAATGTCATATATTTTTTGCTAATCCATGAAATGTATAAAAAAGTTACAAAATATCACTACATTTTGTAAAATTCTATGAAAGGTCACTATAGTCATTTACTAGAAGGAAAAAAAAAAGACACAAAAATACCAAGTACTTTAAGTTTCACAATATGCCTCTAAGTATTAAGAAAATCACAATAATTTATAAAAACATATCAATACTATAAAAATATAAAAAATTAAAAACAAATAAAAAAATCATAAATATTGAAAAAAATAATATTTCATAGATTTTTTAAATTATTCAGTACCATAAAAAATATAGAGTTTTCAAAACATAAATTATACCAAGTTATACCATAAGTACCATAATTTATACCATAAATTTTAAATTATCTTTTTTTCTACCAATTTAAATTATTTTTTCAAAATAAATTATATTATTTTTTAACTAATATTCAGAAAGGCTATTTTAAAATTTTATATTACGTTTTGTAATAACTTTATGACATAATATTTGTAGATAACAAAAACAATTATGCCATAAAGTTATATGCAAATAGAATATAAATTTTTGAAAAAAATTAAATGTTAGTTAAAATATATACTAATTTACTTTGAATAAATAATATAAAATGGTAGAAAAAAGATAATTTAGAAAATGTATGATACTTAATTTGTTTAAATTATGTCACTTAATTGGTATAAATTGTAGAAAATTGGTATAAATTAGGTATTCAAAACACTATATTCTTTTTTATAATACTGAATAATTTTTTAAAAAATCTAAGAAATATTTTTTTCAATATTTTATGATATTTTAAATATTTTTTTCAATTTTTTAATAATATTTGATAGTATTTTATATATTTTTTTGTAATTATCTATATTTTTATATTATTTTGAATTTTTTGTAAAAAATTTAAAACTTAGGGGTGTATTGTGAACTTTGAAAGTACTTTGTTAACTAGTAGGTTATTTTGTTTTTATTTCTGGTCAGTGACTATAGTGGCATTTTATGGACTTTTGCAAAAAATATAGTGACATGATCTTTTTTGGGTCATTTCATGAATTAACCAAAATATAGTAGTATTTCATGAAATTCTTTTTTTTTTGCAACATATTAATTAATGTAATGTATGTCAAACATGATTCACAAAGTATATCTTGTAAAATAGATTTGTCTCAGCAATAAAGGTCAAAGGTTGGAAACTGTCACACGAGAAATTACTCGCTATGACCAACTCAACTAACACCCGAGTCAATCAGCCTCCACACCTTTGCTTAAAGTTCACCCACTTTACGACTTCACCTTATTTAGATGCTCACACAATCCAAAGCGCCAAGGAGTGGTAAAGCTCCAACCTTCGCACGCCTTTGAACCAAAAGGGATTCAAAAATGAGAATACCGCCCACGTTGTGGTAACTAGCTCCACTGCAACCTTGCCCCGCTGAACTTGCCTCTGATGCAAGTTCGCAAGTGTTGGATGTTGCAGGACTAGAGGTAGAAACTTGGCAAACACTCACACGTTCACTCTAGAATTCTTTAGGGATGAACTCTCTTGTGACGTAGCTAAGCATCTGTGAGATCAAGGCGCAAGTATTCTCTCAATGCTTTGCATGTACTTCTGTGTACTAGCACTAGTAGTCATGCCATCTGAATGTGATCTCACTATCCTTATATAGGCTTCTTGGTTCGGTTGAGATAATAAGTGAAACAAACACCTTTATTCCCTCCCCTTAAATATCTCAACAACTTCCCCCAATTCTCTCTAGTAAGTAGGCGCTTAAATTTCTCAACTTCCCACAAGGGAGGCGCCTGACAACAAACCTCCTATAAAGGTGGTGCCCCATTTAGCTAGCCAAGGAAGATCTCAACATCCTTGATAGTTTGGTGCCACCTCCTAACTTCCTTCCTAAATAAGTGGCGCCCTTAATCAGCAAGGAAAGGTCCACAACAACCTCTCCTAAAAAGGTGCTTCACAAGGAAAGGAGATAAGGCTGCCTAATGACCATATCTAGTTGGGAGAATATCTTAACCTCTTTCCACAATTTTAGGAAGTAGTTATTCGGTTGTTAGGATAAGAATCCATAACTACTCAGAGAGATATTTGCTACTGGTTTACCCCAGGTAAACTTTAGCAAATCATTATCCCGAAGAAATTCAACAACTTAGAGAACCTTTCACAGATAATATATTTAGGGAAGAAAAACCAATTTCACCATGGTAAACTTAATTTCCCATGGAAAGGCATTTTCCTTTCAAACATAATTAATGTAGTTAAATATGTTCTTCTACCAGCTTCCAAACATATTTTCACTTAAGGGAACATTAGGCTTTATTATCTCCAAGATGATAACCACCTCCAAAGAGCATCCCACAAAAATAGGGATTTCCGGGACTTTCCGACAAAATCCTAGAAACTAAGGTTTCAGGTGCCACGACGCTAGCGCCCGCGCGCACACCCTGTGCCCCTCGTTGCTGCCTCGGCGCCCAACGCCCGCAGCGTGCCCTGGCACACCTCAACGTGTCCTAGCGCCCAACGCTCCCGACACTCACAGCTTGCATCGCGCGCCCATGACGCACCCGCGCACCTTGTCACAGTCACAGCCAGCGCCATGCCTAGCACAATCAATGCTCGTGTCAAGAAGTGCTAGCGCCCTTATCAATCAACTTGGCCCCGCGCACCTAGTCACAACCATGCCCGTGCCTAGCACAGCAACATCTGTGTCATACGATGTCGTGCCTAGTCGTGACTCGCTCTTTCCCTTGTCATGACCTAGTCATGACACACCTTAACAACTAATACAACAGGTGGCATACGGCCACCGACATGATACCACAAGTTAGCACAAAGCTATTTCTACCTGCTTCATTCTTTGTGAGCCTAGCTCAGGGGCCAAGTACTAAGCTTGTCCACCTCGTCAGGTTCCCGTGCATGACAACGTGCCAGGGACTCGAACCCATCACTTGTCACCGTTGTGTCATTTTCCAATCTCGTGACATGGCCTGGATGTTGGGCCACCGAGACGCATCCTTGCTCAAATGGCGAAGCCTTGCTTCCTACACTAGCAAGAGCCTTACCCTTGGTTAAACATGGGGTCACTGAACTTAGCGCATTCACTCCAAAGACGAGAACTGTAACATTCTCCCCCAATTGAGCTTTGTCCATCCTCGGCAAGCCTCAAGTGCTCCGAACTTGGAGATTGTTGTGCCAAGCTTTTTAGTCATCCCACCTCACATCCTCTACTGCGCGCACCTTGTGAACTAGAAGCCAGAGCTTCACAAGTGAGTGGCTAGATAACCTACTCTCTGGGTGAGTGCATCAAAAGTGTTGTCACACAAGTGAACCCTGCGAACCTCCTCTCGGGTTCTCGAAGTTGTGATTCAATCTATCACACTTACTATTGGTTAACCCTGTAGCCCTTGGCGTCACTCCTAGAGTCCGCCCTTGACTACCTTGCTTTGACCTGGCTAACGAGTCTTGGCATTGCGTCATGTCTTTCCATGACTCTCGACAGGTAATCAAGCCACTTGCCAACCTTCGGAGTTGCCCAATAACTCTCGACTTTCCTCCAAGGTGGGCCATATAGCGCCCTAGTCCTCCTTGGCTAGCTCTCAGGACAGCTCTTTGATTGGAAAAACACTAGGGTTGTCATGCCACCGTGTACACCACCATAGCTTGTGGACACCTTTCACTTGGAGAGGCCCACTAGATGCCCCTAAGCACCTATGGGTTAGGGCCCTCGCATCCACATGCTTCCTCCATGGCCTAGCCCTCTCATGATAGCCAACTTGTTCTTAGGTTTTTCTTCTTCCAACTAGATTACCTATATGCGCCTCCAAGGCCATATCCACACGATCCAGCCCAGTTGCCCTCCCTCAACTATTCCTTGACCTCATCTTTAGTTCATTGAACCTTGCTGCCCTTGAATGCTTGCTTGTAGTAGAATATCTTGCTTTGATAGGTAAGCTAAACTCATGCCTATATTCCCACCTTATAGCTAGAATCTCATGCCACTACTAGAATGCCATCTTGGAAGGCCTCACTTAGTCCCATTGTTGGAGTACTTGTCCAACACTTAGAGTTGACAACCCATCGACTTAGTGATTCTAGCTAGTGCACCATCTACTATGGCCATGTTATTTGCATAGTCACCATCTAACCTTATCTTAGCTCACTCCAAGGTATGGTATCACCCATTCCCCTTCAAGATCTACCTCATGCCTTTGCACACAAATTGGAAACTCGCAATTTTCAGGGAAAACTTCAACTTTATTCAACACTTCTCTTGGTTCAAACTTCAAAAGGAATAGAAAACAATAATAGTAATTCCAACCACAAAGGACAACCAGGAAAGAAAACAAACTAACAACCGAAACTAAATGTCATCTCCTAAAACATGAAGTATGACCGAATTCAAAGAACAAGGAAGCAAGAGCACCTATTTCAAGCTACTCCAAGCGCCACCATGCCCTAGAACTCTCCCCGACACGATGCTTCCTCTCGAGTACTCAAACCATCTGGGTGATCTCCTACGAAGGGTGTGAGTCCATAGACCCATCCAAGCATAAACTCCATGCCGATCCACATGCAGTTCTGGAACGACCCGACGCTTGTCTTGGCCTTCCGAGCAAACGAATCCCCTAGAATCATGGGAACAAGGGACAAATCTAAAAGCTCAAAAGTAAGATATCCTCCCCATGGACTTATCTTCACATATATTTTGACTCTTCCACACGTCTTTGCAGCAACCTCATCTCCCATCCTAATGTGCCTTACATTAGAAACAATAGTAGCTTTATCTCTCAGCCACACGCGAACTTAGGCAAGTGCAAAAAGGGTTGATATTGTAGTAATGGGTCATTCCAAGGTTTGATGTAGTACATAGTAGTATAGAATGAAAGAATGAGAAAAACATTGTATCTATCGCCTCTTTTCGTTATCTTCTATTCCATCAGCATGGGTGGAAATGCTATTGCAAGTTAGCACCTCACACTGGTTGATGAAGTCTTGTCAAGCGTGGCTGAAAAGCAAAATAAAAGATTTGAGATATTCTCACAAAGCTTTTATGAGACCAAATAACTACGTACACAATAAGATTTTCTTGATGATTAAGCTTTACACCATTTGAAAGGAGTAAACTTTAGTGACTAACCACATCAACAAGCTCAATACATTATTCTCTCAGCTTGTAGGTATGGGATATAATATTGAAATGGGAGAACATGATGAGTTATACTCCAAAGTCTACTAGATTCATATGACTAACTCGTTATTAACATCACTAATAATTATGAAGTGCCTATCTTTGATAATACCGCAACCATTGTTCTCGAAGAAGAGTGTCGGCACAAAAACAAAAAATACCATTAGGGAGGCTCACAACTGAATAGAACCTTATCAGTAATGGGTTGAAAGTCAACTAAAGGCTCGAGTGGGAGCCAAAATAACGGTAAGAAAAAAATAATCTGGAAGTAAGCAGCATGTCAAAATATGTTATAAACTTATAATTGTGGCAAGAAATGGCATGTCAAAAAAGATTTTTGGCACCTCAAGAAAAGTCAAGAGTCCGAAGTAGTTTTAAGACTCGGGGAAATGTAGTAGATGATGGTGGCATTATGTGAAAAGGATGAAAATGAAGAAAGGAGAAAGAAAATGCAATAAAATAATTTTCAGTGGGTGATTGTTATAAAAAGTAAAGTCATTCACTAGTACAAAAAAGTATTTTGGAGGCTCACATATAGAGGGGCGCGGATTTCGTCACGGAATCTTTATTTCCGTCACAGACGGATAACATCCTGGCCGTCCCTCTTAAAATAAAAATTCTAATCTTAACCATTAATTTATGAAGGGAGGAGATCCTATCGGACTTCTTTCCGTTTGTGATGTATATCATCCTAATCATCAGCTAATTCATACAATGTTTTAATCTGGTTTGTTAATACTGATATAAAAATTTGTTTTCTGTTTATAATCTCTCTCACAAGTTTCAGTTTTTTAAAACACTTCCGAAGTCTACAATACATATTGTTATATTATACTATTTGTTTGTTATTGGATGTCTCGCCTTTTATACAAATTTATTTTTGTTTTTCATTTTAAAAATGTTAGAGTGTAATTGTTTTGTCCTTTTAATAATACATACCGTAAAATATAGTTATTAATAAAATAGTTCACTAATTATATAAAAAAATTACTTGACTATATTCATATGTATATATGATTATTAAATATTAATTATTTAATTTGATAATATTTGTGATGAACATATATCTCGATTTTTAAAACGTTGAATTAATGCAAAAACACCAAGTTAAATATTTATACTCTTTTAAAGAAAAAACTGAATGACATCGTTATTGTATTATAGCTTTAGAATCTTATAACATTTGTTGTTGATGCATGTATGTAAAAACTGGAGTATAGCAATTCAAAATACACCAATCAATTGATTAAAATTAAGAAAATTGCTAATATAAAAAAATACCAAGCTAATATTTATATTATTTTTGAAATAAAAAAAAGTGATGTATAATATTAAAAAAAAATTGCACGTTAATTTTTTAACCCTCATGTTATAAGTTATCGTGTAGTGCATATATAAAAATCAAATGTTAATATATACGTAAAGTCGACTCCAACAATTCAGTTTATGTATAATGTTGGAAATATTATGTATAATCATGATGTGGAAACGTTTATATATAATAATGGAATCGCAGAAACGTGGATACGTTTATATAAAAACGTGGAAACGTTTATATAAAAACGTGGATACGTTTATATAAAAACGTGGAAACGTTTATATAAAAACGTGGAAACGTTTATAAAAACTCGTGGATACGTTTATGCATAACGGTGGAAATGTTATACTTGATTGTGGTGTGGAAATGTGTCATAGAAACGTTATATTTAATTGTGGCATGGAATATATAATTGTGTAAACGTATATATGTAATCATGGTGTGTAAACATTTATATATATAAATCATTGGAACGTATTGTGACATGAAAGCATTCATATATAATTATTGAAATGTTTATATGTAATCATGTCATGGAAACGTTATATATAATCATGGAATCGTATAAATGGGAAACGTTTAAATAAAAATGTGGAAACATATATATAACAACGTGGAAATGTTTAAATAAAAAAGGTGGAAACGCTTAAATAAAAGGTGGAAACGTTATCTGAACTCGTGGACTCCTTTATGTATAACGGTTTGTGTCATGGAAACATCATATATAATCATAAAAATATGTATGTATAATCATGCAGTGGAAACGTTTATATGTAATCGTGGCGTGGAAACGTTATCGATAATCATGGAATTGTAGAAACGTGGAAACGTTTAAATAAACACGTGGAAACGTTTATCTAAATCTATGGACACCTTTATGTAAAACGTGAAAACGTTATTTATAATTGTGGTGTGGAAATCTATCGAGTTAGTGACAACAATATAAAATGTAGAACAAATACCAAAAAGATTACCCTATCCCCCCCCCCCCCCAAACAACCAAAAACCACCCTAGGATAGCTAAAAACGTCGAAGGCATTTTTATGGTTTGTAGTGCAGGGTTTAGGGTACCACAAACCCTAAAAAATTGTCAAGTTAGTGACGACAATATAAATTGTAGAACTAATGCCAAAAAGATTACCCCCCCAAACACCCCAAAAACCACCCTAGGATAGCTTAAAACGTCAAAGGCATTTTTAGGGTTTGTAGTACAGGGTTTAGGGTCTAACGACCCTAAACCCTAAACCACAAACCCTAAAAAACTGTCGAGTCAGTGACGACAATATAAAGCGTAGAACTAATGCCAAAAAGATTACCCTACCCCAAATACCCTAAAAACCACCCTAGGAATGCTAAAAACGTCGAAGGCATTTTTATGGTTTGTAGTGGAGCGTTTAGGGTCTAACGACCCTAAACCCTAAAATACAAACCCTAAAAAACTGTCGAGTTAGTTGAGACAATATAAAGTGTATGTGAGCCTAATTTTATTAGAATAATTATGGTTATTTAGTACATAGTTTTACAAGTATTTAAATGGTTCATGGTTTTTAGTTTTTTCATGGTTTGAATCTCTTCATATTATTTTACTTAAGTTTTATGGGTTATTTTTAATTTATTTTTATTTATTATTTATTCTAGTATAATTTTAATTAAATTATTAAATTTTAAGGTGTAAGGTTCAACTTAAACTATATACTTTTTAGAGTTTCCTTCATATTTGAATTTAAGATTATATTATAATTTATAATTAATTTTGAGATTTTTAGGATTTAGCCAACAACTTCATATTTAATTTAGTGATTTAAAGTTTTACAATTAATAAACATATATTCCTTAATTACTAATCATATTTTTATATTTATGCATTATTATTATCCTCTAATATAAATATACTCAATACCCATACTTTTTTTTGCTGTATTCCAAAGATCACACTATCAAAAAGGGATGATACACGCCTGTATGTTATAGTTTAATGATTCAAAATTCAATTTAGAAAAACAATAAAATGGCAATCATTTCCGTCACCAAAGTCTCCTTGTCCTTTTTAATCTCAGTCATCCATTTCTTTTTATATTTTTAGTTTTAAAATCAATGGCTGACACTCTATCTGTCAAATTGATGGAGATTTCTTATTCGTCACAAAATCCCCATCTACCGAGTTAGCGACGAAATTATAAAGTATAGATCAAGTTAAAAATTGATTACCCTGCACCACAGACTCTAAAAAACACTGTTGAAGAGTTAGAACATCAAGTGCTTATTTAAGATTTGTAATTGAGGGTTTAGGTTCTTACAAAAATTGTATACTAAACTGTTTATTTGTAATTTTTGAATTTTATTCTAATAAATTTACAAAAATACAAACAAGAAATATTGTATATTTGACATAAAGTGATAATATTATATATATATGCTAAACCATTTATTTACAAAGGTTGTATAATGTGAGATGTGGAAAAGAAACAATTGAATAATATAATTTATCCAAATTATTTGCTAACATAAAATTATAATAAAATATACAAACACAAACAATAGACACTAATAAAATTTTAATTAAACAATCAGTTTTTGAACAATTAAAATTAAAAAATGAATCATTAAGAAAATGACTAAGATGACACATATGTCATTCTGCTAAAACAAAATAAAAGGCAAAAAAAAGGAAAAATAGTTCTCAATGGATGGTAAAGCGTCAACCCATTAACCCCTGCTGAATGTACACGAAATAAGAAAAGAAAATTGAATGGTGTAGATTAAAAAAAAGAAAAGAAATAGATGGTTATGATTGTTTCCGTCGTGGACGGAAAATCAATCTCCGTCACGTAAACTGCTCGCATATAGAGGCGGTTGTTGAAGCAAAAACCTCCAAAAGTCCTTTTATTCTTCCAATAGAATATACCGAGGTGGTTTCTTACAAAACCCGCCTCTAAAACAATCTCTTTTTTTGTTTCTTATTGTGACTCTATAGAGGTGATTTCTCATATAAACCGGCTCTAAAATAGTGTCATTTTTTATATATAAGTTTATAGAGGCGTAGATTCATATTTTTTTTTATTGTGACTGTAAAGGTATAGTCCGTGTGTTGCTACTTTCTTTTCGAATGCTGTTTGTGATTTTCCGTTATTAACTCTTACATAATAATTCATTCATTATTGCTACAAATCGATGGGGACAAAAAATTAGACCTAGTAAAATGGGTTCAACCCGTCAATCCATCCAAAATCAACCCGTCTATAGTGGGTTGGGTTGAGTTTTTCAACCTGTTTAATAAATGGGTTAGGTTAGGATTGATGAATTTATAAATGAGTTTGGTTAGGATTGAGGTAGTCCAATCCGACAACCCGTATATCTATTTCTTTTCAATTATATCTATACATTTTTTTTTGCATAAATGTAATACTCTTCTACATTATTAATGAGTCATATACAATAATAATTTTTTAAAAATGTAATTCATTCACTTTTTACTACTATTTACACAAGATATACAATTAATTATTATTGGTTTTAATTATCAGTTAAGTTTGAATTTAATCTTATTATGTATTAAGCTTATGTACAAACTTTTAGTATAAGCTTTCTTCTTTAAACACATGATCTTATTTATCTTTATATTATAGTTAATTATGTATTAACGTATAACATGTTTTATGTCTACAAAAGATTATCCATTTATGTTGAAAGTTTAATGGGTTAACCGCGGGTAAATTTGTTGGTTGATGGGTTGAGTTAGGATGGAAATTTTGAATCAATTTAACTAAATGGATTGGATTAGGATTGACACTTTTCAAATTGGTTTCGGCTTGGAGTACGGCTAACCCGACCCGCTAACCCGTTTTATCTGATCTAAAAAAACTGATTTATGGCTTCGTCCGAAATTCCTTGGTTAGGGATTTATGCAAACTGAATCAGTAGTGAGAAGTGAGAACAGTCAATTGCAGTCGCACAAGGAAGTTGACAGATAGGCAGATTGGCGCGGCACAGGAGAGAAAGAGTACGCACAGTTGAATACGGGTTTCTATCTTTCTTTCACCTTCCTGAAACAACTCTCTCCCGACAACGTTAACGTTATTGAATCCTTCAACATATACAGTCTTCCTCCGCTAGTTACACTCCGAAACCACCCTCGTTTATGCTGGCTTGAAGAAGCCCTACCAAGGAGCTAGTGTAGAAGGTAAACATTTCAGAATGTTCCTTGTTGTTTTGACTGTGGATTGACTTCTATTTGTTCTTTAATGTCGGTTCTTCAAATAATTATACATGTGTTTCATACTTTGCATTTCATTGGAAGGATGAAGATCTTGGTCATCTGGATGACAAATAAAGTATATACAACCAAATGTTTTCTTCTAGTCTCTTGTTGTCTCAGTGATGTTTCATATACAACCAAATGTTTTCTACCAAGGAGCTAGTGATCTATAATTTACCTTCGTCATTGTGCATGAAACGGAAGTATATAATGTTACCAATTTTGATTTCCGGTCCTAAGCAACCAGGCCATAGTATAGATGTCTACCTTGCACCATTAATTGAAGCTCTGAAGCTATTGTGGGATGAGGGAGGAATGGTGTATGATGCTTATGCAAAAGAGATGTTCAAAATGTGTGCCATGTTATTCTGCACAATTAATGACTTTCCTGCCTATGGAAACTCATCAGGTTACACTGTGAAAGGAGCTTTACATGTCCAATATGTGAAGAAGACACTTGCTCTGAGCGATCACATTATTGTGGCAAGAACGTTTACATGTGTCATTGTAGATTATTACCAAAATAGCACCTCTACCATAAGAAGAGAAAACTATTTAATGAAAAGATTGAGACACGTGTAGCTCGTATGCCTTTGACTTCTAAAGAAATCAATGCTAAAGTGAAGAACACTGACAACGTTTTTGACAATATGTCAAAACTAGCAAAAAATATATGGAAGAAATGTTATATGTTTTGGGAACTTTCATATTGGAAGCATGTACCAGTTAGACATTGTCTGGCTTTCATGCACATTGTCAAAAATGTCGGTGAGGCACTCATTGGAACATTGCTTAACATACCATGGAAAACAAAAGATGGGTTAAAGATTAGAAAAGACATGGAAGCTATGGGTATACGTATAGAGTTGCATCCATAAGAGAATGGAAAGCTAATATTTCTGCCACCAGCATGTTACACCCTTTCAAAGAAGGAGAAAACCAGTTTTTGTAAATGTCTTCATTCTCTTAAGGTCCCTTCTGGCTACTCTTCCAATATAAAAAGTCCTGTCTCAATGAAAGATTTAAAGCTAGTCGGTCTAAAATCACATGATTATCATATTTTAATGTTGCATCTTCTTCCAGTTACAATTCGAGGAATATTGCCTAAGGATGTGAGAAATGCTATTACAAGATTGTGTGTATTCTTTAATGTAGTATGTAGTAAGGTTCTTGATGCAAATACACTTAGATATTTTACAGCGGGACATTGTTGTGATGCTTTGCCAACTTGAAATGTATTTTACGCCCGCATTCTTTGATATAATGGTACATTTAGTTGTTCACATAGTTCACGAGGTCAAGTTATGTGGTCCTGTATATTTGAGGTACATGTACCCATTTGAAAGGAACATGGGTATTCTAAAAGGGAGAATGAAGAACCACTATCATCCAAAAGGCACCATCATTGAAGGGACAATAATTGAGGAAGTAACAGAATTTTGCCCAGACTATTTGAAAGGTGCAGAAGCTATTGGAATTCCAAAACAAAGATACCAAGAAAGACTTGAAGGGAAAGGTATAATTGGTCAAAAGAATGTTGATATTGATCCTTCACTCATGAGTTTAGCACATCTTTATGTTCTACAACACCTTATAGTGGTTGAATCGTATTTTGATAAGCATATGATTGAGTTAAGAAGACAACACCCTTTGAAAGATCATCTATGGCTCACAAAGGAACAAAATAAATCATTTTGTGTGTGGTTTAAGGATCATATTATGGAACAGCTTCATACAACCAAGAAAAGATTAGCGAAGAGATCAAATGGTTGTCACTTGGTCCAGGAACTACAACTAAATCTTATGAAGGGTATGATGTTAATGGCTACACGTATTATACTAAACGTCAAGATGAAAAATCTATACACCAAAATAGTGGGGTAAAAGTTGAAGCGTCAGCTACTAGATACGCTCGAGGTAATAGGTCACCACCTATCTCTAGGTCAAGTTGGTATTATGGAGTTATTGAAGATATTTGGGAACATGATTATCATTTTCAACAGTTTGTAATATTTCATTGCAAATGGGTAGACAATAGACGTGGTTGTCGAGTTGATGACCCGCATACATTGGTTGATCTTGCTCGCACTGGTCACAAAGAAGATCCATTTGTATTGTCTATAAATTGTGAACAAGTTTTCTATATTGAGGACCCATCTGACTTCAGATGGTCAGTTGTTCTGTCGGTAGGGAGACCTTTCACTAACGGCATTGATCATGGTGGGGATGATGATTATGATGTGCTTGAAGAAGCACCACAAATCTCAGTTGCTTTACCTACTCCGAATGATGATATTGAAAATGATATGGTACATATACGATCTGATTATAATGAGGGTTTTTGGATTGAAAACTCAAAAATGATGTGATTTTGATTTAGGTAAATGCATATTTATAGTAATTTCATGGATGATCCGATCGGTGATCTTCTAAATGATTTGTGAGAACTTGATGATGAGCTAGTTGACACCTCCAAGAAGAAGAAAAATAGTTTCTTAAAGGAAAAAAAAGAGAAGAAAGGTTGTAAACGAAAGAATATGACTAATGATTATCAATGTTTTGACGAACAAGAAGCTCCTTCTGAGCCCACACATGATGAGCCTACAACTGTTCAAGAGAAGGAGAAGGTGAATAACAAAAGAGGCCCTAGTAGAGGCATCAAAGCCAAAAAGGGGGTAGAGGTTAGACCGTTGGAGTTCAATAATTTGTTTCAACCTATTGGTGATTGGGCCTCTGATTTCACTTCTGAGTTGGGTGTGCTTGTGCGGTTGACTTCTGACATTAATGACACTTGGAAACAAGCCTGTTCCTCTTTAAAGGATCGGTTATTTTTATGTGTTAAGGTATTATGTCTGTAGATATTATTGTTTTTTTTCATCTAAGTTCATCTTCTTTGCCTTCTTTGTGTTATATATTAATTTTGTGATTAATTTTGCAGAAGAAGTATAGAATCCCTGATGGTGATGAGTGCAAAAACATGGTTTATGATATGATGAAAAAGAAGTTTTGAAATTTCAAAGACAAGCTCATGAGGCAATGGATTTCAAAAGTAAATCCAAAACCGAAAGATGGACATCGCTTGCCCTTTGAAATTTATCGAGGAATTGAGAAGGAGCAACTTGAAGTTTTATAATGCTCGTATTGCTCTTAAGTATATTAGTTATTTATATATTAATTATTAATAATTGATTGTTTTATTTATAATTTACTTATTTTATATTAAACAATAGGAATATCAGGACAAATAAAGTAAAAATGCAAAGAAGAATCAGCACCATCATCGCTTAGGGTCTAGAAGCATAGCATGTAGAAAAAAGAATGGATAGCTGATGGCTTACTGTCATCTGAATCGATGGATCCGAACAAGGAAAGATACAATGTTTGGAAGCTAGCACATAGTAAAATGGATTAAAAAATTGGGCAACGATCCTATGTAAATGAAAAGACAAGAGAAGTAACTGAAAAGCTTGTAAGTTTGTGATGATGTTCATTACATATGGAGCTTTGGTTTTTCTTTTTTTATATGATGTATGTCTTAGCACCTTCCTTTGGATTTGTTTGTAACTTCAGTAACAGGATGAGCTGAATCAACAAGTCACACAAGAGATTTGAACTCTTGTAGCACATGATTATCAACTATCACATGCTTTTGGCAAAAAATATCATCCCGGTCAGGTAATAGGGTTTGAGGGGAGTGTAACCATTCGCCAAGTATTTGGGAATCCTGGATCGAGAAAAGGAAGTACTCAAGGGCCCTTCATTTCATATGAAGATCACATGCGAATACTAAATCAAATGAAAAAACAATGGATGGATGCAGTACTTGCTCGACTTCAGGAAGAGCGTTCCAGCCAAGAGGTATCTAGACCGGTGGCTGAAACACCTTCTGTAGATGAACAACATAATCTGCATTTGGCACCTTTGTTTAATGGCCTATTCGGCTGATTCAAATAATTGATCTGGTATGTATCTATGTATAAGTATATATAACTTTTGAGCTATTATACATGAATACGTGTCACTTGTTTTATGTTTTACTAACAATTAATAACGTATTGGTAGACAAATGCCACAACATCAAACTCGTGTGATAATCGTGGAGAATCGTCCACAACCTTTTGTTTTCCTTTACCCGAGTTTGATGTTGTGGCATTTGTCTACCAATATGTCACTAATTGTTAGTAAAGCATAAAACATGTGACATATATTCATGTATAATAGCTCAAAAGTTATATATACTTATATATAGATACATACCAGATCAATTATTTGAATCAGCCTATTAGGCCATTGAATAAAGGTGCCGAATGCAGATCCAATATTTTTGCACTCTGTTTGTGGTACTGACAATGAGAAATTTGCATGCTCTAATATAAGTTCATCCACATTAACCCTTGTATGGTAGTGCAGAAGTGGTTCTCCATGTACAACAGTATTTGCAGTAGTAAAAAGTATTACATCACGCAGAACAATGACATAGATTGCAACTAACTGGATGTTGGTAAGGTAAACATCAAAGTAATTATAAAAGTAATAATGAACATAGATACATATAATATGTCTAATACTAGCAGCTGAATACAAATAATGTTAGTCTTACATCTATATTAGCATAAGAAAATGGGTCAGCCGACTGGATATTGTTCTTTGCACCTGAAGAAATAGCATCCACTGGTGATCCTACAAGAAGTAGTTCATCTATAGAAAGTGTTTCTGCTACTAGTCTAGATACCTCTCTGTTGCACCGCTCTTCCTGAAGTCTAGCAAGTACTGCGTCCATCTATTCTTCTTTCATTTGATTTAGTATTCGCATGTGATCTTCATATGAAATGGAGAACCCTTGAGTACTTCCTTTTCTTGATCCAGGATTCTCAAATACTTGGTGAATGGTTACACTCCCCCCAAACCCTATTACCCGACTATGATGATCTTTTTTCCCTAGAGCACGTGATAGTTGATCATCATGTCTTACAAGAGTCCATATCCCTTGTGTGACTTGTTCATTCTGCTCATCGTGTTATTGAAGTTACAAACAAATCCAAAGAAAAGTGCTAAGACATACATCATATATTGGAAAAACCAAAGCTCCATATGTAATGAACATCATCACAAACTTACAATCTTTTCAGTTACTTCTCTCGTCTTCTCATTTAGATAGGATCGTTGCCCAGTTTTTTAAGGGAAAATTACATGCTCCACCCATGACGTTTGACGCAATTACACACTCCACCCACGTGGTTTCACAAATTACTTTCCCCACCCATGTGGTTTCCCTCTTTTTACATCTAACAACTTTCCTAATTTTTTTCAATTCAAAAGATGCTTAAACGTTATCCAAAATTGATGAAACTTTACACGGATGATGCTAAAGTGATATATTTTGATCTTATGTCAAATCCGAAGTTTTTAAAGTTTAAATGTGACCCGTGGGACCCAATGAAACATGTGACATGTTCATTGGGTCCCACATATCACATTTAAGCTTAAAAAACTTTAGATTTCTCACTGAACCAAAATATAACACTTTAACACCGTCTATGTAAAGTTTCATCAATTTCGGACAACGTTTAAGCATCTTTAGAATTGAACAAAAATTTGAAAAGTTGATGGATGTAAAAGAGGGAAACCACATGGGTGGGGAAAGTAATTTGTGAAACCACATGGGTGGAGTGTATAATTACGCCAAACGTCATGGGTGGGGTATGTAATTTTCCCTATTTTTAAACCATTTTACTATGTGCGAGCTTCCAAACATTGTATCTTTCCTTGCTCGGATCCATCGATTCAGATGACAATAAGCCATCAGTTATCCATTCTTTATTCTGCATGCTAAGACACTAAGCGATGATGGTGCTGATTCTTCTTTGCATTTTCACTTTGTTTGTCCCGATATTCCTATTATTTAATATAAAATAAGTAAATTATAAATAAAACAATCAATTATTAATAATTTATATATAAATAACTAATATACCTTAAGAGCAATACGAACATTATAAAACTTCAACCATTTCTCCTTCTCAATTCCGGGCATGGATCATGTGACGGATCCAGATTTTCCGTCAGCGACGGAAATCATCCCACTATAATTTTGTATACAGTATTCTAATTATCATATATTGATAATATTTTTTGGGTTTGTTTTTTTTCTCTATTTACATTCTCTCCTGCTCACGTACATATAAAACGATAAAAATAAGCATCTTTTCTTTTAAATAAGTCTTAATAATATAATTTTTTTTCTTTTTAAATGAATGTATATATATAACTACTAAATAATATTTTCTTAATCTAATATTTGATATTGTTTATGTATAAAAAAATGAACACACACATACAAATACATGCCATAATTAAAATAAAATTTGAAGAAGCTAAATTAATATAAAATACTTAATTAAATTTTATAATTATTTTTAATTAAAAGTGCTACATAATGTTTTAAAACATTTAACTTGAAAAATCATAACTTCAATTAAACGGTAGAGATTTGGTGACGGACCACAAATTTCCGTCAGTGACGGATAACATCTTAGCCATTGTTATATAATAAAACTATGTACGGCTGACAGGAGATATGTGATAGACCATTATTCATCTATTGTGTCTGTATACATGTGGTGTTTTTTATACATGATTATAATATTTTTATTTAATGATTATATTTTGTTGCGAACAGTATCAGAAAAAAGTGGAAAACAATTTTTGTTTTTTTAATTATGCACCCCCACGTTATATTTATCTTTTTTTAAGAACACCTGAATGATATTGCTATTGTATTCTGTTTCTCTATCTTATAATATTTTTGTTAATACATATATGTAAACTAGTATAACAATTAAAAAAAACTAATCAACTGATTAAATCAAGAAATTGCTAATACAAACATTTACCAAGCTAATATTTATATTATTTTGAAATTAAAAAATTGATGTATAATTTTTTTAAAAATATTGCCGGATAATTTTTAACCTTCATGTTATAAGTTATCGTGTAGTGCATATGTAAAATCAAATGTTAATAATTACGTAATTCGACTCCAACAATTCAGTTATTATATAATGTTGGAAATGTTATGTATAATCATGATGTGGAATCGTTTGTATATAATAATGGAATCATAGAAACGTGGAAACGTATATATAAAAATATGGAAACGTTTATAAAAAATGTGGAAACGTTTATATAAAATCGTGGATACGTTTATGCATAACGGTGGAAACGTTATACTTGATTGTGGCAAGGAAATGTGTCGTAGAAACGTTATATTTAATTGTGACATAGAATATATAACTGGGTAAACGTATATATGTAATCATGGCGTGTAAACGTTTATATATACATCATGGAATCGTATTGTGACATGGAAACAATCATATATAATTATTGAAATGTTTATAAGTAATCATGCCATGGAAACATTATATATAATCATGGAATCGTAGAAATGGGGAAATGTTTAAATAAAAACGTGGAAACGTATATATAACAACGTGGAAATATTTAAATAAAAAGGTGGAAACGTTTAAATAAAAAGTGGAAACATTATCCGAACTCGTGGACTCCTTATGTATAACGGTGGAAACATTATATACTTGTGCCATGGAAACATCATATATAATTATAAAATTTTTTATATATAATCATGTAGTGGAAATGTTTATATGTACTCGAGGCATGGAAACATTATAGATAATCATGGAATTGTATAAAAGTGGAAACGTTTAAATGAACATGTGGAAACATTCATTTGAATTTGTGGACACCTTTATGCAAAACGTTGGAAACATTATTTATAATTGTGGTGTGGAAATCTATCGAGTTAGTGACAACAATATAAAGTGTAGAAATAATGCCAAAAAGATTACCCTACCCCCCAAACACTTAAAAAACCCCTAGGATAGCTAAAAACATTGAAGGTATTTTTATGGTTTGTAGTTCAGGGTTTAGGGTCTAACGACCCTAAACCTTAAACCACAAACCCTAAAAAACTGTCGCGTTAGTGATGACAATATAAAGTGTAGAACTAATGCCAAAAAGATTACCCTACCCCCCAAACACCCAAAAAACCACCATAGGATAGCTAAAAACGTCGAAGGTATTTTTATGGTTTGTAGTTTAGGGTTTAGGGTCTAACGACCCTAAACCCTAAACCACAAACCCTAAAAAATAGTCGAGTCAGTGACGACAATATAAAACGTAGAACTAATGCCAAAAAGATTACCTACCCCCAAACACCCTAAAAACAACCCTAGGAATGCTAAAAACGTCACAAGGTTTGTAGTACATGGTTTAGGGTCTAACGATCTTTGATTCACTTTTTAACGACATTTGGTTTACTTTTTAACAACCTTTGATTCACTTTTCTAAAACTTAAGATTCACAATGAATCTTAAAACATATGTACATACAAAAATAAAAAAATAAATTTATCAAAACATATTCATGTTTAGTCTTATTTTGAAGAGCTCGAATTATGATGAACAATGGTATAAAATTTATTGTAACACCCCTACTACGCACATAACACCACTTGAAATCGCAGCGGAATTTAAACAACTAAACAGTAACTAAACGAATGGTGCTACAACGCCGTCAACCACCCACGTGGTTAACAAGGCTGAATAAATACAAGTGTACCGGTCTGATGATCAGACTCACGAGCATAGAACTAATAACCATATATATACATTAACAAAATACCGAGTATTTACTTACATCCTTTACTGTATACTGTCACTGTAAACCGTTCACAACCAAAATATATAACGCCACGGGAGCACAGGCGCATCCCGGGCCAACATCCAAAAGCAACCAAAAGTAAACCTGCATCCTAGGATCTAAAGCCACTCCGCTTCTTCGATCCTCATCCTGCAGTAAAAGAAATATGGAGCCCCGAGGGGTCAGCAACCCTTGGCTGGTATGGTTAACGCGCAGCCCATCGGCTACCGGGATGCGCGCAAACTATTTGTCATGATGACATGGGATTCATTTTAAAACACACAACTTATACATATATATCACATCATGGGTATTGTACACAGCATCACATACATCACACAAGAACAATTCCTTTTAGGAAGAGAACCAACACAGTTAGTCCCCATAGAGAGCCTAGATGAAATACCCCAAACTTAGATATGGTGTTTAAATGATAAACTAAGATATAAGGAGGCTAAATAATGCCTTAGAAACATTAAGAAACATTTCTAATCAAAGAAAATATAAGGAAACACCAAAAGCAGTTTTAACAAAAACGTGCTCTAAGCTTGGAGAGACTTGGGAGAGTGCCCAGATATTGTTCTAAGACCTTAGTAATATCCTAATGGTCATTTAAAAGCAATTACCAAAAAACCAAGCTTGAAAACAAGTTAAAACACAAAATGTGCTTTAAGGAGTCTTAAAGCACGTTTTTGAAAAATTGTCTTGTAAATGGGTTTTGAATGGCTAAATGTCCATCATTACTCTTTAATTAATATGTGTACTATATAGTATCACATTTGGAGGTCTATATCAATGGGAAATCAAAAATTTCACAACAATGTGCCTTGTTTTGATGAATAGTGAATTAATTAAGCTAGTTTATAACATAAGTCTATATAAGTGAGACATTTTGTCAACAAAGACTAAACTACCCTCATTCACTAAAGGGGGCCGGTTTTTTAAGTGTGACTCACCACACTTATCTAGCTAAGTAAAGAGAAAGCAAAATAAGTAAGTTATAAAGCATAAAGTACTATTCACCTTTTAAGATAAATATCACATTTTGCTTACCTCTCTCCTCACTTCTTCATTCTTCCTTGTCTCACACGATTTCTTGCTCTCTTTCTCTTCTCCATTAACGTGAAGCTCCTCTCCATGCTAGCTCAACCTTCTCTTGCACACATCTTGCTCATTTTAGCTCCAAATCCAAAACAAAATACATATTCTTCTTAGTTAGCTCAAGCTCCTCCTTTCTATCTTTTCAAAACTTCAAGATCTTCATTTTGGTGCCAAGTCAAACCACCATTAGAGGAGGAAATTCAAGTTTGGAGACTCCATTGGCATCTCCATTCTCTTAAGGTAAAGAAAGTGTAAGAAAATCTAGGTTTCCACCATTTTCTTCACATGACCGAAAATATATACTCATGGGACTCCATGTTTATGCCTTGTTCTAGCTTGTTTCTACTCTTCAAAGGAGGGAGGAGGTCCTTCTTGCTTCACATCCAAGTTTGTCTTGAGAAACCAAGGTAAAACAATCACATTAATACCTTAAAACATATTTTTAAACCTAGGGTTTGTTCCTTAGGGTTAATGTGTTATCTAGTACTCATTGGAGTCATTGGATATTGGTTAGAACATTGGCAAAGAGAATCACATTGGTGACCGAGATTGAACAAAGGAAAACCTAAGGAAGAAAGCTTTTAAGCTTGTGAGAAAACAAGGTAAATTACTTACCTTAAGGTGTTTTGTTGTTTAAGGGAATGAGATGTGGGTATACGATGAGTTTGGTGTAGAGTTTATATTGGGAAGGTGCTATAAAACCTAGGAGAAACAATGACAATACTTGTGAACTTGTGACTAAGGAGAAAATGAGAAAGATATAGTTTAAGGATGTAAAGGTGAAGTACAAGAAGCATTTTATTTCAATGGGAGCCTTGTTGAGTGTATTCGCAGGTTGAAGGCATATATTTGTGGAAATTCAGTGGTTAAGATTATTGTTATTTAAGGGCCTAAGTGCCAAGCATTTTAAGTTTAAGCATTATATGATGATGTGGTGAAGTTTTAGTGTAATTTGGGTGTTAAGGTGTTGTGATGAGAATTTGTGTGCTGTTGGTTGTTTGAGGGAGAAAAACCATGTATTAGGTGGTAGTATATACTAGAGAACCTATGGCAAAATTTAAAGGAGAGTTTAAGTGTTTAAGATATTCTAAGGGAATTTAATGACTAAGGAAGTACTAGAAATGTCCTATACGTTGTCTTGATGAAAGAGGGTGAAGTTGAGGTGTTCTAATGACTTATAATGACTTAGGTATCACCATGGAGGATTTAGGAATCAAGAGAATGTATTTGAGTATTTAGGACTTAGGTAAATGTTGGTGCACAACTAGGAAGGAAATAATGTGTTGATGATGGAAGTTTAAGCTTGTGAAGGAAACATTTGGCATAGTAGTTACACTAGGTATGAACCACCACCTAGAAACCTAGAGGAAAGCATTACAAGTGTTAGCATTGTTACAAGGAAAATGCATAATGACTAAGGTGAATCTTGGTGAATGATTTAATGTGTTTAAGGAGATAGAAATGAGTTTTATGGATGTTGTATGAGGGTATAATTGTACCAAATGATGTTAGGAGACATTATGAGGGTTTAGGAGAAGTTTGGTGAAAATTGGTTAAGTGTTGAAGGCTTAGAAAATGAGTGTTTTGCCTTGTCCGAACATCCGTCCGGACATGGACGTTCGGACAGGCCCTGTTGCGTGAAAATATTCAGAGTCTCGACTTGTGTCCGACCTTTGGAAGTCCGGACACAAGTTCGGACGTGTCTGCTTCTACTTTGAATTTTCCTCGACCCATGTCCGAACTTCCGAAGTCCGGACACAAGTTCGGACAAGCGTCTATTTTCAGTTTTGAGTCTCGACTTGTGTCCGAACTTGGGAAGTCCGGACACAAGTTCGGACAGGCCACTGTATGGACCAAAAACCTTGTTTAAGGTTAGGAAATGATGGGGATAATTAAGTATGGATGTTATGAGATTGTTAAGGACTTGTTTGGTAGGGTAGTAATGATTGGGACCCTAAGAACTTAAGGAATTAAGTTAAGATTAAGTATAAGTTTTTATGTTTAAAGTTAAGGTTGTAAGTTAAGTGGCAAAGACTTAAGAGGGTATTAAGTGGGAATCTTTAGAGACTAAGTGAGTTAAGAAAGGTACAAATAACTAATGACCTAAAAATGAATGAATGTTTTAGGTTTGTGAATTGGGACCCGAAGAAGGTTAAACAAACAACGATCGACGGTGAACGGTACAGTCTTTCTGTGACCTGCTTGCTAACGAGGTGTCCCTCGGCTTGTGTGCTATCTGCTTATTTGCTATGACTAAGACAAGATAAAGCATGCAACCGGTCATATTTATTCTCGATGTGAATGTGTTTACTCCACACTAACCCACGAGACTTGAGAATGTTGCTAACTAAGTTTAGTACTCACTGAGTTAAGGTTAAGAACTAAGTATTGTTGATTGTTGGTTTTACCCGTCAAGGTTTAACTAACACTTGGTAATTAAGGCTTTCACTAACCATAACTTGGGGTGGGAGTGAGGAATCCGGAATGGTACCGGCACATGTGTATTGGGGAGGTCGGTATCTGAATCAGATCCGACTTCCAAATAAGACTTGTCATTAGACTCGTCGCCTAGGGTCAACAAATCGACCCGACCACCCGGGCTACTGTTTGAGGTGGGAGGCACATTAAGGATGGCGTGGGGGGGATCAAGCCTACATCCCCAATAAATTAAGAAAGGTAGCTTATCGTCGGATAGTGCACTGCTACCGGCTAGGGTTAACCAAGCCCTACAAAGATAAGCAACCAACTAAGGGCTAACCAATCTAATAGGAGCGGTTGGCAAGTATAAGGTTAAGGAGATTGTGGATCTAAGGAGTTAAGAACTAACTCACTTATTAAGGAACGCCTGAGTCGTTCGTTTGATTATGAGAATTATGTTCATTGTGGTTGTTGGTTGTTGTTGTGCTTCATATTAAGCTTATTGCGCTATTTATGCTTATCATGTTAATCAACTCCCATGCTATCGACAATTAGTCGTCGTAGCCCCGTTAGCTTGGGGGCCATGGGAGGGTCGTACCAGCATTCGTGCTGACCCCCTTTGGGGGCTGTTTTTACACTTGCAGGTAAGCGGCCGATGAAGTCACACCACGAGAGTAGGAGCGGGTAGCCCTAGGTGGGACTTTATTTTGAGTACGGGTAGCGCCTGTGCACCCGTCTGTTAGTAGTGGGATATGAGATATTTATATGGTTTGAGAATACTTAAAACTCGGATGGTGTATGTATTTTGGATGTACGGTTGTAAATATTTAAATTACGGTAATTCTTGTTGGTTAGACCGTAGCTAGGTCCTGTGTACTTATTCCGCTGCGACGTTAAGTATAGTCTGTTAAGTTGCGATAACCACGATTGGCTTAGGACGGGGTGTTACAAAAGTGGTATCAGAGCGTAGTTACGCTCTGATCAAGAAATACCGGACATGAGTAGCCACCGAGTTAGGATATAAGTTGAGGAATAAGTATTGGGTTAAGGGTGTGAGAAGTTAGAGTGAGTAGAGTCAGACGACCACTAATAAGTGTGGATTGTCTTTACCGTCTACGGACGTTATAAATTTACTAACCAAAACTATGGTGAGTACGAATCTAATGTAAGTTATGCTTGTTCAGATGGCAGGACGCCCTAGAGGAGGCCGAGGTCGCGGCCGGGGTGAGGATATTCCAGGGATACCTGGAGGGCAGACGATCGCAGAGATCGTAGCTGCCGCTTTAGGGCACATGGGCTATCAGCCTGGTGTGGGTGCACCACCTCCACCGCCACAACCTAGGGAACCAAACTGGGTGAAGAGTCTATCAGATCTTCGACCCGCACATTTTAAGGGGGAGACCGATCCCGCCAAGCTTGAGGCGTACATCTCCGAGCTGGAGACCGCCTTCGAGACCCTTGATGTCCCTGCTGGGATCAAGGTGCGCCTAGCTGCTTTCTATCTGAAGGGGGCGGCAGGCGATTGGTGGAAGCTGGTGAGGGCCGAGCATGTGGCCAATCCAGAGTTCGGCTGGGAGCAGTACACCGCCTTGCTACGAGCAAAGTACTACCCCGCCCATGTCCAGACGAAGAAGCGCTTACAGTTGGATGCGCTTAAGCAGTCGGACAAGATGACAGTGGACGAGTATTACTCAGAGTTCACCGCCTTGCTCCGTCTTCTGCCGGGTCTAGGGTATTCTGACCAGATCTTGGTGGACCGCTTCTATGGCGGGCTTAGCCATCGACTCCGCTACGGCATGGGGCCGACGAGTTACACTACCTTGCAGGTAATAAGAATGATTGAAATTTGAGTAAGTGGTGAATGAGATTTAGATTATGAGAAATAAGTGAGACTAATATTATGGAAAAGCAGGAGTGCTATCATGCCGCTGCTAAGGTTGAGATTACCGTCCAGCTGAGGGACGAGGAGAACGCTAAGAGAAAGAGTGCTGGGAAGAGTGCGGAACACCAAGGGCAAGGAGGGTACAAGAAACAAAAGTACCAGCCTCAAGCCCAGAAAAATCAGAACCCGAAGGGGAAGGAGGGAAAGGAGAAGGCTCCGGACGAGCCATTGAAGCTGACGTATGCTTATGCAGCTACACCCCTGCGCTCTAAGGCGCCAAAGGGTAAGGAATTGGTATTAAAGAAGTTAAGAAACAACTAGTAACCATTTGGGATGTGAATATTGACATTGTGAATGATCAGGATCTGAGACTGAGAAAGGAGCCGGTGGTGGATACCAGCGACGCTTCATCTGTAGGTGGTGTCACAAGGACCACCCCGGGCTCGACTGTAAAGGGAATAAGGTGGAGTGTAACTTTGCGTGAGTACTGGGACACCGAGCATATGAGTGCTACGGGAATCCGGAGAGTAAGAATTACAGACCCAGTTTTAAGGTTAAGGCCAAGGCTGATCAGGGATCTGGATCTGACGGTCAGAGGAGGGGGGGCAACCAGCTGCAGACAAGAACCCGAGGGTGACCCAGAAGTCGGGACCCACTCTACACATGGTGGACCGGGACGATGAGCCTGAGCCCTCATCGAGGCCAGGTACCACTATAACCATTTAGTAATAAAACTACCTGCTTACCGCATTATCATGCATGTTGGTGAAATAAATGAGTTAAGTAAGAATAAGATGAGATAGAATAAGTGAGAGATAACCTACTATCACTCTAGGAAGATTCAACATCTGCTACCCAATACCATCTACACTAACCCGGAGCACACCGACATCGAAATCATAGACTTTCCAAACGAACATGTCAGGTTATCCGCCCAGGTATGATTCTATAAGGGGGTACCGACACCCGAAGCACAAATAGCCATCATCAGGAGATGCAATCAACTAGGAATGGGACCGGGAGGTTTTTACACACCGGAGTACCCAGGGGGAGCAAAGATGAAATTAAAGATGATGAGCTTGGGAAGGATTGGAATCCGTATGCCAAGAATTACCAAACCACAAGGGAGCAAGATGGAGTCTCACCACCGGGAATACCCGAAGAGTTCCATCCAGTCATTACACAAGTCATGGAAATCGCTCAGCAGTTGGAAGCTGAACCGATTCCAGACATCCAGCCAGACTTTGTATTGTAAACTTCTACGAAAAAGATGGGAAACTGGGACTACACCAGGATAAGGACGAGACAACGGATCTCTCGAAAGAGGGATACCCATAGTGTCTTGGTCCATTGGAGATGATGCGGAGTTTTTATACGGCGAGCAGAAGCGTGCGGACCGTTGCAGATAAGATAGTACTTAAGTCAGGTGATGTATTAATTTGGGAGGAGAATCAAGGATGTTATACCAGGGATTAAGAGAATCAAGCTGAATACAGCACCGTCAGCAGTAATCAATGCGACGCATATGAGACCAGGAAGATTAAACCTAACCTTTAGACAACATTAGCCATGTAATGTTAGAATGAGATGAGAAATGAGATGTAAGATTGAAGCACATGTGAAAACAGGATGGTCATGAATAAAATAACAGTGTTGTTCATAAATTGTTACGACTCTTGTTATACCATCAATACTCATGGAGCTTGTGAACACAATCAGGTCATGGACTCGGTACGGAAGGTGCACTAAGCATACTCACAGAGGCACAGGCCGACGCCAGCGGTACTATCCTCACCGGCACCTTTCCGATCAATGGAATTGAGGCATCAGTTCTCTTCGACTCAGGGGCCTCGCATACCTTTGTCTCGGCATCATTTGCGAGCAGGTTGGGGCTAGACGCTGAGGAGCTACCCGACTTCACGGTTACGCTCCCGTCTAAGGAGAAGGTTCGTTGCTCGTTATTACCGAGGAGCCACCATCAGCATTAAGGGGAAGACTTCCCAGTCAGTTTCATTGAGTTCAGTAAGCTAGGATTTGATGTTATCTTCGGGATGAACTGGTTGGAGCGGCACAAGGGACGTATCCCTGCGCCGAGCATAGATTGCTGCTCAGGAGTCGTCTGGGGTAACAATATCATTACCGCCAGAGGCCCAGAGAGCCTTCGACTAAAATCATCACCGCCATGGCAATGCATAGAATTAAGGAGAAAGGAAGAAGTATACCTCTGCTGTACAGGACATAGAGAGAGACCTGAGTTCGACCCGACTTACCGGTAGTGTCGGAGTTCCCCGACTATTTCCACGGGAACTGCCCGCATGCCACCACACTCGGGAGGTAGAGTTCACCATTGAGCTGCTACTGGTACCGGACCGATAGCCAAAGCACCATACCGTATGGCTCCGGCAGAAAGGACTGAGTTAAAAGAACAACTGAAAGATTTGTTGGATAAAGGATTCGTTAGACCAAGTGTGTCACCATGGGGAGCGCCAGTCCTCTTCGTGAAGAAGAAGGATGGTAGTCTCCGCCTCTGCATCGACTACAGAGAGCTGAATGCAGTGACAGTGAAGAATAAGTACCCACTACCCCGCATTGACGATCTGTTCGATCAGTTGAAGGGAGCATCTGTGTTTTCCAAGATTGATCTCAGATCGGGGTATCATCAGATAGCCATTAAGGAGGGAGACATTGAGAAGACGGCATTCCGGACACGATACGGCCACTATGAGTTTACAGTGATGCCGTTCGGTTTGTCGAACGCGCCAGCGAAGTTTATGGATCTGATGAACCGCTTGTTCCGGGAGCAGCTGGACAAGTCGGTTGTGGTTTTTATTGATGATATTCTGATATATTCAAAGTCTAAGGTTGAGCATGAGGAACATTTGAGGAGGGTGTTGGAAATATTAAGGGAGAACCAGCTATATGCTAAGTTCTCCAAGTGTGAGTTTTGGCTTGACCAGGTCTCTTTCCTAGGTCATGTCATCTCAGATGCTGGGATCGCAGTGGATCCAGCAAAGATTGATGCCGTACGTACCTGGCCAAGGCCGAAGACTGTTACCGACATCCGGAGCTTTCTCGGTCTGGCAGGTTACTACAGGAGTTTGTTAGAGATTTCAGCAAGGTCGCGAAGCCGATGACCAGTCTGATGAAGAAAGATGCACCATTTCTGTGGACAGATGACTGTGAGAGATCGTTTCAGCGCTTAAAGGACTCACTGACCACTGCACCGGTACTGACTATTCCAGACGGTACAGAGGGCTTTGAGGTTTATTGTGATGCATCCGGCAGAGGGCTGGGTTGCGTGCTCATGCAACATGGCAAGGTGGTGGCATATGCCTCACGCCAGTTGAAGAAACATGAGGAGAACTACCCCACACATGATTTAGAGCTGGGAGCTGTAGTCTTCGCTTTGAAGATATGGCGCCACTACTTATATGGGGTTAGTGTCACGATCTACACCGATCACAAAGTTTGAAATACATATTCACTCAGAAGGAGTTAAATCTTCGACAGAGGAGATGGTTAGAATTTCTGAAAGACTATGACATTGACCTCCAATACAAAGAAGGGAAGGCCAATGTTGTAGCAGATGCCCTGAGCCGTCGAGCACACTCACTCCATTCGCTAGTTTCTTTCTCCAGCTTGGTTGATGAGGTGCGAGAGGCTCAGAGGACTGATGAGTATATGAGAGAGGTCAGACAGAAGCTGACAGATGGTACCTTTGAGAGTCAGAAATACGACTTCAGACTTCATGATGATGATCTGATCAGACTTAAGGGCCGATTATGCATACCACGAGGTAACACGGATCTGAAAGACCGTATACTTAGAGAATCACACTGTTCTTCAGTTTCCATCCATCCGGGAGCCTCTAAAATGTATAAAGACATGAAGAGATACTTCTGGTGGTCGGGATGAAGACAGATGTTACCGAGTTCGTCTTGAGGTGTCTCACATGCCAGAAGGTGAAATTCGAGCACAGACGACCGGGCGGAATGGTACAGTCGATGCCAGTTCCGGAGTGGAAGTTCCATGATATCTCCATGGACTTCGTAGTTGGGCTTCCACCTGCTAGGGGAGGTCTCAACATGATATGGGTGGTGGTGGATCGCCTTACCAAAGTAGCCCGATTCATACCGATGAAGGATACTTGGAAGGTGACCAAATTAGCTGAGTTATTTGAGAAAGAAATCATGAGACATCACGGCATACCAAAGACCATAGTGTCAGATAGAGATACCAGATTCCTTTCGAGGTACTGGAGAGCTACCAGAGAAGCGTTGGGTACAGAACTCAAACTGAGTACCGCGTTCCATCCTCAGACAGATGGTCAGACTGAGCGTACTATTCAGACACTCGAGGACATGCTGAGAGCATGTGCCTTAGACTTCCAGGGCAGTTGGATTGACAGATTGCATCTGATCGAGTTTTCATACAACAACAGCTATCACGCTTCGATCAAGATGGCACCTTTTCAAGCGTTGTACGGTAGACCATGTCGTACACCGCTCTGCTGGGATGAGTCGAGTGAGACGGTCATTATAGGACCAGAGTACTTGAACAAGTTAAGGCTGAAGTTCAGCAAATCAGGGAGAACATGAAAGCTGCTCAAGATAGGCAGAAGTCGTATGCTGATGTTCGACGACGGGACCTGGAGTTCGCAGTGGGCGACCGGTATTTCTGCGAGTATCACCGATGAAGGGTGTATTCAGGTTTGGGCAGAAGGGCAAGTTAAGCCCGAAATTTGTTGGTCCTTATGAGATTACGGAGCGGGTGGGCCCGGTTGCTTACAGGTTGAATTTACCTGCTGAGCTGGGTAAAGTGCATGATGTTTTTCATGTTTCACAGCTAAAGAAATACATGCACCACCCCTCCCATGTGTTAGAACCTGAGAGGTTGACTTTAGAACCAAACATGAGATCCGTGGAGACTCCTCAGAGAATCTTGGACAGTAAGACTAGGGACACTCGCCACAAGTCAGTGCGACTGGTGAAGGTTCTCTGGTCTAACCAGGATGTCGAAGAGGCCACGTGGGAATTAGAGGATAAGATGAGGGCGAAGTACCCTTCTTTATTTACTGACTAGATCGTCTGTATAGGGTACGGGGCGTACCCCTTTTGGGGGGTAGAGCTTCCTCGCTTTTGAGTTAGGAAACGATCATGTTTGTCGTTTGTTTGGTTGTTTAAGATGTGAATTTGTGTAAGTGCTACACTTCGGTGTAAGTTTGAGTTATGTATGACTTATGTATTGTATTTGAGATTGACCTTTGAGTCTTGAGATGTATGAATGTGAATATAAGATGTGGTATTAAGATTAAGAAATGTGTACCGTGAATGGTTAACACATGTGTGAACTTTGAGGACAAAGTTCTTTTAAGGGGGGTAGATTGAAATACCCCAAACTTAGATATGGTGTTTAAATGATAACTAAGATATAAGAAGGCTAAATAATGCCTTAGAAACATTAAGAAACATTTCTAATCAAAGAAAATATAAGGAAACACCAAAAGAGCAGTTTAACAAACGTGCTCTAAGCTTGGAGAGACATGGGAGAGTACCCAAATATTGTTCTAAGACCTTAGTAATATCCTAATGGTCATTTTAAGTCAATTACCAAAGAAAACCAAGCTTGAAAACAGTTAAACACAAAATGTGCTTTAAGGAGTCTTAAAGCACGTTTTTGAAAATTGTCTTGTAAATGAGTTTTGAATGGCTAAATGTCCATCATTACTCTTTAATTAATATGTGTACTATATAGTATCACATTTGGAGGTCTATATCAATGGGAAATCAAAAATTTCACAACAATGTGCCTTGTTTTTGATGAATAGTGAATTAATTAAGCTAGTTTATAACATAAGTCTATATAAGTGAGACATTTGGTCAACAAAGACTAAACTACCCTCATTCACTAAAGGGGGCCGGTTTTTTAAGTGTGACTCACCACACTTATCTAGCTAAGTAAAGAGAAAGCAAAATAAGTAAGTTATAAAGCATAAAGTACTATTCACCTTTTAAGATAATATCACATTTTGCTTACCTCTCTCCTCACTTCTTCATTCTTCCTTGTCTCACACGATTTCTTGCTCTCTTTCTTCTTCTCTCCATTAACGTGAAGCTCCTCTCCATGCTAGCTCCACCTTCTCTTGCACACATCTTGCTCATTTAGCTCCAAATCCAAAACAAAATACATATTCTTCTTAGTTAGCTCAAGCTCCTCCTTTCTATCTTTTCAAAACTTCAAGAGCTTCATTTTGGTGCCAAGTCAAACCACCATTAGAGGAGGAAATTCAAGTTTGGAGACTCCATTGGCATCTCCATTCTCTTAAGGTAAAGAAAGTGTAAGAAAATCTAGGTTTCCACCATTTTCTTCACATAACCGAAAATATACTCATGGGACTCCATGTTTATGCCTTGTTCTAGCTTGTTTCTACTCTTCAAAGGAGAGGAGGTCCTTCTTGCTTCACATCCAAGTTTGTCTTGAGAAACCAAGGTAAAACAATCACATTAATACCTTAAAACATATTTTTAAACCTAGGGTTTGTTCCTTAGGGTTAATGTGTTATCTAGTACTCATTGGAGTCATTGGATATTGGTTAGAACATTGGCAAGGAGAATCACATTGGTGACCGAGATTGAACAAAGAAAACCTAAGGAGAAAAGCTTTTAAGCTTGTGAGAAAACAAGGTAAATTACTTACCTTAAGGTGTTTTGTTGTTTAAGGGAATGAGATGTGGGTATATGAGTTTAGTGTAGAGTTTATATTGGGAAGGTGCTATAAAACCTAGGAGAAACAATGACTATACTTGTGAACTTGTGACTAAGGAGCAAATGAGAAAAGAGATAGTTTAAGAATATAAAGGTGAAGTACAAGAAGCATTTTATTTCAATGGGAGCCTTGTTGAGTGTATTCGCAGGTTGAAGGCATATATTGTGGAAATTCAGTGGTTAAGATTATTGTCATTTAAGGGCCTAAGTGCCAAGCATTTTAAGTTTAAGCATTATGATGATGTGGTGAAGTTTTAGTGTAAATTGGGTGTTAAGGTGTTGTGATGAGAATTTGTGTGGTATTGGTTGTTTGATGGAGAAAAACCATGTGTTAGGTACTATATACTAGAGAACCCATGGCAAAATTTAAAGGAGAGTTTAAGTGTTTAAGATATCTAAGGGAATTTAATGACTAAGGAAGTACTAGGAATGTTCTATGGTTGTCTTGATGAAAAAGGGTGAAGTTAAGGTGTTTTAATGACTTATGATGACTTAGGTATCACCATGGAAGATTTAGGAATCAAGAGAATGTATTTGAGTATTTAGGACTTAGGCAAATGTTGGTGCACAACTAGGAAGGAAATAATGTGTTGATGATGGAAGTTTAAGCTTGTGAAGGAAACATTTGGCATAGTAGTTACACTAGGTATGAACCACCACCTAGAAACCTAGAGGAAAACATTACAAGTGTTAGCATTATTGCAAGGAAAATGCATAATGACTAAGGTGAATCTTGGTGAATGATTTAATGTGTTTAAGGAGATAGAAAATGAGTTTTATGGATGTTGTATGAGGGTATAAGTGTACCAAATGATGTTAGGAGACATTATGAGGGTTTAGGAGAAGTTTGGTGAAAATTGGTTAAGTGTTTGAAGGCTTAGAAAATGAGTGTTTTGCCTTGTCCGAACATCCGTCCGGACATGGACGTTCGGACAGGCCCTGTTGCGTGAAAATATTCAGAGTCTCGACTTGTGTCCGACCTTTGGAAGTCCGGACACAAGTTCGGACGTGTCTGCTTCTACTTTGAATTTTCCTCGACCTATGTCCGAACTTCCGAAGTCCGGACACAAGTTCGGACAAGCGTCTGTTTTCAGTTTTGAGTCTCGACTTGTGTCCGAACTTGGGAAGTCCGGACACAAGTTCGGACAGGCCACTGTATGGACCAAAAACCTTGTTTAAGGTTAGGAAATGATGGGGATAATTAAGTATGGATGTTATGAGGTTGTTAAGGACTTGTTTGGTAGGGTAGTAATGATTGGGACCCTAAGAACTTAAGGAATTAAGTTAAGATTAAGTATAAGTTTTTATGTTTAAAGTTAAGGTTGTAAGTTAAGTGGCAAAGACTTAAGAGGGTATTAAGTGGGAATCTTTAGAGACTAAGTGAGTTAAGAAAGGTACAAATAACTAATGACCTAAAAATGAATGAATGTTTTAGGTTTGTGAATTGGGACCCCGAAGAAGGTTAAACAAACAACGATCGACGGTGAACGGTACAGTCTTTCCTGTGACCTGCTTGCTAACGAGGTGTCCCTCGGCTTGTGTGCTATCTGCTTATTTGCTATGACTAAGACAAGATAAAGCATGCAACCGGTCATATTTATTCTCGATGTGAATGTGTTTACTCCACACTAACCCACGAGACTTGAGAATGTTGCTAACTAAGTTTAGTACTCACTGAGTTAAGGTTAAGAACTAAGTATTGTTGATTGTTGGTTTTACCCGTCAAGGTTTAACTAACACTTGGTAATTAAGGCTTTCACTAACCATAACTTGGGGTGGGAGTGAGGAATCCGGAATGGTACCGGCACATGTGTATTGGGGGAGGTCGGTATCTGAATCAGATCCGACTTCCAAATAAGACTTGTCATTAGACTCGTCGCCTAGGGTCAACAAATCGACCCGACCACCCGGGCTACTGTTTGAGGTGGGAGGCACATTAAGGATGGCGTGGGGGGGGATCAAGCCTACATCCCCAATAAATTAAGAAAGGTAGCTTATCGTCGGATAGTGCACTGCTACCGGCTAGGGTTAACCAAGCCCTACAAAGATAAGCAACCAACTAAGGGCTAACCAATCTAATAGTGGAGCGGTTGGCAAGTATAAGGTTAAGGAGATTGTGGATCTAAGGAGTTAAGAACTAACTCACTTATTAAGGGAACGCCTGAGTCGTTCGTTTGATTGAGCTAATTATGTTCATTGTGGTTGTTGGTTTGTTGTGCTTCATATTAAGCTTATTGCGCTATTTATGCTTATCATGTTAATCAACTCCCATGCTATCGACAATTAGTCGTCGTAGCCCCGTTAGCTTGGGGGCCATGGGAGGGTCGTACCAGCATTCGTGCTGACCCCTTTGGGGGCTGTTTTTACACTTGCAGGTAAGCGGCCGATGAAGTCACACCACGAGAGTAGGAGCGGGTAGCCCTAGGTGGGACTTTATTTTGAGTACGGGTAGCGCCTGTGCACCCGTCTGTTAGTAGTGGGATATGAGATATATTATATGGTTTGAGAATACTTAAAACTCGGATGGTGTATGTATTTTGGATGTACGGTTTAAATATTTAAATTACGGTAATTCTTGTTGGTTAGACCGTAGCTAGGTCCTGGTGTTACTTTATTCCGCTGCGACGTTAAGTATAGTCTGTTAAGTTGCGATAACCACGATTGGCTTAGGACGGGGTGTTACACTAGAGAATGTTGTCATGCTCATGCTAAGCTCGTTACATAACTCGTTACCGTCCTGTTAGATTGAACAGATAACTTAACACAAGGTGCCTCAGATATAGTGATCCAAGCACACCGAACAACACATAGTATGCCCCTGTGGCCCGACGTGAGTCAGTAATAGCCTTGGTTAAGCTAAAGGGAAGGTTGGAAACCAAATTGGAGAACAACCATAACATACGAGAGAGTCGAACCGGTTATGACATCGACTCCCATACTCACACGCGTGGCCGGAACAGACCGGACTCCTCACTTCCCCCGTTAGCACTTATTAGCAGTTCATCATCGAACCCAATACACAATTCACAATAATAGGTCAAGTCTTGTTAGACACACACAAGGGAAGAGAGAGTCATACTTAACAACATATAATATTTAACAACTGTAAACTCTTTACATGGTTTAATCTTACAAAGTCATAAACACACAGAAAACAAACACACACAACCGGTGTAAACCGGTAGGCAACAGACTGCAAGAAACCATACCTTGGTCCTTGCCTCGACTGGTTTCCACCTTGAGAGAACCCTAAACACATTTAGTAACGTCGGTTAATTATCTTCCTTAACATTCAATTCTTACTAAGTATTCACATGAGTATATGTCATGTTTAAATGTCTAACTTACCCTAGGTTACCTTCATTATACCCCTATGGGTTAACTACATAAGTCACATGTTTTTCTTTTTTTTTTTACAAGTTTAGATCCGACCGACCCTACCGACCGACCCTACCCTTGGGTCGGTCTTTAACAGAGACATTTACCGTCTTTTCTTCCTACCCGACCGACCTAGACAGGGTCGGTCCCCTGGGTCGGTCTCTAACAGATGCAATTTTCCCTGCTATTTACAGTCCGACCGACCCTGCCAGGTTCGGTCCCCGGGTCGGTCTACTGCAGAAACTTCCTATGAATTGTCCAAATTACTCCCAACTTTTCCTTAAGTCTCCCAATGTGTTGTAACACCACATGGCACACTAAATACTTCATATAACATCCATTAAACTCAAGTTCTAACTCATTTCTAAACCCTTCAAACATCTACTCATTTCCTTGTAAAATTCCTTAACACTTATAACATTTTATACTCGGTTTCTAAATGGTTTCTCACCTATGATAACTACTATCCCAAAATGCTTTCTTCTCATCTTAACACCATCTCTTAAGCATTATTTCTTACCAACCTAAACCCTAGTTGAGGTCTAAGTCCTCTCGTTACCTAGAACAACTTAAGACATTATTTCATCTCTTGTAAAACACTTAGTCATTTTCTAACACCTCTAGTTCACCAAGCCTTACATTAACACCTAGAACTCCTTGGATATTTCCTAAATTTTGACATGGATTCTCCTAGAACATTACTAAACCAAAACACATTAATTGTTCTCTCCATTAATCACACAAGAACTCCTAAAATCACCAAGAACACTCTCGTATAAAAACTTCACTCAAATCACACTACATTACAATATAATGCATAATTTAAATTGCATGACACTTAGGCCCTTAAAATTCATGGCTCTTAGGCCCTTAAAGTGCTTAAATCATAAACACTGAATTTCCACAATTATAAGCCTTTGACCTGCAAATACATACAACAAGACAGTTCTTTTACTAGTCTCCTTGAGAACATTTACTAGGTCATTCACCTTTTGCTCTTTAGGTAGTTTTAACAAGCATCATAAGCTCATTTCTCCTAAGGCATTAAAACAACATTAGGTTAGTAGATTTACCTCTTTTCCCAAACAACTTCTTTCTTGTTTCCTTATAAAACCGGTAAGGTATTTGATTCCTTGTCAAGTTCTAAACAATATACAAATATTATAATGAGTATTCAAGCTATAAGCTTCATCTCATTGTAAACCCTAATTTTACATTGTTTCAAAAACATTAATGTGGTTGTTTTACCTTGATCTTTGAAGAGAGTTTGAATATATATCAAGAGAGGACTCCACCTAGTCCTTGAAAGGTTGGAATGAAGCTAAAACAAAGCCTATAAAGAGCACCTTCAATGTACATTTTCGGTCAAGGCAAAAACATGAAGGAAATGTAGTTTTTATTGAGATTCCTTACCTAGAAGCAAAGGAGAGTAATAATATGTAGAAATACAAGCTCAAGCTCCTTCAATGGTGGAACTCCATGGCACCGAAATGGGGGCTCTTGAAGTTTTGAGAAGATAGGAATGAAGAGCTTGATGAGAGGAAAGATTGGTGGTTTGTTTTTTTGATTTGGACAAGTGAGCTAGATTTTACAAGAGGTCAAAGCTAGACTTTTAATGGTGGTGGTGAGTATTACCGTGAGAGAGCAGCAAGAAGGAAGGAGGTGGAGTTTGGAACCGTGTGAAATGGAGGAGGGAAATGAGAATGAAGATAGAATTTGCTTTAAGAAGATATTTGTTCTTATAAAGTAAAAAGTAGCTTAATTAGTTTTCTTTATTTACTTATCATATTAACTAAAGAGTGGTGAGTCACCACACTTAGAAAACCGGCCCCCTATAATATAATGAGGGTATTTTAGTCTTTGTTTGTCAATTTAATTACTTAAGACAACATATGTTACAAACTAGCTTATAAAAATCACTATTTATAAAAACAAGGCACTTAGAAGTGAAATTTTTGATTTCCCATTGATATAGACATCCAAATGTGATATTATATAGTACACATATATATTTAAGAGTAATGATGGACATCTAGCCACTCAAAACTCATTTACAAGACAATTTTTCAAAAATGTGCTTTAAGACTCCTTAAAGCACATTTTGTGTTTTAACTTGTTTTCAAGCTTGGTTTTCTTTGGTAATTGGTTTAACATGTTCATTAGTATATAAATAAGGTCTTGGTAAGTTCATTAGGTCTTAACCAAGCTCAACCCAAGCTTAGAGCACATTTTGGCTCTTATTGACCTTAAAGCACATTTCATGTTTTCTTTTGTTTAAATTTGTTTACTAATGTTTCTAAGACTCTTTTTAGTCTTAATATACCATATTTAGGTGTTTAAACAATATAACTAGGTTTGGGGTATTTCATTTATGTTATTTGTACTTATATATAATAAGATACAACATTTTAAAGTTTTACAAAATAATAAAGTAGAAAATGACAAAATAGGTGCCACTTTGTAAGGTGGAACCATTGCCAGGTTCGAAATCGCCATAAATTACCCTACATCACATACACTAGGAGAGTTAAAATTGTCGAAGTATTATTTTAGGGTTTGTAGTGTAGGGCGTAGGTTTATTTTAGAGTTTGTAGTGAAGAGTTTAAAAAATATATGACTTGATTTAGCAATGCTAGGGTTCCTTTGAACTTCAGTCTCTCAAGTATTCTCACTATTTTTAACATATTAAATACATTTTTTTATATTTATTACAATTTATTTGTAATACTTATATTTTTCTCACTACTCTATTTTTTTATTACAACTCTTTACTCATATTTAATTAAGTTTTATAAGATTATTTTTTAAATGCATATTAGTTATATTTTAGATACATCACCAAATTGTAATTCTTATTAATATTAAAAAAATTACATTATTTTATAAAATTGAAAAAAAATCTTGCAAATAAAATATGTCTTATTAAAAATAAATATATACGTCATTCTAATTGTACAAATTATTATTTAATTTTCTAAAGTAAAACATTACTAAATCCACAAATAAGTTATAATATAATCATGGTCATCATTATATATTATATTGTATCAGCAAAAGGATTCATAATGTAACACAAAATTAATTTATATAAAATGAATTGAATAACATGCGGAGTCTTCATATTCCACCCACCGTAAAAATCTTTCATACAGTGAACCATAAATAAACGCACATATAGACCGTGAGATTAGAGTATTATAAAAGTTTTGGGTGGTAGAGATCGATTCCGTCAATGACGGAAAAATACGATCCGTCACAAAATCCCTTCCGTAAATTAATACTGCTCTCTACTACTGATACGGGCGTGGTTTGGACGACGGACGCTAGATTTCTGTCAAAATGACGGACGTAATCTTAGCCTTTAATATTTTTGTTTCTTTTAGTTTTAATGTAAATTGTTAGATTTTTTTTATATGTAGATGTTAGAAACATGGCGCTGATCTTGTAATTCGTGAAGCTGAAGGACAACTTTTATTTTTCTTATTAACAAATGATGATAACTTATCTTAGCTTTTTTTTAATCTTAACTAGTGGATTACACATCTTTATTTTCAAATATAAACACATATGTTGCTGCTACTAATAAAAAGTAGATATTTTTTTCAGTTAGATTATAGAGAGAACATTTGTATTTTAATATTGTATTTTTTTTGTCTTTTTTACTATGCTTCAATGATATATAGTATTGTTGTTTATACAATATGTAAAAGATGGAGCATATATCAATTCAAAATACATACTTTAATCGAAATAATATTTTTTTAAAAAAATTACAAATTTTAAAATACATTTTGATCTAAAATTAAAAAAGTGACGTATGATGATTTATATATATATTTATATATAGAAAAACTGAGTATACACCATGATTCATATACACTATGACTCCATGATTCATATACACCATGATTCATATACACTATGATTCATATACACAATTGTGTACATGTTTATACCATCAGTGTAAACGTTTATTAACTATTATGGGTACACAAAATCAAGGTTAAATGAATACGTAAAATTGACTCCAGCAACTCAGTTTATCGTTTCCAAATATTTATATCCTCACGTTCTATACAATATAAAGTATAGAATGGCTTCCAAATAGATTACCCTACCCCCAAAACACCCCAAAACCCACCCTAGGAAAGCAAAAAACGTAGAAGACATTTTTAGGGTTTGTAGTGGTGGGTTTAGGGTAGACCATAAACCCGCTACCACAAACCCTAAAAACCTGTCGAGTTAGTTGTTACAGTATAAAGTACATAACAAATTCTAAAAAGATTACCCCAAACACTCTAAATATTTATACTTTTTTAAAGAAAAAACTAATGACATCGCTATTGTTTTATAGTTTTCTAATCTTATAATATTTGTTGTTGATACATATATGTAAAAAAATGGAGTACAACAATTCAAAATACACCAATCAAACTGATTAAAATTAGGGAATTGCTAATATAAAAAATACCAAGCTAATATTTATATTATTTTTGAAATTAAAAAAAGTGATGTATAATATTTTTTTAAAATATTGCACGTTAATTTTTCAACCTTCATGTTATAAGTTATTGTGTATTGCATATATAAAATCAAATGTTAATAAATACGTAAAGTCGACTCCAACAATTCAGTGTATGTATAATGTTGGAAATGTTATGTATAATCATGGTGTGGAAACGTTTATATATAATAATGGAATCGTAGAAACAGGGGCGGAGCCAGGATTTGAAATATATGGGGTCACTATTATTGAAAAAAAAATCTTGTATTCATAAATATAATTCAAATTTTTAAAAAATATAATCCTCTAGTACAATTGTACTCTACGTGGCTTCATTGCCTGAAAATATTTTATAATAGTTTCATCACTAATGGTCTCAAAAATATCTTTCTCTACGTATGTAACTAAACAATCATTAAGTAAGTCATCTTCCATCTTGTTGCGCAGATCGGTCTTCACATATTTCATTGCAGAGAATGCCCGTTCAACTGTTGCTGTAGCAACTGGTAGAATTAAAGCAAGCTTAACTAGCAAGAAGACTCGAGAAAAAGTTCAAATGTTGCTTTGTTTCAACCATCTTTCTTGCAAGATCACTAATTCCCTTCAAGTTAGAAAATCTTGCATCCTCGTGCATGTTGGCAATGAAATTATCAAGTTGATTACTTAGCTCTTGGATCTTGTTTTCACCATCAAAATCATCTGGATATAGACGTGCCATACGTAACAACTTGGTCTTGTCAAAACTAGAAAATGATTTAACTGGATTCAAGCAACTCATGCCAACTAACAATTCTGTGTTCACCTCTGTGAAACGGTCATTAAGCTCTTGAATCTGCATATCAACAATTGTATATAAAACAGTCACACGAAAGTAATGCATATTTGTCACGTCATCAACTCTACGCACTGATTTGATTCCCCAACTCCAATGTGTATGCATAGCATCCATATCAAGCACATCAATACCATGTTGGCAACAAAAAGATGTGACATCCGACATAAGCTCTTCCCAACCATCATCTCTCATTTTCTGTAACTGCCTTTTAGCTGTATCGAGAAGTATCATAGCATTAACTATATCTTGTTCTCTTTTTTGCAAAGCAATATTCAACTCATCAGTGATTGCTAAAACCTTATTCATCAAATGCAACATAAATGCAAACCGAAAAGAATGCAAAGATTTTACAAGTCCCTGTGCCCTCAACCGATCATTCGATTGCAAGCCTTCCATTGCAATATCACTTATCACCTCAATTATAGATGGAAACAAAGTAATCATATTGACTAGAGACTTGTAGTGATAACCCCAACGAGTATCACCTGGTCTGTTAAGCCCAAGTTCTTGATTCAAACCTTGACCTGTTTCAAGTTCACCCAAGCGACGAGCTTCTTCTTTTTGTGATGCTTGTTTCTCTCGAAGCATATCTCTATTTTTGAAGGAAGGTCCAATCACATTCAAGACAACATCGATTCTATCAAAAAGCCATTCCACATCATCATGAGTCCTGGCAACTACTACAAGGGTTAATTGAAGTTGATGAGCAAAGCAATAAACGCTATGGGCAGATCTAGAATCACTCATAATTAGGGTCCTTAACCCATTCAAATGTCCTTGCATATTACTAGCCCCATCGTAACATTGACCACAAATTTTGCAAGGGCTAAGAGAATGCTGAGCAAGCAAGGAATAAACTGCCTCTTTTAATGCCATTGCACTTGTTTGGCTAACATGAACAAGACCGACTAATCTTTCCATCATAAATCCTCTTTTATCAACATATCTTAAAACAAGAGCCATTTGCTCCTTATGAGATACGTCTCGAGATTCATCAACTAAAATTGTAAAATAATCATCATCAATATCCTTTATGATAGCCTTGACAGTTTCAGTAGCACATGCCTTCACAATATCTTTCTGAATCATGGGAGAAGTCATTTGTACATTTTGTGGGGCATTCCTCAAAACTACATCTCCCACAGCTTCAACACGCTCAGCATACCAATTCAAGAAAGTCAAAAAGTTACCTTTCCTAATAGAAGATGCACTTTCATCGTGACCTCGAAAAGGCAACCCAGAGATCAAAAGTAATCTTACAATATCAATTGAAGCTTTCAAGCGAGTCCAATACTCAATCTGGTTATGCTTCATCTGCTTTTCGAATGATGCTCGGATAGAGTGTTTTTGATTCATAAGGTCAATGCACATCCTGTAACACTGATAATGAACACTAGAAGGTTTTCCAATGTGTACTTCAAATCTATACTTTTTATTCCAATCATTAAAACCTTTGAATTTGCTTGAAAAAGTATCTCCTCCTTGATGTGGAAATTCATTAGAAAATAAGTAACACGGAAGACAAAACATGGCATCCTTTTTGATACTATACTCCATCCAACTAGAGTACTTATCAAACCATGAACCAACAAATGACCGTTTTTTATTAGAAAAAGGACTTTGAGGATATTTTGTAAGTCTAGGTTGATACGGACCTTTTTCAATATAATGTATTCTCACTTCATCCCGAATATTAGGATGATAAAGCTTGATAGGTTGTCTATCCGCTGGATCAGCAGGCAAAGAAGAGACATCAACTTCTTTTATTAATGAAGAATGTGTTTCTTGAGCAACTCCTTCTAACGAATTGGTTGTGTAACAGCCCAGTAATCAACCCACTTGTGAGATATTGTCCGCTTTGGGCCGCAGCCCGCACGGTTTTGCTTCCGGGGTACCATCCCAAAAGGCCTCTCACAAGGCAAGAGTATCCCCACACCTATAAGGTGTGGTTCGTGCGCTCTCCCGATCGATGTGGGAGGTGACCCCTACATTGGGTATCACACTCTACCCCCCTTGGGAGCCCAGCGTCCCCGCTGGCACACGACCTGGGCCTGGCTCTGATACCATCTGTAACAGCCCAGTAATCAACCCACTTGTGAGATATTGTCCGCTTTGGGCCGCAGCCCGCACGGTTTTGCTTCCGGGGTACCATCCCCAAAAGGCCCTCTCACAAGGCAAGAGTATCCCCACACCTATAAGGTGTGGTTCGTGCGCTCTCCCGATCGATGTGGGAGGTGACCCCTACATTGGGTATCACACTGTAAGGAGCTTCAGGAATCATCTAACCCTGATGTGATCAGCATCAGTGTTGAACTATCCTTCCACCCCAATTTGTGTTCGGTTTCCCTTGATCGCTAGCAGATCAAGTTCCACCTCCCACGTCAGTTTCAAACAATCAGATAGTCAAACATTTTTGTTTTCTATCTTTTACTCTTTCTAGTCATACTCACGAAACAATTCGTTTCAATTAATCTCTAGTTCCTAGTACTTAGGTCATTTGTCATTCTCATTGCTTCACTACTTTACCTAGGTATTCCATACTGGCTTCATTTACTCAAATTGTTGCTCAATTTAAAACACATAACATACAACTCCAAAGGATGGAACTCACTCCATCTATGATTCTCAATAAAATCACCTAGGGAACTCACTCCCTCTTAGGTTACACATCGGTTTCATGCCGATTCATACTCATCATAACTCATGTCTAATCTCACTAGACATATACTATAGGGATTCTCATTCCCCAGGAGTTTCTCTACTCCTCTTTTCATATATATACATTCTCATTACTTGCATCTCTCATGCACAATACTCATACTTACACGATGAATGGGTAGACATGTTTATGTAACATGAGTTCCAATCATCAAAATAATTTCTTTTGTGCTATGCACAAAGTAGTTTACGCACTAATACGTAGAACATACTCTAAGCGGTTTCTCGCCCTACCCCCCTTAAAAGGGGTTACCCGCGTAACCAACCATATGTTATCACTGAACATTGGTTCACAAATTCGAGTATTATGAAGTGTTTAAACTTCAGTACAGTTAATTTACTCATAACCGGGTTCGGTTCTAGCCTCTAAGGCTTCAATGGGTTTATGACATAGGTATACTTAACCCTGAATCATGGTCCACAAGCTTCTTCTGCGTGACCTGATAACTAAAGCTTAATTCGCTCTTTGGTATTCTCAATGTATTTCAATCGTCGCTTGGTATCTCTTACCGTATGCGAATTCGATGAATTTTAGATTGTCTCACCAGTTCTCTGGGAATCTACTTCGTATAACACTGTATACCTTTGTGATTATTCACTTATTTTCCCGACTTGTTGTCGGTTGAGGTCAAGCTACTACTTAGCATGTAGTGCTTCCTCGTTTTATAGTGGCTCATGGATTATGTTTGTTTCTTGGTTCTGTACCAGCGTTCTTCATTCATACTACTCTGTATTTTTTTCTACATATCGATCCTGAGCCCTGTGGGTTACTGCCCACGTTCTTTGTGCATCTTTGGCCAATGGCCGCACGGTTATCTCTCTAGATTCTCACTCAACAGGCTTTGTTGACATTTCTCAATTCCTGGCTCTCTCACTCGATCAATACTGCACAAGAGCAATACCAAAACACTCAGTCATACAGAGTGCAGAAGCGTAACCCTTGACAGTAAATCTCTCATGAGATAGGAATAATCATGTCTCCATTACCATATTTTCTCATCAACTTCTGATCACTATCTGAATATACTCTCACAATGGTCGCTCACTGCGTACCTTGGTCTTTCTCATTTTCATGGCATCCGCTACTACTTTAGCTTCCGCCTAGGTGTTCTCGCCATTTACACGATGGCTTGCCATTCATTTGGCTCAACAATATACGTTATTCTTAAAGTCTCTCTGCGCACTTGCGCGCTGCTTACTCTGCAGTTCATATTGCACACATACAGTGTTTACTACTCAACCGATTACTCTTCGGTTCGAATTGCTGCTATCGAGGTTCCTCTTTATACTTTACTATGGTTCATATCATTGGCAATATACACATGCTCAAGTTTTACTACACCGCTCTAGCGGTTTCACATTACATACTTAGGTGGTAGCCTTTCTCTGGAGGATTCACGCAAATGCCGCTCCATAGGCCCCATAATAACAAGTGGTATCCCCCACTTAAGGTAGTGGTTCATTCACCACTGTTCCTATTATGCCTTTATGCATATGTTTTACAATGTTTGGATCTACGTATTGTAGTTGGTTTTATCGGCTTACAAGCCACCTTGCCTCGAGTCATGCTCCATGCGGCTGTTTATATAGGTTTCTTCTTCTCCGTATGCCATTAAATGGTTAGGAGGTATTTATGGGCTCTTTGATATGGTTGTCTCATCACGCTTCCAAACATGGAAGACCCTTAAAGTATTTTGATACTAAGTCATGCCCTCTAGCATTTTAGGGTATCCCATGTTACGAGGGATCCCTTCGGGTTCTACCCGCGTGTTTGCTTAAACACTTGTGTTCTCAACACGATGTTTGTTCAACTACTGTTGACTCCGGCACCCTTTTCGGATTGCTCGTGGGTGTTACTGAGTAATGCCATTACATCTGGCTTGTACTCATGGTTATGTTCAGTTGCGACTTCGCCTTGCGGCTATGTCCTTGACTATCCCGTTTAGGGTTGTAATGTCTCCCATTATTGGGTAGATCCTTGGTACTTCCTAATACCTTCTAGGTCTGGTCATTATTCTCTCCAGTGAGGTATAAAATGGGAATTCTATCCCGTTTATCGTACATTAATAAGTTCATTTAGGCATTCGCCGTAGTATTTACACTGGTATTCACCCAGTTATTAGGTATTTCCTGAGACATATCCAATGTCTGTGTTTAATACTCTGTGCCTCTCGCGTTTTTAACGCTATGTTCTTAGATCCATTATCTTACTGGATTCTTGACTCCCTTAACTTGGTAAGCTTCCTTGTATTCTTCGATCATTCGAGATATCCAACTGTCTTGGTTTGGATTGGCTTTCGTCGTAGCATGGAGTGGGCTACTTCCCGTGTACCGTACTCTACTAGTATGCATACATGGAGTATCTTATTGATACGTTACCACTTACCCAACTAACTCATAATTGGTCTGTCAGGCCCGCAAGCTCCTTTGGAGTGCGGTCGTTCCATGTCTCATTTGTGTACACTTGTAGTGTCGGTCACGCCTAAGTGAAGTATTCTGTTGCCAACTCCTCTTATATCCTATGATAACTTACCGTCATTCTCTGGTTTGGTTTAAAATTCGGGGGTTTTTGGAAAATTTTAAGTTTGAAAGAAAATTCGAGTTTCAAAAGCAAGCTCCTCATGGCATTTCAATGCCGGCTGATTCTTATCCAGTCCAGCTTCTTGCTGGCCGGTATGTTCTTTATACAGTGGTCAGGCCTTTAGGCCTTTCCAAGGTTTCATTTCAGAATTCTTAAGGTTCGAGTTGCTATATTGGCTTCATTCGCCATCCTGGTACTTTACTAAGTACTGATAGCTTGTCAAAGCTCCTCTTAGCTGTCCGTTATACTGCACTTGCCGAGGCAAGTGCGCGGTACAGGTGGTTTTTGGGTTAACTCATACCGGTCACGGTATTGTTCACATTATATTTGGTAGCCTCGTTGGCTCTTCCTTGATCCCCTAGTTGGATAACTGC